>JALMGA010000011.1:25867586-26467586 GCA_023333525.1 Aspidoscelis tigris stejnegeri | reverse complement strand
GTATATTTATCTGTCTGTTAAATTAAATTTAACCCTTTATTCAAATGCTTGTTTTTATTTGTTTATCTTTTTTATTTATTTATTTTTTGTTTGCTTATTTGTTTATTCATTTATTTAACTGTTTATCTGTGTTTCTTTATCCTTTTAGTTGTTTTTTAATTGGTTATTTATTTGTTTATATTTGTTGTTTACATGTTTATGCATCTGTTTGCTTTTTCAATTATTTCTTCCTTTATTATCTGTTTATCTTTTATCTATTCATTGTTATGTGTTTTTATTTGTTTGTTTGTATTTGATTATTTACCTGTTTATGTATATTTGTTTACCTGTTTGTTGTTTGTTTTCATTTATTCATCTATTTTTATTTGTTCATTGTTATTTGTTCATTTGTTTATTTGCTTGTGTATTTATCTGTCTGTTAAATTAAATTTAACCCTTTATTCAAATGCTTGTTTTTATTTGTTTATCTTTTTTATTTATTTATTTTTTGTTTGCTTATTTATTCATTCACCTGCTTTTTGTTTGTTTATGTGTTTGTTTATCTGTGTTTCTTTATCCTTTTAGTTGTTTTTTAATTGGTTATTTATTTGTTTATATTTGTTGTTTACATGTTTATGCATCTGCTTTTTCAATTATTTCTTCCTTTATTATCTGTTTATCTTTTATTTATTCATTGTTATGTGTTTTTGTTTGTTTGTTTTTATTTGATTATCTACCTGTTTATGTATATTTGTTTACCTGTTTGTTGTTTGTTTTTATTTCTTCTTCTATTTTTATTTGTTCGTTTGTTTATTTGCTTGTATATTTATCTGTCTATTAAATTAAATTTAACCCTTTATTCAAATGCTTGTTTTTATTTGTTTATCTTTTTTACTCATTTATTTTTTGTTTGCTTATTTATTCATTCACCTGCTTTTTGTTTGTTTATGTGTTTATTTATCCTTTTAGTTGTTTTTAACTGGTTATTTAATTGTTTATATTTGTTGTTTCCATGTTTATGCATCTGTTTGCTTTTTCAATTATTTCTTCCTTTATTATCTGTTTATCTTTTATTTATTCATTGTTATGTGTTTTTGTTTGTTTGTGTTTGATTATTTACCTGTTTATGTATATTTGTTTACCTGTTTGTTGTTTGTTTTTATTTCTTCATCTATTTTTATTTGTTCATTGTTATTTGTTCATTTGTTTATTTGCTTGTATATTTATCTGTCTATTAAATTAAATTTAACCCTTTATTAAAATGCTTGTTTTTATTTGTTTATCTTTTTTATTTTTTATTTTTTGTTTGCTTATTTATTCATTCACCTGCTTTTTGTTTGTTTATGTGTTTATTTATCTGTGTTTCTTTATCCTTTTAGTTGTTTTTTAATTGGTTATTTATTTGTTTATATTTGTTGTTTACATGTTTATGCATCTGTTTGCTTTTTCAATTATTTCTTCATTTATTATCTGTTTATCTGTTATTTATTCATTGTTGTGTGTTTTTATTTGTTTGTATTTGATTATTTACCTGTTTATGTATATTTGTTTACCTGTTTGTTTTTTGTTTTTATTTCTTCATCTATTTTTATTTGTTCATTGTCATTTGTTTATTTGCTTGTATATTTATCTGTCTGTTAAATTAAATTTAACCCTTTATTCAAATGCTAGTTTTTATTTGTTTATCTTTTTATTTATTTATTATTTGTTTGCTTATTTATTCATTCACCTGCTTTTTGTTTGTTTATGTGTTTATTTATCTGTGTTTCTTTATCATTTTAGTTGTTTTTTAATTGGTTATTTATTTGTTTATATTTGTTGTTTACATGTTTATGCATCTGTTTGCTTTTTCAATTATTTCTTCATTTATTATCTGTTTATCTTTTATTTATTCATTGTTATGTGTTTTTATTTGTTTGTATTTGATTATTTACCTGTTTATGTATATTTGTTTACCTGTTTGTTGTTTTTATTTCTTCATCTATTTTTATTTGTTCATTGTTATTTGTTCATTTGTTTATTTGCTTGTGTATTTATCTGTCTATTAAATTAAATTTAACCCTTTATTCAAATGCTTGTTTTTATTTGTTTATCTTTTTTATTTATTTATTTTTTGTTTGCTTATTTATTCATTCACCTGCTATTTGTTTGTTTATGTGTTTATTTATCTGTGTTTCTTTATCCTTTTTGTTGTTTTTAATTGGTTATTTATTTGTTTATATTTGTTGTTTACATGTTTATGCATCTGTTTGCTTTTTCAATTATTTCTTCATTTATTATCTGTTTATCTGTTATTTATTCATTGTTGTGTGTTTTTATTTGTTTGTATTTGATTATTTACCTGTTTATGTATATTTGTTTACCTGTTTGTTTTTTGTTTTTATTTATTCATCTATTTTTATTTGTTCATTGTTATTTGTTCATTTGCTTGCATATTTATCTGTCTGTTAAATTAAATTTAACCCTTTATTCAAATGCTTGTTTTTATTTGTTTATCTTTTTTATTTATTTATTTTTTGTTTGCTTATTTATTCATTCACCTGCTTTTTGTTTGTTTATGTGTTTATTTATCTGTGTTTCTTTATCCTTTTAGTTGGTTTTTAATTGGTTATTTATTTGTTTATATTTGTTGTTTACATGTTTATGCATCTGTTTGCTTTTTCAATTATTTCTTCATTTATTATCTGTTTATCTTTTATTTATTCATTGTTATGTGTTTTTATTTGTTTGTATTTGATTATTTACCTGTTTATGTATATTTGTTTACCTGTTTGTTGTTTGTTTTTATTTCTTCAACTATTTTTATTTGTTCATTGTTATTTGTTCATTTGTTTATTTGCTTGTATATTTATCTGTCTATTAAATTAAATTTAACCCTTTATTCAAATGCTTGTTTTTATTTGTTTATATTTTTTTTTATTTATTTTTTGTTTCTTTATTTGTTTATTCATTTATTTAACTGTTTATCTGTGTTTCTTTATCCATTTAGTTGTTTTTTAATTGGTTATTTATTTGTTTATATTTGTTGTTTACATGTTTATGCATCTGTTTGCTTTTTCAATTATTTCTTCATTTATTATCTGTTTATCTTTTATTTATTCCTTGTTATGTGTTTTTGTTTGTTTGTTTTTATTTGATTATTTACCTGTTTATGTATATTTGTTTAGCTGTTTGTTGTTTGTTTTTATTTCTTCTTCTATTTTTATTTGTTCATTGTTATTTGTTCATTTGTTTATTTGCTTGTATATTTATCTGTCTATTAAATTAAATGTAACCCTTTATTCAAATGCTTGTTTTTATTTGTTTATCTTTTTACTCATTTATTTTTTGTTTGCTTATTTATTCATTCACCTACTGTTTGTTTGTTTATGTGTTTATTTATCTGTGTTTATTCAAATTTTTATTTATCTGTTCATCTATTTTTTTATTTGTTTGTCGGTGTTCTTCTATTTATCCACTTTTTATTTATATATTTGTTTCTTTATTCAATTATTATTTGTTTTTGTTTACCTCATTATTTATCTCTGTTTGTTCATTTATGTGTTTGTTCCTTTATCTTGTTTTTATTTGTCTGTTTATTTATTGGTTTGTTTCTTTGTAACCCCAAAACTCCTGTCTGTGTGGGGTGTAAATACGAGTAAGCAATGTACAAATATCTAACAATAATCTATGTAATCTAGAAAATATTAATCATGTTTGCTCATAACATCATTTCCACCACAGGGTGCAACAACACTCATAATCAGCAACTGTAAAAAAAAATTCCCCAAGGCAGTTTACATAGTACAGGTAGAAAGAGAGTGTTTGTGGCGGCCGCATTTACCAGTTTGGGAGGGCCGCGTTTACCGGTCAGTGTGTATTGGGTGGCCGCATTTAACGGTCAGCGTGTGGGGGTGTTTGTACAGCAAGTAAGTAAATACAGCAAGTAAGTCCAAGTGAATACAGCAAGTCCAGCAAGGAAATACAAGTAATTACACCAAGTAAATACAGCCAGTACATACAAGTAAACACAGCAAGAAATTAGAGAGCGAGAGGCGTTTACGCGTTAGATTTTTGGATGCATAAATACCACAAGTAAGTAAACACAGCAAGTAAGTAAACACTGCAAGTACATACAGGTACATACATCAAGTACACACAAGTGCATAGAGCAAGTAAATACAAGCCCATAAAAGTAAATACAGCAAGTAAAACAAAATCAATAACTAAAGCATCAAATATAAACCATAAGCAATGTACAGGATTGTAACAATAAGCTATGTAATCTAGAAAATATTAATAAGGTTTGCTTATAACATCCTTTACAACACAGGCTGGAACAACACTTATAATCAACAACTTTAAAATAAATTGCCCAAGGCAGTTTACATAGTACAGAAGGAAAGAGCATGGAACAGTATGTTGCATATTATAATAACTAGTACACTATGAAATCACAAATAATACATTACATAATGACAAACTTAAAAAGCAGGTCTGAGAGCTAACACCAGAGCTTCCCAGTCTCGTCCACGCAAGTCCGCGCGTTTGGCAGCCTGGTTTACCGGTTCGTTTGTGTGATGGGCGGCCGCGGTTACCGGTTAGTCTGTGTGGGGTGTAAATATAAAAAGTAAATGAAGCCAGTACATACAAGTAAATACAGCAAGTACAGATAAGTAAACATAGCAAGAAATTAGCGTATGAAAGGCGTTTACGGGTTAGTTTTTGGAGCATAAATAGAGCAAGTACAAGTAAATACAGCAATTGCAGGAAGTCCATACAAGTCCATACAGCAAGTAAATACAGCAGGTAAAACAACATCAATTTCAATAAGTAAAACAGAGGATATATCATAAGCAATGTACAAATGTCTAACAATCATCTATGTGATCTAGAAAATATTAATCATGTTTGCTTATAACATCATTTCCACCACAGGGAGCAGCAACACTCATAATAAGCAACTGTAAAAAAAAAGTGCCCAAGGCAGTTTACATAGTACAGAAAGGAAGAGCATGAAACAGTATATTGCATATTATAATAATACATTATGAAATCACAAGTAATACACTACACGATGATAAAGTTTTAAAGCATTTGTGACAGCCAACACCAGAGCTTTCTCCTCTCATCCATGCCAGAGTGTGTAGGGGGCGGCGCGTTTACGGTTTAGAGCAGTGGTTCCCAAAGTTGTCGCCTCTCACAGCCACCGCAAACCTCCATGCATACCCCTCTGTGGTCGCTCGAACAGGGGCTGAAAAACGAAGCAGAGAGAAACCTATCAGCAAAAGAGGATGGAAACCGAGGGAAAGAATGGTTGGTAACAGTAAAGAGACCCCTACCTGGATTCCAAGGCCTTCTTCAGTGGCATCATCTCACCTGTTTAGAGTGTGGCCTCCGCCGCCACTTACAGCTACCCCAAACCCCCATATATCCTCCTCTGTGGTCAGTCAAACGGGCTGAAAAACAAATGAGAGAGAAAACTGCTGGAAAAAAAGAAGGGAAACGGAGGCAAAAAATATTTGGTAACAGTAAAAAATTAAAACCTGGATTCCAAGGCCTTGTTCAGTGGCATCACCTCACCTGGGTAGCCTGGCCTCTGCCGCCCCTTACAGCCACCCCTAACCTGCATACATCCTTCCCTGGTGAGTCGAACAGGGGCTGAAAAACAAAGCAAGAGAGAGACCTGCCAGAAAAAAAGAAGGGAAAACGAGGCATAGAATATTTGGTAACAGTAAAAAGACTCCTACCTGTATTCCAAGGCCTTCTTCAGTGGCATCAGCTCACCTGTGTAGTGTGCGGCCTCTGCCCGCCTTACAGCCACCCCAAACCTCTGTACATCCTCCTCTGTGTTCAGTGGAGCAGGGGCTGAAAAATGAAACAGAGAGAAAGCTATCAGCAAAATAAAAGAGAAAGCGAGGCAAAGAATGTTTGGTAACAGAATAAAGCCTCCTACCTGTATTCCAAGGCCTTGTTCAGTGGCATCACCTCACCTATGTAGAGTGTGGCCTCTGCCGCCCCTTACAGCCACCCCTAACCTGCATACATCCTTCCCTGGTAAGTCGAACAGGGGCTGAAAAACGAAGCAGAGAGAAAATTATCCGCAAAAAAGAAGGGAAAGGGAGGCAAAGAATGTTTGGTAACAGAATAAGGCCTCCTACCTGGATTCCAAGGCCTTCTTCAGTGGCATCAGCTCACCTGTGTAGAGTGTGGCCTCTGCGCGCCTTACAGCCACCGCTAACCTCTGTACGTCCTCCTCTGTGGTCAGTCGGGCAGGGGCTGAAAAATGAAGGAGAGAGAAACGTTCCAGAAAAAAAGAACGGAAACCCAGAGAAAGAACGTATGGTATCAGTAAAATACTAATACCTGGATTCCAAGGCCTTCCTCAGTGGCATCAGCTCACCTGTGTAGAGTGTGGTCTCTGCCGCCTCTTACAGCCACATCAAACCTCCATATATCCTCCTCTGTGGTCATTCAATCAGAGGCTGAAAAACGAACCACAGAGAAACCTAATAACAAAAATGAAGCGAAATCGAGGCAAAAAATGTTTGATAACAGTAAAAACACTCCTACCTGGATTCCAAGGCCGTCCTCAGTGGCACCAGCTCACCTGTGTAGAGTGTGGCCTCCGCCGCCCCTTACAGCCAGCAATAACCTCCATACATTCTCCTGTGTGGTCAGTTGAAGAGGGGCTGAAAACGAAGCAGAGAGAAACCTATCAGCAAAAAAGAAGGGAAACCGAGGCAAAGAATGTTTGGTAACAGAATAAAGAAACCTACCTGGATTCCAAGTCCTTCAGTGGCATCAGCTCACCTGTGTAGTGTGCGGCCTCTGCCCGCCGTACAGCCACCCCCAACCTCTGTACGTCCTCTGTGGTCAGTCGAGCAGGGGCTGAAAAATGAAGCAGAGAGAAACCTCCCAGAAAAAAAGAACGGAAACCCAGAGAAAGAATGTTTGGTAACAGTAAAAAGACTAATACCTGGATTCCATGGCCTTGTTCAGTGGCACCAGCTCACCTGTTTAGAGTGTGGCCTCCGCCGCCCCTTACAGCCAGCAATAACCTCCATACATTCTCCTGTGTGGTCAGTCGACAGGGGCTGAAAAACAAAGCAAGAGAGAGACCTGCCAGAAAAAAAGAATGAAAACGAGGCATAGAATATTTGGTAACAGTAAAAAGACTCCAACCTGTATTCCAAGGCCTTCTTCAGTGGCATCAGCTCACCTGTGTAGTGTGCGGCCTCTGCCCGCCTTACAGCCACCCCAAACCTCTGTACATCCTCCTCTGTGTTCAGTGGAGCAGGGGCTGAAAAAATGAAACAGAGAGAAAGCTATCAGCAAAATAAAAGAGAAAGCGAGGCAAAGAATGTTTGGTAACAGAATAAAGCCTCCTACCTGTGTTCCAAGGCCTTGTTCAGTGGCATCACCTCGCCAATGTAGAGTGTGGCCTCTGCCCGCCTTACAGCCACCGCTAACCTCTGTACGTCCTCCTCTGTGGTCAGTCGAGCAGGGGCTGAAAAATGAAGGAGCCCATTTGAACGGGGATAGTGGTCTTGTCCTGTGGACCTCCCTCTCTGACTTGGACAAGACACATAGTGCCTCCCATGCACCCACACACACACAGACCACCACCATGCTCTTACCTCTCCTCAGCCTGGTGTTATAGCTAGGAGGATGGCTGTGGCAGAAAAGGAAGCCCAGCAGGCAGCAACAGTTCTTCCTTGTTCACCCTGTTCTTATACCTGAAAGGTGATGTGGCACCACGCGAACCATAGGAGGCAAAAGGAGCTCTTGCTCCCTCAGCCTGTTCTTATAGCTGGAAGGTGGGAGTGGCCCCAAAGGAAGCCAGGAGGCAGCAACAGCTTCCCCTCCCTCAGCTAGTTGGCTGCTAGCAAGCTGCAGGCTGTTAGAATCTAAGTAGTTGATAACACACAGCTGGGTGTTAGAAGCTAAGTAGATTCGTACAAGCAGCAGGGGGTCAGAACGTAAGTAGATGCTAAGAAGCTGCAGGCTGATAGAAGCTACGTAAATGCTCAGAAGCTGCACTCTTATAGAAGCTAAGTAGATGCTGACAAGCTGCAGGTTGTCAGAAGCTAACTAGCTGCTGACAAGCTGCAGGGAGTTAGAAGCTCACTAGCTGCTAGCAAGTACCTAGGAGTATATACAAGTAAATACTGATACATTCGAATAAATACACCAATTCCATACTTGCCCTCTTATCAAGAGATACTCACCAGTCCGTTCGGTGGCAAAAATCAGATCAAGGCTATGGCCTACTACCTGAGTAGGGCCAGATACAAACAGAGAAAGCCCCATGGTAGTCACGGGAGAAGGGAAGAGCTGAGCGGGTCCATTGGGTGCAGCCTCGGGCTTGATGTTGAAATCCCCCAACAGCACCGTGGCAGGGGATTCCAACACCGGGTCCGAGACCACCTTAGCCAGCTCAGATACTGAGGATGCTGGGCAGAGGGGTGTCTCTGTCTCTTTTCCCTTCCACCACCAGATCGCCCCCAGCCCATTTGAACGGGGATAGTGGCCTTGTCCTGTGGACCTCCCTCTCTGACTTGGACAAGACACATAGTGCCTCCCACGCACCCACCCACCCACAGACCACCACCATGCTCTTACCTCTCCTCAGCCTGGTGTTATAGCTAGGAGGATGGCTGTGGCAGAAAAGGAAGCCCAGCAGGCAGCAGCAGTTCTTTCCTTGTTCACCCTGGTCTTATACCTGGAAGGTGGTGTGGCACCACACGAACCATAGGAGGCAAAAGGAGCTCTTGCTCCCTCAGCCTGTTCTTATAGCTGGAAGGTGGGAGTGGCTCCAAAGGAAGACAGGAGGCAGCAACAGCTCCTCCTCCCTCAGCTAGTTGGCTGCTAGCAAGCTGCAGGCTGTGAGAAGCTAAGTAGTTGATAACACACAGCTGGGTTTCAGAAGCTCAGTGGCTGCTAACAAGCCTCAGGCTGTTAGAAGCTAACTAGCTACTGACAAGCTGCAGGGAGATAGAAGCTTACTAGCTTCTAGCAAGTACCTAGGAGTATATACAAGTAAATACTGATACATTTGAATAAATACACCAATTCCATACTTGCCCTCTTATCAAGAGATACTCACCAGTCAGTTCTGTGGCAAAAATCAGATCAAGGCTATGGCCTACTGCTTGAGTAGGGCCAGATACAAACAGAGAAAGCCCCATGGTAGTCATGGGAGATGGGAAGAGCTGAGCTGGTCCATTGGGTGCAGCCTCGGGCTTGATGTTGAAATCCCCCAACAGCACCGTGGCAGGGGATTCCAACACCGGGTCCGAGACCACCTTAGCCAGCTCAGATAGTGAGGATGCTGGGCAGAGGGGTGTCTCTGTCTCTTTTCCCTTCCACCACCAGATCGCCCCCAGCCCATTTGAACGGGGATAGTGGCCTTGTCCTGTGGACCTCCCTCTCTGACTTGGACAAGACACATAGTGCCTCCCACGCACCCACCCACCCACCCACAGACCACCACCATGCTCTTACCTCTAGTCAGCCTGGTGTTCCAGCTAGGAGGATGGCTGTGGCAGAAAAGGAAGCCCAGCAGGCAGCAGCAGTTCTTTCCTTGTTCACCCTGGTCTTATACCTGAAAGGTGATGTGGCACCACGCGAACCATAGGAGGCAAAAGGAGCTCTTGCTCCCTCAGCCTGTTCTTATAGCTGGAAGGTGGGAGTGGCTCCAAAGGAAGCCAGGAGGCAGCAACAGCTCCTCCTCCCTCAGCTAATTGGCTGCTAGCAAGCTGCAGGCTGTTAGAAGCTAAGTAGTTGAAAACACACAGCTGGGTTTCAGAAGCTCAGTGGCTGCTAACAAGCCTCAGGCTGTTGGAAGCTAGCTAGCTGCTGACAAGCTGCAGGGATTTAGAAGCTCACTAGCTTCTAGCAAGTACCTAGGAGTATATACAAGTAAATACTGATACATTTGAATAAATACACCAATTCCATACTTGCCCTCTTATCAAGAGATACTCAGCAGTCAGTTCTGTGGCAAAAATCAGATCAAGGCTATGGCCTACTGCTTGAGTAGGGCCAGATACAAACAGAGAAAGCCCCATGGTAGTCATGGGAGATGGGAAGAGCTGAGCTGGTCCATTGGGTGCAGCCTCGGGCTTGATGTTGAAATCCCCCAACAGCACCGTGGCAGGGGATTCCAACACCGGGTCCGAGACCACCTTAGCCAGCTCAGATAGTGAGGATGCTGGGCAGAGGGGTGTCTCTGTCTCTTTTCCCTTCCACCACCAGATCGCCCCCAGCCCATTTGAACGGGGATAGTGGCCTTGTCCTGTGGACCTCCCTCTCTGACTTGGACAAGACACATAGTGCCTCCCACGCACCCACCCACCCACACACAGACCACCACCATGCTCTTACCTCTAGTCAGCCTGGTGTTATAGCTAGGAGGATGGCTGTGGCAGAAAAGGAAGCCCAGCAGGCAGCAGCAGTTCTTTCCTTGTTCACCCTGGTCTTATACCTGGAAGGTGGTGTGGCACCACACGAACCATAGGAGGCAAAAGGAGCTCTTGCTCCCTCAGCCTGTTCTTATAGCTGGAAGGTGGGAGTGGCTCCAAAGGAAGCCAGGAGGCAGCAACAGCTCCTCCTCCCTCAGCTAATTGGCTGCTTGCAAGCTCCAGGCTGTTAGAAGCTAAGTAGTTGAAAACAAGCAGCTGGGTTTCAGAAGCTCAGGGGCTGCTAACAAGCCTCAGGCTGTTGGAAGCTAACTAGCTGCTGACAAGCTGCAGGGAGTTAGAAGCTCACTAGCTTCTAGCAAGTACCTAAGAGTATATACAAGTAAATTCTGATACATTTGAATAAATACACCAATTCCATACTTGCCCTCTTATCAAGAGATACTCACCAGTCAGTTTTGTGGCAAAAATCAGATCAAGGCTATGGCCTACTGCTTGAGTAGGGCCAGATACAAACAGAGAAAGCCCCATGGTAGTCATGGGAGATGGGAAGAGCTGAGCTGGTCCATTGGGTGCAGCCTCGGGGTTGATGTTGAAATCCCCCAACAGCACCGTGGCAGGGGATTCCAACACCGGGTCCGAGACCACCTTAGCCAGCTCAGATAGTGAGGATGCTGGGCAGAGGGGTGTCTCTGTCTCTTTTCCCTTCCACCACCAGATCGCCCCCAGGCCATTTGAACGGGGATAGTGGCCTTGTCCTGTGGACCTCCCTCTCTGACTTGGACAAGACACATAGTGCCTCCCACGCACCCACCCACACACACACACAGACCACCACCATGCTCTTACCTCTAGTCAGCCTGGTGTTCCAGCTAGGAGGATGGCTGTGGCAGAAAAGGAAGCCCAGCAGGCAGCAGCAGTTCTTTCCTTGTTCACCCTGGTCTTATACCTGAAAGGTGATGTGGCACCACGCGAACCATAGGAGGCAAAAGGAGCTCTTGCTCCCTCAGCCTGTTCTTATAGCTGGAAGGTGGGAGTGGCCCCAAAGGAAGCCAGGAGGCAGCAACAGCTCCTCCTCCCTCAGCTCATTGGCTGCTGGCAAGCTGCAGGCTGTTAGAGGGGAGGGGAGGGTTGTTAGCTTGTTAGCTCTCCCCACCCTCTAACTCCACCCTCCAAAGCTCTGGAGGATATATAGCCTCAGTCTTCTCAGTCTGGTTCAGAGGGCCTTCGGGCTCTCTTGCACTCACCTCCTCCTCCTTACTAATCTTACTAACTCCCTTCTATCCTACCTCCTTGCACCCCCCCCCCAGGGCTTCTCAACCTTCTCAACTCTGTGACCCCACAATGCAGCTCCCCATGCCTCAGGGACCCCAGGGGCAGGGGCAGTGGTGGGGCCAGGGCCACTGAACTCACGTCCGGTCCTCCCCGAGCTGCAACTCCCCTTCGGAGTGGGACAACGCCACTCCTGCCATCGTCCTCGCCTTGCTCGCCTCCCCTCAAGTGCTGCTGGGGATGCTCCCACTCCTACCACCATGCCAACTGCCACCCAAAGATGCTGACGCCGATCTCTCCTCATGGTAGTGGGGGTGTGGGGGTGCGGCGGGGGGTGTGGGTGTGCGGGCGTCACAAGGGGGGGGCAAGGGGGGGCCTGAGGGAGATTTCCCAACCCCACCGAATTGGCTAATCAACCCCACGCAGGGTTGCGACCCACAGGTTGACAGCCCTTGCACTCTAACAATACTAACTCCTTCCTTACTAACAATCCTAATTCCTTGCACATTCCTTCCATCCTAACCCAGGGCTCCTCAAACTGTGGGTGTCGACCCCATGTGACCACTTGCGGGGACAGGCCCCCCTGCGCTCCCCTGCCACGCCCCCCATGCCCCCACGCCCCCGCTGCCGTGAGGAGACATCGGCGTCCTTGTGGCACTCGGGAGCATCCCTGGCAGCGCTTGAGGTGAGGCGAGCAACGCAAGGAGAATGGGGGTGTTGGCAGCGGTGACTGTGGGAGTCCTCCACCCCCCCGCTGAGGGCAGTTGGGGGTGTTGGCAGCGGTGACTGTGGGAGTCCTCCACCCACCCACCCGCTGAGGGCGGTTGCCCGCCCTGTGCTACGCCTGCCTGCTGGGCGGCGATGGCGGTGAAGGGCGCCGTAGCCGCACCGCCTGGTGCCTCGACGCCCGCCCCCTTCACCCGCTGGCCTCTGGCTTTGCCCACCTCTGAAGGTGGCCTTGCGGCTCGGGGAGGACTTCACGTGACTCCAGTGGCCCTGGCCCCACCACTGCCCCTGCCCCTGGGGTCTCTGAACCATGGGGAGCTGCATTGGGGGGTTGGGGGGGGGGTCACGGCGTTGGGAAGGTTCAGAACCTCTCACTCTAACTCTACTAACTCCTCTCCCCCTAACTCTACTAACTCCTCTCCCCCTAACCCTTTTTTCGGCCCCTGTTCGCCGGAGAACAGGAGGATTTATGGAGGTCAGGGGTGGCTGTAAGGGGTGGGAGGAGGCCACAATGTATTACACATGCGATGCAATTTCAGTGAATCAGGCCTTGGAATCTCTAGTTTGCTTTTCAGCCCCTGTTCGATTGGCTACAGAGGCCGTAAACGCGCCACCCCACACCCTCTAACTCCTTTCACCCTAATCTTTCTCTGTTACCCTAACCGTTCTAACTCCTTTCATCCTGAACCTCATACTCCTCTCAACCTACCCCTTCTAAAGCTTACAAAACGTGAGAGGCATTGAAGAGTTAGGGTAAAACGCCCGTTAACGCCCGTAAAACTCCAAACCCCGTAAAACTCCAAACAATAAACGCCCCTAAAACTCCAAACTATAAACACCCCTAAAACTCTAAACTATAAAAGCCCCTCCCTCTAAACTATAAACGCCCCATAGTCTAAACTAAAACACCTCTAAAACGTAAAGCCCTAAACGCCCCAAAACGTTAAACCATAAAAGCCTCTCACCCCACCCTTTCTAAGGCCTTTCACCCTACTTCTTCTAATGCCTCTCATGCTACCATGAATAAGGCCTCTCACCCTACCCTTTCTAATGCCTCCCTCTACTTCTTCTAATGCCTCTCACCCTAACTGTTCTAACTACTCTCACCCTCACCCATTAACCCATTTTTCGGCCCCTGATCCCGTGGAAGATCCCGTGGAAGATCCCGTGGAAGATCCCGTGGCAGATCCCATGGAAGATCCCGTGGAAGATCCCGTGGAAGATCCCGTGGCAGATCCCGTGGAATCTCAGGTTTGTTTCTCAGCCCCTGTTCCATTGGCTACAGAGGCGGAGGCACGGAGGTCAGGGGTGGCTGTAAGGGGCGGAGGAGGCCACAATTTACACATGCAATGCAATTTCAGTGAATCAGGCCTTGGAATCTCAGCTTTGCTTCTCAGCCCCTGTTCCATTGGCTACAGAGGCGGAGGCACGGAGGTCAGGGGTGGCTGTAAGGGGCGGAGGAGGCCACAATTTACACATGCAATGCAATTTCAGTGAATCAGGCCTTGGAATCTCAGCTTTGCTTCTCAGCCCCTGTTCCATTGGCTACAGAGGCGGAGGCACGGAGGTCAGGGGTGGCTGTACGGGGCGGAGGAGGCCACAATTTACACATGCAATGCAATTTCAGTGAATCAGGCCTTGGAATCTCAGCTTTGCTTCTCAGCCCCTGTTCCATTGGCTACAGAGGCGGAGGCACGGAGGTCAGGGGTGGCTGTAAGGGGCGGAGGAGGCCACAATTTACACATGCAATGCAATTTCAGTGAATCAGGCCTTGGAATCTCAGCTTTGCTTCTCAGCCCCTGTTCCATTGGCTACAGAGGCGGAGGCACGGAGGTCAGGGGTGGCTGTAAGGGGCGGAGGAGGCCACAATTTACACATGCAATGCAATTTCAGTGAATCAGGCCTTGGGATCTCAGCTTTGCTTCTCAGCCCCTGTTCCATTGGCTACAGAGGCGGAGGCACGGAGGTCAGGGGTGGCTGTAAGGGGCGGAGGAGGCCACAATTTACACATGCAATGCAATTTCAGTGAATCAGGCCTTGGAATCTCAGCTTTGCTTCTCAGCCCCTGTTCCATTGGCTACAGAGGCGGAGGCACGGAGGCCAGGGGTGGCTGTAAGGGGCGGAGGAGGCCACAATTTACACATGCAGTGCAATTTCAGTGAATCAGGCCTTGGAATCTCTGCTTTGTTTTTCAGCCCCTGTTCCATTGGCTACAGAGGCGGATGCATGGAGGTCAGGGGTGGCTGTAAGGGGCGGAGGAGGCCACAATTTACACATGCAGTGCAATTTCAGTGAATCAGGCCTTGGAATCTCAGCTTTGCTTCTCAGCCCCTGTTCCATTGGCTACAGAGGCGGAGGCACGGAGGTCAGGGGTGGCTGTAAGGGGCGGAGGAGGCCACAATTTACACATGCAATGCAATTTCAGTGAATCAGGCCTTGGAATCTCAGCTTTGCTTCTCAGCCCCTGTTCCATTGGCTACAGAGGCGGAGGCATGGAGGTCAGGGGTGGCTGTAAGGGGCGGAGGAGGCCACAATTTACACATGCAGTGCAATTTCAGTGAATCAGGCCTTGGAATCTCTGCTTTGTTTTTCAGCCCCTGTTCCATTGGCTACAGAAGCGGATGCATGGAGGTCAGGGGTGGCTGTAAGGGGCGGAGGAGGCCACAATTTACACATGCGATGCAATTTCAGTGAATCAGGCCTTGGAATCCAGGTAGGTGTCTTTATTCTGTTACCAAACATTCTTTGCCTCGATTTCCCTTCTTCTTTGCTGACCGCTTTCTCTCTGCTTCGTTTTTCAGTCCCTGTTCGATTGGCCACAGAGGCGGATGCATGGAGGTCAGGGGTGGCTGTAAGGGGTGGAGGAGGCCACAATTTACACATGCGATGCGATTTCAGTGAATCAGGCCTTGGAATCCAGGTAGGTGTCTTTATTCTCTTACCAAGCATTCTTTGTCTTTGTTTCCCTTCTTTTTTGCTGACCGCTTTCTCTCTGCTTTGTTTTTCAGCCCCTGTTCGATTGGCCACAGAGGCGGATGCATGGAGGTTAGGGGTGGCTGTAAGGGGTGGCGGAGGCACAATCTACACACTCTAAACCGTAAGCGCGCCACCCCACACACTCTAACTCCTTTCACCCTATTCTTTCTCTGTTACCCTAACCGTTCTAACTCCTTTCATCCTGAACCTCATATTCCTCTCAACCTACCCCTTCTAAAGCTTACAAAACGTGAGAGGCATTGAAGAGTTAGGAAAAAACGCCCGTTAACGCCCGTAAAACTCCAAACCCCGTAATACTCCAAAGTATAAACGCCCCTAAAACTCCAAACTATAAACACCCCTAAAACTCTAAACTCTAAAAGCCCTTCCCTCTAAACTATAAACGCCCCATAGTCTAAACTAAAACACCTCTAAAACTTAGAGCCCTAAACGACCCAAAACGTTGAACCATAAAAGCCTCTCACCCTACCCTTTCTAAGGCCTTTCACCCTACTTCTTCTAATGCCTCTCATGCTACCATGAATAAGGCCTCTCACCCTACCCTTTCTAATGCCTCCTTCTACTTCTCCTAATGCCTCTCACCCTAACTGTTCTAACTACTCTCACCCTCACCCTAACCGTTCTAACTCCTTTCAGGTCAACCCATTTTTCGGCCCCTGTTCGACGGAGAACGGGAGGATTCACGGAGGTCGGGGTGGCCGTTAGGTGTGGAGGAGGCCACAATTTACACACTCTAAACTGTAAACGCGCCACCCCACACACTCTGGCACGGACGAGAAGAGAAAGCTCTGGTGTTGGCTGTTACAACTGCTTTATAAGGTTATCATCATGTTGTGTATTACTTGTGATTTCATAATCTATTATTATAATATGCATTATACTGTTTGATGCTCTTTCTTTCTGTACCATGTAAACTGCTTTGGGTAGATTTTTTTTTTTTTTAAAGTTGCTGATTATGAGTGTTGTTGCTCCCTGTGGTGGAAATGATGTTATAAGCGAACATGATTAATATTTTCTAGATCACGTAGATGATTGTTAGACATTTGTACATTGCTTATGATATATCCTCTATGTTTTACTTATTGAAATTGATGTTGTTTTACCTGCTGTATTTACTTGCTGTATGGACTTGTATGGACTTCCTGCAATTGCTGTATTTACTTGTACTTGCTCTATTTATGCTCCAAAAACTAACCCGTAAACGCCTTTCATACGCTAATTTCTTGCTATGTTTACTTATCTGTACTTGCTGTATTTACTTGTATGTACTGGCTTCATTTACTTTTTATATTTACACCCCACACAGACTAACCGGTAACCGCGGCCGCCCATCACACAAACGAACCGGTAAAGCAGGCTGCCAAACGCGCAGACTTGCGTGGACGAGACTGGGAAGCTCTGGTGTTAGCTCTCAGACCTGCTTTTTAAGTTTGTCATTATGTAATGTATTATTTGTGATTTCATAGTGTACTAGTTATTATAATATGCAACATACTGTTCCATGCTCTTTCCTTCTGTACTATGTAAACTGCCTTGGGCAATTTATTTTAAAGTTGTTGATTATAAGTGTTGTTCCAGCCTGTGTTGTAAAGGATGTTATAAGCAAACCTTATTAATATTTTCTAGATTACATAGCTTATTGTTACAATCCTGTACATTGCTTATGGTTTATATTTGATGCTTTAGTTATTGATTTTGTTTTACTTGCTGTATTTACTTTTATGGGCTTGTATTTACTTGCTCTATGCACTTGCGTGTACTTGATGTATGTACCTGTATGTACTTGCAGTGTTTACTTACTTGCTGTGTTTACTTACTTGTGGTATTTATGCATCCAAAAATCTAACGCGTAAACGCCTCTCGCTCTCTAATTTCTTGCTGTGTTTACTTGTATGTACTGGCTGTATTTACTTGGTGTAATTACTTGTATTTCCTTGCTGGACTTGCTGTATTCACTTGGACTTACTTGCTGTATTTACTTACTTGCTGTACAAACACCCCCACACGCTGACCGTTAAATGCGGCCGCCCAATACACACTGACCGGTAAACGCGGCCCTCCCAAACTGGTAAATGCGGCCGCCACAAACACTCTCTTTCTATCCGTACTATGTAAACTGCCTTGGGCAATTTTTTTTTACAGTTGCTGATTATGAGTGTTGTTGCACCCTGCGGTGGAAATGATGTTATAAGCAAACACGATTAAAATTTTCTATATTACATAGCTTATTGTTACAATTATGTACATCGCTTATCATATATACTTTTATGTTTTACTTATTGAAATTAATTTTGTTTTACATCCTCTATTTCCTTGCTGTATGGACTTGCTGCAATTGCTGTATTTACTGGTACTTGTTCTATTTACACATGGAAACTCTAACCCAGAAACGCCTCTCACACTCTTAACCCGTAAACGCCTCTCATACTCTAACCCATGAATGCCTAGAACTCTCTAATTTCTTGCTGTGTTTACTTACTTACCTATTTATTTATATTTATATCCCGCCCCATACCCGAGGGTCTCTGGGCGGCTTACAACAATTAAGAACAAGCACACTAAAAATTGTATCACACAATAATAAAACCAGCGTAAGATTTAGAAACCAACATGATAATGAGAATAAGAATAAAAACAATACAAAAACAGTTTAAAACAGTGGTGTTTGGAAGGAGGGAAGAATAAAGAGCATTTAGCCAAAGGCCTGAGTGAAGAGGTGCGTCTTTACCGCCTTTCTGAATGTAAACAAAGAAGGGGCCTGACGCACCTCCAAGGGGAGACCATTCCATAGCCTGGGGGCCACTACTGAGAAGGCCCTCTCCCGGGTGCCCACCCGCCTAACCTCTGAAGGCGGTGGGACAACCAGGAGGGCCTCTCCTGCAGATCTTAAGACATGGGCAGGTTTATATGGGAGAAGGCGCTCCTTTAGATATCTGGGGCCCAAGACATTTAGGACCTTATAAGTCAGAGTTAGCACCTTGAATTGGGCTCGGAAATGAATTGGCAGCCAGTGAAGTTCTTTTAGAACCGGTGTGATATGCGTCCGGTTAGCTGTACCGGTCAGCCCTCGGGCAGCTGCATTTTGCACTAGCTGCAACGTCCGAACCGTCTTCAAGGGCAGCCCCATGTAGAGCGCATTACAATAGTCCAACCTGGAGGTTACCAGAGCGTGGATAACTGTGGCCAGGTCATCTCTATCCAAAAAAGGTTTCAGTTGACGTACCAACCGTAGTTGGGAGTAGGCACTCCTGGCCACGGCCTCCACCTGAGCTTCAAGTGTTAGCGCAGAGTCCAGGAGTACCCCCAAATTTCTCACCTGTTCCTTCCCGGATATAGTAACTCCATCAAGGACAGGGTATCTCCCAACTACTTGGACCCGAGAGCCTGTAGCACACAGCACCTCTGTCTCGTCTGGATACAGTTTCAATTTATTGGCCCTCATCCAGCCCATTACCGCCTCCAGGCACCTGTCAAGCACTTCTACCACCTCTCCTGATTCAGATGGCACAGAGAGATAGAGCTGGGTATCATCTGCGTATTGATGGCACCTCACTCCAAAACTCCTGATGATCTCTCCCAGCGGCTTCGTGTAGATATTAAATAACATGGGAGATAAGATTGACCCCTGGGGAACCCCACAAGTGAGTTCCCAGGGTGTCGACTCATTCTCTCCCATCACCACTATCTGAGATCGTCTCTGGAGATAGGAGCGGAGCCAGCGCCAAGCACTGCCTCCAACTCCTAAACTCCGTAGCCTCTCCAGGAGGATACCATGGTCAATGGTATCAAAAGCCGCTGAGAGGTCCAGAAGAACCAGCAGGGTAGCATTCCCTCTGTCTTTCTCCCGGAGAGGATCATCGACTAGGGCGACCAAGGTGGTTTCCGTGCCATGACCGGGTCTAAAGCCAGATTGAAATGGGTCTAGATAATCAGCTTCCCCCAAGCATGCCTGCAGCTGAACAGCGACAAACCTCTCTAGAACCTTGCCTAGAAAAGGTATGTTGGCCACCGGGCGATAGGTGTTTAAATCTTCCGGATCCAGGGAGGCCTTCTTCAGGAGGGGGCGCACCACAGCCTGTTTAAGGGCCAATGGAACCACCCCCTCTCTCAGAGAGGCATTTACCACTTCCTGGACCCGCCCGGTCATACCTTGCCGGCTAGTTTTAATCAGCCAAGAAGGGCAGGGATCCAGAGAGCACGTTGTCGGCCGCACCCCTGCAAGCAGCTCGTCCACATCCTCGGGCCGCAATAATTGAAACTGATCCAAAATAACTGGACCAGACAGTGCTCCGGACGCCTCCCCTGGACTAAGTCCAATTGTGACATCGAATCCCCTACGAATCTGAGCAACTGTGTCCTCAAAGTGCTTTGCAAAACTGTCACAGCAGGTATTAGACGGCCGAGGCTCACGTTTTATCGAGCCGGGTTTTATAAGGCCCTTTATAAAGAGCTCCGCTGGACGGCTACTCGAGGACGCGATGGCGGAGGAGAAAAAACTCCTTTTCGCCTCCGTCACTGCCACGTGGTAGGCACGATAGTGTGCTCTAACTCGTGTTCGGTCAGATTCACAGCCAGATTTACGCCACTTGCGCTCTAGCCGTCGACCTTCCTGTTTCATGGCCCGGAGCTCCATGGAGTACCAAGGAGCTTTCTGGGCTCTGCAAGAAGACCGAGGGCACTTGGGAGCGATCGTGTCAATAGCCCTGGTCATCTCCTGATTCCAGAGAGAGACCAGAGCTTCAACAGGAGCACCAGACATGCCAACTGGAAAATCCCCCAGGGCATTCAGGAATCGTTGAGATTCCATAAGTCTCCGGGGGCGGACCAACTCAATAGGTCCTCTGACTCCACAGAGAGGGACTGCCGCTGTAAGTCCAAACCTCACCAGTGAGTGATCCGTCCATGACAAAGGGCTGATAGTCAGCCCTCCTATCAACGGATAGCCATCAATTCCTTGTTCACCCTGTTCTTACACCTGGAAGGTGGTGTGGCACCAGACGAAACACAGGAGGCAACAGGAGCCATTCCTCCCTCAGCCTGTACTTTTAGCTGGAAGGTGGGTGTGGCACTAAAGGAAGTTAGGAGGTAGCAACAGGCCCTTCTCCCTCACCTAATTGGCTGCTAGCAAGCTGCAGGCTGTTAGAAGCTAAGTAGTTGATAACACGCAGCTGGGTGTTAGAAGCTAAGTAGATGCTGGCAAGCAGCAACATGTTAGAGGGGAGGGTTTTAGCTTGTTAGCTATCCCCACCTTCTAACCCCACACTCTAACAACCTGGAGCATATAAGCCTCACCTCTCTCACTGTAAGCCCTCTCACTCTGGCGTGCTAACTCCTAGCACCGTAACACTTCTAACCCCTTGCACCCTAACCGTTCCGAGTCCCTGCACCCTAAACGTTCCGAGTCCTTCCACCCTAACCCTTCCGACTCCTTCCACCATAACCCTGCTAACCCCTTCCACCCTAACCCTCCAAACCCCTTCCACCCTATCCCTTCAAACCCCTTCCACCCTATCCCTTCTAACCCCTTCCACCCTAACCCTCCAAACCCTTCCCACCCTAACCCTCCAAACCCCTCGCAGCCTAACCCTTCCGACTCCTTCCACCCTAACCCTTCCGACTCCTTCCACCCTAACCCTTCTAACCCCTTCCACCCTAACCCTCCAAACCCCTTCCACCCTATCCCTTCAAACCCCTTCCACCCTATCCCTTCTAACCCCTTCCACCCTAACCCTCCAAACCCTTCCCACCCTAACCCTCCAAAACCCTCGCAGCCTAACCCTCCAAACCCCTCGCAGCCTAACCCTTCCGACTCCTTCCACCCTAACCCTTCCGACTCCTTCCACCATAACCCTTCTAACCCCTTCCACCCTAACCCTCCAAACCCCTTCCACCCTATCCCTTCTAACCCCTTCCACCCTATCCCTTCTAACCCCTTCCACCCTAACCCTCCAAACCCTTCTCAGCCTAACCCTCCAAACCCTTCCCACCCTAACCCTCCAAAACCCTCGCAGCCTAACCCTCCAAAACCCTCGCACCCTAACCCTTCCCATCCCTCGCACCCTAACCCTTCCAATCCCTCGCACCCTATCCCTTCCAACCCCTCGCACCCTAACCCTTCCAACCCCTCCCACCCTAACCCTTCCAACCCTTCTCACCCGAACCCTCCTAACTCCTTTCCCCGGAACCCTCCTAACTCCTTCCACCCTAACCCATCCAACTCCTTCCACCCTAACCCTTCTAACTCCTTCCACCCTAACCCTTCTAACTCCTTCCACCCTAACACTTCTTTTTTTTTTTTAGTTTAGTTTATCTGTCGCTTTTTTATGAGCGCAAATGCAGTGTTTTGTGTGGTAGCATTCTTCCATTACTTTTTTTAAATATCTTTATTGAATTTTAGTACATACTATTAATAATCAGCAGTATTAACAAATCCTTCTTCAAACAATGTGCATTTCACCCGTGATTCTACTCCCCCCCACCCCCCACCCCCATCCCATTGTGAACTCCAAAGTTTGATTTTAAAATGAGATGTTTCCAATCCATTTCATCAAAAATTCTCTTTCAGGTAATGTTCTGCCCACAGTTCCTCCAACAATTTATTCTGGCACTCCCAATTATTCTAGCCAATCTTAAAGGCGTATAGTACCATCTATACCAAACTTTTAGAGTAATTTCTTTCATCAAAGTGGTAGACCACCATTTATGCTTTTTATTTATTAAGTTAACCCACTTTTCTTGTGGGAAGTCAGTTCCTAAATCCATGTTCCAATTTCCTCTTATAGTTTCTAAGTTCCTGTCTATGGTACAGTTCAACAGGGTTTTGTAGATCCTAGAGGCTAGCCCTTTGATAGATTCGGAAGCCTGTTTAATAGTGTTCTCGTATTCATTTAACGGTCGTTGCACCGCGGCTCTTGAGTCTTGAGAACCTAGTGCTCTTCCTATAGCAATGCGTGAGAGCCAGTTATTTTGGAGAGGAATACAGACAGCTGTTATTTGCTCAATTTTAACTCGGCCTAATGAATTATAGCAATCTCTCAGCGTTTTTATACCGATATTTTCTGATCTCTCCCAAATTACTATAGGGATTTTACGAATCAAATCTGGATGGTACCGCAGTGGTACTAAAGAAGATATTGAGGGCAGTAGATGCTTCTGCCGTGATATCCAGCAGTCTATCTGTGTTTTGATAAATGGATTCTGATTTTGATGTGCTCTCCTGTTGATTTTATTTCTGTAAAATATGTTATTCAGTATGTCAGATTGCTGTTCTTCTATCTCCCACCAGAGTGGGCGTATCTTTCTTAAACCATGTAAATTGTTGGCTAGTCTAAAAGCTTGAAAATAAAGCTGAATATTTGGAACTGCCCATCCTCCCATATTAGATGGTTTTTGTGTAATCCTATTCCGTATTCTGCTCCTTTTAGAGTTGTAGATATAGCCATTTATTACATCTTTGAGTTTGTTATATATCTGTCTTGTTGGAGTTACAGGCAATGCTTGAAATAGATAAAGCAGTTTGGGTATTAAAAAAGTTTTTGCAGCTGCAACCCTTCCCAACAATGATAGATGTTTATCCTTCCACTCCCTGATTTGTTTCTTTAATCGTTGGAGTACTGGATTGTAATTTTCTGTGAGAATCCTATCTAAGTTTTTTGGTATATAAATACCCAGATACTTTATTTTCCTTTTGTATTGTGGGTTATCGAGCAGCGCCAAAGTTTGTTGCTGTATATTTGGACTGATATTGTGGAACTGGATTTCTGTCGTTGAGTAATTTATTGCCAAACCTGAGGTGTTCTTAAATTCTTCTAATATATGTGCACAAGTCTTCTTGTTGTCTCCAAAGGCCTGGAGGTAGTAATGACTGTGTCATCTGCAAAGTTTTGCGTAATAATATGAAAATTCCCTATTTTATAGGGTTTCATCATATTGTCACTTCTTATAACTCTCACGAGAGGTTCCAAAGCTATGTTAAATAAAATTGGTGACATTGGGTCACCCTGTTTTGTTCCTCTCTTTAATTCAATTCTATCTGAGAGAGTGTTGTTTATTCGAAGTTGTGCCGTGTTGTCCGTATACAGACCCTTTATGATATTTACAAATTGATCGCCAAAATTCATTTCTTTTAAGAGTTTTTGCAGATACTTATGAGAGATTGAGTCAAAAGCCTTCTCTAGATCTAGAGCCAAAATAGCTAATGGTTTATTATACTTTTTTTGCATGGTATTTTATATTTAACAAAGCCCTGATTGGATCTATTATTAATCTTCCCTCCATGAAACCAGATCGGTCCCTGCTTATATAACTATCAATGAATTTAGTTATCCTACGGGTCAAAATGGCAGTGAATATTTTTGTATCCAAATTAATTAAGGCAATTGGACGGTATGACTTTGGATCAACCAAATTTTTGTTTGCTTTTGGTATTGGAAGGATTAAGGATTGTCTCCAAGACGGAGGAATGATACCACAGTTTATAATATGAGAAAACGTTTTGGCCAATTTATTAGCTAGTTGATCCATAAAGGTTTTATAAAATAGAGCTGAGTATCCATCCGGTCCCGGCGCCTTGTTTATTTTCAATTTTTTTATTTCCACTCTAACCTCTTGCTCTGTCACAGGTAGGACCAAAGTTGCTCTCTGTTCTTCTCTAATCTCAGGAAGGTTAGCTTTATTGAGAAAATTATCCATAATGGTAATATCAATAGGTGGGTCTGTGTAAAGATTGGAATGGAATTCCTTCATAATCTGTTTTAATTTTTTATTCAGTCTGTGCTTTATTCCATTGGAATCCGCTAATTCCAAAATATGATTTGGCATTTCCTTCTTTTTTCTTAATAAAGTTGCCAGAGATTTGGAATTTTTGTTTGCAAAGTTATATAGCTTATTGCTACTTAACATAGCCTGATATGATATTTTCTTTGTATCTAATAGTAGTAATTTGTTAACCCTTTATTCAAATGCTTGTTTTTATTTGTTTATCTTTTTATTTATTTATTTTTTGTTTGCTTATTTATTCATTCACCTGCTTTTTGTTTGTTTATGTGTTTATTTATCTGTGTTTCTTTATCCTTTTAGTTGTTTTTAATTGGTTATTTATTTGTTTATATTTGTTGTTTACGTGTTTATGCATCTGTTTGCTTTTTCAATTATTTCTTCATTTATTATCTGTTTATCTTTTATTTATTCATTGTTATGTATTTTTATTTGTTTGTATTTGGTTATTTACCTGTTTATGTATATTTGTTTACCTGTTTGTTGTTTGTTTTTATTTCTTCATCTATTTTTATTTGTTCGTTTGTTTATTTGCTTGTATATTTATCTGTCTGTTAAATTAAATTTAACCCTTTATTCAAATGCTTGTTTTTATTTGTTTATCTTTTTTATTTATTTATTTTTTGTTTGCTTATTTGTTTATTCATTTATTTAACTGTTTATCTGTGTTTCTTTATCCTTTTAGTTGTTTTTTAATTGGTTATTTATTTGTTTATATTTGTTGTTTACATGTTTATGCATCTGTTTGCTTTTTCAATTATTTCTTCCTTTATTATCTGTTTATCTTTTATCTATTCATTGTTATGTGTTTTTATTTGTTTGTTTGTATTTGATTATTTACCTGTTTATGTATATTTGTTTACCTGTTTGTTGTTTGTTTTCATTTATTCATCTATTTTTATTTGTTCATTGTTATTTGTTCATTTGTTTATTTGCTTGTGTATTTATCTGTCTGTTAAATTAAATTTAACCCTTTATTCAAATGCTTGTTTTTATTTGTTTATCTTTTTTATTTATTTATTTTTTGTTTGCTTATTTATTCATTCACCTGCTTTTTGTTTGTTTATGTGTTTGTTTATCTGTGTTTCTTTATCCTTTTAGTTGTTTTTTAATTGGTTATTTATTTGTTTATATTTGTTGTTTACATGTTTATGCATCTGCTTTTTCAATTATTTCTTCCTTTATTATCTGTTTATCTTTTATTTATTCATTGTTATGTGTTTTTGTTTGTTTGTTTTTATTTGATTATCTACCTGTTTATGTATATTTGTTTACCTGTTTGTTGTTTGTTTTTATTTCTTCTTCTATTTTTATTTGTTCGTTTGTTTATTTGCTTGTATATTTATCTGTCTATTAAATTAAATTTAACCCTTTATTCAAATGCTTGTTTTTATTTGTTTATCTTTTTTACTCATTTATTTTTTGTTTGCTTATTTATTCATTCACCTGCTTTTTGTTTGTTTATGTGTTTATTTATCCTTTTAGTTGTTTTTAACTGGTTATTTAATTGTTTATATTTGTTGTTTCCATGTTTATGCATCTGTTTGCTTTTTCAATTATTTCTTCCTTTATTATCTGTTTATCTTTTATTTATTCATTGTTATGTGTTTTTGTTTGTTTGTGTTTGATTATTTACCTGTTTATGTATATTTGTTTACCTGTTTGTTGTTTGTTTTTATTTCTTCATCTATTTTTATTTGTTCATTGTTATTTGTTCATTTGTTTATTTGCTTGTATATTTATCTGTCTATTAAATTAAATTTAACCCTTTATTCAAATGCTAGTTTTTATTTGTTTATCTTTTTATTTATTTATTATTTGTTTGCTTATTTATTCATTCACCTGCTTTTTGTTTGTTTATGTGTTTATTTATCTGTGTTTCTTTATCATTTTAGTTGTTTTTTAATTGGTTATTTATTTGTTTATATTTGTTGTTTACATGTTTATGCATCTGTTTGCTTTTTCAATTATTTCTTCATTTATTATCTGTTTATCTTTTATTTATTCATTGTTGTGTGTTTTTATTTGTTTGTATTTGATTATTTACCTGTTTATGTATATTTGTTTACCTGTTTGTTGTTTTTATTTCTTCATCTATTTTTATTTGTTCATTGTTATTTGTTCATTTGTTTATTTGCTTGTGTATTTATCTGTCTATTAAATTAAATTTAACCCTTTATTCAAATGCTTGTTTTTATTTGTTTATCTTTTTTATTTATTTATTTTTTGTTTGCTTATTTATTCATTCACCTGCTATTTGTTTGTTTATGTGTTTATTTATCTGTGTTTCTTTATCCTTTTTGTTGTTTTTAATTGGTTATTTATTTGTTTATATTTGTTGTTTACATGTTTATGCATCTGTTTGCTTTTTCAATTATTTCTTCATTTATTATCTGTTTATCTGTTATTTATTCATTGTTGTGTGTTTTTATTTGTTTGTATTTGATTATTTACCTGTTTATGTATATTTGTTTACCTGTTTGTTTTTTGTTTTTATTTATTCATCTATTTTTATTTGTTCATTGTTATTTGTTCATTTGCTTGCATATTTATCTGTCTGTTAAATTAAATTTAACCCTTTATTCAAATGCTTGTTTTTATTTGTTTATCTTTTTTATTTATTTATTTTTTGTTTGCTTATTTATTCATTCACCTGCTTTTTGTTTGTTTATGTGTTTATTTATCTGTGTTTCTTTATCCTTTTAGTTGGTTTTTAATTGGTTATTTATTTGTTTATATTTGTTGTTTACATGTTTATGCATCTGTTTGCTTTTTCAATTATTTCTTCATTTATTATCTGTTTATCTTTTATTTATTCATTGTTATGTGTTTTTATTTGTTTGTATTTGATTATTTACCTGTTTATGTATATTTGTTTACCTGTTTGTTGTTTGTTTTTATTTCTTCAACTATTTTTATTTGTTCATTGTTATTTGTTCATTTGTTTATTTGCTTGTATATTTATCTGTCTATTAAATTAAATTTAACCCTTTATTCAAATGCTTGTTTTTATTTGTTTATATTTTTTTTATTTATTTTTTGTTTCTTTATTTGTTTATTCATTTATTTAACTGTTTATCTGTGTTTCTTTATCCATTTAGTTGTTTTTTAATTGGTTATTTATTTGTTTATATTTGTTGTTTACATGTTTATGCATCTGTTTGCTTTTTCAATTATTTCTTCATTTATTATCTGTTTATCTTTTATTTATTCATTGTTATGTGTTTTTGTTTGTTTGTTTTTATTTGATTATTTACCTGTTTATGTATATTTGTTTAGCTGTTTGTTGTTTGTTTTTATTTCTTCTTCTATTTTTATTTGTTCATTGTTATTTGTTCATTTGTTTATTTGCTTGTATATTTATCTGTCTATTAAATTAAATGTAACCCTTTATTCAAATGCTTGTTTTTATTTGTTTATCTTTTTACTCATTTATTTTTTGTTTGCTTATTTATTCATTCACCTACTGTTTGTTTGTTTATGTGTTTATTTATCTGTGTTTATTCAAATTTTTATTTATCTGTTCATCTATTTTTTTATTTGTTTGTCGGTGTTCTTCTATTTATCCACTTTTTATTTATATATTTGTTTCTTTATTCAATTATTATTTGTTTTTGTTTACCTCATTATTTATCTCTGTTTGTTCATTTATGTGTTTGTTCCTTTATCTTGTTTTTATTTGTCTGTTTATTTATTGGTTTGTTTCTTTGTAACCCCAAAACTCCTGTCTGTGTGGGGTGTAAATACGAGTAAGCAATGTACAAATATCTAACAATAATCTATGTAATCTAGAAAATATTAATCATGTTTGCTCATAACATCATTTCCACCACAGGGTGCAACAACACTCATAATCAGCAACTGTAAAAAAAAATTCCCCAAGGCAGTTTACATAGTACAGGTAGAAAGAGAGTGTTTGTGGCGGCCGCATTTACCAGTTTGGGAGGGCCGCGTTTACCGGTCAGTGTGTATTGGGTGGCCGCATTTAACGGTCAGCGTGTGGGGGTGTTTGTACAGCAAGTAAGTAAATACAGCAAGTAAGTCCAAGTGAATACAGCAAGTCCAGCAAGGAAATACAAGTAATTACACCAAGTAAATACAGCCAGTACATACAAGTAAACACAGCAAGAAATTAGAGAGCGAGAGGCGTTTACGCGTTAGATTTTTGGATGCATAAATACCACAAGTAAGTAAACACAGCAAGTAAGTAAACACTGCAAGTACATACAGGTACATACATCAAGTACACACAAGTGCATAGAGCAAGTAAATACAAGCCCATAAAAGTAAATACAGCAAGTAAAACAAAATCAATAACTAAAGCATCAAATATAAACCATAAGCAATGTACAGGATTGTAACAATAAGCTATGTAATCTAGAAAATATTAATAAGGTTTGCTTATAACATCCTTTACAACACAGGCTGGAACAACACTTATAATCAACAACTTTAAAATAAATTGCCCAAGGCAGTTTACATAGTACAGAAGGAAAGAGCATGGAACAGTATGTTGCATATTATAATAACTAGTACACTATGAAATCACAAATAATACATTACATAATGACAAACTTAAAAAGCAGGTCTGAGAGCTAACACCAGAGCTTCCCAGTCTCGTCCACGCAAGTCCGCGCGTTTGGCAGCCTGGTTTACCGGTTCGTTTGTGTGATGGGCGGCCGCGGTTACCGGTTAGTCTGTGTGGGGTGTAAATATAAAAAGTAAATGAAGCCAGTACATACAAGTAAATACAGCAAGTACAGATAAGTAAACATAGCAAGAAATTAGCGTATGAAAGGCGTTTACGGGTTAGTTTTTGGAGCATAAATAGAGCAAGTACAAGTAAATACAGCAATTGCAGGAAGTCCATACAAGTCCATACAGCAAGTAAATACAGCAGGTAAAACAACATCAATTTCAATAAGTAAAACAGAGGATATATCATAAGCAATGTACAAATGTCTAACAATCATCTATGTGATCTAGAAAATATTAATCATGTTTGCTTATAACATCATTTCCACCACAGGGAGCAGCAACACTCATAATAAGCAACTGTAAAAAAAAAGTGCCCAAGGCAGTTTACATAGTACAGAAAGGAAGAGCATGAAACAGTATATTGCTGTTAGAATGTGAGAAAGTGTGAAGAAAACACAGCTCGGATGTACCGAAAGATTTTTTCAAAACAACTGATAGTGTTGTCTGCCTCTCTCCTGAGAACCAAGGTCGTGAAGTGTTTGCCAGCACGTAGGCACTTGGGAGGGGGGACAGAACTCACTAAAGCTCTCGGAAGTTGTCATAATACAACGTCCGGGTGCTAGCATGTAAAAAGGCTTCCGTATTAGTTTTTTACTCTGTTAGCCGATCTATCTATCGCACGCTGTTTTGCTTGTTACTAGCCAAATATGTAAGCTGACGCTGATAAGCATGAATTGGATTGGAGATCCGCCAGGCTAAACGCCTGTATTTGCTTTGCTATAAGCCTGTGTAATCCTTACTTGCAATAAACATTAGAGTTTAGACTTAACTCTGGAACTGCCGTGATTCTTAATTGAATGCTGGAATGCTGGAGCTTGGAGCTGAGCCAAGAGTCTCTGCCGGAGAAGCATCGAGCCAAAGGGGAAGAATTTAGCAATCAGGTAATACTCTGCACACAAATCTTATCTACAGATCTAATCAGATTCTGACAAGGGTTATGGGCCCAGATCGTTATCAGCTCTTATCTGATTGCTATCTGAAGAAACCTTTTTGCTGAGACTGGGAGAAAGGCTTTTACCCTGAAGCTGGAAAAGCTGTCGGGCTGATTGGTGAGACTGAGCAAGACAGAGCGTCTGTGTCTTATCATAGCTGACAGCAAAAGCTGGGAAAACTGCCAAGATCCCGTCTGTGAGCTGCTTAATGATGGAGCAAGCAAGGTTTCCGAAGTTAGAAAATTTCAATTATGCCAGCTGGAAAACGTACTGTGAAGCACTGCTGATAAGAGAGAACCTTTGGGATGTTGTTGTGAATGGGCCAAACCAAGCGACTGCGGAGCAGGACCGGAAAGCAAGGGCCACTATCTTGCTTACAATCTCTCCCTCGCAGCTTTCGCATGTGAGAGATAAACTTTCGGCTAAGGACACATGGGACTCTTTGAGAGCTGTGCACCAATCGCAAACAGCTTTATCTAAAATGTTGTGGTGCCGGAGACTGTATTCCTGCAAGATGAAAAAGGGAACAGATCCAGCAGCCCACTTGGAACGAATGACTGATTTGTTCAATCAAGTCCAAAGCCGCGGGATAGAAATCCCAAATATTCAACGTTCCTACATCCTTCTTGGAAGTTTATCAGATGAGTATGAAAACATTCTGTGGAGTCTACAAAGTGTTGATGAAAGGCAGCTTACTCCAGAGCTGGTTGCAGCGCGTGTCTTGGAGGAGAGCCAGCGTCGGAAGGACGAAGCAGGGCTCCAGAGGCAGTCGCACGCAGCACAGAGACACTCTACTAATCTGCCTGAAGAATTCAAAGGCCTTCAGCAAGAAAAGGCAGCGGTTTCTAGGGAGAAACGCTGCTGGGCTTGCGGGCAGAAAGGACATGTGTTAAAAGATTGTAAACATCCAACAGCTGGTAAAGGGGCTAAAGGGGCTGGTAAAGAGGCTGGGAAACGTGGTGGATCAGTGGCTATTGTGAAAGAAGTGTGCTCTAATGCAAATACCTGGGTTCTAGATTCTGGAGCCTCTACTCATATGGTTAACAGTGAAAAGCTCCTAAAAGAGGTGGTAAAAAGTGATATACATTCCGTTGCCTTAGCTGATGGGAGGGGGAGAATGGTAAAACAAATGGGTACTGTTCATGTGCCAAGTTTTGGGACAGATTTCTCCAAAGTCTTGTGTGTGCCTGGATTACAGAATTGTCTCGTAAGTGTTTCTGCACTGACATCTAGTGGCTACACTCTGGTTTTCACAGGGAATGAATGTAACATTAGCCTGAATGGCCAGGTGTGTGCAAAAGCTGTCAAAAGGGACAAAATGTATTTTCTGGTTGACAAAGAAGGGAAAGAGCACTGCTCACAGGTTCAGAATCAGCCTTTACACGAGGAATGTGCCCATTACTACCATAGGGTCTTGGGTCACACTAGCTTCACAAATCTGCAGAAGTTGACACAGGTGTGTCCTGACCTCAAAATTCATGCATGTGATTCTTTTTTATCTTGCACAGTATGCAGCCAGGCCAAGCTGAGAGCTTTCCCAGTTGCGAAACGTAGTAAACGAACCACGCAACGGCCTTTTGAAGTAATCCATGCAGATTTGGCAGGTCCCATGGGCAAAACATTTGGTGGGAACAAGTACTTTTTGGTAATTGTGGATCGCCACACAAGGTATTCATATGTACTGCTCATGAAAGAGAAGAGTGAGGCTGCTCAACTTCTCAAAAACTGGGTCAACATGGTTGAAAGACAGTTTGAGTACAAGGTTGGGTTCTTGGTTACAGACAGAGGGGGTGAGTTTCTGTCTAATGATCTGAAGAACTGGTTGAAGGTAAAAGGGATTCAGCATGAGACAACAAACCCAGCAGTTCCACAGGAGGACGGCCTCGCTGAGCGAAGAATTGGGGTCCTAAAGCAGATAAAGGACTGCCTAATTCTCGATTCACAGGCTCCGGAACAACTCTGGGGGGAGGCTATACTGACTGCCAATCATATAGCTAACCGCACTTGGAATTCCTTTGTAAAAACCACTCCATACCACATGCTGTTTGGGAGACCACCTAATCTGAAATACCTAAGAGTTTTTGGACAGTACGCTAATGTGTATGTTCCAGCAAACTTTAGGAAGAAAGGTGATCCCAAGTGGAGGAGACTGATGTTTGTGGGTTATTCTGGTAACAGCTACAAGTTCTACCTGGGCCATGGGGAGGTGTTGCTGTCCAGAAGTGCCAACTTTGAGAAACATTCTGGGTGGGACAGGCTTCATGCCAACCAAGAAGTTTTTCTCAAGCTGGGGCAAAGTGTTGCAAGTGCTGGAAATGGAGGGGTAGTGAAGCAGGATGCTTCTACAGGGCCTCAACCCAGTACCTCTACACAACACCATACACAAACACACCCTGCCACAGAGGCTCAGACCTCAGACAGTTCAGAAGATGAGAAAGGTAGAGTCAAGGTGATCATACCTAGGCGGACTCATAGAGTCCGGAAACCTCCAGATAGGTTTGTTGTGCAAGGTGCAAAAGCTTTTTCAGTGGTGGCTGAACCTGAAAACTTCCAAGAGCTACTCTCTTTTCCTGAAGAAGAGCAGCAGAAGTGGTTTGAAGCCATGGAGCAAGAGTACTCGTCTTTGGTGGACAAACAGGTATTTGAAGTTGTTGATAGGCCAGAGAACCAGAAGGTTATAGGCTGTAAGTGGGTTTTCAAGCACAAGGAGTTGCCTGATGGAACCCAGAAGTACAAAGCTAGATTGGTTGCTAAAGGGTACTCACAGCAGAGGTTTGAGAGTTTTGACAAAACCTTTGCACCTACTGCAAAGGCAGAAAGCCTAAGGCTGATTTTAGCTCTTGCAGCTAGAAAGCAGTTTGCAGTAAGACACTTTGATTTTGAGACTGCCTACCTGAACGCTCCTCTTGATGAACTAGTGTTCATGGAGCAACCTGAAGGTTTTGATCAGTGTAAGCAGCAGAAAGTTTTTCAATTGCAGAAAGCTCTGTATGGCTTGAAGCAGAGTGCTCGTTGCTGGAATCTTTGCATTCACGAGGAGTTGGTCAAGTTGGGGTACAAACGCAGCATTGCTGATGCGTGCGTATACACAAAAAATGAGATAATTCTTGCTATCTATGTTGACGATCTGTGTGTGATCGCTAGGACTGATAAGGAGATTGCTTTAGTGCAGAAGGAGTTGTCTCAGAAGTTCAAGCTCAAAGACCTGGGAAATCTGAAGTTTTACCTTGGGATCGAGGTACAGTGGACTCAGGATGGCAAGTGCCTGTTGAGCCAGCAGAAAAAGATTGAGAAACTGATTGAGAAGTGTGGTTTGCAGAATGCAAAGGTAGTGAAGAGTCCAATGCTCACTGGAACTTCTAATGAAGACTCAGAGAAACAGTTTGAGAATCCTAAGTTGTTTCAAAGTGTTCTGGGAAGTTTATTGTACATAAGCTCGCACACAAGGCCCGATATCAGTTTTGTAGTAGCTCTGCTTAGCAGAAAGGCAAATGGGCCTACAGTTCAGGATTGGATCAGAATGAAGCATGTGTTAAGGTATCTCAAAGGTACACAACACAGAAAGTTGGAAATCCAAGGCAATCAACAAGGTTTAGATTGTTATGCTGATAGCTCTTTTGCTTCTGAGGAGAATGACCGAAAGTCAGTGTCTGGTTTGCTTATCAAATTTGCTGGAAGTCCAATTGTTTGGCACAGCAGGAAGCAGAGTTGTGTTGCTTTAAGCAGTTCAGAAGCAGAGTTTGCAGCTTTATCTGAACTCTTGGCTGAGATTCAGTGGATCAAGCAATTGCTCATTGATTTGGGGGAAACAGTGGACCAGCCTATTACAGTTCGTGAAGATTCACAGACCTGCATTGCTATGGCTGAGAGTGAGAACCTTAGGTGTCGAACCAAGTACATAGGGGTCAGATATCAGAATGTACGTGAGATGGTGCAAAACAAAGTCGTAAAGCTGGAATACATTGAGTCTGAGGACAACATTGCTGACATTCTCACAAAACCACTGCCAACAGGTAAACATGAGCAATTGGCAAATCTGTTAGGCATGACACCGTGAACTAAATTGTAAACACTGCGTACATCCAAACTGTGTTTGGAGGGGCATGTTAGAATGTGAGAAAGTGTGAAGAAAACACAGCTCGGATGTACCGAAAGATTTTTTCAAAACAACTGATAGTGTTGTCTGCCTCTCTCCTGAGAACCAAGGTCGTGAAGTGTTTGCCAGCACGTAGGCACTTGGGAGGGGGGACAGAACTCACTAAAGCTCTCGGAAGTTGTCATAATACAACGTCCGGGTGCTAGCATGTAAAAAGGCTTCCGTATTAGTTTTTTACTCTGTTAGCCGATCTATCTATCGCACGCTGTTTTGCTTGTTACTAGCCAAATATGTAAGCTGACGCTGATAAGCATGAATTGGATTGGAGATCCGCCAGGCTAAACGCCTGTATTTGCTTTGCTATAAGCCTGTGTAATCCTTACTTGCAATAAACATTAGAGTTTAGACTTAACTCTGGAACTGCCGTGATTCTTAATTGAATGCTGGAATGCTGGAGCTTGGAGCTGAGCCAAGAGTCTCTGCCGGAGAAGCATCGAGCCAAAGGGGAAGAATTTAGCAATCAGGTAATACTCTGCACACAAATCTTATCTACAGATCTAATCAGATTCTGACAATTGCATATTATAATAATACATTATGAAATCACAAGTAATACACTACACGATGATAAAGTTTTAAAGCATTTGTGACAGCCAACACCAGAGCTTTCTCCTCTCATCCATGCCAGAGTGTGTAGGGGGCGGCGCGTTTACGGTTTAGAGCAGTGGTTCCCAAAGTTGTCGCCTCTCACAGCCACCGCAAACCTCCATGCATACCCCTCTGTGGTCGCTCGAACAGGGGCTGAAAAACGAAGCAGAGAGAAACCTATCAGCAAAAGAGGATGGAAACCGAGGGAAAGAATGGTTGGTAACAGTAAAGAGACCCCTACCTGGATTCCAAGGCCTTCTTCAGTGGCATCATCTCACCTGTTTAGAGTGTGGCCTCCGCCGCCACTTACAGCTACCCCAAACCCCCATATATCCTCCTCTGTGGTCAGTCAAACGGGCTGAAAAACAAATGAGAGAGAAAACTGCTGGAAAAAAAGAAGGGAAACGGAGGCAAAAAATATTTGGTAACAGTAAAAAATTAAAACCTGGATTCCAAGGCCTTGTTCAGTGGCATCACCTCACCTGGGTAGCCTGGCCTCTGCCGCCCCTTACAGCCACCCCTAACCTGCATACATCCTTCCCTGGTGAGTCGAACAGGGGCTGAAAAACAAAGCAAGAGAGAGACCTGCCAGAAAAAAAGAAGGGAAAACGAGGCATAGAATATTTGGTAACAGTAAAAAGACTCCTACCTGTATTCCAAGGCCTTCTTCAGTGGCATCAGCTCACCTGTGTAGTGTGCGGCCTCTGCCCGCCTTACAGCCACCCCAAACCTCTGTACATCCTCCTCTGTGTTCAGTGGAGCAGGGGCTGAAAAATGAAACAGAGAGAAAGCTATCAGCAAAATAAAAGAGAAAGCGAGGCAAAGAATGTTTGGTAACAGAATAAAGCCTCCTACCTGTATTCCAAGGCCTTGTTCAGTGGCATCACCTCACCTATGTAGAGTGTGGCCTCTGCCGCCCCTTACAGCCACCCCTAACCTGCATACATCCTTCCCTGGTAAGTCGAACAGGGGCTGAAAAACGAAGCAGAGAGAAAATTATCCGCAAAAAAGAAGGGAAAGGGAGGCAAAGAATGTTTGGTAACAGAATAAGGCCTCCTACCTGGATTCCAAGGCCTTCTTCAGTGGCATCAGCTCACCTGTGTAGAGTGTGGCCTCTGCGCGCCTTACAGCCACCGCTAACCTCTGTACGTCCTCCTCTGTGGTCAGTCGGGCAGGGGCTGAAAAATGAAGGAGAGAGAAACGTTCCAGAAAAAAAGAACGGAAACCCAGAGAAAGAACGTATGGTATCAGTAAAATACTAATACCTGGATTCCAAGGCCTTCCTCAGTGGCATCAGCTCACCTGTGTAGAGTGTGGTCTCTGCCGCCTCTTACAGCCACATCAAACCTCCATATATCCTCCTCTGTGGTCATTCAATCAGAGGCTGAAAAACGAACCACAGAGAAACCTAATAACAAAAATGAAGCGAAATCGAGGCAAAAAATGTTTGATAACAGTAAAAACACTCCTACCTGGATTCCAAGGCCGTCCTCAGTGGCACCAGCTCACCTGTGTAGAGTGTGGCCTCCGCCGCCCCTTACAGCCAGCAATAACCTCCATACATTCTCCTGTGTGGTCAGTTGAAGAGGGGCTGAAAACGAAGCAGAGAGAAACCTATCAGCAAAAAAGAAGGGAAACCGAGGCAAAGAATGTTTGGTAACAGAATAAAGAAACCTACCTGGATTCCAAGTCCTTCAGTGGCATCAGCTCACCTGTGTAGTGTGCGGCCTCTGCCCGCCGTACAGCCACCCCCAACCTCTGTACGTCCTCTGTGGTCAGTCGAGCAGGGGCTGAAAAATGAAGCAGAGAGAAACCTCCCAGAAAAAAAGAACGGAAACCCAGAGAAAGAATGTTTGGTAACAGTAAAAAGACTAATACCTGGATTCCATGGCCTTGTTCAGTGGCACCAGCTCACCTGTTTAGAGTGTGGCCTCCGCCGCCCCTTACAGCCAGCAATAACCTCCATACATTCTCCTGTGTGGTCAGTCGACAGGGGCTGAAAAACAAAGCAAGAGAGAGACCTGCCAGAAAAAAAGAATGAAAACGAGGCATAGAATATTTGGTAACAGTAAAAAGACTCCAACCTGTATTCCAAGGCCTTCTTCAGTGGCATCAGCTCACCTGTGTAGTGTGCGGCCTCTGCCCGCCTTACAGCCACCCCAAACCTCTGTACATCCTCCTCTGTGTTCAGTGGAGCAGGGGCTGAAAAAATGAAACAGAGAGAAAGCTATCAGCAAAATAAAAGAGAAAGCGAGGCAAAGAATGTTTGGTAACAGAATAAAGCCTCCTACCTGTGTTCCAAGGCCTTGTTCAGTGGCATCACCTCGCCAATGTAGAGTGTGGCCTCTGCCCGCCTTACAGCCACCGCTAACCTCTGTACGTCCTCCTCTGTGGTCAGTCGAGCAGGGGCTGAAAAATGAAGGAGCCCATTTGAACGGGGATAGTGGTCTTGTCCTGTGGACCTCCCTCTCTGACTTGGACAAGACACATAGTGCCTCCCATGCACCCACACACACACAGACCACCACCATGCTCTTACCTCTCCTCAGCCTGGTGTTATAGCTAGGAGGATGGCTGTGGCAGAAAAGGAAGCCCAGCAGGCAGCAACAGTTCTTCCTTGTTCACCCTGTTCTTATACCTGAAAGGTGATGTGGCACCACGCGAACCATAGGAGGCAAAAGGAGCTCTTGCTCCCTCAGCCTGTTCTTATAGCTGGAAGGTGGGAGTGGCCCCAAAGGAAGCCAGGAGGCAGCAACAGCTTCCCCTCCCTCAGCTAGTTGGCTGCTAGCAAGCTGCAGGCTGTTAGAATCTAAGTAGTTGATAACACACAGCTGGGTGTTAGAAGCTAAGTAGATTCGTACAAGCAGCAGGGGGTCAGAACGTAAGTAGATGCTAAGAAGCTGCAGGCTGATAGAAGCTACGTAAATGCTCAGAAGCTGCACTCTTATAGAAGCTAAGTAGATGCTGACAAGCTGCAGGTTGTCAGAAGCTAACTAGCTGCTGACAAGCTGCAGGGAGTTAGAAGCTCACTAGCTGCTAGCAAGTACCTAGGAGTATATACAAGTAAATACTGATACATTCGAATAAATACACCAATTCCATACTTGCCCTCTTATCAAGAGATACTCACCAGTCCGTTCGGTGGCAAAAATCAGATCAAGGCTATGGCCTACTACCTGAGTAGGGCCAGATACAAACAGAGAAAGCCCCATGGTAGTCACGGGAGAAGGGAAGAGCTGAGCGGGTCCATTGGGTGCAGCCTCGGGCTTGATGTTGAAATCCCCCAACAGCACCGTGGCAGGGGATTCCAACACCGGGTCCGAGACCACCTTAGCCAGCTCAGATACTGAGGATGCTGGGCAGAGGGGTGTCTCTGTCTCTTTTCCCTTCCACCACCAGATCGCCCCCAGCCCATTTGAACGGGGATAGTGGCCTTGTCCTGTGGACCTCCCTCTCTGACTTGGACAAGACACATAGTGCCTCCCACGCACCCACCCACCCACAGACCACCACCATGCTCTTACCTCTCCTCAGCCTGGTGTTATAGCTAGGAGGATGGCTGTGGCAGAAAAGGAAGCCCAGCAGGCAGCAGCAGTTCTTTCCTTGTTCACCCTGGTCTTATACCTGGAAGGTGGTGTGGCACCACACGAACCATAGGAGGCAAAAGGAGCTCTTGCTCCCTCAGCCTGTTCTTATAGCTGGAAGGTGGGAGTGGCTCCAAAGGAAGACAGGAGGCAGCAACAGCTCCTCCTCCCTCAGCTAGTTGGCTGCTAGCAAGCTGCAGGCTGTGAGAAGCTAAGTAGTTGATAACACACAGCTGGGTTTCAGAAGCTCAGTGGCTGCTAACAAGCCTCAGGCTGTTAGAAGCTAACTAGCTACTGACAAGCTGCAGGGAGATAGAAGCTTACTAGCTTCTAGCAAGTACCTAGGAGTATATACAAGTAAATACTGATACATTTGAATAAATACACCAATTCCATACTTGCCCTCTTATCAAGAGATACTCACCAGTCAGTTCTGTGGCAAAAATCAGATCAAGGCTATGGCCTACTGCTTGAGTAGGGCCAGATACAAACAGAGAAAGCCCCATGGTAGTCATGGGAGATGGGAAGAGCTGAGCTGGTCCATTGGGTGCAGCCTCGGGCTTGATGTTGAAATCCCCCAACAGCACCGTGGCAGGGGATTCCAACACCGGGTCCGAGACCACCTTAGCCAGCTCAGATAGTGAGGATGCTGGGCAGAGGGGTGTCTCTGTCTCTTTTCCCTTCCACCACCAGATCGCCCCCAGCCCATTTGAACGGGGATAGTGGCCTTGTCCTGTGGACCTCCCTCTCTGACTTGGACAAGACACATAGTGCCTCCCACGCACCCACCCACCCACCCACAGACCACCACCATGCTCTTACCTCTAGTCAGCCTGGTGTTCCAGCTAGGAGGATGGCTGTGGCAGAAAAGGAAGCCCAGCAGGCAGCAGCAGTTCTTTCCTTGTTCACCCTGGTCTTATACCTGAAAGGTGATGTGGCACCACGCGAACCATAGGAGGCAAAAGGAGCTCTTGCTCCCTCAGCCTGTTCTTATAGCTGGAAGGTGGGAGTGGCCCCAAAGGAAGCCAGGAGGCAGCAACAGCTCCTCCTCCCTCAGCTTATTGGCTGCTGGCAAGCTGCAGGCTGTTAGAGGGGAGGGGAGGGTTGTTAGCTTGTTAGCTCTCCCCACCCTCTAACTCCACCCTCCAAAGCTCTGGAGGATATATAGCCTCAGTCTTCTCAGTCTGGTTCAGAGGGCCTTCGGGCTCTCTTGCACTCACCTCCTCCTCCTTACTAATCTTACTAACTCCCTTCTATCCTACCTCCTTGCACCCCCCCCCCAGGGCTTCTCAACCTTCTCAACTCTGTGACCCCACAATGCAGCTCCCCATGCCTCAGGGACCCCAGGGGCAGGGGCAGTGGTGGGGCCAGGGCCACTGAACTCACGTCCGGTCCTCCCCGAGCTGCAACTCCCCTTCGGAGTGGGACAACGCCACTCCTGCCATCGTCCTCGCCTTGCTCGCCTCCCCTCAAGTGCTGCTGGGGATGCTCCCACTCCTACCACCATGCCAACTGCCACCCAAAGATGCTGACGCCGATCTCTCCTCATGGTAGTGGGGGTGTGGGGGTGCGGCGGGGGGTGTGGGTGTGCGGGCGTCACAAGGGGGGGGGCAAGGGGGGGCCTGAGGGAGATTTCCCAACCCCACCGAATTGGCTAATCAACCCCACGCAGGGTTGCGACCCACAGGTTGACAGCCCTTGCACTCTAACAATACTAACTCCTTCCTTACTAACAATCCTAATTCCTTGCACATTCCTTCCATCCTAACCCAGGGCTCCTCAAACTGTGGGTGTCGACCCCATGTGACCACTTGCGGGGACAGGCCCCCCTGCGCTCCCCTGCCACGCCCCCCATGCCCCCACGCCCCCGCTGCCGTGAGGAGACATCGGCGTCCTTGTGGCACTCGGGAGCATCCCTGGCAGCGCTTGAGGTGAGGCGAGCAACGCAAGGAGAATGGGGGTGTTGGCAGCGGTGACTGTGGGAGTCCTCCACCCCCCCGCTGAGGGCAGTTGGGGGTGTTGGCAGCGGTGACTGTGGGAGTCCTCCACCCACCCACCCGCTGAGGGCGGTTGCCCGCCCTGTGCTACGCCTGCCTGCTGGGCGGCGATGGCGGTGAAGGGCGCCGTAGCCGCACCGCCTGGTGCCTCGACGCCCGCCCCCTTCACCCGCTGGCCTCTGGCTTTGCCCACCTCTGAAGGTGGCCTTGCGGCTCGGGGAGGACTTCACGTGACTCCAGTGGCCCTGGCCCCACCACTGCCCCTGCCCCTGGGGTCTCTGAACCATGGGGAGCTGCATTGGGGGGTTGGGGGGGGGTCACGGCGTTGGGAAGGTTCAGAACCTCTCACTCTAACTCTACTAACTCCTCTCCCCCTAACTCTACTAACTCCTCTCCCCCTAACCCTTTTTTCGGCCCCTGTTCGCCGGAGAACAGGAGGATTTATGGAGGTCAGGGGTGGCTGTAAGGGGTGGGAGGAGGCCACAATGTATTACACATGCGATGCAATTTCAGTGAATCAGGCCTTGGAATCTCTAGTTTGCTTTTCAGCCCCTGTTCGATTGGCTACAGAGGCCGTAAACGCGCCACCCCACACCCTCTAACTCCTTTCACCCTAATCTTTCTCTGTTACCCTAACCGTTCTAACTCCTTTCATCCTGAACCTCATACTCCTCTCAACCTACCCCTTCTAAAGCTTACAAAACGTGAGAGGCATTGAAGAGTTAGGGTAAAACGCCCGTTAACGCCCGTAAAACTCCAAACCCCGTAAAACTCCAAACTATAAACGCCCCTAAAACTCCAAACTATAAACACCCCTAAAACTCTAAACTATAAAAGCCCCTCCCTCTAAACTATAAACGCCCCATAGTCTAAACTAAAACACCTCTAAAACGTAAAGCCCTAAACGCCCCAAAACGTTAAACCATAAAAGCCTCTCACCCCACCCTTTCTAAGGCCTTTCACCCTACTTCTTCTAATGCCTCTCATGCTACCATGAATAAGGCCTCTCACCCTACCCTTTCTAATGCCTCCCTCTACTTCTTCTAATGCCTCTCACCCTAACTGTTCTAACTACTCTCACCCTCACCCATTAACCCATTTTTCGGCCCCTGATCCCGTGGAAGATCCCGTGGAAGATCCCGTGGAAGATCCCGTGGCAGATCCCGTGGAAGATCCCGTGGAAGATCCCGTGGAAGATCCCGTGGCAGATCCCGTGGAATCTCAGGTTTGTTTCTCAGCCCCTGTTCCATTGGCTACAGAGGCGGAGGCACGGAGGTCAGGGGTGGCTGTAAGGGGCGGAGGAGGCCACAATTTACACATGCAATGCAATTTCAGTGAATCAGGCCTTGGAATCTCAGCTTTGCTTCTCAGCCCCTGTTCCATTGGCTACAGAGGCGGAGGCACGGAGGTCAGGGGTGGCTGTAAGGGGCGGAGGAGGCCACAATTTACACATGCAATGCAATTTCAGTGAATCAGGCCTTGGAATCTCAGCTTTGCTTCTCAGCCCCTGTTCCATTGGCTACAGAGGCGGAGGCACGGAGGTCAGGGGTGGCTGTAAGGGGCGGAGGAGGCCACAATTTACACATGCAATGCAATTTCAGTGAATCAGGCCTTGGGATCTCAGCTTTGCTTCTCAGCCCCTGTTCCATTGGCTACAGAGGCGGAGGCACGGAGGTCAGGGGTGGCTGTAAGGGGCGGAGGAGGCCACAATTTACACATGCAATGCAATTTCAGTGAATCAGGCCTTGGAATCTCAGCTTTGCTTCTCAGCCCCTGTTCCATTGGCTACAGAGGCGGAGGCACGGAGGCCAGGGGTGGCTGTAAGGGGCGGAGGAGGCCACAATTTACACATGCAGTGCAATTTCAGTGAATCAGGCCTTGGAATCTCTGCTTTGTTTTTCAGCCCCTGTTCCATTGGCTACAGAGGCGGATGCATGGAGGTCAGGGGTGGCTGTAAGGGGCGGAGGAGGCCACAATTTACACATGCAGTGCAATTTCAGTGAATCAGGCCTTGGAATCTCAGCTTTGCTTCTCAGCCCCTGTTCCATTGGCTACAGAGGCGGAGGCACGGAGGTCAGGGGTGGCTGTAAGGGGCGGAGGAGGCCACAATTTACACATGCAATGCAATTTCAGTGAATCAGGCCTTGGAATCTCAGCTTTGCTTCTCAGCCCCTGTTCCATTGGCTACAGAGGCGGAGGCATGGAGGTCAGGGGTGGCTGTAAGGGGCGGAGGAGGCCACAATTTACACATGCAGTGCAATTTCAGTGAATCAGGCCTTGGAATCTCTGCTTTGTTTTTCAGCCCCTGTTCCATTGGCTACAGAAGCGGATGCATGGAGGTCAGGGGTGGCTGTAAGGGGCGGAGGAGGCCACAATTTACACATGCGATGCAATTTCAGTGAATCAGGCCTTGGAATCCAGGTAGGTGTCTTTATTCTGTTACCAAACATTCTTTGCCTCGATTTCCCTTCTTCTTTGCTGACCGCTTTCTCTCTGCTTCGTTTTTCAGTCCCTGTTCGATTGGCCACAGAGGCGGATGCATGGAGGTCAGGGGTGGCTGTAAGGGGTGGAGGAGGCCACAATTTACACATGCGATGCGATTTCAGTGAATCAGGCCTTGGAATCCAGGTAGGTGTCTTTATTCTCTTACCAAGCATTCTTTGTCTTTGTTTCCCTTCTTTTTTGCTGACCGCTTTCTCTCTGCTTTGTTTTTCAGCCCCTGTTCGATTGGCCACAGAGGCGGATGCATGGAGGTTAGGGGTGGCTGTAAGGGGTGGCGGAGGCACAATCTACACACTCTAAACCGTAAGCGCGCCACCCCACACACTCTAACTCCTTTCACCCTATTCTTTCTCTGTTACCCTAACCGTTCTAACTCCTTTCATCCTGAACCTCATATTCCTCTCAACCTACCCCTTCTAAAGCTTACAAAACGTGAGAGGCATTGAAGAGTTAGGAAAAAACGCCCGTTAACGCCCGTAAAACTCCAAACCCCGTAATACTCCAAAGTATAAACGCCCCTAAAACTCCAAACTATAAACACCCCTAAAACTCTAAACTCTAAAAGCCCTTCCCTCTAAACTATAAACGCCCCATAGTCTAAACTAAAACACCTCTAAAACTTAGAGCCCTAAACGACCCAAAACGTTGAACCATAAAAGCCTCTCACCCTACCCTTTCTAAGGCCTTTCACCCTACTTCTTCTAATGCCTCTCATGCTACCATGAATAAGGCCTCTCACCCTACCCTTTCTAATGCCTCCTTCTACTTCTCCTAATGCCTCTCACCCTAACTGTTCTAACTACTCTCACCCTCACCCTAACCGTTCTAACTCCTTTCAGGTCAACCCATTTTTCGGCCCCTGTTCGACGGAGAACGGGAGGATTCACGGAGGTCGGGGTGGCCGTTAGGTGTGGAGGAGGCCACAATTTACACACTCTAAACTGTAAACGCGCCACCCCACACACTCTGGCACGGACGAGAAGAGAAAGCTCTGGTGTTGGCTGTTACAACTGCTTTATAAGGTTATCATCATGTTGTGTATTACTTGTGATTTCATAATCTATTATTATAATATGCATTATACTGTTTGATGCTCTTTCTTTCTGTACCATGTAAACTGCTTTGGGTAGATTTTTTTTTTTTTAAAGTTGCTGATTATGAGTGTTGTTGCTCCCTGTGGTGGAAATGATGTTATAAGCGAACATGATTAATATTTTCTAGATCACGTAGATGATTGTTAGACATTTGTACATTGCTTATGATATATCCTCTATGTTTTACTTATTGAAATTGATGTTGTTTTACCTGCTGTATTTACTTGCTGTATGGACTTGTATGGACTTCCTGCAATTGCTGTATTTACTTGTACTTGCTCTATTTATGCTCCGAAAACTAACCCGTAAACGCCTTTCATACGCTAATTTCTTGCTATGTTTACTTATCTGTACTTGCTGTATTTACTTGTATGTACTGGCTTCATTTACTTTTTATATTTACACCCCACACAGACTAACCGGTAACCGCGGCCGCCCATCACACAAACGAACCGGTAAAGCAGGCTGCCAAACGCGCAGACTTGCGTGGACGAGACTGGGAAGCTCTGGTGTTAGCTCTCAGACCTGCTTTTTAAGTTTGTCATTATGTAATGTATTATTTGTGATTTCATAGTGTACTAGTTATTATAATATGCAACATACTGTTCCATGCTCTTTCCTTCTGTACTATGTAAACTGCCTTGGGCAATTTATTTTAAAGTTGTTGATTATAAGTGTTGTTCCAGCCTGTGTTGTAAAGGATGTTATAAGCAAACCTTATTAATATTTTCTAGATTACATAGCTTATTGTTACAATCCTGTACATTGCTTATGGTTTATATTTGATGCTTTAGTTATTGATTTTGTTTTACTTGCTGTATTTACTTTTATGGGCTTGTATTTACTTGCTCTATGCACTTGCGTGTACTTGATGTATGTACCTGTATGTACTTGCAGTGTTTACTTACTTGCTGTGTTTACTTACTTGTGGTATTTATGCATCCAAAAATCTAACGCGTAAACGCCTCTCGCTCTCTAATTTCTTGCTGTGTTTACTTGTATGTACTGGCTGTATTTACTTGGTGTAATTACTTGTATTTCCTTGCTGGACTTGCTGTATTCACTTGGACTTACTTGCTGTATTTACTTACTTGCTGTACAAACACCCCCACACGCTGACCGTTAAATGCGGCCGCCCAATACACACTGACCGGTAAACGCGGCCCTCCCAAACTGGTAAATGCGGCCGCCACAAACACTCTCTTTCTATCCGTACTATGTAAACTGCCTTGGGCAATTTTTTTTTACAGTTGCTGATTATGAGTGTTGTTGCACCCTGCGGTGGAAATGATGTTATAAGCAAACACGATTAAAATTTTCTATATTACATAGCTTATTGTTACAATTATGTACATCGCTTATCATATATACTTTTATGTTTTACTTATTGAAATTAATTTTGTTTTACATCCTCTATTTCCTTGCTGTATGGACTTGCTGCAATTGCTGTATTTACTGGTACTTGTTCTATTTACACATGGAAACTCTAACCCAGAAACGCCTCTCACACTCTTAACCCGTAAACGCCTCTCATACTCTAACCCATGAATGCCTAGAACTCTCTAATTTCTTGCTGTGTTTACTTACTTACCTATTTATTTATATTTATATCCCGCCCCATACCCGAGGGTCTCTGGGCGGCTTACAACAATTAAGAACAAGCACACTAAAAATTGTATCACACAATAATAAAACCAGCGTAAGATTTAGAAACCAACATGATAATGAGAATAAGAATAAAAACAATACAAAAACAGTTTAAAACAGTGGTGTTTGGAAGGAGGGAAGAATAAAGAGCATTTAGCCAAAGGCCTGAGTGAAGAGGTGCGTCTTTACCGCCTTTCTGAATGTAAACAAAGAAGGGGCCTGACGCACCTCCAAGGGGAGACCATTCCATAGCCTGGGGGCCACTACTGAGAAGGCCCTCTCCCGGGTGCCCACCCGCCTAACCTCTGAAGGCGGTGGGACAACCAGGAGGGCCTCTCCTGCAGATCTTAAGACATGGGCAGGTTTATATGGGAGAAGGCGCTCCTTTAGATATCTGGGGCCCAAGACATTTAGGACCTTATAAGTCAGAGTTAGCACCTTGAATTGGGCTCGGAAATGAATTGGCAGCCAGTGAAGTTCTTTTAGAACCGGTGTGATATGCGTCCGGTTAGCTGTACCGGTCAGCCCTCGGGCAGCTGCATTTTGCACTAGCTGCAACGTCCGAACCGTCTTCAAGGGCAGCCCCATGTAGAGCGCATTACAATAGTCCAACCTGGAGGTTACCAGAGCGTGGATAACTGTGGCCAGGTCATCTCTATCCAAAAAAGGTTTCAGTTGACGTACCAACCGTAGTTGGGAGTAGGCACTCCTGGCCACGGCCTCCACCTGAGCTTCAAGTGTTAGCGCAGAGTCCAGGAGTACCCCCAAATTTCTCACCTGTTCCTTCCCGGATATAGTAACTCCATCAAGGACAGGGTATCTCCCAACTACTTGGACCCGAGAGCCTGTAGCACACAGCACCTCTGTCTCGTCTGGATACAGTTTCAATTTATTGGCCCTCATCCAGCCCATTACCGCCTCCAGGCACCTGTCAAGCACTTCTACCACCTCTCCTGATTCAGATGGCACAGAGAGATAGAGCTGGGTATCATCTGCGTATTGATGGCACCTCACTCCAAAACTCCTGATGATCTCTCCCAGCGGCTTCGTGTAGATATTAAATAACATGGGAGATAAGATTGACCCCTGGGGAACCCCACAAGTGAGTTCCCGGGGTGTCGACTCATTCTCTCCCATCACCACTATCTGAGATCGTCTCTGGAGATAGGAGCGGAGCCAGCGCCAAGCACTGCCTCCAACTCCTAAACTCCGTAGCCTCTCCAGGAGGATACCATGGTCAATGGTATCAAAAGCCGCTGAGAGGTCCAGAAGAACCAGCAGGGTAGCATTCCCTCTGTCTTTCTCCCGGAGAGGATCATCGACTAGGGCGACCAAGGTGGTTTCCGTGCCATGACCGGGTCTAAAGCCAGATTGAAATGGGTCTAGATAATCAGCTTCCCCCAAGCATGCCTGCAGCTGAACAGCGACAAACCTCTCTAGAACCTTGCCTAGAAAAGGTATGTTGGCCACCGGGCGATAGGTGTTTAAATCTTCCGGATCCAGGGAGGCCTTCTTCAGGAGGGGGCGCACCACAGCCTGTTTAAGGGCCAATGGAACCACCCCCTCTCTCAGAGAGGCATTTACCACTTCCTGGACCCGCCCGGTCATACCTTGCCGGCTAGTTTTAATCAGCCAAGAAGGGCAGGGATCCAGAGAGCACGTTGTCGGCCGCACCCCTGCAAGCAGCTCGTCCACATCCTCGGGCCGCAATAATTGAAACTGATCCAAAATAACTGGACCAGACAGTGCTCCGGACGCCTCCCCTGGACTAAGTCCAATTGTGACATCGAATCCCCTACGAATCTGAGCAACTGTGTCCTCAAAGTGCTTTGCAAAACTGTCACAGCAGGTATTAGACGGCCGAGGCTCACGTTTTATCGAGCCGGGTTTTATAAGGCCCTTTATAAAGAGCTCCGCTGGACGGCTACTCGAGGACGCGATGGCGGAGGAGAAAAAACTCCTTTTCGCCTCCGTCACTGCCACGTGGTAGGCACGATAGTGTGCTCTAACTCGTGTTCGGTCAGATTCACAGCCAGATTTACGCCACTTGCGCTCTAGCCGTCGACCTTCCTGTTTCATGGCCCGGAGCTCCATGGAGTACCAAGGAGCTTTCTGGGCTCTGCAAGAAGACCGAGGGCACTTGGGAGCGATCGTGTCAATAGCCCTGGTCATCTCCTGATTCCAGAGAGAGACCAGAGCTTCAACAGGAGCACCAGACATGCCAACTGGAAAATCCCCCAGGGCATTCAGGAATCGTTGAGATTCCATAAGTCTCCGGGGGCGGACCAACTCAATAGGTCCTCTGACTCCACAGAGAGGGACTGCCGCTGTAAGTCCAAACCTCACCAGTGAGTGATCCGTCCATGACAAAGGGCTGATAGTCAGCCCTCCTATCAACGGATAGCCATCAATTCCTTGTTCACCCTGTTCTTACACCTGGAAGGTGGTGTGGCACCAGACGAAACACAGGAGGCAACAGGAGCCATTCCTCCCTCAGCCTGTACTTTTAGCTGGAAGGTGGGTGTGGCACTAAAGGAAGTTAGGAGGTAGCAACAGGCCCTTCTCCCTCACCTAATTGGCTGCTAGCAAGCTGCAGGCTGTTAGAAGCTAAGTAGTTGATAACACGCAGCTGGGTGTTAGAAGCTAAGTAGATGCTGGCAAGCAGCAACATGTTAGAGGGGAGGGTTTTAGCTTGTTAGCTATCCCCACCTTCTAACCCCACACTCTAACAACCTGGAGCATATAAGCCTCACCTCTCTCACTGTAAGCCCTCTCACTCTGGCGTGCTAACTCCTAGCACCGTAACACTTCTAACCCCTTGCACCCTAACCGTTCCGAGTCCCTGCACCCTAAACGTTCCGAGTCCTTCCACCCTAACCCTTCTAACCCCTTCCACCCTAACCCTCCAAACCCCTTCCACCCTATCCCTTCAAACCCCTTCCACCCTATCCCTTCTAACCCCTTCCACCCTAACCCTCCAAACCCTTCCCACCCTAACCCTCCAAACCCCTCGCAGCCTAACCCTTCCGACTCCTTCCACCCTAACCCTTCCGACTCCTTCCACCCTAACCCTTCCGACTCCTTCCACCCTAACCCTCCAAACCCCTTCCACCCTATCCCTTCAAACCCCTTCCACCCTATCCCTTCTAACCCCTTCCACCCTAACCCTCCAAACCCTTCCCACCCTAACCCTCCAAAACCCTCGCAGCCTAACCCTTCCGACCCCTTCCACCCTAACCCTTCCGACTCCTTCCACCATAACCCTTCCGACTCCTTCCACCATAACCCTTCTAACCCCTTCCACCCTATCCCTTCAAACCCCTTCCACCCTAACCCTCCAAACCCTTCCCACCCTAACCCTCCAAAACCCTCGCAGCCTAACCCTCCAAACCCCTCGCAGCCTAACCCTTCCGACTCCTTCCACCCTAACCCTTCCGACTCCTTCCACCATAACCCTTCTAACCCCTTCCACCCTAACCCTCCAAACCCCTTCCACCCTATCCCTTCTAACCCCTTCCACCCTATCCCTTCTAACCCCTTCCACCCTAACCCTCCAAACCCTTCTCAGCCTAACCCTCCAAACCCTTCCCACCCTAACCCTCCAAAACCCTCGCAGCCTAACCCTCCAAAACCCTCGCACCCTAACCCTTCCCATCCCTCGCACCCTAACCCTTCCAATCCCTCGCACCCTATCCCTTCCAACCCCTCGCACCCTAACCCTTCCAACCCCTCCCACCCTAACCCTTCCAACCCTTCTCACCCGAACCCTCCTAACTCCTTTCCCCGGAACCCTCCTAACTCCTTCCACCCTAACCCATCCAACTCCTTCCACCCTAACCCTTCTAACTCCTTCCACCCTAACCCTTCTAACTCCTTCCACCCTAACACTTCTTTTTTTTTTTTTAGTTTAGTTTATCTGTCGCTTTTTTATGAGCGCAAATGCAGTGTTTTGTGTGGTAGCATTCTTCCATTACTTTTTTTTAATATCTTTATTGAATTTTAGTACATACTATTAATAATCAGCAGTATTAACAAATCCTTCTTCAAACAATGTGCATTTCACCCGTGATTCTACTCCCCCCCACCCCCCACCCCCATCCCATTGTGAACTCCAAAGTTTGATTTTAAAATGAGATGTTTCCAATCCATTTCATCAAAAATTCTCTTTCAGGTAATGTTCTGCCCACAGTTCCTCCAACAATTTATTCTGGCACTCCCAATTATTCTAGCCAATCTTAAAGGCGTATAGTACCATCTATACCAAACTTTTAGAGTAATTTCTTTCATCAAAGTGGTAGACCACCATTTATGCTTTTTATTTATTAAGTTAACCCACTTTTCTTGTGGGAAGTCAGTTCCTAAATCCATGTTCCAATTTCCTCTTATAGTTTCTAAGTTCCTGTCTATGGTACAGTTCAACAGGGTTTTGTAGATCCTAGAGGCTAGCCCTTTGATAGATTCGGAAGCCTGTTTAATAGTGTTCTCGTATTCATTTAACGGTCGTTGCACCGCGGCTCTTGAGTCTTGAGAACCTAGTGCTCTTCCTATAGCAATGCGTGAGAGCCAGTTATTTTGGAGAGGAATACAGACAGCTGTTATTTGCTCAATTTTAACTCGGCCTAATGAATTATAGCAATCTCTCAGCGTTTTTATACCGATATTTTCTGATCTCTCCCAAATTACTATAGGGATTTTACGAATCAAATCTGGATGGTACCGCAGTGGTACTAAAGAAGATATTGAGGGCAGTAGATGCTTCTGCCGTGATATCCAGCAGTCTATCTGTGTTTTGATAAATGGATTCTGATTTTGATGTGCTCTCCTGTTGATTTTATTTCTGTAAAATATGTTATTCAGTATGTCAGATTGCTGTTCTTCTATCTCCCACCAGAGTGGGCGTATCTTTCTTAAACCATGTAAATTGTTGGCTAGTCTAAAAGCTTGAAAATAAAGCTGAATATTTGGAACTGCCCATCCTCCCATATTAGATGGTTTTTGTGTAATCCTATTCCGTATTCTGCTCCTTTTAGAGTTGTAGATATAGCCATTTATTACATCTTTGAGTTTGTTATATATCTGTCTTGTTGGAGTTACAGGCAATGCTTGAAATAGATAAAGCAGTTTGGGTATTAAAAAAGTTTTTGCAGCTGCAACCCTTCCCAACAATGATAGATGTTTATCCTTCCACTCCCTGATTTGTTTCTTTAATCGTTGGAGTACTGGATTGTAATTTTCTGTGAGAATCCTATCTAAGTTTTTTGGTATATAAATACCCAGATACTTTATTTTCCTTTTGTATTGTGGGTTATCGAGCAGCGCCAAAGTTTGTTGCTGTATATTTGGACTGATATTGTGGAACTGGATTTCTGTCGTTGAGTAATTTATTGCCAAACCTGAGGTGTTCTTAAATTCTTCTAATATATGTGCACAAGTCTTCTTGTTGTCTCCAAAGGCCTGGAGGTAGTAATGACTGTGTCATCTGCAAAGTTTTGCGTAATAATATGAAAATTCCCTATTTTATAGGGTTTCATCATATTGTCACTTCTTATAACTCTCACGAGAGGTTCCAAAGCTATGTTAAATAAAATTGGTGACATTGGGTCACCCTGTTTTGTTCCTCTCTTTAATTCAATTCTATCTGAGAGAGTGTTGTTTATTCGAAGTTGTGCCGTGTTGTCCGTATACAGACCCTTTATGATATTTACAAATTGATCGCCAAAATTCATTTCTTTTAAGAGTTTTTGCAGATACTTATGAGAGATTGAGTCAAAAGCCTTCTCTAGATCTAGAGCCAAAATAGCTAATGGTTTATTATACTTTTTTTGCATGGTATTTTATATTTAACAAAGCCCTGATTGGATCTATTATTAATCTTCCCTCCATGAAACCAGATCGGTCCCTGCTTATATAACTATCAATGAATTTAGTTATCCTACGGGTCAAAATGGCAGTGAATATTTTTGTATCCAAATTAATTAAGGCAATTGGACGGTATGACTTTGGATCAACCAAATTTTTGTTTGCTTTTGGTATTGGAAGGATTAAGGATTGTCTCCAAGACGGAGGAATGATACCACAGTTTATAATATGAGAAAACGTTTTGGCCAATTTATTAGCTAGTTGATCCATAAAGGTTTTATAAAATAGAGCTGAGTATCCATCCGGTCCCGGCGCCTTGTTTATTTTCAATTTTTTTATTTCCACTCTAACCTCTTGCTCTGTCACAGGTAGGACCAAAGTTGCTCTCTGTTCTTCTCTAATCTCAGGAAGGTTAGCTTTATTGAGAAAATTATCCATAATGGTAATATCAATAGGTGGGTCTGTGTAAAGATTGGAATGGAATTCCTTCATAATCTGTTTTAATTTTTTATTCAGTCTGTGCTTTATTCCATTGGAATCCGCTAATTCCAAAATATGATTTGGCATTTCCTTCTTTTTTCTTAATAAAGTTGCCAGAGATTTGGAATTTTTGTTTGCAAAGTTATATAGCTTATTGCTACTTAACATAGCCTGATATGATATTTTCTTTGTATCTAATAGTAGTAATTTGTTAACCCTTTATTCAAATGCTTGTTTTTATTTGTTTATCTTTTTATTTATTTATTTTTTGTTTGCTTATTTATTCATTCACCTGCTTTTTGTTTGTTTATGTGTTTATTTATCTGTGTTTCTTTATCCTTTTAGTTGTTTTTAATTGGTTATTTATTTGTTTATATTTGTTGTTTACGTGTTTATGCATCTGTTTGCTTTTTCAATTATTTCTTCATTTATTATCTGTTTATCTTTTATTTATTCATTGTTATGTATTTTTATTTGTTTGTATTTGGTTATTTACCTGTTTATGTATATTTGTTTACCTGTTTGTTGTTTGTTTTTATTTCTTCATCTATTTTTATTTGTTCGTTTGTTTATTTGCTTGTATATTTATCTGTCTGTTAAATTAAATTTAACCCTTTATTCAAATGCTTGTTTTTATTTGTTTATCTTTTTTATTTATTTATTTTTTGTTTGCTTATTTGTTTATTCATTTATTTAACTGTTTATCTGTGTTTCTTTATCCTTTTAGTTGTTTTTTAATTGGTTATTTATTTGTTTATATTTGTTGTTTACATGTTTATGCATCTGTTTGCTTTTTCAATTATTTCTTCCTTTATTATCTGTTTATCTTTTATCTATTCATTGTTATGTGTTTTTATTTGTTTGTTTGTATTTGATTATTTACCTGTTTATGTATATTTGTTTACCTGTTTGTTGTTTGTTTTCATTTATTCATCTATTTTTATTTGTTCATTGTTATTTGTTCATTTGTTTATTTGCTTGTGTATTTATCTGTCTGTTAAATTAAATTTAACCCTTTATTCAAATGCTTGTTTTTATTTGTTTATCTTTTTTATTTATTTATTTTTTGTTTGCTTATTTATTCATTCACCTGCTTTTTGTTTGTTTATGTGTTTGTTTATCTGTGTTTCTTTATCCTTTTAGTTGTTTTTTAATTGGTTATTTATTTGTTTATATTTGTTGTTTACATGTTTATGCATCTGCTTTTTCAATTATTTCTTCATTTATTATCTGTTTATCTTTTATTTATTCATTGTTATGTGTTTTTGTTTGTTTGTTTTTATTTGATTATCTACCTGTTTATGTATATTTGTTTACCTGTTTGTTGTTTGTTTTTATTTCTTCTTCTATTTTTATTTGTTCGTTTGTTTATTTGCTTGTATATTTATCTGTCTATTAAATTAAATTTAACCCTTTATTCAAATGCTTGTTTTTATTTGTTTATCTTTTTTACTCATTTATTTTTTGTTTGCTTATTTATTCATTCACCTGCTTTTTGTTTGTTTATGTGTTTATTTATCCTTTTAGTTGTTTTTAACTGGTTATTTAATTGTTTATATTTGTTGTTTCCATGTTTATGCATCTGTTTGCTTTTTCAATTATTTCTTCCTTTATTATCTGTTTATCTTTTATTTATTCATTGTTATGTGTTTTTGTTTGTTTGTGTTTGATTATTTACCTGTTTATGTATATTTGTTTACCTGTTTGTTGTTTGTTTTTATTTCTTCATCTATTTTTATTTGTTCATTGTTATTTGTTCATTTGTTTATTTGCTTGTATATTTATCTGTCTATTAAATTAAATTTAACCCTTTATTAAAATGCTTGTTTTTATTTGTTTATCTTTTTTATTTTTTATTTTTTGTTTGCTTATTTATTCATTCACCTGCTTTTTGTTTGTTTATGTGTTTATTTATCTGTGTTTCTTTATCCTTTGAGTTGTTTTTTATTGGTTATTTATTTGTTTATATTTGTTGTTTACATGTTTATGCATCTGTTTGCTTTTTCAATTATTTCTTCATTTATTATCTGTTTATCTGTTATTTATTCATTGTTGTGTGTTTTTATTTGTTTGTATTTGATTATTTACCTGTTTATGTATATTTGTTTACCTGTTTGTTTTTTGTTTTTATTTCTTCATCTATTTTTATTTGTTCATTGTCATTTGTTTATTTGCTTGTATATTTATCTGTCTGTTAAATTAAATTTAACCCTTTATTCAAATGCTAGTTTTTATTTGTTTATCTTTTTATTTATTTATTATTTGTTTGCTTATTTATTCATTCACCTGCTTTTTGTTTGTTTATGTGTTTATTTATCTGTGTTTCTTTATCATTTTAGTTGTTTTTTAATTGGTTATTTATTTGTTTATATTTGTTGTTTACATGTTTATGCATCTGTTTGCTTTTTCAATTATTTCTTCATTTATTATCTGTTTATCTTTTATTTATTCATTGTTATGTGTTTTTATTTGTTTGTATTTGATTATTTACCTGTTTATGTATATTTGTTTACCTGTTTGTTGTTTTTATTTCTTCATCTATTTTTATTTGTTCATTGTTATTTGTTCATTTGTTTATTTGCTTGTGTATTTATCTGTCTATTAAATTAAATTTAACCCTTTATTCAAATGCTTGTTTTTATTTGTTTATCTTTTTTATTTATTTATTTTTTGTTTGCTTATTTATTCATTCACCTGCTATTTGTTTGTTTATGTGTTTATTTATCTGTGTTTCTTTATCCTTTTTGTTGTTTTTAATTGGTTATTTATTTGTTTATATTTGTTGTTTACATGTTTATGCATCTGTTTGCTTTTTCAATTATTTCTTCATTTATTATCTGTTTATCTGTTATTTATTCATTGTTGTGTGTTTTTATTTGTTTGTATTTGATTATTTACCTGTTTATGTATATTTGTTTACCTGTTTGTTTTTTGTTTTTATTTATTCATCTATTTTTATTTGTTCATTGTTATTTGTTCATTTGCTTGCATATTTATCTGTCTGTTAAATTAAATTTAACCCTTTATTCAAATGCTTGTTTTTATTTGTTTATCTTTTTTATTTATTTATTTTTTGTTTGCTTATTTATTCATTCACCTGCTTTTTGTTTGTTTATGTGTTTATTTATCTGTGTTTCTTTATCCTTTTAGTTGGTTTTTAATTGGTTATTTATTTGTTTATATTTGTTGTTTACATGTTTATGCATCTGTTTGCTTTTTCAATTATTTCTTCATTTATTATCTGTTTATCTTTTATTTATTCATTGTTATGTGTTTTTATTTGTTTGTATTTGATTATTTACCTGTTTATGTATATTTGTTTACCTGTTTGTTGTTTGTTTTTATTTCTTCAACTATTTTTATTTGTTCATTGTTATTTGTTCATTTGTTTATTTGCTTGTATATTTATCTGTCTATTAAATTAAATTTAACCCTTTATTCAAATGCTTGTTTTTATTTGTTTATATTTTTTATTTATTTATTTTTTGTTTCTTTATTTGTTTATTCATTTATTTAACTGTTTATCTGTGTTTCTTTATCCATTTAGTTGTTTTTTAATTGGTTATTTATTTGTTTATATTTGTTGTTTACATGTTTATGCATCTGTTTGCTTTTTCAATTATTTCTTCATTTATTATCTGTTTATCTTTTATTTATTCATTGTTATGTGTTTTTGTTTGTTTGTTTTTATTTGATTATTTACCTGTTTATGTATATTTGTTTAGCTGTTTGTTGTTTGTTTTTATTTCTTCATCTATTTTTATTTGTTCATTGTTATTTGTTCATTTGTTTATTTGCTTGTATATTTATCTGTCTATTAAATTAAATGTAACCCTTTATTCAAATGCTTGTTTTTACTTGTTTATCTTTTTACTCATTTATTTTTTGTTTGCTTATTTATTCATTCACCTACTGTTTGTTTGTTTATGTGTTTATTTATCTGTGTTTATTCAAATTTTTATTTATCTGTTCATCTATTTTTTTATTTGTTTGTCGGTGTTCTTCTATTTATCCACTTTTTATTTATATATTTGTTTCTTTATTCAATTATTATTTGTTTTTGTTTACCTCATTATTTATCTCTGTTTGTTCATTTATGTGTTTGTTCCTTTATCTTGTTTTTATTTGTCTGTTTATTTATTGGTTTGTTTCTTTGTAACCCCAAAACTCCTGTCTGTGTGGGGTGTAAATACGAGTAAGCAATGTACAAATATCTAACAATAATCTATGTAATCTAGAAAATATTAATCATGTTTGCTCATAACATCATTTCCACCACAGGGTGCAACAACACTCATAATCAGCAACTGTAAAAAAAAATTCCCCAAGGCAGTTTACATAGTACGGATAGAAAGAGAGTGTTTGTGGCGGCCGCATTTACCAGTTTGGGAGGGCCGCGTTTACCGGTCAGTGTGTATTGGGTGGCCGCATTTAACGGTCAGCGTGTGGGGGTGTTTGTACAGCAAGTAAGTAAATACAGCAAGTAAGTCCAAGTGAATACAGCAAGTCCAGCAAGGAAATACAAGTAATTACACCAAGTAAATACAGCCAGTACATACAAGTAAACACAGCAAGAAATTAGAGAGCGAGAGGCGTTTACGCGTTAGATTTTTGGATGCATAAATACCACAAGTAAACACAGCAAGTAAGTAAACACTGCAAGTACATACAGGTACATACATCAAGTACACACAAGTGCATAGAGCAAGTAAATACAAGCCCATAAAAGTAAATACAGCAAGTAAAACAAAATCAATAACTAAAGCATCAAATATAAACCATAAGCAATGTACAGGATTGTAACAATAAGCTATGTAATCTAGAAAATATTAATAAGGTTTGCTTATAACATCCTTTACAACACAGGCTGGAACAACACTTATAATCAACAACTTTAAAATAAATTGCCCAAGGCAGTTTACATAGTACAGAAGGAAAGAGCATGGAACAGTATGTTGCATATTATAATAACTAGTACACTATGAAATCACAAATAATACATTACATAATGACAAACTTAAAAAGCAGGTCTGAGAGCTAACACCAGAGCTTCCCAGTCTCGTCCACGCAAGTCCGCGCGTTTGGCAGCCTGGTTTACCGGTTCGTTTGTGTGATGGGCGGCCGCGGTTACCGGTTAGTCTGTGTGGGGTGTAAATATAAAAAGTAAATGAAGCCAGTACATACAAGTAAATACAGCAAGTACAGATAAGTAAACATAGCAAGAAATTAGCGTATGAAAGGCGTTTACGGGTTAGTTTTTGGAGCATAAATAGAGCAAGTACAAGTAAATACAGCAATTGCAGGAAGTCCATACAAGTCCATACAGCAAGTAAATACAGCAGGTAAAACAACATCAATTTCAATAAGTAAAACAGAGGATATATCATAAGCAATGTACAAATGTCTAACAATCATCTATGTGATCTAGAAAATATTAATCATGTTTGCTTATAACATCATTTCCACCACAGGGAGCAGCAACACTCATAATAAGCAACTGTAAAAAAAAAGTGCCCAAGGCAGTTTACATAGTACAGAAAGGAAGAGCATGAAACAGTATATTGCATATTATAATAATACATTATGAAATCACAAGTAATACACTACACGATGATAAAGTTTTAAAGCATTTGTGACAGCCAACACCAGAGCTTTCTCCTCTCATCCATGCCAGAGTGTGTAGGGGGCGGCGCGTTTACGGTTTAGAGCAGTGGTTCCCAAAGTTGTCGCCTCTCACAGCCACCGCAAACCTCCATGCATACCCCTCTGTGGTCGCTCGAACAGGGGCTGAAAAACGAAGCAGAGAGAAACCTATCAGCAAAAGAGGATGGAAACCGAGGGAAAGAATGGTTGGTAACAGTAAAGAGACCCCTACCTGGATTCCAAGGCCTTCTTCAGTGGCATCATCTCACCTGTTTAGAGTGTGGCCTCCGCCGCCACTTACAGCTACCCCAAACCCCCATATATCCTCCTCTGTGGTCAGTCAAACGGGCTGAAAAACAAATGAGAGAGAAAACTGCTGGAAAAAAAGAAGGGAAACGGAGGCAAAAAATATTTGGTAACAGTAAAAAATTAAAACCTGGATTCCAAGGCCTTGTTCAGTGGCATCACCTCACCTGGGTAGCCTGGCCTCTGCCGCCCCTTACAGCCACCCCTAACCTGCATACATCCTTCCCTGGTGAGTCGAACAGGGGCTGAAAAACAAAGCAAGAGAGAGACCTGCCAGAAAAAAAGAAGGGAAAACGAGGCATAGAATATTTGGTAACAGTAAAAAGACTCCTACCTGTATTCCAAGGCCTTCTTCAGTGGCATCAGCTCACCTGTGTAGTGTGCGGCCTCTGCCCGCCTTACAGCCACCCCAAACCTCTGTACATCCTCCTCTGTGTTCAGTGGAGCAGGGGCTGAAAAATGAAACAGAGAGAAAGCTATCAGCAAAATAAAAGAGAAAGCGAGGCAAAGAATGTTTGGTAACAGAATAAAGCCTCCTACCTGTATTCCAAGGCCTTGTTCAGTGGCATCACCTCACCTATGTAGAGTGTGGCCTCTGCCGCCCCTTACAGCCACCCCTAACCTGCATACATCCTTCCCTGGTAAGTCGAACAGGGGCTGAAAAACGAAGCAGAGAGAAAATTATCCGCAAAAAAGAAGGGAAAGGGAGGCAAAGAATGTTTGGTAACAGAATAAGGCCTCCTACCTGGATTCCAAGGCCTTCTTCAGTGGCATCAGCTCACCTGTGTAGAGTGTGGCCTCTGCGCGCCTTACAGCCACCGCTAACCTCTGTACGTCCTCCTCTGTGGTCAGTCGGGCAGGGGCTGAAAAATGAAGGAGAGAGAAACGTTCCAGAAAAAAAGAACGGAAACCCAGAGAAAGAACGTATGGTATCAGTAAAATACTAATACCTGGATTCCAAGGCCTTCCTCAGTGGCATCAGCTCACCTGTGTAGAGTGTGGTCTCTGCCGCCTCTTACAGCCACATCAAACCTCCATATATCCTCCTCTGTGGTCATTCAATCAGAGGCTGAAAAACGAACCACAGAGAAACCTAATAACAAAAATGAAGCGAAATCGAGGCAAAAAATGTTTGATAACAGTAAAAACACTCCTACCTGGATTCCAAGGCCGTCCTCAGTGGCACCAGCTCACCTGTGTAGAGTGTGGCCTCCGCCGCCCCTTACAGCCAGCAATAACCTCCATACATTCTCCTGTGTGGTCAGTTGAAGAGGGGCTGAAAACGAAGCAGAGAGAAACCTATCAGCAAAAAAGAAGGGAAACCGAGGCAAAGAATGTTTGGTAACAGAATAAAGAAACCTACCTGGATTCCAAGTCCTTCAGTGGCATCAGCTCACCTGTGTAGTGTGCGGCCTCTGCCCGCCGTACAGCCACCCCCAACCTCTGTACGTCCTCTGTGGTCAGTCGAGCAGGGGCTGAAAAATGAAGCAGAGAGAAACCTCCCAGAAAAAAAGAACAGAAACCCAGAGAAAGAATGTTTGGTAACAGTAAAAAGACTAATACCTGGATTCCATGGCCTTGTTCAGTGGCACCAGCTCACCTGTTTAGAGTGTGGCCTCCGCCGCCCCTTACAGCCAGCAATAACCTCCATACATTCTCCTGTGTGGTCAGTCGACAGGGGCTGAAAAACAAAGCAAGAGAGAGACCTGCCAGAAAAAAAGAATGAAAACGAGGCATAGAATATTTGGTAACAGTAAAAAGACTCCAACCTGTATTCCAAGGCCTTCTTCAGTGGCATCAGCTCACCTGTGTAGTGTGCGGCCTCTGCCCGCCTTACAGCCACCCCAAACCTCTGTACATCCTCCTCTGTGTTCAGTGGAGCAGGGGCTGAAAAAATGAAACAGAGAGAAAGCTATCAGCAAAATAAAAGAGAAAGCGAGGCAAAGAATGTTTGGTAACAGAATAAAGCCTCCTACCTGTGTTCCAAGGCCTTGTTCAGTGGCATCACCTCGCCAATGTAGAGTGTGGCCTCTGCCCGCCTTACAGCCACCGCTAACCTCTGTACGTCCTCCTCTGTGGTCAGTCGAGCAGGGGCTGAAAAATGAAGGAGCCCATTTGAACGGGGATAGTGGTCTTGTCCTGTGGACCTCCCTCTCTGACTTGGACAAGACACATAGTGCCTCCCATGCACCCACACACACACAGACCACCACCATGCTCTTACCTCTCCTCAGCCTGGTGTTATAGCTAGGAGGATGGCTGTGGCAGAAAAGGAAGCCCAGCAGGCAGCAACAGTTCTTCCTTGTTCACCCTGTTCTTATACCTGAAAGGTGATGTGGCACCACGCGAACCATAGGAGGCAAAAGGAGCTCTTGCTCCCTCAGCCTGTTCTTATAGCTGGAAGGTGGGAGTGGCCCCAAAGGAAGCCAGGAGGCAGCAACAGCTTCCCCTCCCTCAGCTAGTTGGCTGCTAGCAAGCTGCAGGCTGTTAGAATCTAAGTAGTTGATAACACACAGCTGGGTGTTAGAAGCTAAGTAGATTCGTACAAGCAGCAGGGGGTCAGAACGTAAGTAGATGCTAAGAAGCTGCAGGCTGATAGAAGCTACGTAAATGCTCAGAAGCTGCACTCTTATAGAAGCTAAGTAGATGCTGACAAGCTGCAGGTTGTCAGAAGCTAACTAGCTGCTGACAAGCTGCAGGGAGTTAGAAGCTCACTAGCTGCTAGCAAGTACCTAGGAGTATATACAAGTAAATACTGATACATTCGAATAAATACACCAATTCCATACTTGCCCTCTTATCAAGAGATACTCACCAGTCCGTTCGGTGGCAAAAATCAGATCAAGGCTATGGCCTACTACCTGAGTAGGGCCAGATACAAACAGAGAAAGCCCCATGGTAGTCACGGGAGAAGGGAAGAGCTGAGCGGGTCCATTGGGTGCAGCCTCGGGCTTGATGTTGAAATCCCCCAACAGCACCGTGGCAGGGGATTCCAACACCGGGTCCGAGACCACCTTAGCCAGCTCAGATACTGAGGATGCTGGGCAGAGGGGTGTCTCTGTCTCTTTTCCCTTCCACCACCAGATCGCCCCCAGCCCATTTGAACGGGGATAGTGGCCTTGTCCTGTGGACCTCCCTCTCTGACTTGGACAAGACACATAGTGCCTCCCACGCACCCACCCACCCACAGACCACCACCATGCTCTTACCTCTCCTCAGCCTGGTGTTATAGCTAGGAGGATGGCTGTGGCAGAAAAGGAAGCCCAGCAGGCAGCAGCAGTTCTTTCCTTGTTCACCCTGGTCTTATACCTGGAAGGTGGTGTGGCACCACACGAACCATAGGAGGCAAAAGGAGCTCTTGCTCCCTCAGCCTGTTCTTATAGCTGGAAGGTGGGAGTGGCTCCAAAGGAAGACAGGAGGCAGCAACAGCTCCTCCTCCCTCAGCTAGTTGGCTGCTAGCAAGCTGCAGGCTGTGAGAAGCTAAGTAGTTGATAACACACAGCTGGGTTTCAGAAGCTCAGTGGCTGCTAACAAGCCTCAGGCTGTTAGAAGCTAACTAGCTACTGACAAGCTGCAGGGAGATAGAAGCTTACTAGCTTCTAGCAAGTACCTAGGAGTATATACAAGTAAATACTGATACATTTGAATAAATACACCAATTCCATACTTGCCCTCTTATCAAGAGATACTCAGCAGTCAGTTCTGTGGCAAAAATCAGATCAAGGCTATGGCCTACTGCTTGAGTAGGGCCAGATACAAACAGAGAAAGCCCCATGGTAGTCATGGGAGATGGGAAGAGCTGAGCTGGTCCATTGGGTGCAGCCTCGGGCTTGATGTTGAAATCCCCCAACAGCACCGTGGCAGGGGATTCCAACACCGGGTCCGAGACCACCTTAGCCAGCTCAGATAGTGAGGATGCTGGGCAGAGGGGTGTCTCTGTCTCTTTTCCCTTCCACCACCAGATCGCCCCCAGCCCATTTGAACGGGGATAGTGGCCTTGTCCTGTGGACCTCCCTCTCTGACTTGGACAAGACACATAGTGCCTCCCACGCACCCACCCACCCACACACAGACCACCACCATGCTCTTACCTCTAGTCAGCCTGGTGTTATAGCTAGGAGGATGGCTGTGGCAGAAAAGGAAGCCCAGCAGGCAGCAGCAGTTCTTTCCTTGTTCACCCTGGTCTTATACCTGGAAGGTGGTGTGGCACCACACGAACCATAGGAGGCAAAAGGAGCTCTTGCTCCCTCAGCCTGTTCTTATAGCTGGAAGGTGGGAGTGGCTCCAAAGGAAGCCAGGAGGCAGCAACAGCTCCTCCTCCCTCAGCTAATTGGCTGCTTGCAAGCTCCAGGCTGTTAGAAGCTAAGTAGTTGAAAACAAGCAGCTGGGTTTCAGAAGCTCAGGGGCTGCTAACAAGCCTCAGGCTGTTGGAAGCTAACTAGCTGCTGACAAGCTGCAGGGAGTTAGAAGCTCACTAGCTTCTAGCAAGTACCTAAGAGTATATACAAGTAAATTCTGATACATTTGAATAAATACACCAATTCCATACTTGCCCTCTTATCAAGAGATACTCACCAGTCAGTTTTGTGGCAAAAATCAGATCAAGGCTATGGCCTACTGCTTGAGTAGGGCCAGATACAAACAGAGAAAGCCCCATGGTAGTCATGGGAGATGGGAAGAGCTGAGCTGGTCCATTGGGTGCAGCCTCGGGGTTGATGTTGAAATCCCCCAACAGCACCGTGGCAGGGGATTCCAACACCGGGTCCGAGACCACCTTAGCCAGCTCAGATAGTGAGGATGCTGGGCAGAGGGGTGTCTCTGTCTCTTTTCCCTTCCACCACCAGATCGCCCCCAGGCCATTTGAACGGGGATAGTGGCCTTGTCCTGTGGACCTCCCTCTGACTTGGACAAGACACATAGTGCCTCCCACGCACCCACCCACACACACACACAGACCACCACCATGCTCTTACCTCTAGTCAGCCTGGTGTTCCAGCTAGGAGGATGGCTGTGGCAGAAAAGGAAGCCCAGCAGGCAGCAGCAGTTCTTTCCTTGTTCACCCTGGTCTTATACCTGAAAGGTGATGTGGCACCACGCGAACCATAGGAGGCAAAAGGAGCTCTTGCTCCCTCAGCCTGTTCTTATAGCTGGAAGGTGGGAGTGGCCCCAAAGGAAGCCAGGAGGCAGCAACAGCTCCTCCTCCCTCAGCTCATTGGCTGCTGGCAAGCTGCAGGCTGTTAGAGGGGAGGGGAGGGTTGTTAGCTTGTTAGCTCTCCCCACCCTCTAACTCCACCCTCCAAAGCTCTGGAGGATATATAGCCTCAGTCTTCTCAGTCTGGTTCAGAGGGCCTTCGGGCTCTCTTGCACTCACCTCCTCCTCCTTACTAATCTTACTAACTCCCTTCTATCCTACCTCCTTGCACCCCCCCCCCCAGGGCTTCTCAACCTTCTCAACTCTGTGACCCCACAATGCAGCTCCCCATGCCTCAGGGACCCCAGGGGCAGGGGCAGTGGTGGGGCCAGGGCCACTGAACTCACGTCCGGTCCTCCCCGAGCTGCAACTCCCCTTCGGAGTGGGACAACGCCACTCCTGCCATCGTCCTCGCCTTGCTCGCCTCCCCTCAAGTGCTGCTGGGGATGCTCCCACTCCTACCACCATGCCAACTGCCACCCAAAGATGCTGACGCCGATCTCTCCTCATGGTAGTGGGGGTGTGGGGGTGCGGCGGGGGGTGTGGGTGTGCGGGCGTCACAAGGGGGGGGGCAAGGGGGGGCCTGAGGGAGATTTCCCAACCCCACCGAATTGGCTAATCAACCCCACGCAGGGTTGCGACCCACAGGTTGACAGCCCTTGCACTCTAACAATACTAACTCCTTCCTTACTAACAATCCTAATTCCTTGCACATTCCTTCCATCCTAACCCAGGGCTCCTCAAACTGTGGGTGTCGACCCCATGTGACCACTTGCGGGGACAGGCCCCCCTGCGCTCCCCTGCCACGCCCCCCATGCCCCCACGCCCCCGCTGCCGTGAGGAGACATCGGCGTCCTTGTGGCACTCGGGAGCATCCCTGGCAGCGCTTGAGGTGAGGCGAGCAACGCAAGGAGAATGGGGGTGTTGGCAGCGGTGACTGTGGGAGTCCTCCACCCCCCCGCTGAGGGCAGTTGGGGGTGTTGGCAGCGGTGACTGTGGGAGTCCTCCACCCACCCACCCGCTGAGGGCGGTTGCCCGCCCTGTGCTACGCCTGCCTGCTGGGCGGCGATGGCGGTGAAGGGCGCCGTAGCCGCACCGCCTGGTGCCTCGACGCCCGCCCCCTTCACCCGCTGGCCTCTGGCTTTGCCCACCTCTGAAGGTGGCCTTGCGGCTCGGGGAGGACTTCACGTGACTCCAGTGGCCCTGGCCCCACCACTGCCCCTGCCCCTGGGGTCTCTGAACCATGGGGAGCTGCATTGGGGGGTTGGGGGGGGGTCACGGCGTTGGGAAGGTTCAGAACCTCTCACTCTAACTCTACTAACTCCTCTCCCCCTAACTCTACTAACTCCTCTCCCCCTAACCCTTTTTTCGGCCCCTGTTCGCCGGAGAACAGGAGGATTTATGGAGGTCAGGGGTGGCTGTAAGGGGTGGGAGGAGGCCACAATGTATTACACATGCGATGCAATTTCAGTGAATCAGGCCTTGGAATCTCTAGTTTGCTTTTCAGCCCCTGTTCGATTGGCTACAGAGGCCGTAAACGCGCCACCCCACACCCTCTAACTCCTTTCACCCTAATCTTTCTCTGTTACCCTAACCGTTCTAACTCCTTTCATCCTGAACCTCATACTCCTCTCAACCTACCCCTTCTAAAGCTTACAAAACGTGAGAGGCATTGAAGAGTTAGGGTAAAACGCCCGTTAACGCCCGTAAAACTCCAAACCCCGTAAAACTCCAAACTATAAACGCCCCTAAAACTCCAAACTATAAACACCCCTAAAACTCTAAACTATAAAAGCCCCTCCCTCTAAACTTTAAACGCCCCATAGTCTAAACTAAAACACCTCTAAAACGTAAAGCCCTAAACGCCCCAAAACGTTAAACCATAAAAGCCTCTCACCCCACCCTTTCTAAGGCCTTTCACCCTACTTCTTCTAATGCCTCTCATGCTACCATGAATAAGGCCTCTCACCCTACCCTTTCTAATGCCTCCCTCTACTTCTTCTAATGCCTCTCACCCTAACTGTTCTAACTACTCTCACCCTCACCCATTAACCCATTTTTCGGCCCCTGATCCCGTGGAAGATCCCGTGGAAGATCCCGTGGAAGATCCCGTGGAAGATCCCGTGGAAGATCCCGTGGCAGATCCCGTGGAATCTCAGGTTTGTTTCTCAGCCCCTGTTCCATTGGCTACAGAGGCGGAGGCACGGAGGTCAGGGGTGGCTGTAAGGGGCGGAGGAGGCCACAATTTACACATGCAATGCAATTTCAGTGAATCAGGCCTTGGAATCTCAGCTTTGCTTCTCAGCCCCTGTTCCATTGGCTACAGAGGCGGAGGCACGGAGGTCAGGGGTGGCTGTAAGGGGCGGAGGAGGCCACAATTTACACATGCAATGCAATTTCAGTGAATCAGGCCTTGGAATCTCAGCTTTGCTTCTCAGCCCCTGTTCCATTGGCTACAGAGGCGGAGGCACGGAGGTCAGGGGTGGCTGTAAGGGGCGGAGGAGGCCACAATTTACACATGCAATGCAATTTCAGTGAATCAGGCCTTGGGATCTCAGCTTTGCTTCTCAGCCCCTGTTCCATTGGCTACAGAGGCGGAGGCACGGAGGACAGGGGTGGCTGTAAGGGGCGGAGGAGGCCACAATTTACACATGCAATGCAATTTCAGTGAATCAGGCCTTGGAATCTCAGCTTTGCTTCTCAGCCCCTGTTCCATTGGCTACAGAGGCGGAGGCACGGAGGCCAGGGGTGGCTGTAAGGGGCGGAGGAGGCCACAATTTACACATGCAGTGCAATTTCAGTGAATCAGGCCTTGGAATCTCTGCTTTGTTTTTCAGCCCCTGTTCCATTGGCTACAGAGGCGGATGCATGGAGGTCAGGGGTGGCTGTAAGGGGCGGAGGAGGCCACAATTTACACATGCAGTGCAATTTCAGTGAATCAGGCCTTGGAATCTCAGCTTTGCTTCTCAGCCCCTGTTCCATTGGCTACAGAGGCGGAGGCACGGAGGTCAGGGGTGGCTGTAAGGGGCGGAGGAGGCCACAATTTACACATGCAATGCAATTTCAGTGAATCAGGCCTTGGAATCTCAGCTTTGCTTCTCAGCCCCTGTTCCATTGGCTACAGAGGCGGAGGCATGGAGGTCAGGGGTGGCTGTAAGGGGCGGAGGAGGCCACAATTTACACATGCAGTGCAATTTCAGTGAATCAGGCCTTGGAATCTCTGCTTTGTTTTTCAGCCCCTGTTCCATTGGCTACAGAAGCGGATGCATGGAGGTCAGGGGTGGCTGTAAGGGGCGGAGGAGGCCACAATTTACACATGCGATGCAATTTCAGTGAATCAGGCCTTGGAATCCAGGTAGGTGTCTTTATTCTGTTACCAAACATTCTTTGCCTCGATTTCCCTTCTTCTTTGCTGACCGCTTTCTCTCTGCTTCGTTTTTCAGTCCCTGTTCGATTGGCCACAGAGGCGGATGCATGGAGGTCAGGGGTGGCTGTAAGGGGTGGAGGAGGCCACAATTTACACATGCGATGCGATTTCAGTGAATCAGGCCTTGGAATCCAGGTAGGTGTCTTTATTCTCTTACCAAGCATTCTTTGCCTTTGTTTCCCTTCTTTTTTGCTGACCGCTTTCTCTCTGCTTTGTTTTTCAGCCCCTGTTCGATTGGCCACAGAGGCGGATGCATGGAGGTTAGGGGTGGCTGTAAGGGGTGGCGGAGGCACAATCTACACACTCTAAACCGTAAGCGCGCCACCCCACACACTCTAACTCCTTTCACCCTATTCTTTCTCTGTTACCCTAACCGTTCTAACTCCTTTCATCCTGAACCTCATATTCCTCTCAACCTACCCCTTCTAAAGCTTACAAAACGTGAGAGGCATTGAAGAGTTAGGAAAAAACGCCCGTTAACGCCCGTAAAACTCCAAACCCCGTAATACTCCAAAGTATAAACGCCCCTAAAACTCCAAACTATAAACACCCCTAAAACTCTAAACTCTAAAAGCCCTTCCCTCTAAACTATAAACGCCCCATAGTCTAAACTAAAACACCTCTAAAACTTAGAGCCCTAAACGACCCAAAACGTTGAACCATAAAAGCCTCTCACCCTACCCTTTCTAAGGCCTTTCACCCTACTTCTTCTAATGCCTCTCATGCTACCATGAATAAGGCCTCTCACCCTACCCTTTCTAATGCCTCCTTCTACTTCTCCTAATGCCTCTCACCCTAACTGTTCTAACTACTCTCACCCTCACCCTAACCGTTCTAACTCCTTTCAGGTCAACCCATTTTTCGGCCCCTGTTCGACGGAGAACGGGAGGATTCACGGAGGTCGGGGTGGCCGTTAGGTGTGGAGGAGGCCACAATTTACACACTCTAAACTGTAAACGCGCCACCCCACACACTCTGGCACGGACGAGAAGAGAAAGCTCTGGTGTTGGCTGTTACAACTGCTTTATAAGGTTATCATCATGTTGTGTATTACTTGTGATTTCATAATCTATTATTATAATATGCATTATACTGTTTGATGCTCTTTCTTTCTGTACCATGTAAACTGCTTTGGGTAGATTTTTTTTTTTTTTAAAGTTGCTGATTATGAGTGTTGTTGCTCCCTGTGGTGGAAATGATGTTATAAGCGAACATGATTAATATTTTCTAGATCACGTAGATGATTGTTAGACATTTGTACATTGCTTATGATATATCCTCTATGTTTTACTTATTGAAATTGATGTTGTTTTACCTGCTGTATTTACTTGCTGTATGGACTTGTATGGACTTCCTGCAATTGCTGTATTTACTTGTACTTGCTCTATTTATGCTCCAAAAACTAACCCGTAAACGCCTTTCATACGCTAATTTCTTGCTATGTTTACTTATCTGTACTTGCTGTATTTACTTGTATGTACTGGCTTCATTTACTTTTTATATTTACACCCCACACAGACTAACCGGTAACCGCGGCCGCCCATCACACAAACGAACCGGTAAAGCAGGCTGCCAAACGCGCAGACTTGCGTGGACGAGACTGGGAAGCTCTGGTGTTAGCTCTCAGACCTGCTTTTTAAGTTTGTCATTATGTAATGTATTATTTGTGATTTCATAGTGTACTAGTTATTATAATATGCAACATACTGTTCCATGCTCTTTCCTTCTGTACTATGTAAACTGCCTTGGGCAATTTATTTTAAAGTTGTTGATTATAAGTGTTGTTCCAGCCTGTGTTGTAAAGGATGTTATAAGCAAACCTTATTAATATTTTCTAGATTACATAGCTTATTGTTACAATCCTGTACATTGCTTATGGTTTATATTTGATGCTTTAGTTATTGATTTTGTTTTACTTGCTGTATTTACTTTTATGGGCTTGTATTTACTTGCTCTATGCACTTGCGTGTACTTGATGTATGTACCTGTATGTACTTGCAGTGTTTACTTACTTGCTGTGTTTACTTACTTGTGGTATTTATGCATCCAAAAATCTAACGCGTAAACGCCTCTCGCTCTCTAATTTCTTGCTGTGTTTACTTGTATGTACTGGCTGTATTTACTTGGTGTAATTACTTGTATTTCCTTGCTGGACTTGCTGTATTCACTTGGACTTACTTGCTGTATTTACTTACTTGCTGTACAAACACCCCCACACGCTGACCGTTAAATGCGGCCGCCCAATACACACTGACCGGTAAACGCGGCCCTCCCAAACTGGTAAATGCGGCCGCCACAAACACTCTCTTTCTATCCGTACTATGTAAACTGCCTTGGGCAATTTTTTTTTACAGTTGCTGATTATGAGTGTTGTTGCACCCTGCGGTGGAAATGATGTTATAAGCAAACACGATTAAAATTTTCTATATTACATAGCTTATTGTTACAATTATGTACATCGCTTATCATATATACTTTTATGTTTTACTTATTGAAATTAATTTTGTTTTACATCCTCTATTTCCTTGCTGTATGGACTTGCTGCAATTGCTGTATTTACTGGTACTTGTTCTATTTACACATGGAAACTCTAACCCAGAAACGCCTCTCACACTCTTAACCCGTAAACGCCTCTCATACTCTAACCCATGAATGCCTAGAACTCTCTAATTTCTTGCTGTGTTTACTTACTTACCTATTTATTTATATTTATATCCCGCCCCATACCCGAGGGTCTCTGGGCGGCTTACAACAATTAAGAACAAGCACACTAAAAATTGTATCACACAATAATAAAACCAGCGTAAGATTTAGAAACCAACATGATAATGAGAATAAGAATAAAAACAATACAAAAACAGTTTAAAACAGTGGTGTTTGGAAGGAGGGAAGAATAAAGAGCATTTAGCCAAAGGCCTGAGTGAAGAGGTGCGTCTTTACCGCCTTTCTGAATGTAAACAAAGAAGGGGCCTGACGCACCTCCAAGGGGAGACCATTCCATAGCCTGGGGGCCACTACTGAGAAGGCCCTCTCCCGGGTGCCCACCCGCCTAACCTCTGAAGGCGGTGGGACAACCAGGAGGGCCTCTCCTGCAGATCTTAAGACATGGGCAGGTTTATATGGGAGAAGGCGCTCCTTTAGATATCTGGGGCCCAAGACATTTAGGACCTTATAAGTCAGAGTTAGCACCTTGAATTGGGCTCGGAAATGAATTGGCAGCCAGTGAAGTTCTTTTAGAACCGGTGTGATATGCGTCCGGTTAGCTGTACCGGTCAGCCCTCGGGCAGCTGCATTTTGCACTAGCTGCAACGTCCGAACCGTCTTCAAGGGCAGCCCCATGTAGAGCGCATTACAATAGTCCAACCTGGAGGTTACCAGAGCGTGGATAACTGTGGCCAGGTCATCTCTATCCAAAAAAGGTTTCAGTTGACGTACCAACCGTAGTTGGGAGTAGGCACTCCTGGCCACGGCCTCCACCTGAGCTTCAAGTGTTAGCGCAGAGTCCAGGAGTACCCCCAAATTTCTCACCTGTTCCTTCCCGGATATAGTAACTCCATCAAGGACAGGGTATCTCCCAACTACTTGGACCCGAGAGCCTGTAGCACACAGCACCTCTGTCTCGTCTGGATACAGTTTCAATTTATTGGCCCTCATCCAGCCCATTACCGCCTCCAGGCACCTGTCAAGCACTTCTACCACCTCTCCTGATTCAGATGGCACAGAGAGATAGAGCTGGGTATCATCTGCGTATTGATGGCACCTCACTCCAAAACTCCTGATGATCTCTCCCAGCGGCTTCGTGTAGATATTAAATAACATGGGAGATAAGATTGACCCCTGGGGAACCCCACAAGTGAGTTCCCAGGGTGTCGACTCATTCTCTCCCATCACCACTATCTGAGATCGTCTCTGGAGATAGGAGCGGAGCCAGCGCCAAGCACTGCCTCCAACTCCTAAACTCCGTAGCCTCTCCAGGAGGATACCATGGTCAATGGTATCAAAAGCCGCTGAGAGGTCCAGAAGAACCAGCAGGGTAGCATTCCCTCTGTCTTTCTCCCGGAGAGGATCATCGACTAGGGCGACCAAGGTGGTTTCCGTGCCATGACCGGGTCTAAAGCCAGATTGAAATGGGTCTAGATAATCAGCTTCCCCCAAGCATGCCTGCAGCTGAACAGCGACAAACCTCTCTAGAACCTTGCCTAGAAAAGGTATGTTGGCCACCGGGCGATAGGTGTTTAAATCTTCCGGATCCAGGGAGGCCTTCTTCAGGAGGGGGCGCACCACAGCCTGTTTAAGGGCCAATGGAACCACCCCCTCTCTCAGAGAGGCATTTACCACTTCCTGGACCCGCCCGGTCATACCTTGCCGGCTAGTTTTAATCAGCCAAGAAGGGCAGGGATCCAGAGAGCACGTTGTCGGCCGCACCCCTGCAAGCAGCTCGTCCACATCCTCGGGCCGCAATAATTGAAACTGATCCAAAATAACTGGACCAGACAGTGCTCCGGACGCCTCCCCTGGACTAAGTCCAATTGTGACATCGAATCCCCTACGAATCTGAGCAACTGTGTCCTCAAAGTGCTTTGCAAAACTGTCACAGCAGGTATTAGACGGCCGAGGCTCACGTTTTATCGAGCCGGGTTTTATAAGGCCCTTTATAAAGAGCTCCGCTGGACGGCTACTCGAGGACGCGATGGCGGAGGAGAAAAAACTCCTTTTCGCCTCCGTCACTGCCACGTGGTAGGCACGATAGTGTGCTCTAACTCGTGTTCGGTCAGATTCACAGCCAGATTTACGCCACTTGCGCTCTAGCCGTCGACCTTCCTGTTTCATGGCCCGGAGCTCCATGGAGTACCAAGGAGCTTTCTGGGCTCTGCAAGAAGACCGAGGGCACTTGGGAGCGATCGTGTCAATAGCCCTGGTCATCTCCTGATTCCAGAGAGAGACCAGAGCTTCAACAGGAGCACCAGACATGCCAACTGGAAAATCCCCCAGGGCATTCAGGAATCGTTGAGATTCCATAAGTCTCCGGGAGCGGACCAACTCAATAGGTCCTCTGACTCCACAGAGAGGGACTGCCGCTGTAAGTCCAAACCTCACCAGTGAGTGATCCGTCCATGACAAAGGGCTGATAGTCAGCCCTCCTATCAACGGATAGCCATCAATTCCTTGTTCACCCTGTTCTTACACCTGGAAGGTGGTGTGGCACCAGACGAAACACAGGAGGCAACAGGAGCCATTCCTCCCTCAGCCTGTACTTTTAGCTGGAAGGTGGGTGTGGCACTAAAGGAAGTTAGGAGGTAGCAACAGGCCCTTCTCCCTCACCTAATTGGCTGCTAGCAAGCTGCAGGCTGTTAGAAGCTAAGTAGTTGATAACACGCAGCTGGGTGTTAGAAGCTAAGTAGATGCTGGCAAGCAGCAACATGTTAGAGGGGAGGGTTTTAGCTTGTTAGCTATCCCCACCTTCTAACCCCACACTCTAACAACCTGGAGCATATAAGCCTCACCTCTCTCACTGTAAGCCCTCTCACTCTGGCGTGCTAACTCCTAGCACCGTAACACTTCTAACTCCTTGCACCCTAACCGTTCCGAGTCCCTGCACCCTAAACGTTCCGAGTCCTTCCACCCTAACCCTTCTAACCCCTTCCACCCTAACCCTCCAAACCCCTTCCACCCTATCCCTTCAAACCCCTTCCACCCTATCCCTTCTAACCCCTTCCACCCTAACCCTCCAAACCCTTCCCACCCTAACCCTCCAAACCCCTCGCAGCCTAACCCTTCCGACTCCTTCCACCCTAACCCTTCCGACTCCTTCCACCCTAACCCTCCAAACCCCTTCCACCCTATCCCTTCAAACCCCTTCCACCCTATCCCTTCTAACCCCTTCCACCCTAACCCTCCAAACCCTTCCCACCCTAACCCTCCAAAACCCTCGCAGCCTAACCCTCCAAACCCCTCGCAGCCTAACCCTTCCGACTCCTTCCACCCTAACCCTTCCGACTCCTTCCACCATAACCCTTCTAACCCCTTCCACCCTAACCCTCCAAACCCCTTCCACCCTATCCCTTCAAACCCCTTCCACCCTATCCCTTCTAACCCCTTCCACCCTAACCCTCCAAACCCTTCTCAGCCGAACCCTCCAAACCCTTCCCACCCTAACCCTCCAAAACCCTCGCAGCCTAACCCTCCAAAACCCTCGCACCCTAACCCTTCCCATCCCTCGCACCCTAACCCTTCCAATCCCTCGCACCCTATCCCTTCCAACCCCTCGCACCCTAACCCTTCCAACCCCTCCCACCCTAACCCTTCCAACCCTTCTCACCCGAACCCTCCTAACTCCTTTCCCCGTAACCCTCCTAACTCCTTCCACCCTAACCCATCCACCTCCTTCCACCCTAACCCTTCTAACTCCTTCCACCCTAACCCTTCTAACTCCTTCCACCCTAACACTTCTTTTTTTTTTTAGTTTAGTTTATCTGTCGCTTTTTTATGAGCGCAAATGCAGTGTTTTGTGTGGTAGCATTCTTCCATTACTTTTTTTTAATATCTTTATTGAATTTTAGTACATACTATTAATAATCAGCAGTATTAACAAATCCTTCTTCAAACAATGTGCATTTCACCCGTGATTCTACTCCCCCCCACCCCCCACCCCCATCCCATTGTGAACTCCAAAGTTTGATTTTAAAATGAGATGTTTCCAATCCATTTCATCAAAAATTCTCTTTCAGGTAATGTTCTGCCCACAGTTCCTCCAACAATTTATTCTGGCACTCCCAATTATTCTAGCCAATCTTAAAGGCGTATAGTACCATCTATACCAAACTTTTAGAGTAATTTCTTTCATCAAAGTGGTAGACCACCATTTATGCTTTTTATTTATTAAGTTAACCCACTTTTCTTGTGGGAAGTCAGTTCCTAAATCCATGTTCCAATTTCCTCTTATAGTTTCTAAGTTCCTGTCTATGGTACAGTTCAACAGGGTTTTGTAGATCCTAGAGGCTAGCCCTTTGATAGATTCGGAAGCCTGTTTAATAGTGTTCTCGTATTCATTTAACGGTCGTTGCACCGCGGCTCTTGAGTCTTGAGAACCTAGTGCTCTTCCTATAGCAATGCGTGAGAGCCAGTTATTTTGGAGAGGAATACAGACAGCTGTTATTTGCTCAATTTTAACTCGGCCTAATGAATTATAGCAATCTCTCAGCGTTTTTATACCGATATTTTCTGATCTCTCCCAAATTACTATAGGGATTTTACGAATCAAATCTGGATGGTACCGCAGTGGTACTAAAGAAGATATTGAGGGCAGTAGATGCTTCTGCCGTGATATCCAGCAGTCTATCTGTGTTTTGATAAATGGATTCTGATTTTGATGTGCTCTCCTGTTGATTTTATTTCTGTAAAATATGTTATTCAGTATGTCAGATTGCTGTTCTTCTATCTCCCACCAGAGTGGGCGTATCTTTCTTAAACCATGTAAATTGTTGGCTAGTCTAAAAGCTTGAAAATAAAGCTGAATATTTGGAACTGCCCATCCTCCCATATTAGATGGTTTTTGTGTAATCCTATTCCGTATTCTGCTCCTTTTAGAGTTGTAGATATAGCCATTTATTACATCTTTGAGTTTGTTATATATCTGTCTTGTTGGAGTTACAGGCAATGCTTGAAATAGATAAAGCAGTTTGGGTATTAAAAAAGTTTTTGCAGCTGCAACCCTTCCCAACAATGATAGATGTTTATCCTTCCACTCCCTGATTTGTTTCTTTAATCGTTGGAGTACTGGATTGTAATTTTCTGTGAGAATCCTATCTAAGTTTTTTGGTATATAAATACCCAGATACTTTATTTTCCTTTTGTATTGTGGGTTATCGAGCAGCGCCAAAGTTTGTTGCTGTATATTTGGACTGATATTGTGGAACTGGATTTCTGTCGTTGAGTAATTTATTGCCAAACCTGAGGTGTTCTTAAATTCTTCTAATATATGTGCACAAGTCTTCTTGTTGTCTCCAAAGGCCTGGAGGTAGTAATGACTGTGTCATCTGCAAAGTTTTGCGTAATAATATGAAAATTCCCTATTTTATAGGGTTTCATCATATTGTCACTTCTTATAACTCTCACGAGAGGTTCCAAAGCTATGTTAAATAAAATTGGTGACATTGGGTCACCCTGTTTTGTTCCTCTCTTTAATTCAATTCTATCTGAGAGAGTGTTGTTTATTCGAAGTTGTGCCGTGTTGTCCGTATACAGACCCTTTATGATATTTACAAATTGATCGCCAAAATTCATTTCTTTTAAGAGTTTTTGCAGATACTTATGAGAGATTGAGTCAAAAGCCTTCTCTAGATCTAGAGCCAAAATAGCTAATGGTTTATTATACTTTTTTTGCATGGTATTTTATATTTAACAAAGCCCTGATTGGATCTATTATTAATCTTCCCTCCATGAAACCAGATCGGTCCCTGCTTATATAACTATCAATGAATTTAGTTATCCTACGGGTCAAAATGGCAGTGAATATTTTTGTATCCAAATTAATTAAGGCAATTGGACGGTATGACTTTGGATCAACCAAATTTTTGTTTGCTTTTGGTATTGGAAGGATTAAGGATTGTCTCCAAGACGGAGGAATGATACCACAGTTTATAATATGAGAAAACGTTTTGGCCAATTTATTAGCTAGTTGATCCATAAAGGTTTTATAAAATAGAGCTGAGTATCCATCCGGTCCCGGCGCCTTGTTTATTTTCAATTTTTTTATTTCCACTCTAACCTCTTGCTCTGTCACAGGTAGGACCAAAGTTGCTCTCTGTTCTTCTCTAATCTCAGGAAGGTTAGCTTTATTGAGAAAATTATCCATAATGGTAATATCAATAGGTGGGTCTGTGTAAAGATTGGAATGGAATTCCTTCATAATCTGTTTTAATTTTTTATTCAGTCTGTGCTTTATTCCATTGGAATCCGCTAATTCCAAAATATGATTTGGCATTTCCTTCTTTTTTCTTAATAAAGTTGCCAGAGATTTGGAATTTTTGTTTGCAAAGTTATATAGCTTATTGCTACTTAACATAGCCTGATATGATATTTTCTTTGTATCTAATAGTAGTAATTTGTTAACCCTTTATTCAAATGCTTGTTTTTATTTGTTTATCTTTTTATTTATTTATTTTTTGTTTGCTTATTTATTCATTCACCTGCTTTTTGTTTGTTTATGTGTTTATTTATCTGTGTTTCTTTATCCTTTTAGTTGTTTTTAATTGGTTATTTATTTGTTTATATTTGTTGTTTACGTGTTTATGCATCTGTTTGCTTTTTCAATTATTTCTTCATTTATTATCTGTTTATCTTTTATTTATTCATTGTTATGTATTTTTATTTGTTTGTATTTGGTTATTTACCTGTTTATGTATATTTGTTTACCTGTTTGTTGTTTGTTTTTATTTCTTCATCTATTTTTATTTGTTCGTTTGTTTATTTGCTTGTATATTTATCTGTCTGTTAAATTAAATTTAACCCTTTATTCAAATGCTTGTTTTTATTTGTTTATCTTTTTTATTTATTTATTTTTTGTTTGCTTATTTGTTTATTCATTTATTTAACTGTTTATCTGTGTTTCTTTATCCTTTTAGTTGGTTTTTAATTGGTTATTTATTTGTTTATATTTGTTGTTTACATGTTTATGCATCTGTTTGCTTTTTCAATTATTTCTTCCTTTATTATCTGTTTATCTTTTATCTATTCATTGTTATGTGTTTTTATTTGTTTGTTTGTATTTGATTATTTACCTGTTTATGTATATTTGTTTACCTGTTTGTTGTTTGTTTTCATTTATTCATCTATTTTTATTTGTTCATTGTTATTTGTTCATTTGTTTATTTGCTTGTGTATTTATCTGTCTGTTAAATTAAATTTAACCCTTTATTCAAATGCTTGTTTTTATTTGTTTATCTTTTTTATTTATTTATTTTTTGTTTGCTTATTTATTCATTCACCTGCTTTTTGTTTGTTTATGTGTTTGTTTATCTGTGTTTCTTTATCCTTTTAGTTGTTTTTTAATTGGTTATTTATTTGTTTATATTTGTTGTTTACATGTTTATGCATCTGCTTTTTCAATTATTTCTTCCTTTATTATCTGTTTATCTTTTATTTATTCATTGTTATGTGTTTTTGTTTGTTTGTTTTTATTTGATTATCTACCTGTTTATGTATATTTGTTTACCTGTTTGTTGTTTTTTTTTATTTCTTCATCTATTTTTATTTGTTCGTTTGTTTATTTGCTTGTATATTTATCTGTCTATTAAATTAAATTTAACCCTTTATTCAAATGCTTGTTTTTATTTGTTTATCTTTTTTACTCATTTATTTTTTGTTTGCTTATTTATTCATTCACCTGCTTTTTGTTTGTTTATGTGTTTATTTATCCTTTTAGTTGTTTTTAACTGGTTATTTAATTGTTTATATTTGTTGTTTCCATGTTTATGCATCTGTTTGCTTTTTCAATTATTTCTTCCTTTATTATCTGTTTATCTTTTATTTATTCATTGTTATGTGTTTTTGTTTGTTTGTGTTTGATTATTTACCTGTTTATGTATATTTGTTTACCTGTTTGTTGTTTGTTTTTATTTCTTCATCTATTTTTATTTGTTCATTGTTATTTGTTCATTTGTTTATTTGCTTGTATATTTATCTGTCTATTAAATTAAATTTAACCCTTTATTAAAATGCTTGTTTTTATTTGTTTATCTTTTTTATTTTTTATTTTTTGTTTGCTTATTTATTCATTCACCTGCTTTTTGTTTGTTTATGTGTTTATTTATCTGTGTTTCTTTATCCTTTTAGTTGTTTTTTAATTGGTTATTTATTTGTTTATATTTGTTGTTTACATGTTTATGCATCTGTTTGCTTTTTCAATTATTTCTTCATTTATTATCTGTTTATCTGTTATTTATTCATTGTTGTGTGTTTTTATTTGTTTGTATTTGATTATTTACCTGTTTATGTATATTTGTTTACCTGTTTGTTTTTTGTTTTTATTTATTCATCTATTTTTATTTGTTCATTGTCATTTGTTTATTTGCTTGTATATTTATCTGTCTATTAAATTAAATTTAACCCTTTATTCAAATGCTAGTTTTTATTTGTTTATCTTTTTATTTATTTATTATTTGTTTGCTTATTTATTCATTCACCTGCTTTTTGTTTGTTTATGTGTTTATTTATCTGTGTTTCTTTATCATTTTAGTTGTTTTTTAATTGGTTATTTATTTGTTTATATTTGTTGTTTACATGTTTATGCATCTGTTTGCTTTTTCAATTATTTCTTCATTTATTATCTGTTTATCTTTTATTTATTCATTGTTATGTGTTTTTATTTGTTTGTATTTGATTATTTACCTGTTTATGTATATTTGTTTACCTGTTTGTTGTTTTTATTTCTTCATCTATTTTTATTTGTTCATTGTTATTTGTTCATTTGTTTATTTGCTTGTGTATTTATCTGTCTATTAAATTAAATTTAACCCTTTATTCAAATGCTTGTTTTTATTTGTTTATCTTTTTTATTTATTTATTTTTTGTTTGCTTATTTATTCATTCACCTGCTATTTGTTTGTTTATGTGTTTATTTATCTGTGTTTCTTTATCCTTTTTGTTGTTTTTAATTGGTTATTTATTTGTTTATATTTGTTGTTTACATGTTTATGCATCTGTTTGCTTTTTCAATTATTTCTTCATTTATTATCTGTTTATCTGTTATTTATTCATTGTTGTGTGTTTTTATTTGTTTGTATTTGATTATTTACCTGTTTATGTATATTTGTTTACCTGTTTGTTTTTTGTTTTTATTTATTCATCTATTTTTATTTGTTCATTGTCATTTGTTTATTTGCTTGTATATTTATCTGTCTATTAAATTAAATTTAACCCTTTATTCAAATGCTAGTTTTTATTTGTTTATCTTTTTATTTATTTATTATTTGTTTGCTTATTTATTCATTCACCTGCTTTTTGTTTGTTTATGTGTTTATTTATCTGTGTTTCTTTATCATTTTAGTTGTTTTTTAATTGGTTATTTATTTGTTTATATTTGTTGTTTACATGTTTATGCATCTGTTTGCTTTTTCAATTATTTCTTCATTTATTATCTGTTTATCTTTTATTTATTCATTGTTATGTGTTTTTATTTGTTTGTATTTGATTATTTACCTGTTTATGTATATTTGTTTACCTGTTTGTTGTTTGTTTTTATTTCTTCATCTATTTTTATTTGTTCATTGTTATTTGTTCATTTGTTTATTTGCTTGTGTATTTATCTGTCTATTAAATTAAATTTAACCCTTTATTCAAATGCTTGTTTTTATTTGTTTATCTTTTTTATTTATTTATTTTTTGTTTGCTTATTTATTCATTCACCTGCTATTTGTTTGTTTATGTGTTTATTTATCTGTGTTTCTTTATCCTTTTTGTTGTTTTTAATTGGTTATTTATTTGTTTATATTTGTTGTTTACATGTTTATGCATCTGTTTGCTTTTTCAATTATTTCTTCATTTATTATCTGTTTATCTGTTATTTATTCATTGTTGTGTGTTTTTATTTGTTTGTATTTGATTATTTACCTGTTTATGTATATTTGTTTACCTGTTTGTTTTTTGTTTTTATTTATTCATCTATTTTTATTTGTTCATTGTCATTTGTTTATTTGCTTGTATATTTATCTGTCTATTAAATTAAATTTAACCCTTTATTCAAATGCTAGTTTTTATTTGTTTATCTTTTTATTTATTTATTATTTGTTTGCTTATTTATTCATTCACCTGCTTTTTGTTTGTTTATGTGTTTATTTATCTGTGTTTCTTTATCATTTTAGTTGTTTTTTAATTGGTTATTTATTTGTTTATATTTGTTGTTTACATGTTTATGCATCTGTTTGCTTTTTCAATTATTTCTTCATTTATTATCTGTTTATCTTTTATTTATTCATTGTTATGTGTTTTTATTTGTTTGTATTTGATTATTTACCTGTTTATGTATATTTGTTTACCTGTTTGTTGTTTTTATTTCTTCATCTATTTTTATTTGTTCATTGTTATTTGTTCATTTGTTTATTTGCTTGTGTATTTATCTGTCTATTAAATTAAATTTAACCCTTTATTCAAATGCTTGTTTTTATTTGTTTATCTTTTTTATTTATTTATTTTTTGTTTGCTTATTTATTCATTCACCTGCTATTTGTTTGTTTATGTGTTTATTTATCTGTGTTTCTTTATCCTTTTTGTTGTTTTTAATTGGTTATTTATTTGTTTATATTTGTTGTTTACATGTTTATGCATCTGTTTGCTTTTTCAATTATTTCTTCATTTATTATCTGTTTATCTGTTATTTATTCATTGTTGTGTGTTTTTATTTGTTTGTATTTGATTATTTACCTGTTTATGTATATTTGTTTACCTGTTTGTTTTTTGTTTTTATTTATTCATCTATTTTTATTTGTTCATTGTTATTTGTTCATTTGCTTGCATATTTATCTGTCTGTTAAATTAAATTTAACCCTTTATTCAAATGCTTGTTTTTATTTGTTTATCTTTATTTTTGTTTATGTGTTTATTTATCTGTGTTTCTTTATCCTTTTAGTTGTTTTTTAATTGGTTATTTATTTGTTTATATTTGTTGTTTACATGTTTATGCATCTGTTTGCTTTTTCAATTATTTCTTCATTTATTATCTGTTTATCTTTTATTTATTCATTGTTATGTGTTTTTATTTGTATTTGATTATTTACCTGTTTATGTATATTTGTTTACCTGTTTGTTGTTTGTTTATATTTCTTCATCTATTTTTATTTGTTCATTGTTATTTGTTCATTTGTTTATTTGCTTGTATATTTATCTGTCTATTAAATTAAATTTAACCCTTTATTCAAATGCTTGTTTTTATTTGTTTATATTTTTTATTTATTTATTTTTTGTTTCTTTATTTGTTTATTCATTTATTTAACTGTTTATCTGTGTTTCTTTATCCATTTAGTTGTTTTTTAATTGGTTATTTATTTGTTTATATTTGTTGTTTACATGTTTATGCATCTGTTTGCTTTTTCAATTATTTCTTCATTTATTATCTGTTTATCTTTTATTTATTCATTGTTATGTGTTTTTGTTTGTTTGTTTTTATTTGATTATTTACCTGTTTATGTATATTTGTTTAGCTGTTTGTTGTTTGTTTTTATTTCTTCTTCTATTTTTATTTGTTCATTGTTATTTGTTCATTTGTTTATTTGCTTGTATATTTATCTGTCTATTAAATGTAACCCTTTATTCAAATGCTTGTTTTTATTTGTTTATCTTTTTACTCATTTATTTTTTGTTTGCTTATTTATTCATTCACCTACTGTTTGTTTGTTTATGTGTTTATTTATCTGTGTTTATTCAAATTTTTATTTATCTGTTCATCTATTTTTTTATTTGTTTGTCGGTGTTCTTCTATTTATCCACTTTTTATTTATATATTTGTTTCTTTATTCAATTATTATTTGTTTTTGTTTACCTCATTATTTATCTCTGTTTGTTCATTTATGTGTTTGTTCCTTTATCTTGTTTTTATTTGTCTGTTTATTTATTGGTTTGTTTCTTTGTAACCCCAAAACTCCTGTCTGTGTGGGGTGTAAATACGAGTAAGCAATGTACAAATATCTAACAATAATCTATGTAATCTAGAAAATATTAATCATGTTTGCTCATAACATCATTTCCACCACAGGGTGCAACAACACTCATAATCAGCAACTGTAAAAAAAAATTCCCCAAGGCAGTTTACATAGTACGGGTAGAAAGAGAGTGTTTGTGGCGGCCGCATTTACCAGTTTGGGAGGGCCGCGTTTACCGGTCAGTGTGTATTGGGTGGCCGCATTTAACGGTCAGCGTGTGGGGGTGTTTGTACAGCAAGTAAGTAAATACAGCAAGTAAGTCCAAGTGAATACAGCAAGTCCAGCAAGGAAATACAAGTAATTACACCAAGTAAATACAGCCAGTACATACAAGTAAACACAGCAAGAAATTAGAGAGCGAGAGGCGTTTACGCGTTAGATTTTTGGATGCATAAATACCACAAGTAAGTAAACACAGCAAGTAAGTAAACACTGCAAGTACATACAGGTACATACATCAAGTACACACAAGTGCATAGAGCAAGTAAATACAAGCCCATAAAAGTAAATACAGCAAGTAAAACAAAATCAATAACTAAAGCATCAAATATAAACCATAAGCAATGTACAGGATTGTAACAATAAGCTATGTAATCTAGAAAATATTAATAAGGTTTGCTTATAACATCCTTTACAACACAGGCTGGAACAACACTTATAATCAACAACTTTAAAATAAATTGCCCAAGGCAGTTTACATAGTACAGAAGGAAAGAGCATGGAACAGTATGTTGCATATTATAATAACTAGTACACTATGAAATCACAAATAATACATTACATAATGACAAACTTAAAAAGCAGGTCTGAGAGCTAACACCAGAGCTTCCCAGTCTCGTCCACGCAAGTCCGCGCGTTTGGCAGCCTGGTTTACCGGTTCGTTTGTGTGATGGGCGGCCGCGGTTACCGGTTAGTCTGTGTGGGGTGTAAATATAAAAAGTAAATGAAGCCAGTACATACAAGTAAATACAGCAAGTACAGATAAGTAAACATAGCAAGAAATTAGCGTATGAAAGGCGTTTACGGGTTAGTTTTTGGAGCATAAATAGAGCAAGTACAAGTAAATACAGCAATTGCAGGAAGTCCATACAAGTCCATACAGCAAGTAAATACAGCAGGTAAAACAACATCAATTTCAATAAGTAAAACAGAGGATATATCATAAGCAATGTACAAATGTCTAACAATCATCTATGTGATCTAGAAAATATTAATCATGTTTGCTTATAACATCATTTCCACCACAGGGAGCAGCAACACTCATAATAAGCAACTGTAAAAAAAAAGTGCCCAAGGCAGTTTACATAGTACAGAAAGGAAGAGCATGAAACAGTATATTGCATATTATAATAATACATTATGAAATCACAAGTAATACACTACACGATGATAAAGTTTTAAAGCATTTGTGACAGCCAACACCAGAGCTTTCTCCTCTCATCCATGCCAGAGTGTGTAGGGGGCGGCGCGTTTACGGTTTAGAGCAGTGGTTCCCAAAGTTGTCGCCTCTCACAGCCACCGCAAACCTCCATGCATACCCCTCTGTGGTCGCTCGAACAGGGGCTGAAAAACGAAGCAGAGAGAAACCTATCAGCAAAAGAGGATGGAAACCGAGGGAAAGAATGGTTGGTAACAGTAAAGAGACCCCTACCTGGATTCCAAGGCCTTCTTCAGTGGCATCATCTCACCTGTTTAGAGTGTGGCCTCCGCCGCCACTTACAGCTACCCCAAACCCCCATATATCCTCCTCTGTGGTCAGTCAAACGGGCTGAAAAACAAATGAGAGAGAAAACTGCTGGAAAAAAAGAAGGGAAACGGAGGCAAAAAATATTTGGTAACAGTAAAAAATTAAAACCTGGATTCCAAGGCCTTGTTCAGTGGCATCACCTCACCTGGGTAGCCTGGCCTCTGCCGCCCCTTACAGCCACCCCTAACCTGCATACATCCTTCCCTGGTGAGTCGAACAGGGGCTGAAAAACAAAGCAAGAGAGAGACCTGCCAGAAAAAAAGAAGGGAAAACGAGGCATAGAATATTTGGTAACAGTAAAAAGACTCCTACCTGTATTCCAAGGCCTTCTTCAGTGGCATCAGCTCACCTGTGTAGTGTGCGGCCTCTGCCCGCCTTACAGCCACCCCAAACCTCTGTACATCCTCCTCTGTGTTCAGTGGAGCAGGGGCTGAAAAATGAAACAGAGAGAAAGCTATCAGCAAAATAAAAGAGAAAGCGAGGCAAAGAATGTTTGGTAACAGAATAAAGCCTCCTACCTGTATTCCAAGGCCTTGTTCAGTGGCATCACCTCACCTATGTAGAGTGTGGCCTCTGCCGCCCCTTACAGCCACCCCTAACCTGCATACATCCTTCCCTGGTAAGTCGAACAGGGGCTGAAAAACGAAGCAGAGAGAAAATTATCCGCAAAAAAGAAGGGAAAGGGAGGCAAAGAATGTTTGGTAACAGAATAAGGCCTCCTACCTGGATTCCAAGGCCTTCTTCAGTGGCATCAGCTCACCTGTGTAGAGTGTGGCCTCTGCGCGCCTTACAGCCACCGCTAACCTCTGTACGTCCTCCTCTGTGGTCAGTCGGGCAGGGGCTGAAAAATGAAGGAGAGAGAAACGTTCCAGAAAAAAAGAACGGAAACCCAGAGAAAGAACGTATGGTATCAGTAAAATACTAATACCTGGATTCCAAGGCCTTCCTCAGTGGCATCAGCTCACCTGTGTAGAGTGTGGTCTCTGCCGCCTCTTACAGCCACATCAAACCTCCATATATCCTCCTCTGTGGTCATTCAATCAGAGGCTGAAAAACGAACCACAGAGAAACCTAATAACAAAAATGAAGCGAAATCGAGGCAAAAAATGTTTGATAACAGTAAAAACACTCCTACCTGGATTCCAAGGCCGTCCTCAGTGGCACCAGCTCACCTGTGTAGAGTGTGGCCTCCGCCGCCCCTTACAGCCAGCAATAACCTCCATACATTCTCCTGTGTGGTCAGTTGAAGAGGGGCTGAAAACGAAGCAGAGAGAAACCTATCAGCAAAAAAGAAGGGAAACCGAGGCAAAGAATGTTTGGTAACAGAATAAAGAAACCTACCTGGATTCCAAGTCCTTCAGTGGCATCAGCTCACCTGTGTAGTGTGCGGCCTCTGCCCGCCGTACAGCCACCCCCAACCTCTGTACGTCCTCTGTGGTCAGTCGAGCAGGGGCTGAAAAATGAAGCAGAGAGAAACCTCCCAGAAAAAAAGAACGGAAACCCAGAGAAAGAATGTTTGGTAACAGTAAAAAGACTAATACCTGGATTCCATGGCCTTGTTCAGTGGCACCAGCTCACCTGTTTAGAGTGTGGCCTCCGCCGCCCCTTACAGCCAGCAATAACCTCCATACATTCTCCTGTGTGGTCAGTCGACAGGGGCTGAAAAACAAAGCAAGAGAGAGACCTGCCAGAAAAAAAGAATGAAAACGAGGCATAGAATATTTGGTAACAGTAAAAAGACTCCAACCTGTATTCCAAGGCCTTCTTCAGTGGCATCAGCTCACCTGTGTAGTGTGCGGCCTCTGCCCGCCTTACAGCCACCCCAAACCTCTGTACATCCTCCTCTGTGTTCAGTGGAGCAGGGGCTGAAAAAATGAAACAGAGAGAAAGCTATCAGCAAAATAAAAGAGAAAGCGAGGCAAAGAATGTTTGGTAACAGAATAAAGCCTCCTACCTGTGTTCCAAGGCCTTGTTCAGTGGCATCACCTCGCCAATGTAGAGTGTGGCCTCTGCCCGCCTTACAGCCACCGCTAACCTCTGTACGTCCTCCTCTGTGGTCAGTCGAGCAGGGGCTGAAAAATGAAGGAGCCCATTTGAACGGGGATAGTGGTCTTGTCCTGTGGACCTCCCTCTCTGACTTGGACAAGACACATAGTGCCTCCCATGCACCCACACACACACAGACCACCACCATGCTCTTACCTCTCCTCAGCCTGGTGTTATAGCTAGGAGGATGGCTGTGGCAGAAAAGGAAGCCCAGCAGGCAGCAACAGTTCTTCCTTGTTCACCCTGTTCTTATACCTGAAAGGTGATGTGGCACCACGCGAACCATAGGAGGCAAAAGGAGCTCTTGCTCCCTCAGCCTGTTCTTATAGCTGGAAGGTGGGAGTGGCCCCAAAGGAAGCCAGGAGGCAGCAACAGCTTCCCCTCCCTCAGCTAGTTGGCTGCTAGCAAGCTGCAGGCTGTTAGAATCTAAGTAGTTGATAACACACAGCTGGGTGTTAGAAGCTAAGTAGATTCGTACAAGCAGCAGGGGGTCAGAACGTAAGTAGATGCTAAGAAGCTGCAGGCTGATAGAAGCTACGTAAATGCTCAGAAGCTGCACTCTTATAGAAGCTAAGTAGATGCTGACAAGCTGCAGGTTGTCAGAAGCTAACTAGCTGCTGACAAGCTGCAGGGAGTTAGAAGCTCACTAGCTGCTAGCAAGTACCTAGGAGTATATACAAGTAAATACTGATACATTCGAATAAATACACCAATTCCATACTTGCCCTCTTATCAAGAGATACTCACCAGTCCGTTCGGTGGCAAAAATCAGATCAAGGCTATGGCCTACTACCTGAGTAGGGCCAGATACAAACAGAGAAAGCCCCATGGTAGTCACGGGAGAAGGGAAGAGCTGAGCGGGTCCATTGGGTGCAGCCTCGGGCTTGATGTTGAAATCCCCCAACAGCACCGTGGCAGGGGATTCCAACACCGGGTCCGAGACCACCTTAGCCAGCTCAGATACTGAGGATGCTGGGCAGAGGGGTGTCTCTGTCTCTTTTCCCTTCCACCACCAGATCGCCCCCAGCCCATTTGAACGGGGATAGTGGCCTTGTCCTGTGGACCTCCCTCTCTGACTTGGACAAGACACATAGTGCCTCCCACGCACCCACCCACCCACAGACCACCACCATGCTCTTACCTCTCCTCAGCCTGGTGTTATAGCTAGGAGGATGGCTGTGGCAGAAAAGGAAGCCCAGCAGGCAGCAGCAGTTCTTTCCTTGTTCACCCTGGTCTTATACCTGGAAGGTGGTGTGGCACCACACGAACCATAGGAGGCAAAAGGAGCTCTTGCTCCCTCAGCCTGTTCTTATAGCTGGAAGGTGGGAGTGGCTCCAAAGGAAGACAGGAGGCAGCAACAGCTCCTCCTCCCTCAGCTAGTTGGCTGCTAGCAAGCTGCAGGCTGTGAGAAGCTAAGTAGTTGATAACACACAGCTGGGTTTCAGAAGCTCAGTGGCTGCTAACAAGCCTCAGGCTGTTAGAAGCTAACTAGCTACTGACAAGCTGCAGGGAGATAGAAGCTTACTAGCTTCTAGCAAGTACCTAGGAGTATATACAAGTAAATACTGATACATTTGAATAAATACACCAATTCCATACTTGCCCTCTTATCAAGAGATACTCACCAGTCAGTTCTGTGGCAAAAATCAGATCAAGGCTATGGCCTACTGCTTGAGTAGGGCCAGATACAAACAGAGAAAGCCCCATGGTAGTCATGGGAGATGGGAAGAGCTGAGCTGGTCCATTGGGTGCAGCCTCGGGCTTGATGTTGAAATCCCCCAACAGCACCGTGGCAGGGGATTCCAACACCGGGTCCGAGACCACCTTAGCCAGCTCAGATAGTGAGGATGCTGGGCAGAGGGGTGTCTCTGTCTCTTTTCCCTTCCACCACCAGATCGCCCCCAGCCCATTTGAACGGGGATAGTGGCCTTGTCCTGTGGACCTCCCTCTCTGACTTGGACAAGACACATAGTGCCTCCCACGCACCCACCCACCCACCCACAGACCACCACCATGCTCTTACCTCTAGTCAGCCTGGTGTTCCAGCTAGGAGGATGGCTGTGGCAGAAAAGGAAGCCCAGCAGGCAGCAGCAGTTCTTTCCTTGTTCACCCTGGTCTTATACCTGAAAGGTGATGTGGCACCACGCGAACCATAGGAGGCAAAAGGAGCTCTTGCTCCCTCAGCCTGTTCTTATAGCTGGAAGGTGGGAGTGGCTCCAAAGGAAGCCAGGAGGCAGCAACAGCTCCTCCTCCCTCAGCTAATTGGCTGCTAGCAAGCTGCAGGCTGTTAGAAGCTAAGTAGTTGAAAACACACAGCTGGGTTTCAGAAGCTCAGTGGCTGCTAACAAGCCTCAGGCTGTTGGAAGCTAGCTAGCTGCTGACAAGCTGCAGGGATTTAGAAGCTCACTAGCTTCTAGCAAGTACCTAGGAGTATATACAAGTAAATACTGATACATTTGAATAAATACACCAATTCCATACTTGCCCTCTTATCAAGAGATACTCAGCAGTCAGTTCTGTGGCAAAAATCAGATCAAGGCTATGGCCTACTGCTTGAGTAGGGCCAGATACAAACAGAGAAAGCCCCATGGTAGTCATGGGAGATGGGAAGAGCTGAGCTGGTCCATTGGGTGCAGCCTCGGGCTTGATGTTGAAATCCCCCAACAGCACCGTGGCAGGGGATTCCAACACCGGGTCCGAGACCACCTTAGCCAGCTCAGATAGTGAGGATGCTGGGCAGAGGGGTGTCTCTGTCTCTTTTCCCTTCCACCACCAGATCGCCCCCAGCCCATTTGAACGGGGATAGTGGCCTTGTCCTGTGGACCTCCCTCTCTGACTTGGACAAGACACATAGTGCCTCCCACGCACCCACCCACCCACACACAGACCACCACCATGCTCTTACCTCTAGTCAGCCTGGTGTTATAGCTAGGAGGATGGCTGTGGCAGAAAAGGAAGCCCAGCAGGCAGCAGCAGTTCTTTCCTTGTTCACCCTGGTCTTATACCTGGAAGGTGGTGTGGCACCACACGAACCATAGGAGGCAAAAGGAGCTCTTGCTCCCTCAGCCTGTTCTTATAGCTGGAAGGTGGGAGTGGCTCCAAAGGAAGCCAGGAGGCAGCAACAGCTCCTCCTCCCTCAGCTAATTGGCTGCTTGCAAGCTCCAGGCTGTTAGAAGCTAAGTAGTTGAAAACAAGCAGCTGGGTTTCAGAAGCTCAGGGGCTGCTAACAAGCCTCAGGCTGTTGGAAGCTAACTAGCTGCTGACAAGCTGCAGGGAGTTAGAAGCTCACTAGCTTCTAGCAAGTACCTAAGAGTATATACAAGTAAATTCTGATACATTTGAATAAATACACCAATTCCATACTTGCCCTCTTATCAAGAGATACTCACCAGTCAGTTTTGTGGCAAAAATCAGATCAAGGCTATGGCCTACTGCTTGAGTAGGGCCAGATACAAACAGAGAAAGCCCCATGGTAGTCATGGGAGATGGGAAGAGCTGAGCTGGTCCATTGGGTGCAGCCTCGGGGTTGATGTTGAAATCCCCCAACAGCACCGTGGCAGGGGATTCCAACACCGGGTCCGAGACCACCTTAGCCAGCTCAGATAGTGAGGATGCTGGGCAGAGGGGTGTCTCTGTCTCTTTTCCCTTCCACCACCAGATCGCCCCCAGGCCATTTGAACGGGGATAGTGGCCTTGTCCTGTGGACCTCCCTCTCTGACTTGGACAAGACACATAGTGCCTCCCACGCACCCACCCACACACACACACAGACCACCACCATGCTCTTACCTCTAGTCAGCCTGGTGTTCCAGCTAGGAGGATGGCTGTGGCAGAAAAGGAAGCCCAGCAGGCAGCAGCAGTTCTTTCCTTGTTCACCCTGGTCTTATACCTGAAAGGTGATGTGGCACCACGCGAACCATAGGAGGCAAAAGGAGCTCTTGCTCCCTCAGCCTGTTCTTATAGCTGGAAGGTGGGAGTGGCCCCAAAGGAAGCCAGGAGGCAGCAACAGCTCCTCCTCCCTCAGCTCATTGGCTGCTGGCAAGCTGCAGGCTGTTAGAGGGGAGGGGAGGGTTGTTAGCTTGTTAGCTCTCCCCACCCTCTAACTCCACCCTCCAAAGCTCTGGAGGATATATAGCCTCAGTCTTCTCAGTCTGGTTCAGAGGGCCTTCGGGCTCTCTTGCACTCACCTCCTCCTCCTTACTAATCTTACTAACTCCCTTCTATCCTACCTCCTTGCACCCCCCCCCCAGGGCTTCTCAACCTTCTCAACTCTGTGACCCCACAATGCAGCTCCCCATGCCTCAGGGACCCCAGGGGCAGGGGCAGTGGTGGGGCCAGGGCCACTGAACTCACGTCCGGTCCTCCCCGAGCTGCAACTCCCCTTCGGAGTGGGACAACGCCACTCCTGCCATCGTCCTCGCCTTGCTCGCCTCCCCTCAAGTGCTGCTGGGGATGCTCCCACTCCTACCACCATGCCAACTGCCACCCAAAGATGCTGACGCCGATCTCTCCTCATGGTAGTGGGGGTGTGGGGGTGCGGCGGGGGGTGTGGGTGTGCGGGCGTCACAAGGGGGGGGGCAAGGGGGGGCCTGAGGGAGATTTCCCAACCCCACCGAATTGGCTAATCAACCCCACGCAGGGTTGCGACCCACAGGTTGACAGCCCTTGCACTCTAACAATACTAACTCCTTCCTTACTAACAATCCTAATTCCTTGCACATTCCTTCCATCCTAACCCAGGGCTCCTCAAACTGTGGGTGTCGACCCCATGTGACCACTTGCGGGGACAGGCCCCCCTGCGCTCCCCTGCCACGCCCCCCATGCCCCCACGCCCCCGCTGCCGTGAGGAGACATCGGCGTCCTTGTGGCACTCGGGAGCATCCCTGGCAGCGCTTGAGGTGAGGCGAGCAACGCAAGGAGAATGGGGGTGTTGGCAGCGGTGACTGTGGGAGTCCTCCACCCCCCCGCTGAGGGCAGTTGGGGGTGTTGGCAGCGGTGACTGTGGGAGTCCTCCACCCACCCACCCGCTGAGGGCGGTTGCCCGCCCTGTGCTACGCCTGCCTGCTGGGCGGCGATGGCGGTGAAGGGCGCCGTAGCCGCACCGCCTGGTGCCTCGACGCCCGCCCCCTTCACCCGCTGGCCTCTGGCTTTGCCCACCTCTGAAGGTGGCCTTGCGGCTCGGGGAGGACTTCACGTGACTCCAGTGGCCCTGGCCCCACCACTGCCCCTGCCCCTGGGGTCTCTGAACCATGGGGAGCTGCATTGGGGGGTTGGGGGGGGGGTCACGGCGTTGGGAAGGTTCAGAACCTCTCACTCTAACTCTACTAACTCCTCTCCCCCTAACTCTACTAACTCCTCTCCCCCTAACCCTTTTTTCGGCCCCTGTTCGCCGGAGAACAGGAGGATTTATGGAGGTCAGGGGTGGCTGTAAGGGGTGGGAGGAGGCCACAATGTATTACACATGCGATGCAATTTCAGTGAATCAGGCCTTGGAATCTCTAGTTTGCTTTTCAGCCCCTGTTCGATTGGCTACAGAGGCCGTAAACGCGCCACCCCACACCCTCTAACTCCTTTCACCCTAATCTTTCTCTGTTACCCTAACCGTTCTAACTCCTTTCATCCTGAACCTCATACTCCTCTCAACCTACCCCTTCTAAAGCTTACAAAACGTGAGAGGCATTGAAGAGTTAGGGTAAAACGCCCGTTAACGCCCGTAAAACTCCAAACCCCGTAAAACTCCAAACTATAAACGCCCCTAAAACTCCAAACTATAAACACCCCTAAAACTCTAAACTATAAAAGCCCCTCCCTCTAAACTATAAACGCCCCATAGTCTAAACTAAAACACCTCTAAAACGTAAAGCCCTAAACGCCCCAAAACGTTAAACCATAAAAGCCTCTCACCCCACCCTTTCTAAGGCCTTTCACCCTACTTCTTCTAATGCCTCTCATGCTACCATGAATAAGGCCTCTCACCCTACCCTTTCTAATGCCTCCCTCTACTTCTTCTAATGCCTCTCACCCTAACTGTTCTAACTACTCTCACCCTCACCCATTAACCCATTTTTCGGCCCCTGATCCCGTGGAAGATCCCGTGGAAGATCCCGTGGAAGATCCCGTGGCAGATCCCGTGGAAGATCCCGTGGAAGATCCCGTGGAAGATCCCGTGGCAGATCCCGTGGAATCTCAGGTTTGTTTCTCAGCCCCTGTTCCATTGGCTACAGAGGCGGAGGCACGGAGGTCAGGGGTGGCTGTAAGGGGCGGAGGAGGCCACAATTTACACATGCAATGCAATTTCAGTGAATCAGGCCTTGGAATCTCAGCTTTGCTTCTCAGCCCCTGTTCCATTGGCTACAGAGGCGGAGGCACGGAGGTCAGGGGTGGCTGTAAGGGGCGGAGGAGGCCACAATTTACACATGCAATGCAATTTCAGTGAATCAGGCCTTGGAATCTCAGCTTTGCTTCTCAGCCCCTGTTCCATTGGCTACAGAGGCGGAGGCACGGAGGTCAGGGGTGGCTGTAAGGGGCGGAGGAGGCCACAATTTACACATGCAATGCAATTTCAGTGAATCAGGCCTTGGGATCTCAGCTTTGCTTCTCAGCCCCTGTTCCATTGGCTACAGAGGCGGAGGCACGGAGGTCAGGGGTGGCTGTAAGGGGCGGAGGAGGCCACAATTTACACATGCAATGCAATTTCAGTGAATCAGGCCTTGGAATCTCAGCTTTGCTTCTCAGCCCCTGTTCCATTGGCTACAGAGGCGGAGGCACGGAGGCCAGGGGTGGCTGTAAGGGGCGGAGGAGGCCACAATTTACACATGCAGTGCAATTTCAGTGAATCAGGCCTTGGAATCTCTGCTTTGTTTTTCAGCCCCTGTTCCATTGGCTACAGAGGCGGATGCATGGAGGTCAGGGGTGGCTGTAAGGGGCGGAGGAGGCCACAATTTACACATGCAGTGCAATTTCAGTGAATCAGGCCTTGGAATCTCAGCTTTGCTTCTCAGCCCCTGTTCCATTGGCTACAGAGGCGGAGGCACGGAGGTCAGGGGTGGCTGTAAGGGGCGGAGGAGGCCACAATTTACACATGCAATGCAATTTCAGTGAATCAGGCCTTGGAATCTCAGCTTTGCTTCTCAGCCCCTGTTCCATTGGCTACAGAGGCGGAGGCATGGAGGTCAGGGGTGGCTGTAAGGGGCGGAGGAGGCCACAATTTACACATGCAGTGCAATTTCAGTGAATCAGGCCTTGGAATCTCTGCTTTGTTTTTCAGCCCCTGTTCCATTGGCTACAGAAGCGGATGCATGGAGGTCAGGGGTGGCTGTAAGGGGCGGAGGAGGCCACAATTTACACATGCGATGCAATTTCAGTGAATCAGGCCTTGGAATCCAGGTAGGTGTCTTTATTCTGTTACCAAACATTCTTTGCCTCGATTTCCCTTCTTCTTTGCTGACCGCTTTCTCTCTGCTTCGTTTTTCAGTCCCTGTTCGATTGGCCACAGAGGCGGATGCATGGAGGTCAGGGGTGGCTGTAAGGGGTGGAGGAGGCCACAATTTACACATGCGATGCGATTTCAGTGAATCAGGCCTTGGAATCCAGGTAGGTGTCTTTATTCTCTTACCAAGCATTCTTTGTCTTTGTTTCCCTTCTTTTTTGCTGACCGCTTTCTCTCTGCTTTGTTTTTCAGCCCCTGTTCGATTGGCCACAGAGGCGGATGCATGGAGGTTAGGGGTGGCTGTAAGGGGTGGCGGAGGCACAATCTACACACTCTAAACCGTAAGCGCGCCACCCCACACACTCTAACTCCTTTCACCCTATTCTTTCTCTGTTACCCTAACCGTTCTAACTCCTTTCATCCTGAACCTCATATTCCTCTCAACCTACCCCTTCTAAAGCTTACAAAACGTGAGAGGCATTGAAGAGTTAGGAAAAAACGCCCGTTAACGCCCGTAAAACTCCAAACCCCGTAATACTCCAAAGTATAAACGCCCCTAAAACTCCAAACTATAAACACCCCTAAAACTCTAAACTCTAAAAGCCCTTCCCTCTAAACTATAAACGCCCCATAGTCTAAACTAAAACACCTCTAAAACTTAGAGCCCTAAACGACCCAAAACGTTGAACCATAAAAGCCTCTCACCCTACCCTTTCTAAGGCCTTTCACCCTACTTCTTCTAATGCCTCTCATGCTACCATGAATAAGGCCTCTCACCCTACCCTTTCTAATGCCTCCTTCTACTTCTCCTAATGCCTCTCACCCTAACTGTTCTAACTACTCTCACCCTCACCCTAACCGTTCTAACTCCTTTCAGGTCAACCCATTTTTCGGCCCCTGTTCGACGGAGAACGGGAGGATTCACGGAGGTCGGGGTGGCCGTTAGGTGTGGAGGAGGCCACAATTTACACACTCTAAACTGTAAACGCGCCACCCCACACACTCTGGCACGGACGAGAAGAGAAAGCTCTGGTGTTGGCTGTTACAACTGCTTTATAAGGTTATCATCATGTTGTGTATTACTTGTGATTTCATAATCTATTATTATAATATGCATTATACTGTTTGATGCTCTTTCTTTCTGTACCATGTAAACTGCTTTGGGTAGATTTTTTTTTTTTTAAAGTTGCTGATTATGAGTGTTGTTGCTCCCTGTGGTGGAAATGATGTTATAAGCGAACATGATTAATATTTTCTAGATCACGTAGATGATTGTTAGACATTTGTACATTGCTTATGATATATCCTCTATGTTTTACTTATTGAAATTGATGTTGTTTTACCTGCTGTATTTACTTGCTGTATGGACTTGTATGGACTTCCTGCAATTGCTGTATTTACTTGTACTTGCTCTATTTATGCTCCGAAAACTAACCCGTAAACGCCTTTCATACGCTAATTTCTTGCTATGTTTACTTATCTGTACTTGCTGTATTTACTTGTATGTACTGGCTTCATTTACTTTTTATATTTACACCCCACACAGACTAACCGGTAACCGCGGCCGCCCATCACACAAACGAACCGGTAAAGCAGGCTGCCAAACGCGCAGACTTGCGTGGACGAGACTGGGAAGCTCTGGTGTTAGCTCTCAGACCTGCTTTTTAAGTTTGTCATTATGTAATGTATTATTTGTGATTTCATAGTGTACTAGTTATTATAATATGCAACATACTGTTCCATGCTCTTTCCTTCTGTACTATGTAAACTGCCTTGGGCAATTTATTTTAAAGTTGTTGATTATAAGTGTTGTTCCAGCCTGTGTTGTAAAGGATGTTATAAGCAAACCTTATTAATATTTTCTAGATTACATAGCTTATTGTTACAATCCTGTACATTGCTTATGGTTTATATTTGATGCTTTAGTTATTGATTTTGTTTTACTTGCTGTATTTACTTTTATGGGCTTGTATTTACTTGCTCTATGCACTTGCGTGTACTTGATGTATGTACCTGTATGTACTTGCAGTGTTTACTTACTTGCTGTGTTTACTTACTTGTGGTATTTATGCATCCAAAAATCTAACGCGTAAACGCCTCTCGCTCTCTAATTTCTTGCTGTGTTTACTTGTATGTACTGGCTGTATTTACTTGGTGTAATTACTTGTATTTCCTTGCTGGACTTGCTGTATTCACTTGGACTTACTTGCTGTATTTACTTACTTGCTGTACAAACACCCCCACACGCTGACCGTTAAATGCGGCCGCCCAATACACACTGACCGGTAAACGCGGCCCTCCCAAACTGGTAAATGCGGCCGCCACAAACACTCTCTTTCTATCCGTACTATGTAAACTGCCTTGGGCAATTTTTTTTTACAGTTGCTGATTATGAGTGTTGTTGCACCCTGCGGTGGAAATGATGTTATAAGCAAACACGATTAAAATTTTCTATATTACATAGCTTATTGTTACAATTATGTACATCGCTTATCATATATACTTTTATGTTTTACTTATTGAAATTAATTTTGTTTTACATCCTCTATTTCCTTGCTGTATGGACTTGCTGCAATTGCTGTATTTACTGGTACTTGTTCTATTTACACATGGAAACTCTAACCCAGAAACGCCTCTCACACTCTTAACCCGTAAACGCCTCTCATACTCTAACCCATGAATGCCTAGAACTCTCTAATTTCTTGCTGTGTTTACTTACTTACCTATTTATTTATATTTATATCCCGCCCCATACCCGAGGGTCTCTGGGCGGCTTACAACAATTAAGAACAAGCACACTAAAAATTGTATCACACAATAATAAAACCAGCGTAAGATTTAGAAACCAACATGATAATGAGAATAAGAATAAAAACAATACAAAAACAGTTTAAAACAGTGGTGTTTGGAAGGAGGGAAGAATAAAGAGCATTTAGCCAAAGGCCTGAGTGAAGAGGTGCGTCTTTACCGCCTTTCTGAATGTAAACAAAGAAGGGGCCTGACGCACCTCCAAGGGGAGACCATTCCATAGCCTGGGGGCCACTACTGAGAAGGCCCTCTCCCGGGTGCCCACCCGCCTAACCTCTGAAGGCGGTGGGACAACCAGGAGGGCCTCTCCTGCAGATCTTAAGACATGGGCAGGTTTATATGGGAGAAGGCGCTCCTTTAGATATCTGGGGCCCAAGACATTTAGGACCTTATAAGTCAGAGTTAGCACCTTGAATTGGGCTCGGAAATGAATTGGCAGCCAGTGAAGTTCTTTTAGAACCGGTGTGATATGCGTCCGGTTAGCTGTACCGGTCAGCCCTCGGGCAGCTGCATTTTGCACTAGCTGCAACGTCCGAACCGTCTTCAAGGGCAGCCCCATGTAGAGCGCATTACAATAGTCCAACCTGGAGGTTACCAGAGCGTGGATAACTGTGGCCAGGTCATCTCTATCCAAAAAAGGTTTCAGTTGACGTACCAACCGTAGTTGGGAGTAGGCACTCCTGGCCACGGCCTCCACCTGAGCTTCAAGTGTTAGCGCAGAGTCCAGGAGTACCCCCAAATTTCTCACCTGTTCCTTCCCGGATATAGTAACTCCATCAAGGACAGGGTATCTCCCAACTACTTGGACCCGAGAGCCTGTAGCACACAGCACCTCTGTCTCGTCTGGATACAGTTTCAATTTATTGGCCCTCATCCAGCCCATTACCGCCTCCAGGCACCTGTCAAGCACTTCTACCACCTCTCCTGATTCAGATGGCACAGAGAGATAGAGCTGGGTATCATCTGCGTATTGATGGCACCTCACTCCAAAACTCCTGATGATCTCTCCCAGCGGCTTCGTGTAGATATTAAATAACATGGGAGATAAGATTGACCCCTGGGGAACCCCACAAGTGAGTTCCCAGGGTGTCGACTCATTCTCTCCCATCACCACTATCTGAGATCGTCTCTGGAGATAGGAGCGGAGCCAGCGCCAAGCACTGCCTCCAACTCCTAAACTCCGTAGCCTCTCCAGGAGGATACCATGGTCAATGGTATCAAAAGCCGCTGAGAGGTCCAGAAGAACCAGCAGGGTAGCATTCCCTCTGTCTTTCTCCCGGAGAGGATCATCGACTAGGGCGACCAAGGTGGTTTCCGTGCCATGACCGGGTCTAAAGCCAGATTGAAATGGGTCTAGATAATCAGCTTCCCCCAAGCATGCCTGCAGCTGAACAGCGACAAACCTCTCTAGAACCTTGCCTAGAAAAGGTATGTTGGCCACCGGGCGATAGGTGTTTAAATCTTCCGGATCCAGGGAGGCCTTCTTCAGGAGGGGGCGCACCACAGCCTGTTTAAGGGCCAATGGAACCACCCCCTCTCTCAGAGAGGCATTTACCACTTCCTGGACCCGCCCGGTCATACCTTGCCGGCTAGTTTTAATCAGCCAAGAAGGGCAGGGATCCAGAGAGCACGTTGTCGGCCGCACCCCTGCAAGCAGCTCGTCCACATCCTCGGGCCGCAATAATTGAAACTGATCCAAAATAACTGGACCAGACAGTGCTCCGGACGCCTCCCCTGGACTAAGTCCAATTGTGACATCGAATCCCCTACGAATCTGAGCAACTGTGTCCTCAAAGTGCTTTGCAAAACTGTCACAGCAGGTATTAGACGGCCGAGGCTCACGTTTTATCGAGCCGGGTTTTATAAGGCCCTTTATAAAGAGCTCCGCTGGACGGCTACTCGAGGACGCGATGGCGGAGGAGAAAAAACTCCTTTTCGCCTCCGTCACTGCCACGTGGTAGGCACGATAGTGTGCTCTAACTCGTGTTCGGTCAGATTCACAGCCAGATTTACGCCACTTGCGCTCTAGCCGTCGACCTTCCTGTTTCATGGCCCGGAGCTCCATGGAGTACCAAGGAGCTTTCTGGGCTCTGCAAGAAGACCGAGGGCACTTGGGAGCGATCGTGTCAATAGCCCTGGTCATCTCCTGATTCCAGAGAGAGACCAGAGCTTCAACAGGAGCACCAGACATGCCAACTGGAAAATCCCCCAGGGCATTCAGGAATCGTTGAGATTCCATAAGTCTCCGGGGGCGGACCAACTCAATAGGTCCTCTGACTCCACAGAGAGGGACTGCCGCTGTAAGTCCAAACCTCACCAGTGAGTGATCCGTCCATGACAAAGGGCTGATAGTCAGCCCTCCTATCAACGGATAGCCATCAATTCCTTGTTCACCCTGTTCTTACACCTGGAAGGTGGTGTGGCACCAGACGAAACACAGGAGGCAACAGGAGCCATTCCTCCCTCAGCCTGTACTTTTAGCTGGAAGGTGGGTGTGGCACTAAAGGAAGTTAGGAGGTAGCAACAGGCCCTTCTCCCTCACCTAATTGGCTGCTAGCAAGCTGCAGGCTGTTAGAAGCTAAGTAGTTGATAACACGCAGCTGGGTGTTAGAAGCTAAGTAGATGCTGGCAAGCAGCAACATGTTAGAGGGGAGGGTTTTAGCTTGTTAGCTATCCCCACCTTCTAACCCCACACTCTAACAACCTGGAGCATATAAGCCTCACCTCTCTCACTGTAAGCCCTCTCACTCTGGCGTGCTAACTCCTAGCACCGTAACACTTCTAACCCCTTGCACCCTAACCGTTCCGAGTCCCTGCACCCTAAACGTTCCGAGTCCTTCCACCCTAACCCTTCTAACCCCTTCCACCCTAACCCTCCAAACCCCTTCCACCCTATCCCTTCAAACCCCTTCCACCCTATCCCTTCTAACCCCTTCCACCCTAACCCTCCAAACCCTTCCCACCCTAACCCTCCAAACCCCTCGCAGCCTAACCCTTCCGACTCCTTCCACCCTAACCCTTCCGACTCCTTCCACCCTAACCCTTCCGACTCCTTCCACCCTAACCCTCCAAACCCCTTCCACCCTATCCCTTCAAACCCCTTCCACCCTATCCCTTCTAACCCCTTCCACCCTAACCCTCCAAACCCTTCCCACCCTAACCCTCCAAAACCCTCGCAGCCTAACCCTTCCGACCCCTTCCACCCTAACCCTTCCGACTCCTTCCACCATAACCCTTCCGACTCCTTCCACCATAACCCTTCTAACCCCTTCCACCCTATCCCTTCAAACCCCTTCCACCCTAACCCTCCAAACCCTTCCCACCCTAACCCTCCAAAACCCTCGCAGCCTAACCCTCCAAACCCCTCGCAGCCTAACCCTTCCGACTCCTTCCACCCTAACCCTTCCGACTCCTTCCACCATAACCCTTCTAACCCCTTCCACCCTAACCCTCCAAACCCCTTCCACCCTATCCCTTCTAACCCCTTCCACCCTATCCCTTCTAACCCCTTCCACCCTAACCCTCCAAACCCTTCTCAGCCTAACCCTCCAAACCCTTCCCACCCTAACCCTCCAAAACCCTCGCAGCCTAACCCTCCAAAACCCTCGCACCCTAACCCTTCCCATCCCTCGCACCCTAACCCTTCCAATCCCTCGCACCCTATCCCTTCCAACCCCTCGCACCCTAACCCTTCCAACCCCTCCCACCCTAACCCTTCCAACCCTTCTCACCCGAACCCTCCTAACTCCTTTCCCCGGAACCCTCCTAACTCCTTCCACCCTAACCCATCCAACTCCTTCCACCCTAACCCTTCTAACTCCTTCCACCCTAACCCTTCTAACTCCTTCCACCCTAACACTTCTTTTTTTTTTTTTAGTTTAGTTTATCTGTCGCTTTTTTATGAGCGCAAATGCAGTGTTTTGTGTGGTAGCATTCTTCCATTACTTTTTTTTAATATCTTTATTGAATTTTAGTACATACTATTAATAATCAGCAGTATTAACAAATCCTTCTTCAAACAATGTGCATTTCACCCGTGATTCTACTCCCCCCCACCCCCCACCCCCATCCCATTGTGAACTCCAAAGTTTGATTTTAAAATGAGATGTTTCCAATCCATTTCATCAAAAATTCTCTTTCAGGTAATGTTCTGCCCACAGTTCCTCCAACAATTTATTCTGGCACTCCCAATTATTCTAGCCAATCTTAAAGGCGTATAGTACCATCTATACCAAACTTTTAGAGTAATTTCTTTCATCAAAGTGGTAGACCACCATTTATGCTTTTTATTTATTAAGTTAACCCACTTTTCTTGTGGGAAGTCAGTTCCTAAATCCATGTTCCAATTTCCTCTTATAGTTTCTAAGTTCCTGTCTATGGTACAGTTCAACAGGGTTTTGTAGATCCTAGAGGCTAGCCCTTTGATAGATTCGGAAGCCTGTTTAATAGTGTTCTCGTATTCATTTAACGGTCGTTGCACCGCGGCTCTTGAGTCTTGAGAACCTAGTGCTCTTCCTATAGCAATGCGTGAGAGCCAGTTATTTTGGAGAGGAATACAGACAGCTGTTATTTGCTCAATTTTAACTCGGCCTAATGAATTATAGCAATCTCTCAGCGTTTTTATACCGATATTTTCTGATCTCTCCCAAATTACTATAGGGATTTTACGAATCAAATCTGGATGGTACCGCAGTGGTACTAAAGAAGATATTGAGGGCAGTAGATGCTTCTGCCGTGATATCCAGCAGTCTATCTGTGTTTTGATAAATGGATTCTGATTTTGATGTGCTCTCCTGTTGATTTTATTTCTGTAAAATATGTTATTCAGTATGTCAGATTGCTGTTCTTCTATCTCCCACCAGAGTGGGCGTATCTTTCTTAAACCATGTAAATTGTTGGCTAGTCTAAAAGCTTGAAAATAAAGCTGAATATTTGGAACTGCCCATCCTCCCATATTAGATGGTTTTTGTGTAATCCTATTCCGTATTCTGCTCCTTTTAGAGTTGTAGATATAGCCATTTATTACATCTTTGAGTTTGTTATATATCTGTCTTGTTGGAGTTACAGGCAATGCTTGAAATAGATAAAGCAGTTTGGGTATTAAAAAAGTTTTTGCAGCTGCAACCCTTCCCAACAATGATAGATGTTTATCCTTCCACTCCCTGATTTGTTTCTTTAATCGTTGGAGTACTGGATTGTAATTTTCTGTGAGAATCCTATCTAAGTTTTTTGGTATATAAATACCCAGATACTTTATTTTCCTTTTGTATTGTGGGTTATCGAGCAGCGCCAAAGTTTGTTGCTGTATATTTGGACTGATATTGTGGAACTGGATTTCTGTCGTTGAGTAATTTATTGCCAAACCTGAGGTGTTCTTAAATTCTTCTAATATATGTGCACAAGTCTTCTTGTTGTCTCCAAAGGCCTGGAGGTAGTAATGACTGTGTCATCTGCAAAGTTTTGCGTAATAATATGAAAATTCCCTATTTTATAGGGTTTCATCATATTGTCACTTCTTATAACTCTCACGAGAGGTTCCAAAGCTATGTTAAATAAAATTGGTGACATTGGGTCACCCTGTTTTGTTCCTCTCTTTAATTCAATTCTATCTGAGAGAGTGTTGTTTATTCGAAGTTGTGCCGTGTTGTCCGTATACAGACCCTTTATGATATTTACAAATTGATCGCCAAAATTCATTTCTTTTAAGAGTTTTTGCAGATACTTATGAGAGATTGAGTCAAAAGCCTTCTCTAGATCTAGAGCCAAAATAGCTAATGGTTTATTATACTTTTTTTGCATGGTATTTTATATTTAACAAAGCCCTGATTGGATCTATTATTAATCTTCCCTCCATGAAACCAGATCGGTCCCTGCTTATATAACTATCAATGAATTTAGTTATCCTACGGGTCAAAATGGCAGTGAATATTTTTGTATCCAAATTAATTAAGGCAATTGGACGGTATGACTTTGGATCAACCAAATTTTTGTTTGCTTTTGGTATTGGAAGGATTAAGGATTGTCTCCAAGACGGAGGAATGATACCACAGTTTATAATATGAGAAAACGTTTTGGCCAATTTATTAGCTAGTTGATCCATAAAGGTTTTATAAAATAGAGCTGAGTATCCATCCGGTCCCGGCGCCTTGTTTATTTTCAATTTTTGTATTTCCACTCTAACCTCTTGCTCTGTCACAGGTAGGACCAAAGTTGCTCTCTGTTCTTCTCTAATCTCAGGAAGGTTAGCTTTATTGAGAAAATTATCCATAATGGTAATATCAATAGGTGGGTCTGTGTAAAGATTGGAATGGAATTCCTTCATAATCTGTTTTAATTTTTTATTCAGTCTGTGCTTTATTCCATTGGAATCCGCTAATTCCAAAATATGATTTGGCATTTCCTTCTTTTTTCTTAATAAAGTTGCCAGAGATTTGGAATTTTTGTTTGCAAAGTTATATAGCTTATTGCTACTTAACATAGCCTGATATGATATTTTCTTTGTATCTAATAGTAGTAATTTGTTAACCCTTTATTCAAATGCTTGTTTTTATTTGTTTATCTTTTTATTTATTTATTTTTTGTTTGCTTATTTATTCATTCACCTGCTTTTTGTTTGTTTATGTGTTTATTTATCTGTGTTTCTTTATCCTTTTAGTTGTTTTTAATTGGTTATTTATTTGTTTATATTTGTTGTTTACGTGTTTATGCATCTGTTTGCTTTTTCAATTATTTCTTCATTTATTATCTGTTTATCTTTTATTTATTCATTGTTATGTATTTTTATTTGTTTGTATTTGGTTATTTACCTGTTTATGTATATTTGTTTACCTGTTTGTTGTTTGTTTTTATTTCTTCATCTATTTTTATTTGTTCGTTTGTTTATTTGCTTGTATATTTATCTGTCTGTTAAATTAAATTTAACCCTTTATTCAAATGCTTGTTTTTATTTGTTTATCTTTTTTATTTATTTATTTTTTGTTTGCTTATTTGTTTATTCATTTATTTAACTGTTTATCTGTGTTTCTTTATCCTTTTAGTTGTTTTTTAATTGGTTATTTATTTGTTTATATTTGTTGTTTACATGTTTATGCATCTGTTTGCTTTTTCAATTATTTCTTCCTTTATTATCTGTTTATCTTTTATCTATTCATTGTTATGTGTTTTTATTTGTTTGTTTGTATTTGATTATTTACCTGTTTATGTATATTTGTTTACCTGTTTGTTGTTTGTTTTCATTTATTCATCTATTTTTATTTGTTCATTGTTATTTGTTCATTTGTTTATTTGCTTGTGTATTTATCTGTCTGTTAAATTAAATTTAACCCTTTATTCAAATGCTTGTTTTTATTTGTTTATCTTTTTTATTTATTTATTTTTTGTTTGCTTATTTATTCATTCACCTGCTTTTTGTTTGTTTATGTGTTTGTTTATCTGTGTTTCTTTATCCTTTTAGTTGTTTTTTAATTGGTTATTTATTTGTTTATATTTGTTGTTTACATGTTTATGCATCTGCTTTTTCAATTATTTCTTCCTTTATTATCTGTTTATCTTTTATTTATTCATTGTTATGTGTTTTTGTTTGTTTGTTTTTATTTGATTATCTACCTGTTTATGTATATTTGTTTACCTGTTTGTTGTTTGTTTTTATTTCTTCTTCTATTTTTATTTGTTCGTTTGTTTATTTGCTTGTATATTTATCTGTCTATTAAATTAAATTTAACCCTTTATTCAAATGCTTGTTTTTATTTGTTTATCTTTTTTACTCATTTATTTTTTGTTTGCTTATTTATTCATTCACCTGCTTTTTGTTTGTTTATGTGTTTATTTATCCTTTTAGTTGTTTTTAACTGGTTATTTAATTGTTTATATTTGTTGTTTCCATGTTTATGCATCTGTTTGCTTTTTCAATTATTTCTTCCTTTATTATCTGTTTATCTTTTATTTATTCATTGTTATGTGTTTTTGTTTGTTTGTGTTTGATTATTTACCTGTTTATGTATATTTGTTTACCTGTTTGTTGTTTGTTTTTATTTCTTCATCTATTTTTATTTGTTCATTGTTATTTGTTCATTTGTTTATTTGCTTGTATATTTATCTGTCTATTAAATTAAATTTAACCCTTTATTAAAATGCTTGTTTTTATTTGTTTATCTTTTTTATTTTTTATTTTTTGTTTGCTTATTTATTCATTCACCTGCTTTTTGTTTGTTTATGTGTTTATTTATCTGTGTTTCTTTATCCTTTGAGTTGTTTTTTAATTGGTTATTTATTTGTTTATATTTGTTGTTTACATGTTTATGCATCTGTTTGCTTTTTCAATTATTTCTTCATTTATTATCTGTTTATCTGTTATTTATTCATTGTTGTGTGTTTTTATTTGTTTGTATTTGATTATTTACCTGTTTATGTATATTTGTTTACCTGTTTGTTTTTTGTTTTTATTTCTTCATCTATTTTTATTTGTTCATTGTCATTTGTTTATTTGCTTGTATATTTATCTGTCTGTTAAATTAAATTTAACCCTTTATTCAAATGCTAGTTTTTATTTGTTTATCTTTTTATTTATTTATTATTTGTTTGCTTATTTATTCATTCACCTGCTTTTTGTTTGTTTATGTGTTTATTTATCTGTGTTTCTTTATCATTTTAGTTGTTTTTTAATTGGTTATTTATTTGTTTATATTTGTTGTTTACATGTTTATGCATCTGTTTGCTTTTTCAATTATTTCTTCATTTATTATCTGTTTATCTTTTATTTATTCATTGTTATGTGTTTTTATTTGTTTGTATTTGATTATTTACCTGTTTATGTATATTTGTTTACCTGTTTGTTGTTTTTATTTCTTCATCTATTTTTATTTGTTCATTGTTATTTGTTCATTTGTTTATTTGCTTGTGTATTTATCTGTCTATTAAATTAAATTTAACCCTTTATTCAAATGCTTGTTTTTATTTGTTTATCTTTTTTATTTATTTATTTTTTGTTTGCTTATTTATTCATTCACCTGCTATTTGTTTGTTTATGTGTTTATTTATCTGTGTTTCTTTATCCTTTTTGTTGTTTTTAATTGGTTATTTATTTGTTTATATTTGTTGTTTACATGTTTATGCATCTGTTTGCTTTTTCAATTATTTCTTCATTTATTATCTGTTTATCTGTTATTTATTCATTGTTGTGTGTTTTTATTTGTTTGTATTTGATTATTTACCTGTTTATGTATATTTGTTTACCTGTTTGTTTTTTGTTTTTATTTATTCATCTATTTTTATTTGTTCATTGTTATTTGTTCATTTGCTTGCATATTTATCTGTCTGTTAAATTAAATTTAACCCTTTATTCAAATGCTTGTTTTTATTTGTTTATCTTTTTTATTTATTTATTTTTTGTTTGCTTATTTATTCATTCACCTGCTTTTTGTTTGTTTATGTGTTTATTTATCTGTGTTTCTTTATCCTTTTAGTTGGTTTTTAATTGGTTATTTATTTGTTTATATTTGTTGTTTACATGTTTATGCATCTGTTTGCTTTTTCAATTATTTCTTCATTTATTATCTGTTTATCTTTTATTTATTCATTGTTATGTGTTTTTATTTGTTTGTATTTGATTATTTACCTGTTTATGTATATTTGTTTACCTGTTTGTTGTTTGTTTTTATTTCTTCAACTATTTTTATTTGTTCATTGTTATTTGTTCATTTGTTTATTTGCTTGTATATTTATCTGTCTATTAAATTAAATTTAACCCTTTATTCAAATGCTTGTTTTTATTTGTTTATATTTTTTATTTATTTATTTTTTGTTTCTTTATTTGTTTATTCATTTATTTAACTGTTTATCTGTGTTTCTTTATCCATTTAGTTGTTTTTTAATTGGTTATTTATTTGTTTATATTTGTTGTTTACATGTTTATGCATCTGTTTGCTTTTTCAATTATTTCTTCATTTATTATCTGTTTATCTTTTATTTATTCATTGTTATGTGTTTTTGTTTGTTTGTTTTTATTTGATTATTTACCTGTTTATGTATATTTGTTTAGCTGTTTGTTGTTTGTTTTTATTTCTTCATCTATTTTTATTTGTTCATTGTTATTTGTTCATTTGTTTATTTGCTTGTATATTTATCTGTCTATTAAATTAAATGTAACCCTTTATTCAAATGCTTGTTTTTACTTGTTTATCTTTTTACTCATTTATTTTTTGTTTGCTTATTTATTCATTCACCTACTGTTTGTTTGTTTATGTGTTTATTTATCTGTGTTTATTCAAATTTTTATTTATCTGTTCATCTATTTTTTTATTTGTTTGTCGGTGTTCTTCTATTTATCCACTTTTTATTTATATATTTGTTTCTTTATTCAATTATTATTTGTTTTTGTTTACCTCATTATTTATCTCTGTTTGTTCATTTATGTGTTTGTTCCTTTATCTTGTTTTTATTTGTCTGTTTATTTATTGGTTTGTTTCTTTGTAACCCCAAAACTCCTGTCTGTGTGGGGTGTAAATACGAGTAAGCAATGTACAAATATCTAACAATAATCTATGTAATCTAGAAAATATTAATCATGTTTGCTCATAACATCATTTCCACCACAGGGTGCAACAACACTCATAATCAGCAACTGTAAAAAAAAATTCCCCAAGGCAGTTTACATAGTACGGATAGAAAGAGAGTGTTTGTGGCGGCCGCATTTACCAGTTTGGGAGGGCCGCGTTTACCGGTCAGTGTGTATTGGGTGGCCGCATTTAACGGTCAGCGTGTGGGGGTGTTTGTACAGCAAGTAAGTAAATACAGCAAGTAAGTCCAAGTGAATACAGCAAGTCCAGCAAGGAAATACAAGTAATTACACCAAGTAAATACAGCCAGTACATACAAGTAAACACAGCAAGAAATTAGAGAGCGAGAGGCGTTTACGCGTTAGATTTTTGGATGCATAAATACCACAAGTAAACACAGCAAGTAAGTAAACACTGCAAGTACATACAGGTACATACATCAAGTACACACAAGTGCATAGAGCAAGTAAATACAAGCCCATAAAAGTAAATACAGCAAGTAAAACAAAATCAATAACTAAAGCATCAAATATAAACCATAAGCAATGTACAGGATTGTAACAATAAGCTATGTAATCTAGAAAATATTAATAAGGTTTGCTTATAACATCCTTTACAACACAGGCTGGAACAACACTTATAATCAACAACTTTAAAATAAATTGCCCAAGGCAGTTTACATAGTACAGAAGGAAAGAGCATGGAACAGTATGTTGCATATTATAATAACTAGTACACTATGAAATCACAAATAATACATTACATAATGACAAACTTAAAAAGCAGGTCTGAGAGCTAACACCAGAGCTTCCCAGTCTCGTCCACGCAAGTCCGCGCGTTTGGCAGCCTGGTTTACCGGTTCGTTTGTGTGATGGGCGGCCGCGGTTACCGGTTAGTCTGTGTGGGGTGTAAATATAAAAAGTAAATGAAGCCAGTACATACAAGTAAATACAGCAAGTACAGATAAGTAAACATAGCAAGAAATTAGCGTATGAAAGGCGTTTACGGGTTAGTTTTTGGAGCATAAATAGAGCAAGTACAAGTAAATACAGCAATTGCAGGAAGTCCATACAAGTCCATACAGCAAGTAAATACAGCAGGTAAAACAACATCAATTTCAATAAGTAAAACAGAGGATATATCATAAGCAATGTACAAATGTCTAACAATCATCTATGTGATCTAGAAAATATTAATCATGTTTGCTTATAACATCATTTCCACCACAGGGAGCAGCAACACTCATAATAAGCAACTGTAAAAAAAAAGTGCCCAAGGCAGTTTACATAGTACAGAAAGGAAGAGCATGAAACAGTATATTGCATATTATAATAATACATTATGAAATCACAAGTAATACACTACACGATGATAAAGTTTTAAAGCATTTGTGACAGCCAACACCAGAGCTTTCTCCTCTCATCCATGCCAGAGTGTGTAGGGGGCGGCGCGTTTACGGTTTAGAGCAGTGGTTCCCAAAGTTGTCGCCTCTCACAGCCACCGCAAACCTCCATGCATACCCCTCTGTGGTCGCTCGAACAGGGGCTGAAAAACGAAGCAGAGAGAAACCTATCAGCAAAAGAGGATGGAAACCGAGGGAAAGAATGGTTGGTAACAGTAAAGAGACCCCTACCTGGATTCCAAGGCCTTCTTCAGTGGCATCATCTCACCTGTTTAGAGTGTGGCCTCCGCCGCCACTTACAGCTACCCCAAACCCCCATATATCCTCCTCTGTGGTCAGTCAAACGGGCTGAAAAACAAATGAGAGAGAAAACTGCTGGAAAAAAAGAAGGGAAACGGAGGCAAAAAATATTTGGTAACAGTAAAAAATTAAAACCTGGATTCCAAGGCCTTGTTCAGTGGCATCACCTCACCTGGGTAGCCTGGCCTCTGCCGCCCCTTACAGCCACCCCTAACCTGCATACATCCTTCCCTGGTGAGTCGAACAGGGGCTGAAAAACAAAGCAAGAGAGAGACCTGCCAGAAAAAAAGAAGGGAAAACGAGGCATAGAATATTTGGTAACAGTAAAAAGACTCCTACCTGTATTCCAAGGCCTTCTTCAGTGGCATCAGCTCACCTGTGTAGTGTGCGGCCTCTGCCCGCCTTACAGCCACCCCAAACCTCTGTACATCCTCCTCTGTGTTCAGTGGAGCAGGGGCTGAAAAATGAAACAGAGAGAAAGCTATCAGCAAAATAAAAGAGAAAGCGAGGCAAAGAATGTTTGGTAACAGAATAAAGCCTCCTACCTGTATTCCAAGGCCTTGTTCAGTGGCATCACCTCACCTATGTAGAGTGTGGCCTCTGCCGCCCCTTACAGCCACCCCTAACCTGCATACATCCTTCCCTGGTAAGTCGAACAGGGGCTGAAAAACGAAGCAGAGAGAAAATTATCCGCAAAAAAGAAGGGAAAGGGAGGCAAAGAATGTTTGGTAACAGAATAAGGCCTCCTACCTGGATTCCAAGGCCTTCTTCAGTGGCATCAGCTCACCTGTGTAGAGTGTGGCCTCTGCGCGCCTTACAGCCACCGCTAACCTCTGTACGTCCTCCTCTGTGGTCAGTCGGGCAGGGGCTGAAAAATGAAGGAGAGAGAAACGTTCCAGAAAAAAAGAACGGAAACCCAGAGAAAGAACGTATGGTATCAGTAAAATACTAATACCTGGATTCCAAGGCCTTCCTCAGTGGCATCAGCTCACCTGTGTAGAGTGTGGTCTCTGCCGCCTCTTACAGCCACATCAAACCTCCATATATCCTCCTCTGTGGTCATTCAATCAGAGGCTGAAAAACGAACCACAGAGAAACCTAATAACAAAAATGAAGCGAAATCGAGGCAAAAAATGTTTGATAACAGTAAAAACACTCCTACCTGGATTCCAAGGCCGTCCTCAGTGGCACCAGCTCACCTGTGTAGAGTGTGGCCTCCGCCGCCCCTTACAGCCAGCAATAACCTCCATACATTCTCCTGTGTGGTCAGTTGAAGAGGGGCTGAAAACGAAGCAGAGAGAAACCTATCAGCAAAAAAGAAGGGAAACCGAGGCAAAGAATGTTTGGTAACAGAATAAAGAAACCTACCTGGATTCCAAGTCCTTCAGTGGCATCAGCTCACCTGTGTAGTGTGCGGCCTCTGCCCGCCGTACAGCCACCCCCAACCTCTGTACGTCCTCTGTGGTCAGTCGAGCAGGGGCTGAAAAATGAAGCAGAGAGAAACCTCCCAGAAAAAAAGAACAGAAACCCAGAGAAAGAATGTTTGGTAACAGTAAAAAGACTAATACCTGGATTCCATGGCCTTGTTCAGTGGCACCAGCTCACCTGTTTAGAGTGTGGCCTCCGCCGCCCCTTACAGCCAGCAATAACCTCCATACATTCTCCTGTGTGGTCAGTCGACAGGGGCTGAAAAACAAAGCAAGAGAGAGACCTGCCAGAAAAAAAGAATGAAAACGAGGCATAGAATATTTGGTAACAGTAAAAAGACTCCAACCTGTATTCCAAGGCCTTCTTCAGTGGCATCAGCTCACCTGTGTAGTGTGCGGCCTCTGCCCGCCTTACAGCCACCCCAAACCTCTGTACATCCTCCTCTGTGTTCAGTGGAGCAGGGGCTGAAAAAATGAAACAGAGAGAAAGCTATCAGCAAAATAAAAGAGAAAGCGAGGCAAAGAATGTTTGGTAACAGAATAAAGCCTCCTACCTGTGTTCCAAGGCCTTGTTCAGTGGCATCACCTCGCCAATGTAGAGTGTGGCCTCTGCCCGCCTTACAGCCACCGCTAACCTCTGTACGTCCTCCTCTGTGGTCAGTCGAGCAGGGGCTGAAAAATGAAGGAGCCCATTTGAACGGGGATAGTGGTCTTGTCCTGTGGACCTCCCTCTCTGACTTGGACAAGACACATAGTGCCTCCCATGCACCCACACACACACAGACCACCACCATGCTCTTACCTCTCCTCAGCCTGGTGTTATAGCTAGGAGGATGGCTGTGGCAGAAAAGGAAGCCCAGCAGGCAGCAACAGTTCTTCCTTGTTCACCCTGTTCTTATACCTGAAAGGTGATGTGGCACCACGCGAACCATAGGAGGCAAAAGGAGCTCTTGCTCCCTCAGCCTGTTCTTATAGCTGGAAGGTGGGAGTGGCCCCAAAGGAAGCCAGGAGGCAGCAACAGCTTCCCCTCCCTCAGCTAGTTGGCTGCTAGCAAGCTGCAGGCTGTTAGAATCTAAGTAGTTGATAACACACAGCTGGGTGTTAGAAGCTAAGTAGATTCGTACAAGCAGCAGGGGGTCAGAACGTAAGTAGATGCTAAGAAGCTGCAGGCTGATAGAAGCTACGTAAATGCTCAGAAGCTGCACTCTTATAGAAGCTAAGTAGATGCTGACAAGCTGCAGGTTGTCAGAAGCTAACTAGCTGCTGACAAGCTGCAGGGAGTTAGAAGCTCACTAGCTGCTAGCAAGTACCTAGGAGTATATACAAGTAAATACTGATACATTCGAATAAATACACCAATTCCATACTTGCCCTCTTATCAAGAGATACTCACCAGTCCGTTCGGTGGCAAAAATCAGATCAAGGCTATGGCCTACTACCTGAGTAGGGCCAGATACAAACAGAGAAAGCCCCATGGTAGTCACGGGAGAAGGGAAGAGCTGAGCGGGTCCATTGGGTGCAGCCTCGGGCTTGATGTTGAAATCCCCCAACAGCACCGTGGCAGGGGATTCCAACACCGGGTCCGAGACCACCTTAGCCAGCTCAGATACTGAGGATGCTGGGCAGAGGGGTGTCTCTGTCTCTTTTCCCTTCCACCACCAGATCGCCCCCAGCCCATTTGAACGGGGATAGTGGCCTTGTCCTGTGGACCTCCCTCTCTGACTTGGACAAGACACATAGTGCCTCCCACGCACCCACCCACCCACAGACCACCACCATGCTCTTACCTCTCCTCAGCCTGGTGTTATAGCTAGGAGGATGGCTGTGGCAGAAAAGGAAGCCCAGCAGGCAGCAGCAGTTCTTTCCTTGTTCACCCTGGTCTTATACCTGGAAGGTGGTGTGGCACCACACGAACCATAGGAGGCAAAAGGAGCTCTTGCTCCCTCAGCCTGTTCTTATAGCTGGAAGGTGGGAGTGGCTCCAAAGGAAGACAGGAGGCAGCAACAGCTCCTCCTCCCTCAGCTAGTTGGCTGCTAGCAAGCTGCAGGCTGTGAGAAGCTAAGTAGTTGATAACACACAGCTGGGTTTCAGAAGCTCAGTGGCTGCTAACAAGCCTCAGGCTGTTAGAAGCTAACTAGCTACTGACAAGCTGCAGGGAGATAGAAGCTTACTAGCTTCTAGCAAGTACCTAGGAGTATATACAAGTAAATACTGATACATTTGAATAAATACACCAATTCCATACTTGCCCTCTTATCAAGAGATACTCACCAGTCAGTTCTGTGGCAAAAATCAGATCAAGGCTATGGCCTACTGCTTGAGTAGGGCCAGATACAAACAGAGAAAGCCCCATGGTAGTCATGGGAGATGGGAAGAGCTGAGCTGGTCCATTGGGTGCAGCCTCGGGCTTGATGTTGAAATCCCCCAACAGCACCGTGGCAGGGGATTCCAACACCGGGTCCGAGACCACCTTAGCCAGCTCAGATAGTGAGGATGCTGGGCAGAGGGGTGTCTCTGTCTCTTTTCCCTTCCACCACCAGATCGCCCCCAGCCCATTTGAACGGGGATAGTGGCCTTGTCCTGTGGACCTCCCTCTCTGACTTGGACAAGACACATAGTGCCTCCCACGCACCCACCCACCCACCCACAGACCACCACCATGCTCTTACCTCTAGTCAGCCTGGTGTTCCAGCTAGGAGGATGGCTGTGGCAGAAAAGGAAGCCCAGCAGGCAGCAGCAGTTCTTTCCTTGTTCACCCTGGTCTTATACCTGAAAGGTGATGTGGCACCACGCGAACCATAGGAGGCAAAAGGAGCTCTTGCTCCCTCAGCCTGTTCTTATAGCTGGAAGGTGGGAGTGGCTCCAAAGGAAGCCAGGAGGCAGCAACAGCTCCTCCTCCCTCAGCTAATTGGCTGCTAGCAAGCTGCAGGCTGTTAGAAGCTAAGTAGTTGAAAACACACAGCTGGGTTTCAGAAGCTCAGTGGCTGCTAACAAGCCTCAGGCTGTTGGAAGCTAGCTAGCTGCTGACAAGCTGCAGGGATTTAGAAGCTCACTAGCTTCTAGCAAGTACCTAGGAGTATATACAAGTAAATACTGATACATTTGAATAAATACACCAATTCCATACTTGCCCTCTTATCAAGAGATACTCAGCAGTCAGTTCTGTGGCAAAAATCAGATCAAGGCTATGGCCTACTGCTTGAGTAGGGCCAGATACAAACAGAGAAAGCCCCATGGTAGTCATGGGAGATGGGAAGAGCTGAGCTGGTCCATTGGGTGCAGCCTCGGGCTTGATGTTGAAATCCCCCAACAGCACCGTGGCAGGGGATTCCAACACCGGGTCCGAGACCACCTTAGCCAGCTCAGATAGTGAGGATGCTGGGCAGAGGGGTGTCTCTGTCTCTTTTCCCTTCCACCACCAGATCGCCCCCAGCCCATTTGAACGGGGATAGTGGCCTTGTCCTGTGGACCTCCCTCTCTGACTTGGACAAGACACATAGTGCCTCCCACGCACCCACCCACCCACACACAGACCACCACCATGCTCTTACCTCTAGTCAGCCTGGTGTTATAGCTAGGAGGATGGCTGTGGCAGAAAAGGAAGCCCAGCAGGCAGCAGCAGTTCTTTCCTTGTTCACCCTGGTCTTATACCTGGAAGGTGGTGTGGCACCACACGAACCATAGGAGGCAAAAGGAGCTCTTGCTCCCTCAGCCTGTTCTTATAGCTGGAAGGTGGGAGTGGCTCCAAAGGAAGCCAGGAGGCAGCAACAGCTCCTCCTCCCTCAGCTAATTGGCTGCTTGCAAGCTCCAGGCTGTTAGAAGCTAAGTAGTTGAAAACAAGCAGCTGGGTTTCAGAAGCTCAGGGGCTGCTAACAAGCCTCAGGCTGTTGGAAGCTAACTAGCTGCTGACAAGCTGCAGGGAGTTAGAAGCTCACTAGCTTCTAGCAAGTACCTAAGAGTATATACAAGTAAATTCTGATACATTTGAATAAATACACCAATTCCATACTTGCCCTCTTATCAAGAGATACTCACCAGTCAGTTTTGTGGCAAAAATCAGATCAAGGCTATGGCCTACTGCTTGAGTAGGGCCAGATACAAACAGAGAAAGCCCCATGGTAGTCATGGGAGATGGGAAGAGCTGAGCTGGTCCATTGGGTGCAGCCTCGGGGTTGATGTTGAAATCCCCCAACAGCACCGTGGCAGGGGATTCCAACACCGGGTCCGAGACCACCTTAGCCAGCTCAGATAGTGAGGATGCTGGGCAGAGGGGTGTCTCTGTCTCTTTTCCCTTCCACCACCAGATCGCCCCCAGGCCATTTGAACGGGGATAGTGGCCTTGTCCTGTGGACCTCCCTCTCTGACTTGGACAAGACACATAGTGCCTCCCACGCACCCACCCACACACACACACAGACCACCACCATGCTCTTACCTCTAGTCAGCCTGGTGTTCCAGCTAGGAGGATGGCTGTGGCAGAAAAGGAAGCCCAGCAGGCAGCAGCAGTTCTTTCCTTGTTCACCCTGGTCTTATACCTGAAAGGTGATGTGGCACCACGCGAACCATAGGAGGCAAAAGGAGCTCTTGCTCCCTCAGCCTGTTCTTATAGCTGGAAGGTGGGAGTGGCCCCAAAGGAAGCCAGGAGGCAGCAACAGCTCCTCCTCCCTCAGCTCATTGGCTGCTGGCAAGCTGCAGGCTGTTAGAGGGGAGGGGAGGGTTGTTAGCTTGTTAGCTCTCCCCACCCTCTAACTCCACCCTCCAAAGCTCTGGAGGATATATAGCCTCAGTCTTCTCAGTCTGGTTCAGAGGGCCTTCGGGCTCTCTTGCACTCACCTCCTCCTCCTTACTAATCTTACTAACTCCCTTCTATCCTACCTCCTTGCACCCCCCCCCCCAGGGCTTCTCAACCTTCTCAACTCTGTGACCCCACAATGCAGCTCCCCATGCCTCAGGGACCCCAGGGGCAGGGGCAGTGGTGGGGCCAGGGCCACTGAACTCACGTCCGGTCCTCCCCGAGCTGCAACTCCCCTTCGGAGTGGGACAACGCCACTCCTGCCATCGTCCTCGCCTTGCTCGCCTCCCCTCAAGTGCTGCTGGGGATGCTCCCACTCCTACCACCATGCCAACTGCCACCCAAAGATGCTGACGCCGATCTCTCCTCATGGTAGTGGGGGTGTGGGGGTGCGGCGGGGGGTGTGGGTGTGCGGGCGTCACAAGGGGGGGGGCAAGGGGGGGCCTGAGGGAGATTTCCCAACCCCACCGAATTGGCTAATCAACCCCACGCAGGGTTGCGACCCACAGGTTGACAGCCCTTGCACTCTAACAATACTAACTCCTTCCTTACTAACAATCCTAATTCCTTGCACATTCCTTCCATCCTAACCCAGGGCTCCTCAAACTGTGGGTGTCGACCCCATGTGACCACTTGCGGGGACAGGCCCCCCTGCGCTCCCCTGCCACGCCCCCCATGCCCCCACGCCCCCGCTGCCGTGAGGAGACATCGGCGTCCTTGTGGCACTCGGGAGCATCCCTGGCAGCGCTTGAGGTGAGGCGAGCAACGCAAGGAGAATGGGGGTGTTGGCAGCGGTGACTGTGGGAGTCCTCCACCCCCCCGCTGAGGGCAGTTGGGGGTGTTGGCAGCGGTGACTGTGGGAGTCCTCCACCCACCCACCCGCTGAGGGCGGTTGCCCGCCCTGTGCTACGCCTGCCTGCTGGGCGGCGATGGCGGTGAAGGGCGCCGTAGCCGCACCGCCTGGTGCCTCGACGCCCGCCCCCTTCACCCGCTGGCCTCTGGCTTTGCCCACCTCTGAAGGTGGCCTTGCGGCTCGGGGAGGACTTCACGTGACTCCAGTGGCCCTGGCCCCACCACTGCCCCTGCCCCTGGGGTCTCTGAACCATGGGGAGCTGCATTGGGGGGTTGGGGGGGGGTCACGGCGTTGGGAAGGTTCAGAACCTCTCACTCTAACTCTACTAACTCCTCTCCCCCTAACTCTACTAACTCCTCTCCCCCTAACCCTTTTTTCGGCCCCTGTTCGCCGGAGAACAGGAGGATTTATGGAGGTCAGGGGTGGCTGTAAGGGGTGGGAGGAGGCCACAATGTATTACACATGCGATGCAATTTCAGTGAATCAGGCCTTGGAATCTCTAGTTTGCTTTTCAGCCCCTGTTCGATTGGCTACAGAGGCCGTAAACGCGCCACCCCACACCCTCTAACTCCTTTCACCCTAATCTTTCTCTGTTACCCTAACCGTTCTAACTCCTTTCATCCTGAACCTCATACTCCTCTCAACCTACCCCTTCTAAAGCTTACAAAACGTGAGAGGCATTGAAGAGTTAGGGTAAAACGCCCGTTAACGCCCGTAAAACTCCAAACCCCGTAAAACTCCAAACTATAAACGCCCCTAAAACTCCAAACTATAAACACCCCTAAAACTCTAAACTATAAAAGCCCCTCCCTCTAAACTTTAAACGCCCCATAGTCTAAACTAAAACACCTCTAAAACGTAAAGCCCTAAACGCCCCAAAACGTTAAACCATAAAAGCCTCTCACCCCACCCTTTCTAAGGCCTTTCACCCTACTTCTTCTAATGCCTCTCATGCTACCATGAATAAGGCCTCTCACCCTACCCTTTCTAATGCCTCCCTCTACTTCTTCTAATGCCTCTCACCCTAACTGTTCTAACTACTCTCACCCTCACCCATTAACCCATTTTTCGGCCCCTGATCCCGTGGAAGATCCCGTGGAAGATCCCGTGGAAGATCCCGTGGAAGATCCCGTGGAAGATCCCGTGGCAGATCCCGTGGAATCTCAGGTTTGTTTCTCAGCCCCTGTTCCATTGGCTACAGAGGCGGAGGCACGGAGGTCAGGGGTGGCTGTAAGGGGCGGAGGAGGCCACAATTTACACATGCAATGCAATTTCAGTGAATCAGGCCTTGGAATCTCAGCTTTGCTTCTCAGCCCCTGTTCCATTGGCTACAGAGGCGGAGGCACGGAGGTCAGGGGTGGCTGTAAGGGGCGGAGGAGGCCACAATTTACACATGCAATGCAATTTCAGTGAATCAGGCCTTGGAATCTCAGCTTTGCTTCTCAGCCCCTGTTCCATTGGCTACAGAGGCGGAGGCACGGAGGTCAGGGGTGGCTGTAAGGGGCGGAGGAGGCCACAATTTACACATGCAATGCAATTTCAGTGAATCAGGCCTTGGGATCTCAGCTTTGCTTCTCAGCCCCTGTTCCATTGGCTACAGAGGCGGAGGCACGGAGGTCAGGGGTGGCTGTAAGGGGCGGAGGAGGCCACAATTTACACATGCAATGCAATTTCAGTGAATCAGGCCTTGGAATCTCAGCTTTGCTTCTCAGCCCCTGTTCCATTGGCTACAGAGGCGGAGGCACGGAGGCCAGGGGTGGCTGTAAGGGGCGGAGGAGGCCACAATTTACACATGCAGTGCAATTTCAGTGAATCAGGCCTTGGAATCTCTGCTTTGTTTTTCAGCCCCTGTTCCATTGGCTACAGAGGCGGATGCATGGAGGTCAGGGGTGGCTGTAAGGGGCGGAGGAGGCCACAATTTACACATGCAGTGCAATTTCAGTGAATCAGGCCTTGGAATCTCAGCTTTGCTTCTCAGCCCCTGTTCCATTGGCTACAGAGGCGGAGGCACGGAGGTCAGGGGTGGCTGTAAGGGGCGGAGGAGGCCACAATTTACACATGCAATGCAATTTCAGTGAATCAGGCCTTGGAATCTCAGCTTTGCTTCTCAGCCCCTGTTCCATTGGCTACAGAGGCGGAGGCATGGAGGTCAGGGGTGGCTGTAAGGGGCGGAGGAGGCCACAATTTACACATGCAGTGCAATTTCAGTGAATCAGGCCTTGGAATCTCTGCTTTGTTTTTCAGCCCCTGTTCCATTGGCTACAGAAGCGGATGCATGGAGGTCAGGGGTGGCTGTAAGGGGCGGAGGAGGCCACAATTTACACATGCGATGCAATTTCAGTGAATCAGGCCTTGGAATCCAGGTAGGTGTCTTTATTCTGTTACCAAACATTCTTTGCCTCGATTTCCCTTCTTCTTTGCTGACCGCTTTCTCTCTGCTTCGTTTTTCAGTCCCTGTTCGATTGGCCACAGAGGCGGATGCATGGAGGTCAGGGGTGGCTGTAAGGGGTGGAGGAGGCCACAATTTACACATGCGATGCGATTTCAGTGAATCAGGCCTTGGAATCCAGGTAGGTGTCTTTATTCTCTTACCAAGCATTCTTTGTCTTTGTTTCCCTTCTTTTTTGCTGACCGCTTTCTCTCTGCTTTGTTTTTCAGCCCCTGTTCGATTGGCCACAGAGGCGGATGCATGGAGGTTAGGGGTGGCTGTAAGGGGTGGCGGAGGCACAATCTACACACTCTAAACCGTAAGCGCGCCACCCCACACACTCTAACTCCTTTCACCCTATTCTTTCTCTGTTACCCTAACCGTTCTAACTCCTTTCATCCTGAACCTCATATTCCTCTCAACCTACCCCTTCTAAAGCTTACAAAACGTGAGAGGCATTGAAGAGTTAGGAAAAAACGCCCGTTAACGCCCGTAAAACTCCAAACCCCGTAATACTCCAAAGTATAAACGCCCCTAAAACTCCAAACTATAAACACCCCTAAAACTCTAAACTCTAAAAGCCCTTCCCTCTAAACTATAAACGCCCCATAGTCTAAACTAAAACACCTCTAAAACTTAGAGCCCTAAACGACCCAAAACGTTGAACCATAAAAGCCTCTCACCCTACCCTTTCTAAGGCCTTTCACCCTACTTCTTCTAATGCCTCTCATGCTACCATGAATAAGGCCTCTCACCCTACCCTTTCTAATGCCTCCTTCTACTTCTCCTAATGCCTCTCACCCTAACTGTTCTAACTACTCTCACCCTCACCCTAACCGTTCTAACTCCTTTCAGGTCAACCCATTTTTCGGCCCCTGTTCGACGGAGAACGGGAGGATTCACGGAGGTCGGGGTGGCCGTTAGGTGTGGAGGAGGCCACAATTTACACACTCTAAACTGTAAACGCGCCACCCCACACACTCTGGCACGGACGAGAAGAGAAAGCTCTGGTGTTGGCTGTTACAACTGCTTTATAAGGTTATCATCATGTTGTGTATTACTTGTGATTTCATAATCTATTATTATAATATGCATTATACTGTTTGATGCTCTTTCTTTCTGTACCATGTAAACTGCTTTGGGTAGATTTTTTTTTTTTTTAAAGTTGCTGATTATGAGTGTTGTTGCTCCCTGTGGTGGAAATGATGTTATAAGCGAACATGATTAATATTTTCTAGATCACGTAGATGATTGTTAGACATTTGTACATTGCTTATGATATATCCTCTATGTTTTACTTATTGAAATTGATGTTGTTTTACCTGCTGTATTTACTTGCTGTATGGACTTGTATGGACTTCCTGCAATTGCTGTATTTACTTGTACTTGCTCTATTTATGCTCCAAAAACTAACCCGTAAACGCCTTTCATACGCTAATTTCTTGCTATGTTTACTTATCTGTACTTGCTGTATTTACTTGTATGTACTGGCTTCATTTACTTTTTATATTTACACCCCACACAGACTAACCGGTAACCGCGGCCGCCCATCACACAAACGAACCGGTAAAGCAGGCTGCCAAACGCGCAGACTTGCGTGGACGAGACTGGGAAGCTCTGGTGTTAGCTCTCAGACCTGCTTTTTAAGTTTGTCATTATGTAATGTATTATTTGTGATTTCATAGTGTACTAGTTATTATAATATGCAACATACTGTTCCATGCTCTTTCCTTCTGTACTATGTAAACTGCCTTGGGCAATTTATTTTAAAGTTGTTGATTATAAGTGTTGTTCCAGCCTGTGTTGTAAAGGATGTTATAAGCAAACCTTATTAATATTTTCTAGATTACATAGCTTATTGTTACAATCCTGTACATTGCTTATGGTTTATATTTGATGCTTTAGTTATTGATTTTGTTTTACTTGCTGTATTTACTTTTATGGGCTTGTATTTACTTGCTCTATGCACTTGCGTGTACTTGATGTATGTACCTGTATGTACTTGCAGTGTTTACTTACTTGCTGTGTTTACTTACTTGTGGTATTTATGCATCCAAAAATCTAACGCGTAAACGCCTCTCGCTCTCTAATTTCTTGCTGTGTTTACTTGTATGTACTGGCTGTATTTACTTGGTGTAATTACTTGTATTTCCTTGCTGGACTTGCTGTATTCACTTGGACTTACTTGCTGTATTTACTTACTTGCTGTACAAACACCCCCACACGCTGACCGTTAAATGCGGCCGCCCAATACACACTGACCGGTAAACGCGGCCCTCCCAAACTGGTAAATGCGGCCGCCACAAACACTCTCTTTCTATCCGTACTATGTAAACTGCCTTGGGCAATTTTTTTTTACAGTTGCTGATTATGAGTGTTGTTGCACCCTGTGGTGGAAATGATGTTATAAGCAAACACGATTAAAATTTTCTATATTACATAGCTTATTGTTACAATTATGTACATCGCTTATCATATATACTTTTATGTTTTACTTATTGAAATTAATTTTGTTTTACATCCTCTATTTCCTTGCTGTATGGACTTGCTGCAATTGCTGTATTTACTGGTACTTGTTCTATTTACACATGGAAACTCTAACCCAGAAACGCCTCTCACACTCTTAACCCGTAAACGCCTCTCATACTCTAACCCATGAATGCCTAGAACTCTCTAATTTCTTGCTGTGTTTACTTACTTACCTATTTATTTATATTTATATCCCGCCCCATACCCGAGGGTCTCTGGGCGGCTTACAACAATTAAGAACAAGCACACTAAAAATTGTATCACACAATAATAAAACCAGCGTAAGATTTAGAAACCAACATGATAATGAGAATAAGAATAAAAACAATACAAAAACAGTTTAAAACAGTGGTGTTTGGAAGGAGGGAAGAATAAAGAGCATTTAGCCAAAGGCCTGAGTGAAGAGGTGCGTCTTTACCGCCTTTCTGAATGTAAACAAAGAAGGGGCCTGACGCACCTCCAAGGGGAGACCATTCCATAGCCTGGGGGCCACTACTGAGAAGGCCCTCTCCCGGGTGCCCACCCGCCTAACCTCTGAAGGCGGTGGGACAACCAGGAGGGCCTCTCCTGCAGATCTTAAGACATGGGCAGGTTTATATGGGAGAAGGCGCTCCTTTAGATATCTGGGGCCCAAGACATTTAGGACCTTATAAGTCAGAGTTAGCACCTTGAATTGGGCTCGGAAATGAATTGGCAGCCAGTGAAGTTCTTTTAGAACCGGTGTGATATGCGTCCGGTTAGCTGTACCGGTCAGCCCTCGGGCAGCTGCATTTTGCACTAGCTGCAACGTCCGAACCGTCTTCAAGGGCAGCCCCATGTAGAGCGCATTACAATAGTCCAACCTGGAGGTTACCAGAGCGTGGATAACTGTGGCCAGGTCATCTCTATCCAAAAAAGGTTTCAGTTGACGTACCAACCGTAGTTGGGAGTAGGCACTCCTGGCCACGGCCTCCACCTGAGCTTCAAGTGTTAGCGCAGAGTCCAGGAGTACCCCCAAATTTCTCACCTGTTCCTTCCCGGATATAGTAACTCCATCAAGGACAGGGTATCTCCCAACTACTTGGACCCGAGAGCCTGTAGCACACAGCACCTCTGTCTCGTCTGGATACAGTTTCAATTTATTGGCCCTCATCCAGCCCATTACCGCCTCCAGGCACCTGTCAAGCACTTCTACCACCTCTCCTGATTCAGATGGCACAGAGAGATAGAGCTGGGTATCATCTGCGTATTGATGGCACCTCACTCCAAAACTCCTGATGATCTCTCCCAGCGGCTTCGTGTAGATATTAAATAACATGGGAGATAAGATTGACCCCTGGGGAACCCCACAAGTGAGTTCCCAGGGTGTCGACTCATTCTCTCCCATCACCACTATCTGAGATCGTCTCTGGAGATAGGAGCGGAGCCAGCGCCAAGCACTGCCTCCAACTCCTAAACTCCGTAGCCTCTCCAGGAGGATACCATGGTCAATGGTATCAAAAGCCGCTGAGAGGTCCAGAAGAACCAGCAGGGTAGCATTCCCTCTGTCTTTCTCCCGGAGAGGATCATCGACTAGGGCGACCAAGGTGGTTTCCGTGCCATGACCGGGTCTAAAGCCAGATTGAAATGGGTCTAGATAATCAGCTTCCCCCAAGCATGCCTGCAGCTGAACAGCGACAAACCTCTCTAGAACCTTGCCTAGAAAAGGTATGTTGGCCACCGGGCGATAGGTGTTTAAATCTTCCGGATCCAGGGAGGCCTTCTTCAGGAGGGGGCGCACCACAGCCTGTTTAAGGGCCAATGGAACCACCCCCTCTCTCAGAGAGGCATTTACCACTTCCTGGACCCGCCCGGTCATACCTTGCCGGCTAGTTTTAATCAGCCAAGAAGGGCAGGGATCCAGAGAGCACGTTGTCGGCCGCACCCCTGCAAGCAGCTCGTCCACATCCTCGGGCCGCAATAATTGAAACTGATCCAAAATAACTGGACCAGACAGTGCTCCGGACGCCTCCCCTGGACTAAGTCCAATTGTGACATCGAATCCCCTACGAATCTGAGCAACTGTGTCCTCAAAGTGCTTTGCAAAACTGTCACAGCAGGTATTAGACGGCCGAGGCTCACGTTTTATCGAGCCGGGTTTTATAAGGCCCTTTATAAAGAGCTCCGCTGGACGGCTACTCGAGGACGCGATGGCGGAGGAGAAAAAACTCCTTTTCGCCTCCGTCACTGCCACGTGGTAGGCACGATAGTGTGCTCTAACTCGTGTTCGGTCAGATTCACAGCCAGATTTACGCCACTTGCGCTCTAGCCGTCGACCTTCCTGTTTCATGGCCCGGAGCTCCATGGAGTACCAAGGAGCTTTCTGGGCTCTGCAAGAAGACCGAGGGCACTTGGGAGCGATCGTGTCAATAGCCCTGGTCATCTCCTGATTCCAGAGAGAGACCAGAGCTTCAACAGGAGCACCAGACATGCCAACTGGAAAATCCCCCAGGGCATTCAGGAATCGTTGAGATTCCATAAGTCTCCGGGGGCGGACCAACTCAATAGGTCCTCTGACTCCACAGAGAGGGACTGCCGCTGTAAGTCCAAACCTCACCAGTGAGTGATCCGTCCATGACAAAGGGCTGATAGTCAGCCCTCCTATCAACGGATAGCCATCAATTCCTTGTTCACCCTGTTCTTACACCTGGAAGGTGGTGTGGCACCAGACGAAACACAGGAGGCAACAGGAGCCATTCCTCCCTCAGCCTGTACTTTTAGCTGGAAGGTGGGTGTGGCACTAAAGGAAGTTAGGAGGTAGCAACAGGCCCTTCTCCCTCACCTAATTGGCTGCTAGCAAGCTGCAGGCTGTTAGAAGCTAAGTAGTTGATAACACGCAGCTGGGTGTTAGAAGCTAAGTAGATGCTGGCAAGCAGCAACATGTTAGAGGGGAGGGTTTTAGCTTGTTAGCTATCCCCACCTTCTAACCCCACACTCTAACAACCTGGAGCATATAAGCCTCACCTCTCTCACTGTAAGCCCTCTCACTCTGGCGTGCTAACTCCTAGCACCGTAACACTTCTAACCCCTTGCACCCTAACCGTTCCGAGTCCCTGCACCCTAAACGTTCCGAGTCCTTCCACCCTAACCCTTCCGACTCCTTCCACCATAACCCTGCTAACCCCTTCCACCCTAACCCTCCAAACCCCTTCCACCCTATCCCTTCAAACCCCTTCCACCCTATCCCTTCTAACCCCTTCCACCCTAACCCTCCAAACCCTTCCCACCCTAACCCTCCAAAACCCTCGCAGCCTAACCCTTCCGACCCCTTCCACCCTAACCCTTCCGACTCCTTCCACCATAACCCTGCTAACCCCTTCCACCCTAACCCTCCAAACCCCTTCCACCCTATCCCTTCAAACCCCTTCCACCCTATCCCTTCTAACCCCTTCCACCCTAACCCTCCAAACCCTTCCCACCCTAACCCTCCAAAACCCTCGCAGCCTAACCCTTCCGACCCCTTCCACCCTAACCCTTCCGACTCCTTCCACCATAACCCTTCCGACTCCTTCCACCATAACCCTTCTAACCCCTTCCACCCTATCCCTTCAAACCCCTTCCACCCTAACCCTCCAAACCCTTCCCACCCTAACCCTCCAAAACCCTCGCAGCCTAACCCTCCAAAACCCTCGCACCCTAACCCTTCCCATCCCTCGCACCCTAACCCTTCCAATCCCTCGCACCCTATCCCTTCCAACCCCTCGCACCCTAACCCTTCCAACCCCTCCCACCCTAACCCTTCCAACCCTTCTCACCCGAACCCTCCTAACTCCTTTCCCCGTAACCCTCCTAACTCCTTCCACCCTAACCCATCCACCTCCTTCCACCCTAACCCTTCTAACTCCTTCCACCCTAACCCTTCTAACTCCTTCCACCCTAACACTTCTTTTTTTTTTTAGTTTAGTTTATCTGTCGCTTTTTTATGAGCGCAAATGCAGTGTTTTGTGTGGTAGCATTCTTCCATTACTTTTTTTTAATATCTTTATTGAATTTTAGTACATACTATTAATAATCAGCAGTATTAACAAATCCTTCTTCAAACAATGTGCATTTCACCCGTGATTCTACTCCCCCCCACCCCCCACCCCCATCCCATTGTGAACTCCAAAGTTTGATTTTAAAATGAGATGTTTCCAATCCATTTCATCAAAAATTCTCTTTCAGGTAATGTTCTGCCCACAGTTCCTCCAACAATTTATTCTGGCACTCCCAATTATTCTAGCCAATCTTAAAGGCGTATAGTACCATCTATACCAAACTTTTAGAGTAATTTCTTTCATCAAAGTGGTAGACCACCATTTATGCTTTTTATTTATTAAGTTAACCCACTTTTCTTGTGGGAAGTCAGTTCCTAAATCCATGTTCCAATTTCCTCTTATAGTTTCTAAGTTCCTGTCTATGGTACAGTTCAACAGGGTTTTGTAGATCCTAGAGGCTAGCCCTTTGATAGATTCGGAAGCCTGTTTAATAGTGTTCTCGTATTCATTTAACGGTCGTTGCACCGCGGCTCTTGAGTCTTGAGAACCTAGTGCTCTTCCTATAGCAATGCGTGAGAGCCAGTTATTTTGGAGAGGAATACAGACAGCTGTTATTTGCTCAATTTTAACTCGGCCTAATGAATTATAGCAATCTCTCAGCGTTTTTATACCGATATTTTCTGATCTCTCCCAAATTACTATAGGGATTTTACGAATCAAATCTGGATGGTACCGCAGTGGTACTAAAGAAGATATTGAGGGCAGTAGATGCTTCTGCCGTGATATCCAGCAGTCTATCTGTGTTTTGATAAATGGATTCTGATTTTGATGTGCTCTCCTGTTGATTTTATTTCTGTAAAATATGTTATTCAGTATGTCAGATTGCTGTTCTTCTATCTCCCACCAGAGTGGGCGTATCTTTCTTAAACCATGTAAATTGTTGGCTAGTCTAAAAGCTTGAAAATAAAGCTGAATATTTGGAACTGCCCATCCTCCCATATTAGATGGTTTTTGTGTAATCCTATTCCGTATTCTGCTCCTTTTAGAGTTGTAGATATAGCCATTTATTACATCTTTGAGTTTGTTATATATCTGTCTTGTTGGAGTTACAGGCAATGCTTGAAATAGATAAAGCAGTTTGGGTATTAAAAAAGTTTTTGCAGCTGCAACCCTTCCCAACAATGATAGATGTTTATCCTTCCACTCCCTGATTTGTTTCTTTAATCGTTGGAGTACTGGATTGTAATTTTCTGTGAGAATCCTATCTAAGTTTTTTGGTATATAAATACCCAGATACTTTATTTTCCTTTTGTATTGTGGGTTATCGAGCAGCGCCAAAGTTTGTTGCTGTATATTTGGACTGATATTGTGGAACTGGATTTCTGTCGTTGAGTAATTTATTGCCAAACCTGAGGTGTTCTTAAATTCTTCTAATATATGTGCACAAGTCTTCTTGTTGTCTCCAAAGGCCTGGAGGTAGTAATGACTGTGTCATCTGCAAAGTTTTGCGTAATAATATGAAAATTCCCTATTTTATAGGGTTTCATCATATTGTCACTTCTTATAACTCTCACGAGAGGTTCCAAAGCTATGTTAAATAAAATTGGTGACATTGGGTCACCCTGTTTTGTTCCTCTCTTTAATTCAATTCTATCTGAGAGAGTGTTGTTTATTCGAAGTTGTGCCGTGTTGTCCGTATACAGACCCTTTATGATATTTACAAATTGATCGCCAAAATTCATTTCTTTTAAGAGTTTTTGCAGATACTTATGAGAGATTGAGTCAAAAGCCTTCTCTAGATCTAGAGCCAAAATAGCTAATGGTTTATTATACTTTTTTTGCATGGTATTTTATATTTAACAAAGCCCTGATTGGATCTATTATTAATCTTCCCTCCATGAAACCAGATCGGTCCCTGCTTATATAACTATCAATGAATTTAGTTATCCTACGGGTCAAAATGGCAGTGAATATTTTTGTATCCAAATTAATTAAGGCAATTGGACGGTATGACTTTGGATCAACCAAATTTTTGTTTGCTTTTGGTATTGGAAGGATTAAGGATTGTCTCCAAGACGGAGGAATGATACCACAGTTTATAATATGAGAAAACGTTTTGGCCAATTTATTAGCTAGTTGATCCATAAAGGTTTTATAAAATAGAGCTGAGTATCCATCCGGTCCCGGCGCCTTGTTTATTTTCAATTTTTTTATTTCCACTCTAACCTCTTGCTCTGTCACAGGTAGGACCAAAGTTGCTCTCTGTTCTTCTCTAATCTCAGGAAGGTTAGCTTTATTGAGAAAATTATCCATAATGGTAATATCAATAGGTGGGTCTGTGTAAAGATTGGAATGGAATTCCTTCATAATCTGTTTTAATTTTTTATTCAGTCTGTGCTTTATTCCATTGGAATCCGCTAATTCCAAAATATGATTTGGCATTTCCTTCTTTTTTCTTAATAAAGTTGCCAGAGATTTGGAATTTTTGTTTGCAAAGTTATATAGCTTATTGCTACTTAACATAGCCTGATATGATATTTTCTTTGTATCTAATAGTAGTAATTTGTTAACCCTTTATTCAAATGCTTGTTTTTATTTGTTTATCTTTTTATTTATTTATTTTTTGTTTGCTTATTTATTCATTCACCTGCTTTTTGTTTGTTTATGTGTTTATTTATCTGTGTTTCTTTATCCTTTTAGTTGTTTTTAATTGGTTATTTATTTGTTTATATTTGTTGTTTACGTGTTTATGCATCTGTTTGCTTTTTCAATTATTTCTTCATTTATTATCTGTTTATCTTTTATTTATTCATTGTTATGTATTTTTATTTGTTTGTATTTGGTTATTTACCTGTTTATGTATATTTGTTTACCTGTTTGTTGTTTGTTTTTATTTCTTCATCTATTTTTATTTGTTCGTTTGTTTATTTGCTTGTATATTTATCTGTCTGTTAAATTAAATTTAACCCTTTATTCAAATGCTTGTTTTTATTTGTTTATCTTTTTTATTTATTTATTTTTTGTTTGCTTATTTGTTTATTCATTTATTTAACTGTTTATCTGTGTTTCTTTATCCTTTTAGTTGTTTTTTAATTGGTTATTTATTTGTTTATATTTGTTGTTTACATGTTTATGCATCTGTTTGCTTTTTCAATTATTTCTTCCTTTATTATCTGTTTATCTTTTATCTATTCATTGTTATGTGTTTTTATTTGTTTGTTTGTATTTGATTATTTACCTGTTTATGTATATTTGTTTACCTGTTTGTTGTTTGTTTTCATTTATTCATCTATTTTTATTTGTTCATTGTTATTTGTTCATTTGTTTATTTGCTTGTGTATTTATCTGTCTGTTAAATTAAATTTAACCCTTTATTCAAATGCTTGTTTTTATTTGTTTATCTTTTTTATTTATTTATTTTTTGTTTGCTTATTTATTCATTCACCTGCTTTTTGTTTGTTTATGTGTTTGTTTATCTGTGTTTCTTTATCCTTTTAGTTGTTTTTTAATTGGTTATTTATTTGTTTATATTTGTTGTTTACATGTTTATGCATCTGCTTTTTCAATTATTTCTTCCTTTATTATCTGTTTATCTTTTATTTATTCATTGTTATGTGTTTTTGTTTGTTTGTTTTTATTTGATTATCTACCTGTTTATGTATATTTGTTTACCTGTTTGTTGTTTTTTTTTATTTCTTCATCTATTTTTATTTGTTCGTTTGTTTATTTGCTTGTATATTTATCTGTCTATTAAATTAAATTTAACCCTTTATTCAAATGCTTGTTTTTATTTGTTTATCTTTTTTACTCATTTATTTTTTGTTTGCTTATTTATTCATTCACCTGCTTTTTGTTTGTTTATGTGTTTATTTATCCTTTTAGTTGTTTTTAACTGGTTATTTAATTGTTTATATTTGTTGTTTCCATGTTTATGCATCTGTTTGCTTTTTCAATTATTTCTTCCTTTATTATCTGTTTATCTTTTATTTATTCATTGTTATGTGTTTTTGTTTGTTTGTGTTTGATTATTTACCTGTTTATGTATATTTGTTTACCTGTTTGTTGTTTGTTTTTATTTCTTCATCTATTTTTATTTGTTCATTGTTATTTGTTCATTTGTTTATTTGCTTGTATATTTATCTGTCTATTAAATTAAATTTAACCCTTTATTAAAATGCTTGTTTTTATTTGTTTATCTTTTTTATTTTTTATTTTTTGTTTGCTTATTTATTCATTCACCTGCTTTTTGTTTGTTTATGTGTTTATTTATCTGTGTTTCTTTATCCTTTGAGTTGTTTTTTAATTGGTTATTTATTTGTTTATATTTGTTGTTTACATGTTTATGCATCTGTTTGCTTTTTCAATTATTTCTTCATTTATTATCTGTTTATCTGTTATTTATTCATTGTTGTGTGTTTTTATTTGTTTGTATTTGATTATTTACCTGTTTATGTATATTTGTTTACCTGTTTGTTTTTTGTTTTTATTTATTCATCTATTTTTATTTGTTCATTGTCATTTGTTTATTTGCTTGTATATTTATCTGTCTATTAAATTAAATTTAACCCTTTATTCAAATGCTAGTTTTTATTTGTTTATCTTTTTATTTATTTATTATTTGTTTGCTTATTTATTCATTCACCTGCTTTTTGTTTGTTTATGTGTTTATTTATCTGTGTTTCTTTATCATTTTAGTTGTTTTTTAATTGGTTATTTATTTGTTTATATTTGTTGTTTACATGTTTATGCATCTGTTTGCTTTTTCAATTATTTCTTCATTTATTATCTGTTTATCTTTTATTTATTCATTGTTATGTGTTTTTATTTGTTTGTATTTGATTATTTACCTGTTTATGTATATTTGTTTACCTGTTTGTTGTTTTTATTTCTTCATCTATTTTTATTTGTTCATTGTTATTTGTTCATTTGTTTATTTGCTTGTGTATTTATCTGTCTATTAAATTAAATTTAACCCTTTATTCAAATGCTTGTTTTTATTTGTTTATCTTTTTTATTTATTTATTTTTTGTTTGCTTATTTATTCATTCACCTGCTATTTGTTTGTTTATGTGTTTATTTATCTGTGTTTCTTTATCCTTTTTGTTGTTTTTAATTGGTTATTTATTTGTTTATATTTGTTGTTTACATGTTTATGCATCTGTTTGCTTTTTCAATTATTTCTTCATTTATTATCTGTTTATCTGTTATTTATTCATTGTTGTGTGTTTTTATTTGTTTGTATTTGATTATTTACCTGTTTATGTATATTTGTTTACCTGTTTGTTTTTTGTTTTTATTTATTCATCTATTTTTATTTGTTCATTGTCATTTGTTTATTTGCTTGTATATTTATCTGTCTATTAAATTAAATTTAACCCTTTATTCAAATGCTAGTTTTTATTTGTTTATCTTTTTATTTATTTATTATTTGTTTGCTTATTTATTCATTCACCTGCTTTTTGTTTGTTTATGTGTTTATTTATCTGTGTTTCTTTATCATTTTAGTTGTTTTTTAATTGGTTATTTATTTGTTTATATTTGTTGTTTACATGTTTATGCATCTGTTTGCTTTTTCAATTATTTCTTCATTTATTATCTGTTTATCTTTTATTTATTCATTGTTATGTGTTTTTATTTGTTTGTATTTGATTATTTACCTGTTTATGTATATTTGTTTACCTGTTTGTTGTTTGTTTTTATTTCTTCATCTATTTTTATTTGTTCATTGTTATTTGTTCATTTGTTTATTTGCTTGTGTATTTATCTGTCTATTAAATTAAATTTAACCCTTTATTCAAATGCTTGTTTTTATTTGTTTATCTTTTTTATTTATTTATTTTTTGTTTGCTTATTTATTCATTCACCTGCTATTTGTTTGTTTATGTGTTTATTTATCTGTGTTTCTTTATCCTTTTTGTTGTTTTTAATTGGTTATTTATTTGTTTATATTTGTTGTTTACATGTTTATGCATCTGTTTGCTTTTTCAATTATTTCTTCATTTATTATCTGTTTATCTGTTATTTATTCATTGTTGTGTGTTTTTATTTGTTTGTATTTGATTATTTACCTGTTTATGTATATTTGTTTACCTGTTTGTTTTTTGTTTTTATTTATTCATCTATTTTTATTTGTTCATTGTCATTTGTTTATTTGCTTGTATATTTATCTGTCTATTAAATTAAATTTAACCCTTTATTCAAATGCTAGTTTTTATTTGTTTATCTTTTTATTTATTTATTATTTGTTTGCTTATTTATTCATTCACCTGCTTTTTGTTTGTTTATGTGTTTATTTATCTGTGTTTCTTTATCATTTTAGTTGTTTTTTAATTGGTTATTTATTTGTTTATATTTGTTGTTTACATGTTTATGCATCTGTTTGCTTTTTCAATTATTTCTTCATTTATTATCTGTTTATCTTTTATTTATTCATTGTTATGTGTTTTTATTTGTTTGTATTTGATTATTTACCTGTTTATGTATATTTGTTTACCTGTTTGTTGTTTTTATTTCTTCATCTATTTTTATTTGTTCATTGTTATTTGTTCATTTGTTTATTTGCTTGTGTATTTATCTGTCTATTAAATTAAATTTAACCCTTTATTCAAATGCTTGTTTTTATTTGTTTATCTTTTTTATTTATTTATTTTTTGTTTGCTTATTTATTCATTCACCTGCTATTTGTTTGTTTATGTGTTTATTTATCTGTGTTTCTTTATCCTTTTTGTTGTTTTTAATTGGTTATTTATTTGTTTATATTTGTTGTTTACATGTTTATGCATCTGTTTGCTTTTTCAATTATTTCTTCATTTATTATCTGTTTATCTTTTATTTATTCATTGTTATGTATTTTTATTTGTTTGTATTTGGTTATTTACCTGTTTATGTATATTTGTTTACCTGTTTGTTTTTTGTTTTTATTTATTCATCTATTTTTATTTGTTCATTGTCATTTGTTTATTTGCTTGTATATTTATCTGTCTATTAAATTAAATTTAACCCTTTATTCAAATGCTAGTTTTTATTTGTTTATCTTTTTATTTATTTATTATTTGTTTGCTTATTTATTCATTCACCTGCTTTTTGTTTGTTTATGTGTTTATTTATCTGTGTTTCTTTATCATTTTAGTTGTTTTTTAATTGGTTATTTATTTGTTTATATTTGTTGTTTACATGTTTATGCATCTGTTTGCTTTTTCAATTATTTCTTCATTTATTATCTGTTTATCTTTTATTTATTCATTGTTATGTGTTTTTATTTGTTTGTATTTGATTATTTACCTGTTTATGTATATTTGTTTACCTGTTTGTTGTTTTTATTTCTTCATCTATTTTTATTTGTTCATTGTTATTTGTTCATTTGTTTATTTGCTTGTGTATTTATCTGTCTATTAAATTAAATTTAACCCTTTATTCAAATGCTTGTTTTTATTTGTTTATCTTTTTTATTTATTTATTTTTTGTTTGCTTATTTATTCATTCACCTGCTATTTGTTTGTTTATGTGTTTATTTATCTGTGTTTCTTTATCCTTTTTGTTGTTTTTAATTGGTTATTTATTTGTTTATATTTGTTGTTTACATGTTTATGCATCTGTTTGCTTTTTCAATTATTTCTTCATTTATTATCTGTTTATCTGTTATTTATTCATTGTTGTGTGTTTTTATTTGTTTGTATTTGATTATTTACCTGTTTATGTATATTTGTTTACCTGTTTGTTTTTTGTTTTTATTTATTCATCTATTTTTATTTGTTCATTGTTATTTGTTCATTTGCTTGCATATTTATCTGTCTGTTAAATTAAATTTAACCCTTTATTCAAATGCTTGTTTTTATTTGTTTATCTTTATTTTTGTTTATGTGTTTATTTATCTGTGTTTCTTTATCCTTTTAGTTGTTTTTTAATTGGTTATTTATTTGTTTATATTTGTTGTTTACATGTTTATGCATCTGTTTGCTTTTTCAATTATTTCTTCATTTATTATCTGTTTATCTTTTATTTATTCATTGTTATGTGTTTTTATTTGTATTTGATTATTTACCTGTTTATGTATATTTGTTTACCTGTTTGTTGTTTGTTTATATTTCTTCATCTATTTTTATTTGTTCATTGTTATTTGTTCATTTGTTTATTTGCTTGTATATTTATCTGTCTATTAAATTAAATTTAACCCTTTATTCAAATGCTTGTTTTTATTTGTTTATATTTTTTATTTATTTATTTTTTGTTTCTTTATTTGTTTATTCATTTATTTAACTGTTTATCTGTGTTTCTTTATCCATTTAGTTGTTTTTTAATTGGTTATTTATTTGTTTATATTTGTTGTTTACATGTTTATGCATCTGTTTGCTTTTTCAATTATTTCTTCATTTATTATCTGTTTATCTTTTATTTATTCATTGTTATGTGTTTTTGTTTGTTTGTTTTTATTTGATTATTTACCTGTTTATGTATATTTGTTTAGCTGTTTGTTGTTTGTTTTTATTTCTTCTTCTATTTTTATTTGTTCATTGTTATTTGTTCATTTGTTTATTTGCTTGTATATTTATCTGTCTATTAAATGTAACCCTTTATTCAAATGCTTGTTTTTATTTGTTTATCTTTTTACTCATTTATTTTTTGTTTGCTTATTTATTCATTCACCTACTGTTTGTTTGTTTATGTGTTTATTTATCTGTGTTTATTCAAATTTTTATTTATCTGTTCATCTATTTTTTTATTTGTTTGTCGGTGTTCTTCTATTTATCCACTTTTTATTTATATATTTGTTTCTTTATTCAATTATTATTTGTTTTTGTTTACCTCATTATTTATCTCTGTTTGTTCATTTATGTGTTTGTTCCTTTATCTTGTTTTTATTTGTCTGTTTATTTATTGGTTTGTTTCTTTGTAACCCCAAAACTCCTGTCTGTGTGGGGTGTAAATACGAGTAAGCAATGTACAAATATCTAACAATAATCTATGTAATCTAGAAAATATTAATCATGTTTGCTCATAACATCATTTCCACCACAGGGTGCAACAACACTCATAATCAGCAACTGTAAAAAAAAATTCCCCAAGGCAGTTTACATAGTACGGGTAGAAAGAGAGTGTTTGTGGCGGCCGCATTTACCAGTTTGGGAGGGCCGCGTTTACCGGTCAGTGTGTATTGGGTGGCCGCATTTAACGGTCAGCGTGTGGGGGTGTTTGTACAGCAAGTAAGTAAATACAGCAAGTAAGTCCAAGTGAATACAGCAAGTCCAGCAAGGAAATACAAGTAATTACACCAAGTAAATACAGCCAGTACATACAAGTAAACACAGCAAGAAATTAGAGAGCGAGAGGCGTTTACGCGTTAGATTTTTGGATGCATAAATACCACAAGTAAGTAAACACAGCAAGTAAGTAAACACTGCAAGTACATACAGGTACATACATCAAGTACACACAAGTGCATAGAGCAAGTAAATACAAGCCCATAAAAGTAAATACAGCAAGTAAAACAAAATCAATAACTAAAGCATCAAATATAAACCATAAGCAATGTACAGGATTGTAACAATAAGCTATGTAATCTAGAAAATATTAATAAGGTTTGCTTATAACATCCTTTACAACACAGGCTGGAACAACACTTATAATCAACAACTTTAAAATAAATTGCCCAAGGCAGTTTACATAGTACAGAAGGAAAGAGCATGGAACAGTATGTTGCATATTATAATAACTAGTACACTATGAAATCACAAATAATACATTACATAATGACAAACTTAAAAAGCAGGTCTGAGAGCTAACACCAGAGCTTCCCAGTCTCGTCCACGCAAGTCCGCGCGTTTGGCAGCCTGGTTTACCGGTTCGTTTGTGTGATGGGCGGCCGCGGTTACCGGTTAGTCTGTGTGGGGTGTAAATATAAAAAGTAAATGAAGCCAGTACATACAAGTAAATACAGCAAGTACAGATAAGTAAACATAGCAAGAAATTAGCGTATGAAAGGCGTTTACGGGTTAGTTTTTGGAGCATAAATAGAGCAAGTACAAGTAAATACAGCAATTGCAGGAAGTCCATACAAGTCCATACAGCAAGTAAATACAGCAGGTAAAACAACATCAATTTCAATAAGTAAAACAGAGGATATATCATAAGCAATGTACAAATGTCTAACAATCATCTATGTGATCTAGAAAATATTAATCATGTTTGCTTATAACATCATTTCCACCACAGGGAGCAGCAACACTCATAATAAGCAACTGTAAAAAAAAAGTGCCCAAGGCAGTTTACATAGTACAGAAAGGAAGAGCATGAAACAGTATATTGCATATTATAATAATACATTATGAAATCACAAGTAATACACTACACGATGATAAAGTTTTAAAGCATTTGTGACAGCCAACACCAGAGCTTTCTCCTCTCATCCATGCCAGAGTGTGTAGGGGGCGGCGCGTTTACGGTTTAGAGCAGTGGTTCCCAAAGTTGTCGCCTCTCACAGCCACCGCAAACCTCCATGCATACCCCTCTGTGGTCGCTCGAACAGGGGCTGAAAAACGAAGCAGAGAGAAACCTATCAGCAAAAGAGGATGGAAACCGAGGGAAAGAATGGTTGGTAACAGTAAAGAGACCCCTACCTGGATTCCAAGGCCTTCTTCAGTGGCATCATCTCACCTGTTTAGAGTGTGGCCTCCGCCGCCACTTACAGCTACCCCAAACCCCCATATATCCTCCTCTGTGGTCAGTCAAACGGGCTGAAAAACAAATGAGAGAGAAAACTGCTGGAAAAAAAGAAGGGAAACGGAGGCAAAAAATATTTGGTAACAGTAAAAAATTAAAACCTGGATTCCAAGGCCTTGTTCAGTGGCATCACCTCACCTGGGTAGCCTGGCCTCTGCCGCCCCTTACAGCCACCCCTAACCTGCATACATCCTTCCCTGGTGAGTCGAACAGGGGCTGAAAAACAAAGCAAGAGAGAGACCTGCCAGAAAAAAAGAAGGGAAAACGAGGCATAGAATATTTGGTAACAGTAAAAAGACTCCTACCTGTATTCCAAGGCCTTCTTCAGTGGCATCAGCTCACCTGTGTAGTGTGCGGCCTCTGCCCGCCTTACAGCCACCCCAAACCTCTGTACATCCTCCTCTGTGTTCAGTGGAGCAGGGGCTGAAAAATGAAACAGAGAGAAAGCTATCAGCAAAATAAAAGAGAAAGCGAGGCAAAGAATGTTTGGTAACAGAATAAAGCCTCCTACCTGTATTCCAAGGCCTTGTTCAGTGGCATCACCTCACCTATGTAGAGTGTGGCCTCTGCCGCCCCTTACAGCCACCCCTAACCTGCATACATCCTTCCCTGGTAAGTCGAACAGGGGCTGAAAAACGAAGCAGAGAGAAAATTATCCGCAAAAAAGAAGGGAAAGGGAGGCAAAGAATGTTTGGTAACAGAATAAGGCCTCCTACCTGGATTCCAAGGCCTTCTTCAGTGGCATCAGCTCACCTGTGTAGAGTGTGGCCTCTGCGCGCCTTACAGCCACCGCTAACCTCTGTACGTCCTCCTCTGTGGTCAGTCGGGCAGGGGCTGAAAAATGAAGGAGAGAGAAACGTTCCAGAAAAAAAGAACGGAAACCCAGAGAAAGAACGTATGGTATCAGTAAAATACTAATACCTGGATTCCAAGGCCTTCCTCAGTGGCATCAGCTCACCTGTGTAGAGTGTGGTCTCTGCCGCCTCTTACAGCCACATCAAACCTCCATATATCCTCCTCTGTGGTCATTCAATCAGAGGCTGAAAAACGAACCACAGAGAAACCTAATAACAAAAATGAAGCGAAATCGAGGCAAAAAATGTTTGATAACAGTAAAAACACTCCTACCTGGATTCCAAGGCCGTCCTCAGTGGCACCAGCTCACCTGTGTAGAGTGTGGCCTCCGCCGCCCCTTACAGCCAGCAATAACCTCCATACATTCTCCTGTGTGGTCAGTTGAAGAGGGGCTGAAAACGAAGCAGAGAGAAACCTATCAGCAAAAAAGAAGGGAAACCGAGGCAAAGAATGTTTGGTAACAGAATAAAGAAACCTACCTGGATTCCAAGTCCTTCAGTGGCATCAGCTCACCTGTGTAGTGTGCGGCCTCTGCCCGCCGTACAGCCACCCCCAACCTCTGTACGTCCTCTGTGGTCAGTCGAGCAGGGGCTGAAAAATGAAGCAGAGAGAAACCTCCCAGAAAAAAAGAACGGAAACCCAGAGAAAGAATGTTTGGTAACAGTAAAAAGACTAATACCTGGATTCCATGGCCTTGTTCAGTGGCACCAGCTCACCTGTTTAGAGTGTGGCCTCCGCCGCCCCTTACAGCCAGCAATAACCTCCATACATTCTCCTGTGTGGTCAGTCGACAGGGGCTGAAAAACAAAGCAAGAGAGAGACCTGCCAGAAAAAAAGAATGAAAACGAGGCATAGAATATTTGGTAACAGTAAAAAGACTCCAACCTGTATTCCAAGGCCTTCTTCAGTGGCATCAGCTCACCTGTGTAGTGTGCGGCCTCTGCCCGCCTTACAGCCACCCCAAACCTCTGTACATCCTCCTCTGTGTTCAGTGGAGCAGGGGCTGAAAAAATGAAACAGAGAGAAAGCTATCAGCAAAATAAAAGAGAAAGCGAGGCAAAGAATGTTTGGTAACAGAATAAAGCCTCCTACCTGTGTTCCAAGGCCTTGTTCAGTGGCATCACCTCGCCAATGTAGAGTGTGGCCTCTGCCCGCCTTACAGCCACCGCTAACCTCTGTACGTCCTCCTCTGTGGTCAGTCGAGCAGGGGCTGAAAAATGAAGGAGCCCATTTGAACGGGGATAGTGGTCTTGTCCTGTGGACCTCCCTCTCTGACTTGGACAAGACACATAGTGCCTCCCATGCACCCACACACACACAGACCACCACCATGCTCTTACCTCTCCTCAGCCTGGTGTTATAGCTAGGAGGATGGCTGTGGCAGAAAAGGAAGCCCAGCAGGCAGCAACAGTTCTTCCTTGTTCACCCTGTTCTTATACCTGAAAGGTGATGTGGCACCACGCGAACCATAGGAGGCAAAAGGAGCTCTTGCTCCCTCAGCCTGTTCTTATAGCTGGAAGGTGGGAGTGGCCCCAAAGGAAGCCAGGAGGCAGCAACAGCTTCCCCTCCCTCAGCTAGTTGGCTGCTAGCAAGCTGCAGGCTGTTAGAATCTAAGTAGTTGATAACACACAGCTGGGTGTTAGAAGCTAAGTAGATTCGTACAAGCAGCAGGGGGTCAGAACGTAAGTAGATGCTAAGAAGCTGCAGGCTGATAGAAGCTACGTAAATGCTCAGAAGCTGCACTCTTATAGAAGCTAAGTAGATGCTGACAAGCTGCAGGTTGTCAGAAGCTAACTAGCTGCTGACAAGCTGCAGGGAGTTAGAAGCTCACTAGCTGCTAGCAAGTACCTAGGAGTATATACAAGTAAATACTGATACATTCGAATAAATACACCAATTCCATACTTGCCCTCTTATCAAGAGATACTCACCAGTCCGTTCGGTGGCAAAAATCAGATCAAGGCTATGGCCTACTACCTGAGTAGGGCCAGATACAAACAGAGAAAGCCCCATGGTAGTCACGGGAGAAGGGAAGAGCTGAGCGGGTCCATTGGGTGCAGCCTCGGGCTTGATGTTGAAATCCCCCAACAGCACCGTGGCAGGGGATTCCAACACCGGGTCCGAGACCACCTTAGCCAGCTCAGATACTGAGGATGCTGGGCAGAGGGGTGTCTCTGTCTCTTTTCCCTTCCACCACCAGATCGCCCCCAGCCCATTTGAACGGGGATAGTGGCCTTGTCCTGTGGACCTCCCTCTCTGACTTGGACAAGACACATAGTGCCTCCCACGCACCCACCCACCCACAGACCACCACCATGCTCTTACCTCTCCTCAGCCTGGTGTTATAGCTAGGAGGATGGCTGTGGCAGAAAAGGAAGCCCAGCAGGCAGCAGCAGTTCTTTCCTTGTTCACCCTGGTCTTATACCTGGAAGGTGGTGTGGCACCACACGAACCATAGGAGGCAAAAGGAGCTCTTGCTCCCTCAGCCTGTTCTTATAGCTGGAAGGTGGGAGTGGCTCCAAAGGAAGACAGGAGGCAGCAACAGCTCCTCCTCCCTCAGCTAGTTGGCTGCTAGCAAGCTGCAGGCTGTGAGAAGCTAAGTAGTTGATAACACACAGCTGGGTTTCAGAAGCTCAGTGGCTGCTAACAAGCCTCAGGCTGTTAGAAGCTAACTAGCTACTGACAAGCTGCAGGGAGATAGAAGCTTACTAGCTTCTAGCAAGTACCTAGGAGTATATACAAGTAAATACTGATACATTTGAATAAATACACCAATTCCATACTTGCCCTCTTATCAAGAGATACTCACCAGTCAGTTCTGTGGCAAAAATCAGATCAAGGCTATGGCCTACTGCTTGAGTAGGGCCAGATACAAACAGAGAAAGCCCCATGGTAGTCATGGGAGATGGGAAGAGCTGAGCTGGTCCATTGGGTGCAGCCTCGGGCTTGATGTTGAAATCCCCCAACAGCACCGTGGCAGGGGATTCCAACACCGGGTCCGAGACCACCTTAGCCAGCTCAGATAGTGAGGATGCTGGGCAGAGGGGTGTCTCTGTCTCTTTTCCCTTCCACCACCAGATCGCCCCCAGCCCATTTGAACGGGGATAGTGGCCTTGTCCTGTGGACCTCCCTCTCTGACTTGGACAAGACACATAGTGCCTCCCACGCACCCACCCACCCACCCACAGACCACCACCATGCTCTTACCTCTAGTCAGCCTGGTGTTCCAGCTAGGAGGATGGCTGTGGCAGAAAAGGAAGCCCAGCAGGCAGCAGCAGTTCTTTCCTTGTTCACCCTGGTCTTATACCTGAAAGGTGATGTGGCACCACGCGAACCATAGGAGGCAAAAGGAGCTCTTGCTCCCTCAGCCTGTTCTTATAGCTGGAAGGTGGGAGTGGCTCCAAAGGAAGCCAGGAGGCAGCAACAGCTCCTCCTCCCTCAGCTAATTGGCTGCTAGCAAGCTGCAGGCTGTTAGAAGCTAAGTAGTTGAAAACACACAGCTGGGTTTCAGAAGCTCAGTGGCTGCTAACAAGCCTCAGGCTGTTGGAAGCTAGCTAGCTGCTGACAAGCTGCAGGGATTTAGAAGCTCACTAGCTTCTAGCAAGTACCTAGGAGTATATACAAGTAAATACTGATACATTTGAATAAATACACCAATTCCATACTTGCCCTCTTATCAAGAGATACTCAGCAGTCAGTTCTGTGGCAAAAATCAGATCAAGGCTATGGCCTACTGCTTGAGTAGGGCCAGATACAAACAGAGAAAGCCCCATGGTAGTCATGGGAGATGGGAAGAGCTGAGCTGGTCCATTGGGTGCAGCCTCGGGCTTGATGTTGAAATCCCCCAACAGCACCGTGGCAGGGGATTCCAACACCGGGTCCGAGACCACCTTAGCCAGCTCAGATAGTGAGGATGCTGGGCAGAGGGGTGTCTCTGTCTCTTTTCCCTTCCACCACCAGATCGCCCCCAGCCCATTTGAACGGGGATAGTGGCCTTGTCCTGTGGACCTCCCTCTCTGACTTGGACAAGACACATAGTGCCTCCCACGCACCCACCCACCCACACACAGACCACCACCATGCTCTTACCTCTAGTCAGCCTGGTGTTATAGCTAGGAGGATGGCTGTGGCAGAAAAGGAAGCCCAGCAGGCAGCAGCAGTTCTTTCCTTGTTCACCCTGGTCTTATACCTGGAAGGTGGTGTGGCACCACACGAACCATAGGAGGCAAAAGGAGCTCTTGCTCCCTCAGCCTGTTCTTATAGCTGGAAGGTGGGAGTGGCTCCAAAGGAAGCCAGGAGGCAGCAACAGCTCCTCCTCCCTCAGCTAATTGGCTGCTTGCAAGCTCCAGGCTGTTAGAAGCTAAGTAGTTGAAAACAAGCAGCTGGGTTTCAGAAGCTCAGGGGCTGCTAACAAGCCTCAGGCTGTTGGAAGCTAACTAGCTGCTGACAAGCTGCAGGGAGTTAGAAGCTCACTAGCTTCTAGCAAGTACCTAAGAGTATATACAAGTAAATTCTGATACATTTGAATAAATACACCAATTCCATACTTGCCCTCTTATCAAGAGATACTCACCAGTCAGTTTTGTGGCAAAAATCAGATCAAGGCTATGGCCTACTGCTTGAGTAGGGCCAGATACAAACAGAGAAAGCCCCATGGTAGTCATGGGAGATGGGAAGAGCTGAGCTGGTCCATTGGGTGCAGCCTCGGGGTTGATGTTGAAATCCCCCAACAGCACCGTGGCAGGGGATTCCAACACCGGGTCCGAGACCACCTTAGCCAGCTCAGATAGTGAGGATGCTGGGCAGAGGGGTGTCTCTGTCTCTTTTCCCTTCCACCACCAGATCGCCCCCAGCCCATTTGAACGGGGATAGTGGCCTTGTCCTGTGGACCTCCCTCTCTGACTTGGACAAGACACATAGTGCCTCCCACGCACCCACCCACACACACACACAGACCACCACCATGCTCTTACCTCTAGTCAGCCTGGTGTTCCAGCTAGGAGGATGGCTGTGGCAGAAAAGGAAGCCCAGCAGGCAGCAGCAGTTCTTTCCTTGTTCACCCTGGTCTTATACCTGAAAGGTGATGTGGCACCACGCGAACCATAGGAGGCAAAAGGAGCTCTTGCTCCCTCAGCCTGTTCTTATAGCTGGAAGGTGGGAGTGGCCCCAAAGGAAGCCAGGAGGCAGCAACAGCTCCTCCTCCCTCAGCTCATTGGCTGCTGGCAAGCTGCAGGCTGTTAGAGGGGAGGGGAGGGTTGTTAGCTTGTTAGCTCTCCCCACCCTCTAACTCCACCCTCCAAAGCTCTGGAGGATATATAGCCTCAGTCTTCTCAGTCTGGTTCAGAGGGCCTTCGGGCTCTCTTGCACTCACCTCCTCCTCCTTACTAATCTTACTAACTCCCTTCTATCCTACCTCCTTGCACCCCCCCCCCAGGGCTTCTCAACCTTCTCAACTCTGTGACCCCACAATGCAGCTCCCCATGCCTCAGGGACCCCAGGGGCAGGGGCAGTGGTGGGGCCAGGGCCACTGAACTCACGTCCGGTCCTCCCCGAGCTGCAACTCCCCTTCGGAGTGGGACAACGCCACTCCTGCCATCGTCCTCGCCTTGCTCGCCTCCCCTCAAGTGCTGCTGGGGATGCTCCCACTCCTACCACCATGCCAACTGCCACCCAAAGATGCTGACGCCGATCTCTCCTCATGGTAGTGGGGGTGTGGGGGTGCGGCGGGGGGTGTGGGTGTGCGGGCGTCACAAGGGGGGGGCAAGGGGGGGCCTGAGGGAGATTTCCCAACCCCACCGAATTGGCTAATCAACCCCACGCAGGGTTGCGACCCACAGGTTGACAGCCCTTGCACTCTAACAATACTAACTCCTTCCTTACTAACAATCCTAATTCCTTGCACATTCCTTCCATCCTAACCCAGGGCTCCTCAAACTGTGGGTGTCGACCCCATGTGACCACTTGCGGGGACAGGCCCCCCTGCGCTCCCCTGCCACGCCCCCCATGCCCCCACGCCCCCGCTGCCGTGAGGAGACATCGGCGTCCTTGTGGCACTCGGGAGCATCCCTGGCAGCGCTTGAGGTGAGGCGAGCAACGCAAGGAGAATGGGGGTGTTGGCAGCGGTGACTGTGGGAGTCCTCCACCCCCCCGCTGAGGGCAGTTGGGGGTGTTGGCAGCGGTGACTGTGGGAGTCCTCCACCCACCCACCCGCTGAGGGCGGTTGCCCGCCCTGTGCTACGCCTGCCTGCTGGGCGGCGATGGCGGTGAAGGGCGCCGTAGCCGCACCGCCTGGTGCCTCGACGCCCGCCCCCTTCACCCGCTGGCCTCTGGCTTTGCCCACCTCTGAAGGTGGCCTTGCGGCTCGGGGAGGACTTCACGTGACTCCAGTGGCCCTGGCCCCACCACTGCCCCTGCCCCTGGGGTCTCTGAACCATGGGGAGCTGCATTGGGGGGTTGGGGGGGGGTCACGGCGTTGGGAAGGTTCAGAACCTCTCACTCTAACTCTACTAACTCCTCTCCCCCTAACTCTACTAACTCCTCTCCCCCTAACCCTTTTTTCGGCCCCTGTTCGCCGGAGAACAGGAGGATTTATGGAGGTCAGGGGTGGCTGTAAGGGGTGGGAGGAGGCCACAATGTATTACACATGCGATGCAATTTCAGTGAATCAGGCCTTGGAATCTCTAGTTTGCTTTTCAGCCCCTGTTCGATTGGCTACAGAGGCCGTAAACGCGCCACCCCACACCCTCTAACTCCTTTCACCCTAATCTTTCTCTGTTACCCTAACCGTTCTAACTCCTTTCATCCTGAACCTCATACTCCTCTCAACCTACCCCTTCTAAAGCTTACAAAACGTGAGAGGCATTGAAGAGTTAGGGTAAAACGCCCGTTAACGCCCGTAAAACTCCAAACCCCGTAAAACTCCAAACTATAAACGCCCCTAAAACTCCAAACTATAAACACCCCTAAAACTCTAAACTATAAAAGCCCCTCCCTCTAAACTTTAAACGCCCCATAGTCTAAACTAAAACACCTCTAAAACGTAAAGCCCTAAACGCCCCAAAACGTTAAACCATAAAAGCCTCTCACCCCACCCTTTCTAAGGCCTTTCACCCTACTTCTTCTAATGCCTCTCATGCTACCATGAATAAGGCCTCTCACCCTACCCTTTCTAATGCCTCCCTCTACTTCTTCTAATGCCTCTCACCCTAACTGTTCTAACTACTCTCACCCTCACCCATTAACCCATTTTTCGGCCCCTGATCCCGTGGAAGATCCCGTGGAAGATCCCGTGGAAGATCCCGTGGCAGATCCCGTGGAAGATCCCGTGGAAGATCCCGTGGAAGATCCCGTGGAAGATCCCGTGGCAGATCCCGTGGAATCTCAGGTTTGTTTCTCAGCCCCTGTTCCATTGGCTACAGAGGCGGAGGCACGGAGGTCAGGGGTGGCTGTAAGGGGCGGAGGAGGCCACAATTTACACATGCAATGCAATTTCAGTGAATCAGGCCTTGGAATCTCAGCTTTGCTTCTCAGCCCCTGTTCCATTGGCTACAGAGGCGGAGGCACGGAGGTCAGGGGTGGCTGTAAGGGGCGGAGGAGGCCACAATTTACACATGCAATGCAATTTCAGTGAATCAGGCCTTGGAATCTCAGCTTTGCTTCTCAGCCCCTGTTCCATTGGCTACAGAGGCGGAGGCACGGAGGTCAGGGGTGGCTGTAAGGGGCGGAGGAGGCCACAATTTACACATGCAATGCAATTTCAGTGAATCAGGCCTTGGAATCTCAGCTTTGCTTCTCAGCCCCTGTTCCATTGGCTACAGAGGCGGAGGCACGGAGGTCAGGGGTGGCTGTAAGGGGCGGAGGAGGCCACAATTTACACATGCAATGCAATTTCAGTGAATCAGGCCTTGGAATCTCAGCTTTGCTTCTCAGCCCCTGTTCCATTGGCTACAGAGGCGGAGGCACGGAGGCCAGGGGTGGCTGTAAGGGGCGGAGGAGGCCACAATTTACACATGCAGTGCAATTTCAGTGAATCAGGCCTTGGAATCTCTGCTTTGTTTTTCAGCCCCTGTTCCATTGGCTACAGAGGCGGATGCATGGAGGTCAGGGGTGGCTGTAAGGGGCGGAGGAGGCCACAATTTACACATGCAATGCAATTTCAGTGAATCAGGCCTTGGAATCTCAGCTTTGCTTCTCAGCCCCTGTTCCATTGGCTACAGAGGCGGAGGCACGGAGGTCAGGGGTGGCTGTAAGGGGCGGAGGAGGCCACAATTTACACATGCAATGCAATTTCAGTGAATCAGGCCTTGGAATCTCAGCTTTGCTTCTCAGCCCCTGTTCCATTGGCTACAGAGGCGGAGGCATGGAGGTCAGGGGTGGCTGTAAGGGGCGGAGGAGGCCACAATTTACACATGCAGTGCAATTTCAGTGAATCAGGCCTTGGAATCTCTGCTTTGTTTTTCAGCCCCTGTTCCATTGGCTACAGAAGCGGATGCATGGAGGTCAGGGGTGGCTGTAAGGGGCGGAGGAGGCCACAATTTACACATGCGATGCGATTTCAGTGAATCAGGCCTTGGAATCCAGGTAGGTGTCTTTATTCTGTTACCAAACATTCTTTGCCTCGATTTCCCTTCTTCTTTGCTGACCGCTTTCTCTCTGCTTCGTTTTTCAGTCCCTGTTCGATTGGCCACAGAGGCGGATGCATGGAGGTCAGGGGTGGCTGTAAGGGGTGGAGGAGGCCACAATTTACACATGCGATGCGATTTCAGTGAATCAGGCCTTGGAATCCAGGTAGGTGTCTTTATTCTCTTACCAAGCATTCTTTGCCTTTGTTTCCCTTCTTTTTTGCTGACCGCTTTCTCTCTGCTTTGTTTTTCAGCCCCTGTTCGATTGGCCACAGAGGCGGATGCATGGAGGTTAGGGGTGGCTGTAAGGGGTGGCGGAGGCACAATCTACACACTCTAAACCGTAAGCGCGCCACCCCACACACTCTAACTCCTTTCACCCTAATCTTTCTCTGTTACCCTAACCGTTCTAACTCCTTTCATCCTGAACCTCATATTCCTCTCAACCTACCCCTTCTAAAGCTTACAAAACGTGAGAGGCATTGAAGAGTTAGGAAGAAACGCCCGTTAACGCCCGTAAAACTCCAAACCCCGTAATACTCCAAAGTATAAACGCCCCTAAAACTCCAAACTATAAACACCCCTAAAACTCTAAACTCTAAAAGCCCTTCCCTCTAAACTATAAACGCCCCATAGTCTAAACTAAAACACCTCTAAAACTTAGAGCCCTAAACGACCCAAAACGTTGAACCATAAAAGCCTCTCACCCTACCCTTTCTAAGGCCTTTCACCCTACTTCTTCTAATGCCTCTCATGCTACCATGAATAAGGCCTCTCACCCTACCCTTTCTAATGCCTCCTTCTACTTCTCCTAATGCCTCTCACCCTAACTGTTCTAACTACTCTCACCCTCACCCTAACCGTTCTAACTCCTTTCAGGTCAACCCATTTTTCGGCCCCTGTTCGACGGAGAACGGGAGGATTCACGGAGGTCGGGGTGGCCGTTAGGTGTGGAGGAGGCCACAATTTACACACTCTAAACTGTAAACGCGCCACCCCACACACTCTGGCACGGACGAGAAGAGAAAGCTCTGGTGTTGGCTGTTACAACTGCTTTATAAGGTTATCATCATGTTGTGTATTACTTGTGATTTCATAATCTATTATTATAATATGCATTATACTGTTTGATGCTCTTTCTTTCTGTACTATGTAAACTGCTTTGGGTAGATTTTTTTTTTTTTTAAAGTTGCTGATTATGAGTGTTGTTGCTCCCTGTGGTGGAAATGATGTTATAAGCGAACATGATTAATATTTTCTAGATCACGTAGATGATTGTTAGACATTTGTACATTGCTTATGATATATCCTCTATGTTTTACTTATTGAAATTGATGTTGTTTTACCTGCTGTATTTACTTGCTGTATGGACTTGTATGGACTTCCTGCAATTGCTGTATTTACTTGTACTTGCTCTATTTATGCTCCGAAAACTAACCCGTAAACGCCTTTCATACGCTAATTTCTTGCTATGTTTACTTATCTGTACTTGCTGTATTTACTTGTATGTACTGGCTTCATTTACTTTTTATATTTACACCCCACACAGACTAACCGGTAACCGCGGCCGCCCATCACACAAACGAACCGGTAAAGCAGGCTGCCAAACGCGCGGACTTGCGTGGACGAGACTGGGAAGCTCTGGTGTTAGCTCTCAGACCTGCTTTTTAAGTTTGTCATTATGTAATGTATTATTTGTGATTTCATAGTGTACTAGTTATTATAATATGCAACATACTGTTCCATGCTCTTTCCTTCTGTACTATGTAAACTGCCTTGGGCAATTTATTTTAAAGTTGTTGATTATAAGTGTTGTTCCAGCCTGTGTTGTAAAGGATGTTATAAGCAAACCTTATTAATATTTTCTAGATTACATAGCTTATTGTTACAATCCTGTACATTGCTTATGGTTTATATTTGATGCTTTAGTTATTGATTTTGTTTTACTTGCTGTATTTACTTTTATGGGCTTGTATTTACTTGCTCTATGCACTTGCGTGTACTTGATGTATGTACCTGTATGTACTTGCAGTGTTTACTTACTTGCTGTGTTTACTTACTTGTGGTATTTATGCATCCAAAAATCTAACGCGTAAACGCCTCTCGCTCTCTAATTTCTTGCTGTGTTTACTTGTATGTACTGGCTGTATTTACTTGGTGTAATTACTTGTATTTCCTTGCTGGACTTGCTGTATTCACTTGGACTTACTTGCTGTATTTACTTACTTGCTGTACAAACACCCCCACACGCTGACCGTTAAATGCGGCCGCCCAATACACACTGACCGGTAAACGCGGCCCTCCCAAACTGGTAAATGCGGCCGCCACAAACACTCTCTTTCTATCCGTACTATGTAAACTGCCTTGGGCAATTTTTTTTTACAGTTGCTGATTATGAGTGTTGTTGCACCCTGCGGTGGAAATGATGTTATAAGCAAACACGATTAAAATTTTCTATATTACATAGCTTATTGTTACAATTATGTACATCGCTTATCATATATACTTTTATGTTTTACTTATTGAAATTAATTTTGTTTTACATCCTCTATTTCCTTGCTGTATGGACTTGCTGCAATTGCTGTATTTACTGGTACTTGTTCTATTTACACATGGAAACTCTAACCCAGAAACGCCTCTCACACTCTTAACCCGTAAACGCCTCTCATACTCTAACCCATGAATGCCTAGAACTCTCTAATTTCTTGCTGTGTTTACTTACTTACCTATTTATTTATATTTATATCCCGCCCCATACCCGAGGGTCTCTGGGCAGCTTACAACAATTAAGAACAAGCACACTAAAAATTGTATCACACAATAATAAAACCAGCGTAAGATTTAGAAACCAACATGATAATGAGAATAAGAATAAAAACAATACAAAAACAGTTTAAAACAGTGGTGTTTGGAAGGAGGGAAGAATAAAGAGCATTTAGCCAAAGGCCTGAGTGAAGAGGTGCGTCTTTACCGCCTTTCTGAATGTAAACAAAGAAGGGGCCTGACGCACCTCCAAGGGGAGACCATTCCATAGCCTGGGGGCCACTACTGAGAAGGCCCTCTCCCGGGTGCCCACCCGCCTAACCTCTGAAGGCGGTGGGACAACCAGGAGGGCCTCTCCTGCAGATCTTAAGACATGGGCAGGTTTATATGGGAGAAGGCGCTCCTTTAGATATCTGGGGCCCAAGACATTTAGGACCTTATAAGTCAGAGTTAGCACCTTGAATTGGGCTCGGAAATGAATTGGCAGCCAGTGAAGTTCTTTTAGAACCGGTGTGATATGCGTCCGGTTAGCTGTACCGGTCAGCCCTCGGGCAGCTGCATTTTGCACTAGCTGCAACGTCCGAACCGTCTTCAAGGGCAGCCCCATGTAGAGCGCATTACAATAGTCCAACCTGGAGGTTACCAGAGCGTGGATAACTGTGGCCAGGTCATCTCTATCCAAAAAAGGTTTCAGTTGACGTACCAACCGTAGTTGGGAGTAGGCACTCCTGGCCACGGCCTCCACCTGAGCTTCAAGTGTTAGCGCAGAGTCCAGGAGTACCCCCAAATTTCTCACCTGTTCCTTCCCGGATATAGTAACTCCATCAAGGACAGGGTATCTCCCAACTACTTGGACCCGAGAGCCTGTAGCACACAGCACCTCTGTCTCGTCTGGATACAGTTTCAATTTATTGGCCCTCATCCAGCCCATTACCGCCTCCAGGCACCTGTCAAGCACTTCTACCACCTCTCCTGATTCAGATGGCACAGAGAGATAGAGCTGGGTATCATCTGCGTATTGATGGCACCTCACTCCAAAACTCCTGATGATCTCTCCCAGCGGCTTCGTGTAGATATTAAATAACATGGGAGATAAGATTGACCCCTGGGGAACCCCACAAGTGAGTTCCCGGGGTGTCGACTCATTCTCTCCCATCACCACTATCTGAGATCGTCTCTGGAGATAGGAGCGGAGCCAGCGCCAAGCACTGCCTCCAACTCCTAAACTCCGTAGCCTCTCCAGGAGGATACCATGGTCAATGGTATCAAAAGCCGCTGAGAGGTCCAGAAGAACCAGCAGGGTAGCATTCCCTCTGTCTTTCTCCCGGAGAGGATCATCGACTAGGGCGACCAAGGTGGTTTCCGTGCCATGACCGGGTCTAAAGCCAGATTGAAATGGGTCTAGATAATCAGCTTCCCCCAAGCATGCCTGCAGCTGAACAGCGACAAACCTCTCTAGAACCTTGCCTAGAAAAGGTATGTTGGCCACCGGGCGATAGGTGTTTAAATCTTCCGGATCCAGGGAGGCCTTCTTCAGGAGGGGGCGCACCACAGCCTGTTTAAGGGCCAATGGAACCACCCCCTCTCTCAGAGAGGCATTTACCACTTCCTGGACCCGCCCGGTCATACCTTGCCGGCTAGTTTTAATCAGCCAAGAAGGGCAGGGATCCAGAGAGCACGTTGTCGGCCGCACCCCTGCAAGCAGCTCGTCCACATCCTCGGGCCGCAATAATTGAAACTGATCCAAAATAACTGGACCAGACAGTGCTCCGGACGCCTCCCCTGGACTAAGTCCAATTGTGACATCGAATCCCCTACGAATCTGAGCAACTGTGTCCTCAAAGTGCTTTGCAAAACTGTCACAGCAGGTATTAGACGGCCGAGGCTCACGTTTTATCGAGCCGGGTTTTATAAGGCCCTTTATAAAGAGCTCCGCTGGACGGCTACTCGAGGACGCGATGGCGGAGGAGAAAAAACTCCTTTTCGCCTCCGTCACTGCCACGTGGTAGGCACGATAGTGTGCTCTAACTCGTGTTCGGTCAGATTCACAGCCAGATTTACGCCACTTGCGCTCTAGCCGTCGACCTTCCTGTTTCATGGCCCGGAGCTCCATGGAGTACCAAGGAGCTTTCTGGGCTCTGCAAGAAGACCGAGGGCACTTGGGAGCGATCGTGTCAATAGCCCTGGTCATCTCCTGATTCCAGAGAGAGACCAGAGCTTCAACAGGAGCACCAGACATGCCAACTGGAAAATCCCCCAGGGCATTCAGGAATCGTTGAGATTCCATAAGTCTCCGGGGGCGGACCAACTCAATAGGTCCTCTGACTCCACAGAGAGGGACTGCCGCTGTAAGTCCAAACCTCACCAGTGAGTGATCCGTCCATGACAAAGGGCTGATAGTCAGCCCTCCTATCAACGGATAGCCATCAATTCCTTGTTCACCCTGTTCTTACACCTGGAAGGTGGTGTGGCACCAGACGAAACACAGGAGGCAACAGGAGCCATTCCTCCCTCAGCCTGTACTTTTAGCTGGAAGGTGGGTGTGGCACTAAAGGAAGTTAGGAGGTAGCAACAGGCCCTTCTCCCTCACCTAATTGGCTGCTAGCAAGCTGCAGGCTGTTAGAAGCTAAGTAGTTGATAACACGCAGCTGGGTGTTAGAAGCTAAGTAGATGCTGGCAAGCAGCAACATGTTAGAGGGGAGGGTTTTAGCTTGTTAGCTATCCCCACCTTCTAACCCCACACTCTAACAACCTGGAGCATATAAGCCTCACCTCTCTCACTGTAAGCCCTCTCACTCTGGCGTGCTAACTCCTAGCACCGTAACACTTCTAACCCCTTGCACCCTAACCGTTCCGAGTCCCTGCACCCTAAACGTTCCGAGTCCTTCCACCCTAACCCTTCCGACTCCTTCCACCATAACCCTGCTAACCCCTTCCACCCTAACCCTCCAAACCCCTTCCACCCTATCCCTTCAAACCCCTTCCACCCTATCCCTTCTAACCCCTTCCACCCTAACCCTCCAAACCCTTCCCACCCTAACCCTCCAAAACCCTCGCAGCCTAACCCTTCCGACCCCTTCCACCCTAACCCTTCCGACTCCTTCCACCATAACCCTGCTAACCCCTTCCACCCTAACCCTCCAAACCCCTTCCACCCTATCCCTTCAAACCCCTTCCACCCTATCCCTTCTAACCCCTTCCACCCTAACCCTCCAAACCCTTCCCACCCTAACCCTCCAAAACCCTCGCAGCCTAACCCTTCCGACCCCTTCCACCCTAACCCTTCCGACTCCTTCCACCATAACCCTTCCGACTCCTTCCACCATAACCCTTCTAACCCCTTCCACCCTATCCCTTCAAACCCCTTCCACCCTAACCCTCCAAACCCTTCCCACCCTAACCCTCCAAAACCCTCGCAGCCTAACCCTCCAAACCCCTCGCAGCCTAACCCTTCCGACTCCTTCCACCCTAACCCTTCCGACTCCTTCCACCATAACCCTTCTAACCCCTTCCACCCTAACCCTCCAAACCCCTTCCACCCTATCCCTTCTAACCCCTTCCACCCTATCCCTTCTAACCCCTTCCACCCTAACCCTCCAAACCCTTCTCAGCCTAACCCTCCAAACCCTTCCCACCCTAACCCTCCAAAACCCTCGCAGCCTAACCCTCCAAAACCCTCGCACCCTAACCCTTCCCATCCCTCGCACCCTAACCCTTCCAATCCCTCGCACCCTATCCCTTCCAACCCCTCGCACCCTAACCCTTCCAACCCCTCCCACCCTAACCCTTCCAACCCTTCTCACCCGAACCCTCCTAACTCCTTTCCCCGGAACCCTCCTAACTCCTTCCACCCTAACCCATCCAACTCCTTCCACCCTAACCCTTCTAACTCCTTCCACCCTAACCCTTCTAACTCCTTCCACCCTAACACTTCTTTTTTTTTTTTTAGTTTAGTTTATCTGTCGCTTTTTTATGAGCGCAAATGCAGTGTTTTGTGTGGTAGCATTCTTCCATTACTTTTTTTTAATATCTTTATTGAATTTTAGTACATACTATTAATAATCAGCAGTATTAACAAATCCTTCTTCAAACAATGTGCATTTCACCCGTGATTCTACTCCCCCCCACCCCCCACCCCCATCCCATTGTGAACTCCAAAGTTTGATTTTAAAATGAGATGTTTCCAATCCATTTCATCAAAAATTCTCTTTCAGGTAATGTTCTGCCCACAGTTCCTCCAACAATTTATTCTGGCACTCCCAATTATTCTAGCCAATCTTAAAGGCGTATAGTACCATCTATACCAAACTTTTAGAGTAATTTCTTTCATCAAAGTGGTAGACCACCATTTATGCTTTTTATTTATTAAGTTAACCCACTTTTCTTGTGGGAAGTCAGTTCCTAAATCCATGTTCCAATTTCCTCTTATAGTTTCTAAGTTCCTGTCTATGGTACAGTTCAACAGGGTTTTGTAGATCCTAGAGGCTAGCCCTTTGATAGATTCGGAAGCCTGTTTAATAGTGTTCTCGTATTCATTTAACGGTCGTTGCACCGCGGCTCTTGAGTCTTGAGAACCTAGTGCTCTTCCTATAGCAATGCGTGAGAGCCAGTTATTTTGGAGAGGAATACAGACAGCTGTTATTTGCTCAATTTTAACTCGGCCTAATGAATTATAGCAATCTCTCAGCGTTTTTATACCGATATTTTCTGATCTCTCCCAAATTACTATAGGGATTTTACGAATCAAATCTGGATGGTACCGCAGTGGTACTAAAGAAGATATTGAGGGCAGTAGATGCTTCTGCCGTGATATCCAGCAGTCTATCTGTGTTTTGATAAATGGATTCTGATTTTGATGTGCTCTCCTGTTGATTTTATTTCTGTAAAATATGTTATTCAGTATGTCAGATTGCTGTTCTTCTATCTCCCACCAGAGTGGGCGTATCTTTCTTAAACCATGTAAATTGTTGGCTAGTCTAAAAGCTTGAAAATAAAGCTGAATATTTGGAACTGCCCATCCTCCCATATTAGATGGTTTTTGTGTAATCCTATTCCGTATTCTGCTCCTTTTAGAGTTGTAGATATAGCCATTTATTACATCTTTGAGTTTGTTATATATCTGTCTTGTTGGAGTTACAGGCAATGCTTGAAATAGATAAAGCAGTTTGGGTATTAAAAAAGTTTTTGCAGCTGCAACCCTTCCCAACAATGATAGATGTTTATCCTTCCACTCCCTGATTTGTTTCTTTAATCGTTGGAGTACTGGATTGTAATTTTCTGTGAGAATCCTATCTAAGTTTTTTGGTATATAAATACCCAGATACTTTATTTTCCTTTTGTATTGTGGGTTATCGAGCAGCGCCAAAGTTTGTTGCTGTATATTTGGACTGATATTGTGGAACTGGATTTCTGTCGTTGAGTAATTTATTGCCAAACCTGAGGTGTTCTTAAATTCTTCTAATATATGTGCACAAGTCTTCTTGTTGTCTCCAAAGGCCTGGAGGTAGTAATGACTGTGTCATCTGCAAAGTTTTGCGTAATAATATGAAAATTCCCTATTTTATAGGGTTTCATCATATTGTCACTTCTTATAACTCTCACGAGAGGTTCCAAAGCTATGTTAAATAAAATTGGTGACATTGGGTCACCCTGTTTTGTTCCTCTCTTTAATTCAATTCTATCTGAGAGAGTGTTGTTTATTCGAAGTTGTGCCGTGTTGTCCGTATACAGACCCTTTATGATATTTACAAATTGATCGCCAAAATTCATTTCTTTTAAGAGTTTTTGCAGATACTTATGAGAGATTGAGTCAAAAGCCTTCTCTAGATCTAGAGCCAAAATAGCTAATGGTTTATTATACTTTTTTTGCATGGTATTTTATATTTAACAAAGCCCTGATTGGATCTATTATTAATCTTCCCTCCATGAAACCAGATCGGTCCCTGCTTATATAACTATCAATGAATTTAGTTATCCTACGGGTCAAAATGGCAGTGAATATTTTTGTATCCAAATTAATTAAGGCAATTGGACGGTATGACTTTGGATCAACCAAATTTTTGTTTGCTTTTGGTATTGGAAGGATTAAGGATTGTCTCCAAGACGGAGGAATGATACCACAGTTTATAATATGAGAAAACGTTTTGGCCAATTTATTAGCTAGTTGATCCATAAAGGTTTTATAAAATAGAGCTGAGTATCCATCCGGTCCCGGCGCCTTGTTTATTTTCAATTTTTGTATTTCCACTCTAACCTCTTGCTCTGTCACAGGTAGGACCAAAGTTGCTCTCTGTTCTTCTCTAATCTCAGGAAGGTTAGCTTTATTGAGAAAATTATCCATAATGGTAATATCAATAGGTGGGTCTGTGTAAAGATTGGAATGGAATTCCTTCATAATCTGTTTTAATTTTTTATTCAGTCTGTGCTTTATTCCATTGGAATCCGCTAATTCCAAAATATGATTTGGCATTTCCTTCTTTTTTCTTAATAAAGTTGCCAGAGATTTGGAATTTTTGTTTGCAAAGTTATATAGCTTATTGCTACTTAACATAGCCTGATATGATATTTTCTTTGTATCTAATAGTAGTAATTTGTTAACCCTTTATTCAAATGCTTGTTTTTATTTGTTTATCTTTTTATTTATTTATTTTTTGTTTGCTTATTTATTCATTCACCTGCTTTTTGTTTGTTTATGTGTTTATTTATCTGTGTTTCTTTATCCTTTTAGTTGTTTTTAATTGGTTATTTATTTGTTTATATTTGTTGTTTACGTGTTTATGCATCTGTTTGCTTTTTCAATTATTTCTTCATTTATTATCTGTTTATCTTTTATTTATTCATTGTTATGTATTTTTATTTGTTTGTATTTGGTTATTTACCTGTTTATGTATATTTGTTTACCTGTTTGTTGTTTGTTTTTATTTCTTCATCTATTTTTATTTGTTCGTTTGTTTATTTGCTTGTATATTTATCTGTCTGTTAAATTAAATTTAACCCTTTATTCAAATGCTTGTTTTTATTTGTTTATCTTTTTTATTTATTTATTTTTTGTTTGCTTATTTGTTTATTCATTTATTTAACTGTTTATCTGTGTTTCTTTATCCTTTTAGTTGTTTTTTAATTGGTTATTTATTTGTTTATATTTGTTGTTTACATGTTTATGCATCTGTTTGCTTTTTCAATTATTTCTTCCTTTATTATCTGTTTATCTTTTATCTATTCATTGTTATGTGTTTTTATTTGTTTGTTTGTATTTGATTATTTACCTGTTTATGTATATTTGTTTACCTGTTTGTTGTTTGTTTTCATTTATTCATCTATTTTTATTTGTTCATTGTTATTTGTTCATTTGTTTATTTGCTTGTGTATTTATCTGTCTGTTAAATTAAATTTAACCCTTTATTCAAATGCTTGTTTTTATTTGTTTATCTTTTTTATTTATTTATTTTTTGTTTGCTTATTTATTCATTCACCTGCTTTTTGTTTGTTTATGTGTTTGTTTATCTGTGTTTCTTTATCCTTTTAGTTGTTTTTTAATTGGTTATTTATTTGTTTATATTTGTTGTTTACATGTTTATGCATCTGCTTTTTCAATTATTTCTTCCTTTATTATCTGTTTATCTTTTATTTATTCATTGTTATGTGTTTTTGTTTGTTTGTTTTTATTTGATTATCTACCTGTTTATGTATATTTGTTTACCTGTTTGTTGTTTGTTTTTATTTCTTCTTCTATTTTTATTTGTTCGTTTGTTTATTTGCTTGTATATTTATCTGTCTATTAAATTAAATTTAACCCTTTATTCAAATGCTTGTTTTTATTTGTTTATCTTTTTTACTCATTTATTTTTTGTTTGCTTATTTATTCATTCACCTGCTTTTTGTTTGTTTATGTGTTTATTTATCCTTTTAGTTGTTTTTAACTGGTTATTTAATTGTTTATATTTGTTGTTTCCATGTTTATGCATCTGTTTGCTTTTTCAATTATTTCTTCCTTTATTATCTGTTTATCTTTTATTTATTCATTGTTATGTGTTTTTGTTTGTTTGTGTTTGATTATTTACCTGTTTATGTATATTTGTTTACCTGTTTGTTGTTTGTTTTTATTTCTTCATCTATTTTTATTTGTTCATTGTTATTTGTTCATTTGTTTATTTGCTTGTATATTTATCTGTCTATTAAATTAAATTTAACCCTTTATTAAAATGCTTGTTTTTATTTGTTTATCTTTTTTATTTTTTATTTTTTGTTTGCTTATTTATTCATTCACCTGCTTTTTGTTTGTTTATGTGTTTATTTATCTGTGTTTCTTTATCCTTTTAGTTGTTTTTTAATTGGTTATTTATTTGTTTATATTTGTTGTTTACATGTTTATGCATCTGTTTGCTTTTTCAATTATTTCTTCATTTATTATCTGTTTATCTGTTATTTATTCATTGTTGTGTGTTTTTATTTGTTTGTATTTGATTATTTACCTGTTTATGTATATTTGTTTACCTGTTTGTTTTTTGTTTTTATTTATTCATCTATTTTTATTTGTTCATTGTCATTTGTTTATTTGCTTGTATATTTATCTGTCTGTTAAATTAAATTTAACCCTTTATTCAAATGCTAGTTTTTATTTGTTTATCTTTTTATTTATTTATTATTTGTTTGCTTATTTATTCATTCACCTGCTTTTTGTTTGTTTATGTGTTTATTTATCTGTGTTTCTTTATCATTTTAGTTGTTTTTTAATTGGTTATTTATTTGTTTATATTTGTTGTTTACATGTTTATGCATCTGTTTGCTTTTTCAATTATTTCTTCATTTATTATCTGTTTATCTTTTATTTATTCATTGTTATGTGTTTTTATTTGTTTGTATTTGATTATTTACCTGTTTATGTATATTTGTTTACCTGTTTGTTGTTTTTATTTCTTCATCTATTTTTATTTGTTCATTGTTATTTGTTCATTTGTTTATTTGCTTGTGTATTTATCTGTCTATTAAATTAAATTTAACCCTTTATTCAAATGCTTGTTTTTATTTGTTTATCTTTTTTATTTATTTATTTTTTGTTTGCTTATTTATTCATTCACCTGCTATTTGTTTGTTTATGTGTTTATTTATCTGTGTTTCTTTATCCTTTTTGTTGTTTTTAATTGGTTATTTATTTGTTTATATTTGTTGTTTACATGTTTATGCATCTGTTTGCTTTTTCAATTATTTCTTCATTTATTATCTGTTTATCTGTTATTTATTCATTGTTGTGTGTTTTTATTTGTTTGTATTTGATTATTTACCTGTTTATGTATATTTGTTTACCTGTTTGTTTTTTGTTTTTATTTATTCATCTATTTTTATTTGTTCATTGTTATTTGTTCATTTGCTTGCATATTTATCTGTCTGTTAAATTAAATTTAACCCTTTATTCAAATGCTTGTTTTTATTTGTTTATCTTTTTTATTTATTTATTTTTTGTTTGCTTATTTATTCATTCACCTGCTTTTTGTTTGTTTATGTGTTTATTTATCTGTGTTTCTTTATCCTTTTAGTTGGTTTTTAATTGGTTATTTATTTGTTTATATTTGTTGTTTACATGTTTATGCATCTGTTTGCTTTTTCAATTATTTCTTCATTTATTATCTGTTTATCTTTTATTTATTCATTGTTATGTGTTTTTATTTGTTTGTATTTGATTATTTACCTGTTTATGTATATTTGTTTAGCTGTTTGTTGTTTGTTTTTATTTCTTCAACTATTTTTATTTGTTCATTGTTATTTGTTCATTTGTTTATTTGCTTGTATATTTATCTGTCTATTAAATTAAATGTAACCCTTTATTCAAATGCTTGTTTTTATTTGTTTATCTTTTTACTCATTTATTTTTTGTTTGCTTATTTATTCATTCACCTACTGTTTGTTTGTTTATGTGTTTATTTATCTGTGTTTATTCAAATTTTTATTTATCTGTTCATCTATTTTTTTATTTGTTTGTCGGTGTTCTTCTATTTATCCACTTTTTATTTATATATTTGTTTCTTTATTCAATTATTATTTGTTTTTGTTTACCTCATTATTTATCTCTGTTTGTTCATTTATGTGTTTGTTCCTTTATCTTGTTTTTATTTGTCTGTTTATTTATTGGTTTGTTTCTTTGTAACCCCAAAACTCCTGTCTGTGTGGGGTGTAAATACGAGTAAGCAATGTACAAATATCTAACAATAATCTATGTAATCTAGAAAATATTAATCATGTTTGCTCATAACATCATTTCCACCACAGGGTGCAACAACACTCATAATCAGCAACTGTAAAAAAAAATTCCCCAAGGCAGTTTACATAGTACGGATAGAAAGAGAGTGTTTGTGGCGGCCGCATTTACCAGTTTGGGAGGGCCGCGTTTACCGGTCAGTGTGTATTGGGTGGCCGCATTTAACGGTCAGCGTGTGGGGGTGTTTGTACAGCAAGTAAGTAAATACAGCAAGTAAGTCCAAGTGAATACAGCAAGTCCAGCAAGGAAATACAAGTAATTACACCAAGTAAATACAGCCAGTACATACAAGTAAACACAGCAAGAAATTAGAGAGCGAGAGGCGTTTACGCGTTAGATTTTTGGATGCATAAATACCACAAGTAAGTAAACACAGCAAGTAAGTAAACACTGCAAGTACATACAGGTACATACATCAAGTACACACAAGTGCATAGAGCAAGTAAATACAAGCCCATAAAAGTAAATACAGCAAGTAAAACAAAATCAATAACTAAAGCATCAAATATAAACCATAAGCAATGTACAGGATTGTAACAATAAGCTATGTAATCTAGAAAATATTAATAAGGTTTGCTTATAACATCCTTTACAACACAGGCTGGAACAACACTTATAATCAACAACTTTAAAATAAATTGCCCAAGGCAGTTTACATAGTACAGAAGGAAAGAGCATGGAACAGTATGTTGCATATTATAATAACTAGTACACTATGAAATCACAAATAATACATTACATAATGACAAACTTAAAAAGCAGGTCTGAGAGCTAACACCAGAGCTTCCCAGTCTCGTCCACGCAAGTCCGCGCGTTTGGCAGCCTGGTTTACCGGTTCGTTTGTGTGATGGGCGGCCGCGGTTACCGGTTAGTCTGTGTGGGGTGTAAATATAAAAAGTAAATGAAGCCAGTACATACAAGTAAATACAGCAAGTACAGATAAGTAAACATAGCAAGAAATTAGCGTATGAAAGGCGTTTACGGGTTAGTTTTTGGAGCATAAATAGAGCAAGTACAAGTAAATACAGCAATTGCAGGAAGTCCATACAAGTCCATACAGCAAGTAAATACAGCAGGTAAAACAACATCAATTTCAATAAGTAAAACAGAGGATATATCATAAGCAATGTACAAATGTCTAACAATCATCTATGTGATCTAGAAAATATTAATCATGTTTGCTTATAACATCATTTCCACCACAGGGAGCAGCAACACTCATAATAAGCAACTGTAAAAAAAAAGTGCCCAAGGCAGTTTACATAGTACAGAAAGGAAGAGCATGAAACAGTATATTGCATATTATAATAATACATTATGAAATCACAAGTAATACACTACACGATGATAAAGTTTTAAAGCATTTGTGACAGCCAACACCAGAGCTTTCTCCTCTCATCCATGCCAGAGTGTGTAGGGGGCGGCGCGTTTACGGTTTAGAGCAGTGGTTCCCAAAGTTGTCGCCTCTCACAGCCACCGCAAACCTCCATGCATACCCCTCTGTGGTCGCTCGAACAGGGGCTGAAAAACGAAGCAGAGAGAAACCTATCAGCAAAAGAGGATGGAAACCGAGGGAAAGAATGGTTGGTAACAGTAAAGAGACCCCTACCTGGATTCCAAGGCCTTCTTCAGTGGCATCATCTCACCTGTTTAGAGTGTGGCCTCCGCCGCCACTTACAGCTACCCCAAACCCCCATATATCCTCCTCTGTGGTCAGTCAAACGGGCTGAAAAACAAATGAGAGAGAAAACTGCTGGAAAAAAAGAAGGGAAACGGAGGCAAAAAATATTTGGTAACAGTAAAAAATTAAAACCTGGATTCCAAGGCCTTGTTCAGTGGCATCACCTCACCTGGGTAGCCTGGCCTCTGCCGCCCCTTACAGCCACCCCTAACCTGCATACATCCTTCCCTGGTGAGTCGAACAGGGGCTGAAAAACAAAGCAAGAGAGAGACCTGCCAGAAAAAAAGAAGGGAAAACGAGGCATAGAATATTTGGTAACAGTAAAAAGACTCCTACCTGTATTCCAAGGCCTTCTTCAGTGGCATCAGCTCACCTGTGTAGTGTGCGGCCTCTGCCCGCCTTACAGCCACCCCAAACCTCTGTACATCCTCCTCTGTGTTCAGTGGAGCAGGGGCTGAAAAATGAAACAGAGAGAAAGCTATCAGCAAAATAAAAGAGAAAGCGAGGCAAAGAATGTTTGGTAACAGAATAAAGCCTCCTACCTGTATTCCAAGGCCTTGTTCAGTGGCATCACCTCACCTATGTAGAGTGTGGCCTCTGCCGCCCCTTACAGCCACCCCTAACCTGCATACATCCTTCCCTGGTAAGTCGAACAGGGGCTGAAAAACGAAGCAGAGAGAAAATTATCCGCAAAAAAGAAGGGAAAGGGAGGCAAAGAATGTTTGGTAACAGAATAAGGCCTCCTACCTGGATTCCAAGGCCTTCTTCAGTGGCATCAGCTCACCTGTGTAGAGTGTGGCCTCTGCGCGCCTTACAGCCACCGCTAACCTCTGTACGTCCTCCTCTGTGGTCAGTCGGGCAGGGGCTGAAAAATGAAGGAGAGAGAAACGTTCCAGAAAAAAAGAACGGAAACCCAGAGAAAGAACGTATGGTATCAGTAAAATACTAATACCTGGATTCCAAGGCCTTCCTCAGTGGCATCAGCTCACCTGTGTAGAGTGTGGTCTCTGCCGCCTCTTACAGCCACATCAAACCTCCATATATCCTCCTCTGTGGTCATTCAATCAGAGGCTGAAAAACGAACCACAGAGAAACCTAATAACAAAAATGAAGCGAAATCGAGGCAAAAAATGTTTGATAACAGTAAAAACACTCCTACCTGGATTCCAAGGCCGTCCTCAGTGGCACCAGCTCACCTGTGTAGAGTGTGGCCTCCGCCGCCCCTTACAGCCAGCAATAACCTCCATACATTCTCCTGTGTGGTCAGTTGAAGAGGGGCTGAAAACGAAGCAGAGAGAAACCTATCAGCAAAAAAGAAGGGAAACCGAGGCAAAGAATGTTTGGTAACAGAATAAAGAAACCTACCTGGATTCCAAGTCCTTCAGTGGCATCAGCTCACCTGTGTAGTGTGCGGCCTCTGCCCGCCGTACAGCCACCCCCAACCTCTGTACGTCCTCTGTGGTCAGTCGAGCAGGGGCTGAAAAATGAAGCAGAGAGAAACCTCCCAGAAAAAAAGAACGGAAACCCAGAGAAAGAATGTTTGGTAACAGTAAAAAGACTAATACCTGGATTCCATGGCCTTGTTCAGTGGCACCAGCTCACCTGTTTAGAGTGTGGCCTCCGCCGCCCCTTACAGCCAGCAATAACCTCCATACATTCTCCTGTGTGGTCAGTCGACAGGGGCTGAAAAACAAAGCAAGAGAGAGACCTGCCAGAAAAAAAGAATGAAAACGAGGCATAGAATATTTGGTAACAGTAAAAAGACTCCAACCTGTATTCCAAGGCCTTCTTCAGTGGCATCAGCTCACCTGTGTAGTGTGCGGCCTCTGCCCGCCTTACAGCCACCCCAAACCTCTGTACATCCTCCTCTGTGTTCAGTGGAGCAGGGGCTGAAAAAATGAAACAGAGAGAAAGCTATCAGCAAAATAAAAGAGAAAGCGAGGCAAAGAATGTTTGGTAACAGAATAAAGCCTCCTACCTGTGTTCCAAGGCCTTGTTCAGTGGCATCACCTCGCCAATGTAGAGTGTGGCCTCTGCCCGCCTTACAGCCACCGCTAACCTCTGTACGTCCTCCTCTGTGGTCAGTCGAGCAGGGGCTGAAAAATGAAGGAGCCCATTTGAACGGGGATAGTGGTCTTGTCCTGTGGACCTCCCTCTCTGACTTGGACAAGACACATAGTGCCTCCCATGCACCCACACACACACAGACCACCACCATGCTCTTACCTCTCCTCAGCCTGGTGTTATAGCTAGGAGGATGGCTGTGGCAGAAAAGGAAGCCCAGCAGGCAGCAACAGTTCTTCCTTGTTCACCCTGTTCTTATACCTGAAAGGTGATGTGGCACCACGCGAACCATAGGAGGCAAAAGGAGCTCTTGCTCCCTCAGCCTGTTCTTATAGCTGGAAGGTGGGAGTGGCCCCAAAGGAAGCCAGGAGGCAGCAACAGCTTCCCCTCCCTCAGCTAGTTGGCTGCTAGCAAGCTGCAGGCTGTTAGAATCTAAGTAGTTGATAACACACAGCTGGGTGTTAGAAGCTAAGTAGATTCGTACAAGCAGCAGGGGGTCAGAACGTAAGTAGATGCTAAGAAGCTGCAGGCTGATAGAAGCTACGTAAATGCTCAGAAGCTGCACTCTTATAGAAGCTAAGTAGATGCTGACAAGCTGCAGGTTGTCAGAAGCTAACTAGCTGCTGACAAGCTGCAGGGAGTTAGAAGCTCACTAGCTGCTAGCAAGTACCTAGGAGTATATACAAGTAAATACTGATACATTCGAATAAATACACCAATTCCATACTTGCCCTCTTATCAAGAGATACTCACCAGTCCGTTCGGTGGCAAAAATCAGATCAAGGCTATGGCCTACTACCTGAGTAGGGCCAGATACAAACAGAGAAAGCCCCATGGTAGTCACGGGAGAAGGGAAGAGCTGAGCGGGTCCATTGGGTGCAGCCTCGGGCTTGATGTTGAAATCCCCCAACAGCACCGTGGCAGGGGATTCCAACACCGGGTCCGAGACCACCTTAGCCAGCTCAGATACTGAGGATGCTGGGCAGAGGGGTGTCTCTGTCTCTTTTCCCTTCCACCACCAGATCGCCCCCAGCCCATTTGAACGGGGATAGTGGCCTTGTCCTGTGGACCTCCCTCTCTGACTTGGACAAGACACATAGTGCCTCCCACGCACCCACCCACCCACAGACCACCACCATGCTCTTACCTCTCCTCAGCCTGGTGTTATAGCTAGGAGGATGGCTGTGGCAGAAAAGGAAGCCCAGCAGGCAGCAGCAGTTCTTTCCTTGTTCACCCTGGTCTTATACCTGGAAGGTGGTGTGGCACCACACGAACCATAGGAGGCAAAAGGAGCTCTTGCTCCCTCAGCCTGTTCTTATAGCTGGAAGGTGGGAGTGGCTCCAAAGGAAGACAGGAGGCAGCAACAGCTCCTCCTCCCTCAGCTAGTTGGCTGCTAGCAAGCTGCAGGCTGTGAGAAGCTAAGTAGTTGATAACACACAGCTGGGTTTCAGAAGCTCAGTGGCTGCTAACAAGCCTCAGGCTGTTAGAAGCTAACTAGCTACTGACAAGCTGCAGGGAGATAGAAGCTTACTAGCTTCTAGCAAGTACCTAGGAGTATATACAAGTAAATACTGATACATTTGAATAAATACACCAATTCCATACTTGCCCTCTTATCAAGAGATACTCACCAGTCAGTTCTGTGGCAAAAATCAGATCAAGGCTATGGCCTACTGCTTGAGTAGGGCCAGATACAAACAGAGAAAGCCCCATGGTAGTCATGGGAGATGGGAAGAGCTGAGCTGGTCCATTGGGTGCAGCCTCGGGCTTGATGTTGAAATCCCCCAACAGCACCGTGGCAGGGGATTCCAACACCGGGTCCGAGACCACCTTAGCCAGCTCAGATAGTGAGGATGCTGGGCAGAGGGGTGTCTCTGTCTCTTTTCCCTTCCACCACCAGATCGCCCCCAGCCCATTTGAACGGGGATAGTGGCCTTGTCCTGTGGACCTCCCTCTCTGACTTGGACAAGACACATAGTGCCTCCCACGCACCCACCCACCCACCCACAGACCACCACCATGCTCTTACCTCTAGTCAGCCTGGTGTTCCAGCTAGGAGGATGGCTGTGGCAGAAAAGGAAGCCCAGCAGGCAGCAGCAGTTCTTTCCTTGTTCACCCTGGTCTTATACCTGAAAGGTGATGTGGCACCACGCGAACCATAGGAGGCAAAAGGAGCTCTTGCTCCCTCAGCCTGTTCTTATAGCTGGAAGGTGGGAGTGGCTCCAAAGGAAGCCAGGAGGCAGCAACAGCTCCTCCTCCCTCAGCTAATTGGCTGCTAGCAAGCTGCAGGCTGTTAGAAGCTAAGTAGTTGAAAACACACAGCTGGGTTTCAGAAGCTCAGTGGCTGCTAACAAGCCTCAGGCTGTTGGAAGCTAGCTAGCTGCTGACAAGCTGCAGGGATTTAGAAGCTCACTAGCTTCTAGCAAGTACCTAGGAGTATATACAAGTAAATACTGATACATTTGAATAAATACACCAATTCCATACTTGCCCTCTTATCAAGAGATACTCAGCAGTCAGTTCTGTGGCAAAAATCAGATCAAGGCTATGGCCTACTGCTTGAGTAGGGCCAGATACAAACAGAGAAAGCCCCATGGTAGTCATGGGAGATGGGAAGAGCTGAGCTGGTCCATTGGGTGCAGCCTCGGGCTTGATGTTGAAATCCCCCAACAGCACCGTGGCAGGGGATTCCAACACCGGGTCCGAGACCACCTTAGCCAGCTCAGATAGTGAGGATGCTGGGCAGAGGGGTGTCTCTGTCTCTTTTCCCTTCCACCACCAGATCGCCCCCAGCCCATTTGAACGGGGATAGTGGCCTTGTCCTGTGGACCTCCCTCTCTGACTTGGACAAGACACATAGTGCCTCCCACGCACCCACCCACCCACACACAGACCACCACCATGCTCTTACCTCTAGTCAGCCTGGTGTTATAGCTAGGAGGATGGCTGTGGCAGAAAAGGAAGCCCAGCAGGCAGCAGCAGTTCTTTCCTTGTTCACCCTGGTCTTATACCTGGAAGGTGGTGTGGCACCACACGAACCATAGGAGGCAAAAGGAGCTCTTGCTCCCTCAGCCTGTTCTTATAGCTGGAAGGTGGGAGTGGCTCCAAAGGAAGCCAGGAGGCAGCAACAGCTCCTCCTCCCTCAGCTAATTGGCTGCTTGCAAGCTCCAGGCTGTTAGAAGCTAAGTAGTTGAAAACAAGCAGCTGGGTTTCAGAAGCTCAGGGGCTGCTAACAAGCCTCAGGCTGTTGGAAGCTAACTAGCTGCTGACAAGCTGCAGGGAGTTAGAAGCTCACTAGCTTCTAGCAAGTACCTAAGAGTATATACAAGTAAATTCTGATACATTTGAATAAATACACCAATTCCATACTTGCCCTCTTATCAAGAGATACTCACCAGTCAGTTTTGTGGCAAAAATCAGATCAAGGCTATGGCCTACTGCTTGAGTAGGGCCAGATACAAACAGAGAAAGCCCCATGGTAGTCATGGGAGATGGGAAGAGCTGAGCTGGTCCATTGGGTGCAGCCTCGGGGTTGATGTTGAAATCCCCCAACAGCACCGTGGCAGGGGATTCCAACACCGGGTCCGAGACCACCTTAGCCAGCTCAGATAGTGAGGATGCTGGGCAGAGGGGTGTCTCTGTCTCTTTTCCCTTCCACCACCAGATCGCCCCCAGCCCATTTGAACGGGGATAGTGGCCTTGTCCTGTGGACCTCCCTCTCTGACTTGGACAAGACACATAGTGCCTCCCACGCACCCACCCACACACACACACAGACCACCACCATGCTCTTACCTCTAGTCAGCCTGGTGTTCCAGCTAGGAGGATGGCTGTGGCAGAAAAGGAAGCCCAGCAGGCAGCAGCAGTTCTTTCCTTGTTCACCCTGGTCTTATACCTGAAAGGTGATGTGGCACCACGCGAACCATAGGAGGCAAAAGGAGCTCTTGCTCCCTCAGCCTGTTCTTATAGCTGGAAGGTGGGAGTGGCCCCAAAGGAAGCCAGGAGGCAGCAACAGCTCCTCCTCCCTCAGCTCATTGGCTGCTGGCAAGCTGCAGGCTGTTAGAGGGGAGGGGAGGGTTGTTAGCTTGTTAGCTCTCCCCACCCTCTAACTCCACCCTCCAAAGCTCTGGAGGATATATAGCCTCAGTCTTCTCAGTCTGGTTCAGAGGGCCTTCGGGCTCTCTTGCACTCACCTCCTCCTCCTTACTAATCTTACTAACTCCCTTCTATCCTACCTCCTTGCACCCCCCCCCCCAGGGCTTCTCAACCTTCTCAACTCTGTGACCCCACAATGCAGCTCCCCATGCCTCAGGGACCCCAGGGGCAGGGGCAGTGGTGGGGCCAGGGCCACTGAACTCACGTCCGGTCCTCCCCGAGCTGCAACTCCCCTTCGGAGTGGGACAACGCCACTCCTGCCATCGTCCTCGCCTTGCTCGCCTCCCCTCAAGTGCTGCTGGGGATGCTCCCACTCCTACCACCATGCCAACTGCCACCCAAAGATGCTGACGCCGATCTCTCCTCATGGTAGTGGGGGTGTGGGGGTGCGGCGGGGGGTGTGGGTGTGCGGGCGTCACAAGGGGGGGGGCAAGGGGGGGCCTGAGGGAGATTTCCCAACCCCACCGAATTGGCTAATCAACCCCACGCAGGGTTGCGACCCACAGGTTGACAGCCCTTGCACTCTAACAATACTAACTCCTTCCTTACTAACAATCCTAATTCCTTGCACATTCCTTCCATCCTAACCCAGGGCTCCTCAAACTGTGGGTGTCGACCCCATGTGACCACTTGCGGGGACAGGCCCCCCTGCGCTCCCCTGCCACGCCCCCCATGCCCCCACGCCCCCGCTGCCGTGAGGAGACATCGGCGTCCTTGTGGCACTCGGGAGCATCCCTGGCAGCGCTTGAGGTGAGGCGAGCAACGCAAGGAGAATGGGGGTGTTGGCAGCGGTGACTGTGGGAGTCCTCCACCCCCCCGCTGAGGGCAGTTGGGGGTGTTGGCAGCGGTGACTGTGGGAGTCCTCCACCCACCCACCCGCTGAGGGCGGTTGCCCGCCCTGTGCTACGCCTGCCTGCTGGGCGGCGATGGCGGTGAAGGGCGCCGTAGCCGCACCGCCTGGTGCCTCGACGCCCGCCCCCTTCACCCGCTGGCCTCTGGCTTTGCCCACCTCTGAAGGTGGCCTTGCGGCTCGGGGAGGACTTCACGTGACTCCAGTGGCCCTGGCCCCACCACTGCCCCTGCCCCTGGGGTCTCTGAACCATGGGGAGCTGCATTGGGGGGTTGGGGGGGGGGTCACGGCGTTGGGAAGGTTCAGAACCTCTCACTCTAACTCTACTAACTCCTCTCCCCCTAACTCTACTAACTCCTCTCCCCCTAACCCTTTTTTCGGCCCCTGTTCGCCGGAGAACAGGAGGATTTATGGAGGTCAGGGGTGGCTGTAAGGGGTGGGAGGAGGCCACAATGTATTACACATGCGATGCAATTTCAGTGAATCAGGCCTTGGAATCTCTAGTTTGCTTTTCAGCCCCTGTTCGATTGGCTACAGAGGCCGTAAACGCGCCACCCCACACCCTCTAACTCCTTTCACCCTAATCTTTCTCTGTTACCCTAACCGTTCTAACTCCTTTCATCCTGAACCTCATACTCCTCTCAACCTACCCCTTCTAAAGCTTACAAAACGTGAGAGGCATTGAAGAGTTAGGGTAAAACGCCCGTTAACGCCCGTAAAACTCCAAACCCCGTAAAACTCCAAACTATAAACGCCCCTAAAACTCCAAACTATAAACACCCCTAAAACTCTAAACTATAAAAGCCCCTCCCTCTAAACTTTAAACGCCCCATAGTCTAAACTAAAACACCTCTAAAACGTAAAGCCCTAAACGCCCCAAAACGTTAAACCATAAAAGCCTCTCACCCCACCCTTTCTAAGGCCTTTCACCCTACTTCTTCTAATGCCTCTCATGCTACCATGAATAAGGCCTCTCACCCTACCCTTTCTAATGCCTCCCTCTACTTCTTCTAATGCCTCTCACCCTAACTGTTCTAACTACTCTCACCCTCACCCATTAACCCATTTTTCGGCCCCTGATCCCGTGGAAGATCCCGTGGAAGATCCCGTGGAAGATCCCGTGGAAGATCCCGTGGAAGATCCCGTGGAAGATCCCGTGGAAGATCCCGTGGCAGATCCCGTGGAATCTCAGGTTTGTTTCTCAGCCCCTGTTCCATTGGCTACAGAGGCGGAGGCACGGAGGTCAGGGGTGGCTGTAAGGGGCGGAGGAGGCCACAATTTACACATGCAATGCAATTTCAGTGAATCAGGCCTTGGAATCTCAGCTTTGCTTCTCAGCCCCTGTTCCATTGGCTACAGAGGCGGAGGCACGGAGGTCAGGGGTGGCTGTAAGGGGCGGAGGAGGCCACAATTTACACATGCAATGCAATTTCAGTGAATCAGGCCTTGGAATCTCAGCTTTGCTTCTCAGCCCCTGTTCCATTGGCTACAGAGGCGGAGGCACGGAGGTCAGGGGTGGCTGTAAGGGGCGGAGGAGGCCACAATTTACACATGCAATGCAATTTCAGTGAATCAGGCCTTGGGATCTCAGCTTTGCTTCTCAGCCCCTGTTCCATTGGCTACAGAGGCGGAGGCACGGAGGTCAGGGGTGGCTGTAAGGGGCGGAGGAGGCCACAATTTACACATGCAATGCAATTTCAGTGAATCAGGCCTTGGAATCTCAGCTTTGCTTCTCAGCCCCTGTTCCATTGGCTACAGAGGCGGAGGCACGGAGGCCAGGGGTGGCTGTAAGGGGCGGAGGAGGCCACAATTTACACATGCAGTGCAATTTCAGTGAATCAGGCCTTGGAATCTCTGCTTTGTTTTTCAGCCCCTGTTCCATTGGCTACAGAGGCGGATGCATGGAGGTCAGGGGTGGCTGTAAGGGGCGGAGGAGGCCACAATTTACACATGCAGTGCAATTTCAGTGAATCAGGCCTTGGAATCTCAGCTTTGCTTCTCAGCCCCTGTTCCATTGGCTACAGAGGCGGAGGCACGGAGGTCAGGGGTGGCTGTAAGGGGCGGAGGAGGCCACAATTTACACATGCAATGCAATTTCAGTGAATCAGGCCTTGGAATCTCAGCTTTGCTTCTCAGCCCCTGTTCCATTGGCTACAGAGGCGGAGGCATGGAGGTCAGGGGTGGCTGTAAGGGGCGGAGGAGGCCACAATTTACACATGCAGTGCAATTTCAGTGAATCAGGCCTTGGAATCTCTGCTTTGTTTTTCAGCCCCTGTTCCATTGGCTACAGAAGCGGATGCATGGAGGTCAGGGGTGGCTGTAAGGGGCGGAGGAGGCCACAATTTACACATGCGATGCAATTTCAGTGAATCAGGCCTTGGAATCCAGGTAGGTGTCTTTATTCTGTTACCAAACATTCTTTGCCTCGATTTCCCTTCTTCTTTGCTGACCGCTTTCTCTCTGCTTCGTTTTTCAGTCCCTGTTCGATTGGCCACAGAGGCGGATGCATGGAGGTCAGGGGTGGCTGTAAGGGGTGGAGGAGGCCACAATTTACACATGCGATGCGATTTCAGTGAATCAGGCCTTGGAATCCAGGTAGGTGTCTTTATTCTCTTACCAAGCATTCTTTGCCTTTGTTTCCCTTCTTTTTTGCTGACCGCTTTCTCTCTGCTTTGTTTTTCAGCCCCTGTTCGATTGGCCACAGAGGCGGATGCATGGAGGTTAGGGGTGGCTGTAAGGGGTGGCGGAGGCACAATCTACACACTCTAAACCGTAAGCGCGCCACCCCACACACTCTAACTCCTTTCACCCTATTCTTTCTCTGTTACCCTAACCGTTCTAACTCCTTTCATCCTGAACCTCATATTCCTCTCAACCTACCCCTTCTAAAGCTTACAAAACGTGAGAGGCATTGAAGAGTTAGGAAAAAACGCCCGTTAACGCCCGTAAAACTCCAAACCCCGTAATACTCCAAAGTATAAACGCCCCTAAAACTCCAAACTATAAACACCCCTAAAACTCTAAACTCTAAAAGCCCTTCCCTCTAAACTATAAACGCCCCATAGTCTAAACTAAAACACCTCTAAAACTTAGAGCCCTAAACGACCCAAAACGTTGAACCATAAAAGCCTCTCACCCTACCCTTTCTAAGGCCTTTCACCCTACTTCTTCTAATGCCTCTCATGCTACCATGAATAAGGCCTCTCACCCTACCCTTTCTAATGCCTCCTTCTACTTCTCCTAATGCCTCTCACCCTAACTGTTCTAACTACTCTCACCCTCACCCTAACCGTTCTAACTCCTTTCAGGTCAACCCATTTTTCGGCCCCTGTTCGACGGAGAACGGGAGGATTCACGGAGGTCGGGGTGGCCGTTAGGTGTGGAGGAGGCCACAATTTACACACTCTAAACTGTAAACGCGCCACCCCACACACTCTGGCACGGACGAGAAGAGAAAGCTCTGGTGTTGGCTGTTACAACTGCTTTATAAGGTTATCATCATGTTGTGTATTACTTGTGATTTCATAATCTATTATTATAATATGCATTATACTGTTTGATGCTCTTTCTTTCTGTACCATGTAAACTGCTTTGGGTAGATTTTTTTTTTTTTTTAAAGTTGCTGATTATGAGTGTTGTTGCTCCCTGTGGTGGAAATGATGTTATAAGCGAACATGATTAATATTTTCTAGATCACGTAGATGATTGTTAGACATTTGTACATTGCTTATGATATATCCTCTATGTTTTACTTATTGAAATTGATGTTGTTTTACCTGCTGTATTTACTTGCTGTATGGACTTGTATGGACTTCCTGCAATTGCTGTATTTACTTGTACTTGCTCTATTTATGCTCCAAAAACTAACCCGTAAACGCCTTTCATACGCTAATTTCTTGCTATGTTTACTTATCTGTACTTGCTGTATTTACTTGTATGTACTGGCTTCATTTACTTTTTATATTTACACCCCACACAGACTAACCGGTAACCGCGGCCGCCCATCACACAAACGAACCGGTAAAGCAGGCTGCCAAACGCGCAGACTTGCGTGGACGAGACTGGGAAGCTCTGGTGTTAGCTCTCAGACCTGCTTTTTAAGTTTGTCATTATGTAATGTATTATTTGTGATTTCATAGTGTACTAGTTATTATAATATGCAACATACTGTTCCATGCTCTTTCCTTCTGTACTATGTAAACTGCCTTGGGCAATTTATTTTAAAGTTGTTGATTATAAGTGTTGTTCCAGCCTGTGTTGTAAAGGATGTTATAAGCAAACCTTATTAATATTTTCTAGATTACATAGCTTATTGTTACAATCCTGTACATTGCTTATGGTTTATATTTGATGCTTTAGTTATTGATTTTGTTTTACTTGCTGTATTTACTTTTATGGGCTTGTATTTACTTGCTCTATGCACTTGCGTGTACTTGATGTATGTACCTGTATGTACTTGCAGTGTTTACTTACTTGCTGTGTTTACTTACTTGTGGTATTTATGCATCCAAAAATCTAACGCGTAAACGCCTCTCGCTCTCTAATTTCTTGCTGTGTTTACTTGTATGTACTGGCTGTATTTACTTGGTGTAATTACTTGTATTTCCTTGCTGGACTTGCTGTATTCACTTGGACTTACTTGCTGTATTTACTTACTTGCTGTACAAACACCCCCACACGCTGACCGTTAAATGCGGCCGCCCAATACACACTGACCGGTAAACGCGGCCCTCCCAAACTGGTAAATGCGGCCGCCACAAACACTCTCTTTCTATCCGTACTATGTAAACTGCCTTGGGCAATTTTTTTTTACAGTTGCTGATTATGAGTGTTGTTGCACCCTGCGGTGGAAATGATGTTATAAGCAAACACGATTAAAATTTTCTATATTACATAGCTTATTGTTACAATTATGTACATCGCTTATCATATATACTTTTATGTTTTACTTATTGAAATTAATTTTGTTTTACATCCTCTATTTCCTTGCTGTATGGACTTGCTGCAATTGCTGTATTTACTGGTACTTGTTCTATTTACACATGGAAACTCTAACCCAGAAACGCCTCTCACACTCTTAACCCGTAAACGCCTCTCATACTCTAACCCATGAATGCCTAGAACTCTCTAATTTCTTGCTGTGTTTACTTACTTACCTATTTATTTATATTTATATCCCGCCCCATACCCGAGGGTCTCTGGGCGGCTTACAACAATTAAGAACAAGCACACTAAAAATTGTATCACACAATAATAAAACCAGCGTAAGATTTAGAAACCAACATGATAATGAGAATAAGAATAAAAACAATACAAAAACAGTTTAAAACAGTGGTGTTTGGAAGGAGGGAAGAATAAAGAGCATTTAGCCAAAGGCCTGAGTGAAGAGGTGCGTCTTTACCGCCTTTCTGAATGTAAACAAAGAAGGGGCCTGACGCACCTCCAAGGGGAGACCATTCCATAGCCTGGGGGCCACTACTGAGAAGGCCCTCTCCCGGGTGCCCACCCGCCTAACCTCTGAAGGCGGTGGGACAACCAGGAGGGCCTCTCCTGCAGATCTTAAGACATGGGCAGGTTTATATGGGAGAAGGCGCTCCTTTAGATATCTGGGGCCCAAGACATTTAGGACCTTATAAGTCAGAGTTAGCACCTTGAATTGGGCTCGGAAATGAATTGGCAGCCAGTGAAGTTCTTTTAGAACCGGTGTGATATGCGTCCGGTTAGCTGTACCGGTCAGCCCTCGGGCAGCTGCATTTTGCACTAGCTGCAACGTCCGAACCGTCTTCAAGGGCAGCCCCATGTAGAGCGCATTACAATAGTCCAACCTGGAGGTTACCAGAGCGTGGATAACTGTGGCCAGGTCATCTCTATCCAAAAAAGGTTTCAGTTGACGTACCAACCGTAGTTGGGAGTAGGCACTCCTGGCCACGGCCTCCACCTGAGCTTCAAGTGTTAGCGCAGAGTCCAGGAGTACCCCCAAATTTCTCACCTGTTCCTTCCCGGATATAGTAACTCCATCAAGGACAGGGTATCTCCCAACTACTTGGACCCGAGAGCCTGTAGCACACAGCACCTCTGTCTCGTCTGGATACAGTTTCAATTTATTGGCCCTCATCCAGCCCATTACCGCCTCCAGGCACCTGTCAAGCACTTCTACCACCTCTCCTGATTCAGATGGCACAGAGAGATAGAGCTGGGTATCATCTGCGTATTGATGGCACCTCACTCCAAAACTCCTGATGATCTCTCCCAGCGGCTTCGTGTAGATATTAAATAACATGGGAGATAAGATTGACCCCTGGGGAACCCCACAAGTGAGTTCCCAGGGTGTCGACTCATTCTCTCCCATCACCACTATCTGAGATCGTCTCTGGAGATAGGAGCGGAGCCAGCGCCAAGCACTGCCTCCAACTCCTAAACTCCGTAGCCTCTCCAGGAGGATACCATGGTCAATGGTATCAAAAGCCGCTGAGAGGTCCAGAAGAACCAGCAGGGTAGCATTCCCTCTGTCTTTCTCCCGGAGAGGATCATCGACTAGGGCGACCAAGGTGGTTTCCGTGCCATGACCGGGTCTAAAGCCAGATTGAAATGGGTCTAGATAATCAGCTTCCCCCAAGCATGCCTGCAGCTGAACAGCGACAAACCTCTCTAGAACCTTGCCTAGAAAAGGTATGTTGGCCACCGGGCGATAGGTGTTTAAATCTTCCGGATCCAGGGAGGCCTTCTTCAGGAGGGGGCGCACCACAGCCTGTTTAAGGGCCAATGGAACCACCCCCTCTCTCAGAGAGGCATTTACCACTTCCTGGACCCGCCCGGTCATACCTTGCCGGCTAGTTTTAATCAGCCAAGAAGGGCAGGGATCCAGAGAGCACGTTGTCGGCCGCACCCCTGCAAGCAGCTCGTCCACATCCTCGGGCCGCAATAATTGAAACTGATCCAAAATAACTGGACCAGACAGTGCTCCGGACGCCTCCCCTGGACTAAGTCCAATTGTGACATCGAATCCCCTACGAATCTGAGCAACTGTGTCCTCAAAGTGCTTTGCAAAACTGTCACAGCAGGTATTAGACGGCCGAGGCTCACGTTTTATCGAGCCGGGTTTTATAAGGCCCTTTATAAAGAGCTCCGCTGGACGGCTACTCGAGGACGCGATGGCGGAGGAGAAAAAACTCCTTTTCGCCTCCGTCACTGCCACGTGGTAGGCACGATAGTGTGCTCTAACTCGTGTTCGGTCAGATTCACAGCCAGATTTACGCCACTTGCGCTCTAGCCGTCGACCTTCCTGTTTCATGGCCCGGAGCTCCATGGAGTACCAAGGAGCTTTCTGGGCTCTGCAAGAAGACCGAGGGCACTTGGGAGCGATCGTGTCAATAGCCCTGGTCATCTCCTGATTCCAGAGAGAGACCAGAGCTTCAACAGGAGCACCAGACATGCCAACTGGAAAATCCCCCAGGGCATTCAGGAATCGTTGAGATTCCATAAGTCTCCGGGGGCGGACCAACTCAATAGGTCCTCTGACTCCACAGAGAGGGACTGCCGCTGTAAGTCCAAACCTCACCAGTGAGTGATCCGTCCATGACAAAGGGCTGATAGTCAGCCCTCCTATCAACGGATAGCCATCAATTCCTTGTTCACCCTGTTCTTACACCTGGAAGGTGGTGTGGCACCAGACGAAACACAGGAGGCAACAGGAGCCATTCCTCCCTCAGCCTGTACTTTTAGCTGGAAGGTGGGTGTGGCACTAAAGGAAGTTAGGAGGTAGCAACAGGCCCTTCTCCCTCACCTAATTGGCTGCTAGCAAGCTGCAGGCTGTTAGAAGCTAAGTAGTTGATAACACGCAGCTGGGTGTTAGAAGCTAAGTAGATGCTGGCAAGCAGCAACATGTTAGAGGGGAGGGTTTTAGCTTGTTAGCTATCCCCACCTTCTAACCCCACACTCTAACAACCTGGAGCATATAAGCCTCACCTCTCTCACTGTAAGCCCTCTCACTCTGGCGTGCTAACTCCTAGCACCGTAACACTTCTAACCCCTTGCACCCTAACCGTTCCGAGTCCCTGCACCCTAAACGTTCCGAGTCCTTCCACCCTAACCCTTCCGACTCCTTCCACCATAACCCTGCTAACCCCTTCCACCCTAACCCTCCAAACCCCTTCCACCCTATCCCTTCAAACCCCTTCCACCCTATCCCTTCTAACCCCTTCCACCCTAACCCTCCAAACCCTTCCCACCCTAACCCTCCAAAACCCTCGCAGCCTAACCCTTCCGACCCCTTCCACCCTAACCCTTCCGACTCCTTCCACCATAACCCTGCTAACCCCTTCCACCCTAACCCTCCAAACCCCTTCCACCCTATCCCTTCAAACCCCTTCCACCCTATCCCTTCTAACCCCTTCCACCCTAACCCTCCAAACCCTTCCCACCCTAACCCTCCAAAACCCTCGCAGCCTAACCCTTCCGACCCCTTCCACCCTAACCCTTCCGACTCCTTCCACCATAACCCTTCCGACTCCTTCCACCATAACCCTTCTAACCCCTTCCACCCTATCCCTTCAAACCCCTTCCACCCTAACCCTCCAAACCCTTCCCACCCTAACCCTCCAAAACCCTCGCAGCCTAACCCTTCCGACCCCTTCCACCCTAACCCTTCCGACTCCTTCCACCCTAACCCTTCCGACTCCTTCCACCATAACCCTTCTAACCCCTTCCACCCTAACCCTCCAAACCCCTTCCACCCTATCCCTTCTAACCCCTTCCACCCTATCCCTTCTAACCCCTTCCACCCTAACCCTCCAAACCCTTCTCAGCCTAACCCTCCAAACCCTTCCCACCCTAACCCTCCAAAACCCTCGCAGCCTAACCCTCCAAAACCCTCGCACCCTAACCCTTCCCATCCCTCGCACCCTAACCCTTCCAATCCCTCGCACCCTATCCCTTCCAACCCCTCGCACCCTAACCCTTCCAACCCCTCCCACCCTAACCCTTCCAACCCTTCTCACCCGAACCCTCCTAACTCCTTTCCCCGGAACCCTCCTAACTCCTTCCACCCTAACCCATCCAACTCCTTCCACCCTAACCCTTCTAACTCCTTCCACCCTAACCCTTCTAACTCCTTCCACCCTAACACTTCTTTTTTTTTTTTTAGTTTAGTTTATCTGTCGCTTTTTTATGAGCGCAAATGCAGTGTTTTGTGTGGTAGCATTCTTCCATTACTTTTTTTTAATATCTTTATTGAATTTTAGTACATACTATTAATAATCAGCAGTATTAACAAATCCTTCTTCAAACAATGTGCATTTCACCCGTGATTCTACTCCCCCCCACCCCCCACCCCCATCCCATTGTGAACTCCAAAGTTTGATTTTAAAATGAGATGTTTCCAATCCATTTCATCAAAAATTCTCTTTCAGGTAATGTTCTGCCCACAGTTCCTCCAACAATTTATTCTGGCACTCCCAATTATTCTAGCCAATCTTAAAGGCGTATAGTACCATCTATACCAAACTTTTAGAGTAATTTCTTTCATCAAAGTGGTAGACCACCATTTATGCTTTTTATTTATTAAGTTAACCCACTTTTCTTGTGGGAAGTCAGTTCCTAAATCCATGTTCCAATTTCCTCTTATAGTTTCTAAGTTCCTGTCTATGGTACAGTTCAACAGGGTTTTGTAGATCCTAGAGGCTAGCCCTTTGATAGATTCGGAAGCCTGTTTAATAGTGTTCTCGTATTCATTTAACGGTCGTTGCACCGCGGCTCTTGAGTCTTGAGAACCTAGTGCTCTTCCTATAGCAATGCGTGAGAGCCAGTTATTTTGGAGAGGAATACAGACAGCTGTTATTTGCTCAATTTTAACTCGGCCTAATGAATTATAGCAATCTCTCAGCGTTTTTATACCGATATTTTCTGATCTCTCCCAAATTACTATAGGGATTTTACGAATCAAATCTGGATGGTACCGCAGTGGTACTAAAGAAGATATTGAGGGCAGTAGATGCTTCTGCCGTGATATCCAGCAGTCTATCTGTGTTTTGATAAATGGATTCTGATTTTGATGTGCTCTCCTGTTGATTTTATTTCTGTAAAATATGTTATTCAGTATGTCAGATTGCTGTTCTTCTATCTCCCACCAGAGTGGGCGTATCTTTCTTAAACCATGTAAATTGTTGGCTAGTCTAAAAGCTTGAAAATAAAGCTGAATATTTGGAACTGCCCATCCTCCCATATTAGATGGTTTTTGTGTAATCCTATTCCGTATTCTGCTCCTTTTAGAGTTGTAGATATAGCCATTTATTACATCTTTGAGTTTGTTATATATCTGTCTTGTTGGAGTTACAGGCAATGCTTGAAATAGATAAAGCAGTTTGGGTATTAAAAAAGTTTTTGCAGCTGCAACCCTTCCCAACAATGATAGATGTTTATCCTTCCACTCCCTGATTTGTTTCTTTAATCGTTGGAGTACTGGATTGTAATTTTCTGTGAGAATCCTATCTAAGTTTTTTGGTATATAAATACCCAGATACTTTATTTTCCTTTTGTATTGTGGGTTATCGAGCAGCGCCAAAGTTTGTTGCTGTATATTTGGACTGATATTGTGGAACTGGATTTCTGTCGTTGAGTAATTTATTGCCAAACCTGAGGTGTTCTTAAATTCTTCTAATATATGTGCACAAGTCTTCTTGTTGTCTCCAAAGGCCTGGAGGTAGTAATGACTGTGTCATCTGCAAAGTTTTGCGTAATAATATGAAAATTCCCTATTTTATAGGGTTTCATCATATTGTCACTTCTTATAACTCTCACGAGAGGTTCCAAAGCTATGTTAAATAAAATTGGTGACATTGGGTCACCCTGTTTTGTTCCTCTCTTTAATTCAATTCTATCTGAGAGAGTGTTGTTTATTCGAAGTTGTGCCGTGTTGTCCGTATACAGACCCTTTATGATATTTACAAATTGATCGCCAAAATTCATTTCTTTTAAGAGTTTTTGCAGATACTTATGAGAGATTGAGTCAAAAGCCTTCTCTAGATCTAGAGCCAAAATAGCTAATGGTTTATTATACTTTTTTTGCATGGTATTTTATATTTAACAAAGCCCTGATTGGATCTATTATTAATCTTCCCTCCATGAAACCAGATCGGTCCCTGCTTATATAACTATCAATGAATTTAGTTATCCTACGGGTCAAAATGGCAGTGAATATTTTTGTATCCAAATTAATTAAGGCAATTGGACGGTATGACTTTGGATCAACCAAATTTTTGTTTGCTTTTGGTATTGGAAGGATTAAGGATTGTCTCCAAGACGGAGGAATGATACCACAGTTTATAATATGAGAAAACGTTTTGGCCAATTTATTAGCTAGTTGATCCATAAAGGTTTTATAAAATAGAGCTGAGTATCCATCCGGTCCCGGCGCCTTGTTTATTTTCAATTTTTGTATTTCCACTCTAACCTCTTGCTCTGTCACAGGTAGGACCAAAGTTGCTCTCTGTTCTTCTCTAATCTCAGGAAGGTTAGCTTTATTGAGAAAATTATCCATAATGGTAATATCAATAGGTGGGTCTGTGTAAAGATTGGAATGGAATTCCTTCATAATCTGTTTTAATTTTTTATTCAGTCTGTGCTTTATTCCATTGGAATCCGCTAATTCCAAAATATGATTTGGCATTTCCTTCTTTTTTCTTAATAAAGTTGCCAGAGATTTGGAATTTTTGTTTGCAAAGTTATATAGCTTATTGCTACTTAACATAGCCTGATATGATATTTTCTTTGTATCTAATAGTAGTAATTTGTTAACCCTTTATTCAAATGCTTGTTTTTATTTGTTTATCTTTTTATTTATTTATTTTTTGTTTGCTTATTTATTCATTCACCTGCTTTTTGTTTGTTTATGTGTTTATTTATCTGTGTTTCTTTATCCTTTTAGTTGTTTTTAATTGGTTATTTATTTGTTTATATTTGTTGTTTACGTGTTTATGCATCTGTTTGCTTTTTCAATTATTTCTTCATTTATTATCTGTTTATCTTTTATTTATTCATTGTTATGTATTTTTATTTGTTTGTATTTGGTTATTTACCTGTTTATGTATATTTGTTTACCTGTTTGTTGTTTGTTTTTATTTCTTCATCTATTTTTATTTGTTCGTTTGTTTATTTGCTTGTATATTTATCTGTCTGTTAAATTAAATTTAACCCTTTATTCAAATGCTTGTTTTTATTTGTTTATCTTTTTTTTTATTTATTTTTTGTTTGCTTATTTGTTTATTCATTTATTTAACTGTTTATCTGTGTTTCTTTATCCTTTTAGTTGTTTTTTAATTGGTTATTTATTTGTTTATATTTGTTGTTTACATGTTTATGCATCTGTTTGCTTTTTCAATTATTTCTTCCTTTATTATCTGTTTATCTTTTATCTATTCATTGTTATGTGTTTTTATTTGTTTGTTTGTATTTGATTATTTACCTGTTTATGTATATTTGTTTACCTGTTTGTTGTTTGTTTTCATTTATTCATCTATTTTTATTTGTTCATTGTTATTTGTTCATTTGTTTATTTGCTTGTGTATTTATCTGTCTGTTAAATTAAATTTAACCCTTTATTCAAATGCTTGTTTTTATTTGTTTATCTTTTTTATTTATTTATTTTTTGTTTGCTTATTTATTCATTCACCTGCTTTTTGTTTGTTTATGTGTTTGTTTATCTGTGTTTCTTTATCCTTTTAGTTGTTTTTTAATTGGTTATTTATTTGTTTATATTTGTTGTTTACATGTTTATGCATCTGCTTTTTCAATTATTTCTTCCTTTATTATCTGTTTATCTTTTATTTATTCATTGTTATGTGTTTTTGTTTGTTTGTTTTTATTTGATTATCTACCTGTTTATGTATATTTGTTTACCTGTTTGTTGTTTGTTTTTATTTCTTCTTCTATTTTTATTTGTTCGTTTGTTTATTTGCTTGTATATTTATCTGTCTATTAAATTAAATTTAACCCTTTATTCAAATGCTTGTTTTTATTTGTTTATCTTTTTTACTCATTTATTTTTTGTTTGCTTATTTATTCATTCACCTGCTTTTTGTTTGTTTATGTGTTTATTTATCCTTTTAGTTGTTTTTAACTGGTTATTTAATTGTTTATATTTGTTGTTTCCATGTTTATGCATCTGTTTGCTTTTTCAATTATTTCTTCCTTTATTATCTGTTTATCTTTTATTTATTCATTGTTATGTGTTTTTGTTTGTTTGTGTTTGATTATTTACCTGTTTATGTATATTTGTTTACCTGTTTGTTGTTTGTTTTTATTTCTTCATCTATTTTTATTTGTTCATTGTTATTTGTTCATTTGTTTATTTGCTTGTATATTTATCTGTCTATTAAATTAAATTTAACCCTTTATTAAAATGCTTGTTTTTATTTGTTTATCTTTTTTATTTTTTATTTTTTGTTTGCTTATTTATTCATTCACCTGCTTTTTGTTTGTTTATGTGTTTATTTATCTGTGTTTCTTTATCCTTTTAGTTGTTTTTTAATTGGTTATTTATTTGTTTATATTTGTTGTTTACATGTTTATGCATCTGTTTGCTTTTTCAATTATTTCTTCATTTATTATCTGTTTATCTGTTATTTATTCATTGTTGTGTGTTTTTATTTGTTTGTATTTGATTATTTACCTGTTTATGTATATTTGTTTACCTGTTTGTTTTTTGTTTTTATTTATTCATCTATTTTTATTTGTTCATTGTCATTTGTTTATTTGCTTGTATATTTATCTGTCTATTAAATTAAATTTAACCCTTTATTCAAATGCTAGTTTTTATTTGTTTATCTTTTTATTTATTTATTATTTGTTTGCTTATTTATTCATTCACCTGCTTTTTGTTTGTTTATGTGTTTATTTATCTGTGTTTCTTTATCATTTTAGTTGTTTTTTAATTGGTTATTTATTTGTTTATATTTGTTGTTTACATGTTTATGCATCTGTTTGCTTTTTCAATTATTTCTTCATTTATTATCTGTTTATCTTTTATTTATTCATTGTTATGTGTTTTTGTTTGTTTGTGTTTGATTATTTACCTGTTTATGTATATTTGTTTACCTGTTTGTTGTTTTTATTTCTTCATCTATTTTTATTTGTTCATTGTTATTTGTTCATTTGTTTATTTGCTTGTGTATTTATCTGTCTATTAAATTAAATTTAACCCTTTATTCAAATGCTTGTTTTTATTTGTTTATCTTTTTTATTTATTTATTTTTTGTTTGCTTATTTATTCATTCACCTGCTATTTGTTTGTTTATGTGTTTATTTATCTGTGTTTCTTTATCCTTTTTGTTGTTTTTAATTGGTTATTTATTTGTTTATATTTGTTGTTTACATGTTTATGCATCTGTTTGCTTTTTCAATTATTTCTTCATTTATTATCTGTTTATCTGTTATTTATTCATTGTTGTGTGTTTTTATTTGTTTGTATTTGATTATTTACCTGTTTATGTATATTTGTTTACCTGTTTGTTTTTTGTTTTTATTTATTCATCTATTTTTATTTGTTCATTGTTATTTGTTCATTTGCTTGCATATTTATCTGTCTGTTAAATTAAATTTAACCCTTTATTCAAATGCTTGTTTTTATTTGTTTATCTTTTTTATTTATTTATTTTTTGTTTGCTTATTTATTCATTCACCTGCTTTTTGTTTGTTTATGTGTTTATTTATCTGTGTTTCTTTATCCTTTTAGTTGGTTTTTAATTGGTTATTTATTTGTTTATATTTGTTGTTTACATGTTTATGCATCTGTTTGCTTTTTCAATTATTTCTTCATTTATTATCTGTTTATCTTTTATTTATTCATTGTTATGTGTTTTTATTTGTTTGTATTTGATTATTTACCTGTTTATGTATATTTGTTTACCTGTTTGTTGTTTGTTTTTATTTCTTCAACTATTTTTATTTGTTCATTGTTATTTGTTCATTTGTTTATTTGCTTGTATATTTATCTGTCTATTAAATTAAATTTAACCCTTTATTCAAATGCTTGTTTTTATTTGTTTATATTTTTTATTTATTTATTTTTTGTTTCTTTATTTGTTTATTCATTTATTTAACTGTTTATCTGTGTTTCTTTATCCATTTAGTTGTTTTTTAATTGGTTATTTATTTGTTTATATTTGTTGTTTACATGTTTATGCATCTGTTTGCTTTTTCAATTATTTCTTCATTTATTATCTGTTTATCTTTTATTTATTCATTGTTATGTGTTTTTGTTTGTTTTTATTTGATTATTTACCTGTTTATGTATATTTGTTTAGCTGTTTGTTGTTTGTTTTTATTTCTTCTTCTATTTTTATTTGTTCATTGTTATTTGTTCATTTGTTTATTTGCTTGTATATTTATCTGTCTATTAAATTAAATGTAACCCTTTATTCAAATGCTTGTTTTTATTTGTTTATCTTTTTACTCATTTATTTTTTGTTTGCTTATTTATTCATTCACCTACTGTTTGTTTGTTTATGTGTTTATTTATCTGTGTTTATTCAAATTTTTATTTATCTGTTCATCTATTTTTTTATTTGTTTGTCGGTGTTCTTCTATTTATCCACTTTTTATTTATATATTTGTTTCTTTATTCAATTATTATTTGTTTTTGTTTACCTCATTATTTATCTCTGTTTGTTCATTTATGTGTTTGTTCCTTTATCTTGTTTTTATTTGTCTGTTTATTTATTGGTTTGTTTCTTTGTAACCCCAAAACTCCTGTCTGTGTGGGGTGTAAATACGAGTAAGCAATGTACAAATATCTAACAATAATCTATGTAATCTAGAAAATATTAATCATGTTTGCTCATAACATCATTTCCACCACAGGGTGCAACAACACTCATAATCAGCAACTGTAAAAAAAAATTCCCCAAGGCAGTTTACATAGTACGGATAGAAAGAGAGTGTTTGTGGCGGCCGCATTTACCAGTTTGGGAGGGCCGCGTTTACCGGTCAGTGTGTATTGGGTGGCCGCATTTAACGGTCAGCGTGTGGGGGTGTTTGTACAGCAAGTAAGTAAATACAGCAAGTAAGTCCAAGTGAATACAGCAAGTCCAGCAAGGAAATACAAGTAATTACACCAAGTAAATACAGCCAGTACATACAAGTAAACACAGCAAGAAATTAGAGAGCGAGAGGCGTTTACGCGTTAGATTTTTGGATGCATAAATACCACAAGTAAGTAAACACAGCAAGTAAGTAAACACTGCAAGTACATACAGGTACATACATCAAGTACACACAAGTGCATAGAGCAAGTAAATACAAGCCCATAAAAGTAAATACAGCAAGTAAAACAAAATCAATAACTAAAGCATCAAATATAAACCATAAGCAATGTACAGGATTGTAACAATAAGCTATGTAATCTAGAAAATATTAATAAGGTTTGCTTATAACATCCTTTACAACACAGGCTGGAACAACACTTATAATCAACAACTTTAAAATAAATTGCCCAAGGCAGTTTACATAGTACAGAAGGAAAGAGCATGGAACAGTATGTTGCATATTATAATAACTAGTACACTATGAAATCACAAATAATACATTACATAATGACAAACTTAAAAAGCAGGTCTGAGAGCTAACACCAGAGCTTCCCAGTCTCGTCCACGCAAGTCCGCGCGTTTGGCAGCCTGGTTTACCGGTTCGTTTGTGTGATGGGCGGCCGCGGTTACCGGTTAGTCTGTGTGGGGTGTAAATATAAAAAGTAAATGAAGCCAGTACATACAAGTAAATACAGCAAGTACAGATAAGTAAACATAGCAAGAAATTAGCGTATGAAAGGCGTTTACGGGTTAGTTTTTGGAGCATAAATAGAGCAAGTACAAGTAAATACAGCAATTGCAGGAAGTCCATACAAGTCCATACAGCAAGTAAATACAGCAGGTAAAACAACATCAATTTCAATAAGTAAAACAGAGGATATATCATAAGCAATGTACAAATGTCTAACAATCATCTATGTGATCTAGAAAATATTAATCATGTTTGCTTATAACATCATTTCCACCACAGGGAGCAGCAACACTCATAATAAGCAACTGTAAAAAAAAAGTGCCCAAGGCAGTTTACATAGTACAGAAAGGAAGAGCATGAAACAGTATATTGCATATTATAATAATACATTATGAAATCACAAGTAATACACTACACGATGATAAAGTTTTAAAGCATTTGTGACAGCCAACACCAGAGCTTTCTCCTCTCATCCATGCCAGAGTGTGTAGGGGGCGGCGCGTTTACGGTTTAGAGCAGTGGTTCCCAAAGTTGTCGCCTCTCACAGCCACCGCAAACCTCCATGCATACCCCTCTGTGGTCGCTCGAACAGGGGCTGAAAAACGAAGCAGAGAGAAACCTATCAGCAAAAGAGGATGGAAACCGAGGGAAAGAATGGTTGGTAACAGTAAAGAGACCCCTACCTGGATTCCAAGGCCTTCTTCAGTGGCATCATCTCACCTGTTTAGAGTGTGGCCTCCGCCGCCACTTACAGCTACCCCAAACCCCCATATATCCTCCTCTGTGGTCAGTCAAACGGGCTGAAAAACAAATGAGAGAGAAAACTGCTGGAAAAAAAGAAGGGAAACGGAGGCAAAAAATATTTGGTAACAGTAAAAAATTAAAACCTGGATTCCAAGGCCTTGTTCAGTGGCATCACCTCACCTGGGTAGCCTGGCCTCTGCCGCCCCTTACAGCCACCCCTAACCTGCATACATCCTTCCCTGGTGAGTCGAACAGGGGCTGAAAAACAAAGCAAGAGAGAGACCTGCCAGAAAAAAAGAAGGGAAAACGAGGCATAGAATATTTGGTAACAGTAAAAAGACTCCTACCTGTATTCCAAGGCCTTCTTCAGTGGCATCAGCTCACCTGTGTAGTGTGCGGCCTCTGCCCGCCTTACAGCCACCCCAAACCTCTGTACATCCTCCTCTGTGTTCAGTGGAGCAGGGGCTGAAAAATGAAACAGAGAGAAAGCTATCAGCAAAATAAAAGAGAAAGCGAGGCAAAGAATGTTTGGTAACAGAATAAAGCCTCCTACCTGTATTCCAAGGCCTTGTTCAGTGGCATCACCTCACCTATGTAGAGTGTGGCCTCTGCCGCCCCTTACAGCCACCCCTAACCTGCATACATCCTTCCCTGGTAAGTCGAACAGGGGCTGAAAAACGAAGCAGAGAGAAAATTATCCGCAAAAAAGAAGGGAAAGGGAGGCAAAGAATGTTTGGTAACAGAATAAGGCCTCCTACCTGGATTCCAAGGCCTTCTTCAGTGGCATCAGCTCACCTGTGTAGAGTGTGGCCTCTGCGCGCCTTACAGCCACCGCTAACCTCTGTACGTCCTCCTCTGTGGTCAGTCGGGCAGGGGCTGAAAAATGAAGGAGAGAGAAACGTTCCAGAAAAAAAGAACGGAAACCCAGAGAAAGAACGTATGGTATCAGTAAAATACTAATACCTGGATTCCAAGGCCTTCCTCAGTGGCATCAGCTCACCTGTGTAGAGTGTGGTCTCTGCCGCCTCTTACAGCCACATCAAACCTCCATATATCCTCCTCTGTGGTCATTCAATCAGAGGCTGAAAAACGAACCACAGAGAAACCTAATAACAAAAATGAAGCGAAATCGAGGCAAAAAATGTTTGATAACAGTAAAAACACTCCTACCTGGATTCCAAGGCCGTCCTCAGTGGCACCAGCTCACCTGTGTAGAGTGTGGCCTCCGCCGCCCCTTACAGCCAGCAATAACCTCCATACATTCTCCTGTGTGGTCAGTTGAAGAGGGGCTGAAAACGAAGCAGAGAGAAACCTATCAGCAAAAAAGAAGGGAAACCGAGGCAAAGAATGTTTGGTAACAGAATAAAGAAACCTACCTGGATTCCAGGTCCTTCAGTGGCATCAGCTCACCTGTGTAGTGTGCGGCCTCTGCCCGCCGTACAGCCACCCCCAACCTCTGTACGTCCTCTGTGGTCAGTCGAGCAGGGGCTGAAAAATGAAGCAGAGAGAAACCTCCCAGAAAAAAAGAACGGAAACCCAGAGAAAGAATGTTTGGTAACAGTAAAAAGACTAATACCTGGATTCCATGGCCTTGTTCAGTGGCACCAGCTCACCTGTTTAGAGTGTGGCCTCCGCCGCCCCTTACAGCCAGCAATAACCTCCATACATTCTCCTGTGTGGTCAGTCGACAGGGGCTGAAAAACAAAGCAAGAGAGAGACCTGCCAGAAAAAAAGAATGAAAACGAGGCATAGAATATTTGGTAACAGTAAAAAGACTCCAACCTGTATTCCAAGGCCTTCTTCAGTGGCATCAGCTCACCTGTGTAGTGTGCGGCCTCTGCCCGCCTTACAGCCACCCCAAACCTCTGTACATCCTCCTCTGTGTTCAGTGGAGCAGGGGCTGAAAAAATGAAACAGAGAGAAAGCTATCAGCAAAATAAAAGAGAAAGCGAGGCAAAGAATGTTTGGTAACAGAATAAAGCCTCCTACCTGTGTTCCAAGGCCTTGTTCAGTGGCATCACCTCGCCAATGTAGAGTGTGGCCTCTGCCCGCCTTACAGCCACCGCTAACCTCTGTACGTCCTCCTCTGTGGTCAGTCGAGCAGGGGCTGAAAAATGAAGGAGCCCATTTGAACGGGGATAGTGGTCTTGTCCTGTGGACCTCCCTCTCTGACTTGGACAAGACACATAGTGCCTCCCATGCACCCACACACACACAGACCACCACCATGCTCTTACCTCTCCTCAGCCTGGTGTTATAGCTAGGAGGATGGCTGTGGCAGAAAAGGAAGCCCAGCAGGCAGCAACAGTTCTTCCTTGTTCACCCTGTTCTTATACCTGAAAGGTGATGTGGCACCACGCGAACCATAGGAGGCAAAAGGAGCTCTTGCTCCCTCAGCCTGTTCTTATAGCTGGAAGGTGGGAGTGGCCCCAAAGGAAGCCAGGAGGCAGCAACAGCTTCCCCTCCCTCAGCTAGTTGGCTGCTAGCAAGCTGCAGGCTGTTAGAATCTAAGTAGTTGATAACACACAGCTGGGTGTTAGAAGCTAAGTAGATTCGTACAAGCAGCAGGGGGTCAGAACGTAAGTAGATGCTAAGAAGCTGCAGGCTGATAGAAGCTACGTAAATGCTCAGAAGCTGCACTCTTATAGAAGCTAAGTAGATGCTGACAAGCTGCAGGTTGTCAGAAGCTAACTAGCTGCTGACAAGCTGCAGGGAGTTAGAAGCTCACTAGCTGCTAGCAAGTACCTAGGAGTATATACAAGTAAATACTGATACATTCGAATAAATACACCAATTCCATACTTGCCCTCTTATCAAGAGATACTCACCAGTCCGTTCGGTGGCAAAAATCAGATCAAGGCTATGGCCTACTACCTGAGTAGGGCCAGATACAAACAGAGAAAGCCCCATGGTAGTCACGGGAGAAGGGAAGAGCTGAGCTGGTCCATTGGGTGCAGCCTCGGGCTTGATGTTGAAATCCCCCAACAGCACCGTGGCAGGGGATTCCAACACCGGGTCCGAGACCACCTTAGCCAGCTCAGATAGTGAGGATGCTGGGCAGAGGGGTGTCTCTGTCTCTTTTCCCTTCCACCACCAGATCGCCCCCAGCCCATTTGAACGGGGATAGTGGCCTTGTCCTGTGGACCTCCCTCTCTGACTTGGACAAGACACATAGTGCCTCCCACGCACCCACCCACCCACCCACAGACCACCACCATGCTCTTACCTCTAGTCAGCCTGGTGTTCCAGCTAGGAGGATGGCTGTGGCAGAAAAGGAAGCCCAGCAGGCAGCAGCAGTTCTTTCCTTGTTCACCCTGGTCTTATACCTGAAAGGTGATGTGGCACCACGCGAACCATAGGAGGCAAAAGGAGCTCTTGCTCCCTCAGCCTGTTCTTATAGCTGGAAGGTGGGAGTGGCTCCAAAGGAAGCCAGGAGGCAGCAACAGCTCCTCCTCCCTCAGCTAATTGGCTGCTAGCAAGCTGCAGGCTGTTAGAAGCTAAGTAGTTGAAAACACACAGCTGGGTTTCAGAAGCTCAGTGGCTGCTAACAAGCCTCAGGCTGTTGGAAGCTAGCTAGCTGCTGACAAGCTGCAGGGATTTAGAAGCTCACTAGCTTCTAGCAAGTACCTAGGAGTATATACAAGTAAATACTGATACATTTGAATAAATACACCAATTCCATACTTGCCCTCTTATCAAGAGATACTCAGCAGTCAGTTCTGTGGCAAAAATCAGATCAAGGCTATGGCCTACTGCTTGAGTAGGGCCAGATACAAACAGAGAAAGCCCCATGGTAGTCATGGGAGATGGGAAGAGCTGAGCTGGTCCATTGGGTGCAGCCTCGGGCTTGATGTTGAAATCCCCCAACAGCACCGTGGCAGGGGATTCCAACACCGGGTCCGAGACCACCTTAGCCAGCTCAGATAGTGAGGATGCTGGGCAGAGGGGTGTCTCTGTCTCTTTTCCCTTCCACCACCAGATCGCCCCCAGCCCATTTGAACGGGGATAGTGGCCTTGTCCTGTGGACCTCCCTCTCTGACTTGGACAAGACACATAGTGCCTCCCACGCACCCACCCACCCACACACAGACCACCACCATGCTCTTACCTCTAGTCAGCCTGGTGTTATAGCTAGGAGGATGGCTGTGGCAGAAAAGGAAGCCCAGCAGGCAGCAGCAGTTCTTTCCTTGTTCACCCTGGTCTTATACCTGGAAGGTGGTGTGGCACCACACGAACCATAGGAGGCAAAAGGAGCTCTTGCTCCCTCAGCCTGTTCTTATAGCTGGAAGGTGGGAGTGGCTCCAAAGGAAGCCAGGAGGCAGCAACAGCTCCTCCTCCCTCAGCTAATTGGCTGCTTGCAAGCTCCAGGCTGTTAGAAGCTAAGTAGTTGAAAACAAGCAGCTGGGTTTCAGAAGCTCAGGGGCTGCTAACAAGCCTCAGGCTGTTGGAAGCTAACTAGCTGCTGACAAGCTGCAGGGAGTTAGAAGCTCACTAGCTTCTAGCAAGTACCTAAGAGTATATACAAGTAAATTCTGATACATTTGAATAAATACACCAATTCCATACTTGCCCTCTTATCAAGAGATACTCACCAGTCAGTTTTGTGGCAAAAATCAGATCAAGGCTATGGCCTACTGCTTGAGTAGGGCCAGATACAAACAGAGAAAGCCCCATGGTAGTCATGGGAGATGGGAAGAGCTGAGCTGGTCCATTGGGTGCAGCCTCGGGGTTGATGTTGAAATCCCCCAACAGCACCGTGGCAGGGGATTCCAACACCGGGTCCGAGACCACCTTAGCCAGCTCAGATAGTGAGGATGCTGGGCAGAGGGGTGTCTCTGTCTCTTTTCCCTTCCACCACCAGATCGCCCCCAGCCCATTTGAACGGGGATAGTGGCCTTGTCCTGTGGACCTCCCTCTCTGACTTGGACAAGACACATAGTGCCTCCCACGCACCCACCCACACACACACACAGACCACCACCATGCTCTTACCTCTAGTCAGCCTGGTGTTCCAGCTAGGAGGATGGCTGTGGCAGAAAAGGAAGCCCAGCAGGCAGCAGCAGTTCTTTCCTTGTTCACCCTGGTCTTATACCTGAAAGGTGATGTGGCACCACGCGAACCATAGGAGGCAAAAGGAGCTCTTGCTCCCTCAGCCTGTTCTTATAGCTGGAAGGTGGGAGTGGCCCCAAAGGAAGCCAGGAGGCAGCAACAGCTCCTCCTCCCTCAGCTCATTGGCTGCTGGCAAGCTGCAGGCTGTTAGAGGGGAGGGGAGGGTTGTTAGCTTGTTAGCTCTCCCCACCCTCTAACTCCACCCTCCAAAGCTCTGGAGGATATATAGCCTCAGTCTTCTCAGTCTGGTTCAGAGGGCCTTCGGGCTCTCTTGCACTCACCTCCTCCTCCTTACTAATCTTACTAACTCCCTTCTATCCTACCTCCTTGCACCCCCCCCCCCAGGGCTTCTCAACCTTCTCAACTCTGTGACCCCACAATGCAGCTCCCCATGCCTCAGGGACCCCAGGGGCAGGGGCAGTGGTGGGGCCAGGGCCACTGAACTCACGTCCGGTCCTCCCCGAGCTGCAACTCCCCTTCGGAGTGGGACAACGCCACTCCTGCCATCGTCCTCGCCTTGCTCGCCTCCCCTCAAGTGCTGCTGGGGATGCTCCCACTCCTACCACCATGCCAACTGCCACCCAAAGATGCTGACGCCGATCTCTCCTCATGGTAGTGGGGGTGTGGGGGTGCGGCGGGGGGTGTGGGTGTGCGGGCGTCACAAGGGGGGGGCAAGGGGGGGCCTGAGGGAGATTTCCCAACCCCACCGAATTGGCTAATCAACCCCACGCAGGGTTGCGACCCACAGGTTGACAGCCCTTGCACTCTAACAATACTAACTCCTTCCTTACTAACAATCCTAATTCCTTGCACATTCCTTCCATCCTAACCCAGGGCTCCTCAAACTGTGGGTGTCGACCCCATGTGACCACTTGCGGGGACAGGCCCCCCTGCGCTCCCCTGCCACGCCCCCCATGCCCCCACGCCCCCGCTGCCGTGAGGAGACATCGGCGTCCTTGTGGCACTCGGGAGCATCCCTGGCAGCGCTTGAGGTGAGGCGAGCAACGCAAGGAGAATGGGGGTGTTGGCAGCGGTGACTGTGGGAGTCCTCCACCCCCCCGCTGAGGGCAGTTGGGGGTGTTGGCAGCGGTGACTGTGGGAGTCCTCCACCCACCCACCCGCTGAGGGCGGTTGCCCGCCCTGTGCTACGCCTGCCTGCTGGGCGGCGATGGCGGTGAAGGGCGCCGTAGCCGCACCGCCTGGTGCCTCGACGCCCGCCCCCTTCACCCGCTGGCCTCTGGCTTTGCCCACCTCTGAAGGTGGCCTTGCGGCTCGGGGAGGACTTCACGTGACTCCAGTGGCCCTGGCCCCACCACTGCCCCTGCCCCTGGGGTCTCTGAACCATGGGGAGCTGCATTGGGGGGTTGGGGGGGGGTCACGGCGTTGGGAAGGTTCAGAACCTCTCACTCTAACTCTACTAACTCCTCTCCCCCTAACTCTACTAACTCCTCTCCCCCTAACCCTTTTTTCGGCCCCTGTTCGCCGGAGAACAGGAGGATTTATGGAGGTCAGGGGTGGCTGTAAGGGGTGGGAGGAGGCCACAATGTATTACACATGCGATGCAATTTCAGTGAATCAGGCCTTGGAATCTCTAGTTTGCTTTTCAGCCCCTGTTCGATTGGCTACAGAGGCCGTAAACGCGCCACCCCACACCCTCTAACTCCTTTCACCCTAATCTTTCTCTGTTACCCTAACCGTTCTAACTCCTTTCATCCTGAACCTCATACTCCTCTCAACCTACCCCTTCTAAAGCTTACAAAACGTGAGAGGCATTGAAGAGTTAGGGTAAAACGCCCGTTAACGCCCGTAAAACTCCAAACCCCGTAAAACTCCAAACTATAAACGCCCCTAAAACTCCAAACTATAAACACCCCTAAAACTCTAAACTATAAAAGCCCCTCCCTCTAAACTTTAAACGCCCCATAGTCTAAACTAAAACACCTCTAAAACGTAAAGCCCTAAACGCCCCAAAACGTTAAACCATAAAAGCCTCTCACCCCACCCTTTCTAAGGCCTTTCACCCTACTTCTTCTAATGCCTCTCATGCTACCATGAATAAGGCCTCTCACCCTACCCTTTCTAATGCCTCCCTCTACTTCTTCTAATGCCTCTCACCCTAACTGTTCTAACTACTCTCACCCTCACCCATTAACCCATTTTTCGGCCCCTGATCCCGTGGAAGATCCCGTGGAAGATCCCGTGGAAGATCCCGTGGAAGATCCCGTGGAAGATCCCGTGGAAGATCCCGTGGCAGATCCCGTGGAATCTCAGGTTTGTTTCTCAGCCCCTGTTCCATTGGCTACAGAGGCGGAGGCACGGAGGTCAGGGGTGGCTGTAAGGGGCGGAGGAGGCCACAATTTACACATGCAATGCAATTTCAGTGAATCAGGCCTTGGAATCTCAGCTTTGCTTCTCAGCCCCTGTTCCATTGGCTACAGAGGCGGAGGCACGGAGGTCAGGGGTGGCTGTAAGGGGCGGAGGAGGCCACAATTTACACATGCAATGCAATTTCAGTGAATCAGGCCTTGGAATCTCAGCTTTGCTTCTCAGCCCCTGTTCCATTGGCTACAGAGGCGGAGGCACGGAGGTCAGGGGTGGCTGTAAGGGGCGGAGGAGGCCACAATTTACACATGCAATGCAATTTCAGTGAATCAGGCCTTGGGATCTCAGCTTTGCTTCTCAGCCCCTGTTCCATTGGCTACAGAGGCGGAGGCACGGAGGTCAGGGGTGGCTGTAAGGGGCGGAGGAGGCCACAATTTACACATGCAATGCAATTTCAGTGAATCAGGCCTTGGAATCTCAGCTTTGCTTCTCAGCCCCTGTTCCATTGGCTACAGAGGCGGAGGCACGGAGGCCAGGGGTGGCTGTAAGGGGCGGAGGAGGCCACAATTTACACATGCAGTGCAATTTCAGTGAATCAGGCCTTGGAATCTCTGCTTTGTTTTTCAGCCCCTGTTCCATTGGCTACAGAGGCGGATGCATGGAGGTCAGGGGTGGCTGTAAGGGGCGGAGGAGGCCACAATTTACACATGCAGTGCAATTTCAGTGAATCAGGCCTTGGAATCTCAGCTTTGCTTCTCAGCCCCTGTTCCATTGGCTACAGAGGCGGAGGCACGGAGGTCAGGGGTGGCTGTAAGGGGCGGAGGAGGCCACAATTTACACATGCAATGCAATTTCAGTGAATCAGGCCTTGGAATCTCAGCTTTGCTTCTCAGCCCCTGTTCCATTGGCTACAGAGGCGGAGGCATGGAGGTCAGGGGTGGCTGTAAGGGGCGGAGGAGGCCACAATTTACACATGCAGTGCAATTTCAGTGAATCAGGCCTTGGAATCTCTGCTTTGTTTTTCAGCCCCTGTTCCATTGGCTACAGAAGCGGATGCATGGAGGTCAGGGGTGGCTGTAAGGGGCGGAGGAGGCCACAATTTACACATGCGATGCAATTTCAGTGAATCAGGCCTTGGAATCCAGGTAGGTGTCTTTATTCTGTTACCAAACATTCTTTGCCTCGATTTCCCTTCTTCTTTGCTGACCGCTTTCTCTCTGCTTCGTTTTTCAGTCCCTGTTCGATTGGCCACAGAGGCGGATGCATGGAGGTCAGGGGTGGCTGTAAGGGGTGGAGGAGGCCACAATTTACACATGCGATGCGATTTCAGTGAATCAGGCCTTGGAATCCAGGTAGGTGTCTTTATTCTCTTACCAAGCATTCTTTGCCTTTGTTTCCCTTCTTTTTTGCTGACCGCTTTCTCTCTGCTTTGTTTTTCAGCCCCTGTTCGATTGGCCACAGAGGCGGATGCATGGAGGTTAGGGGTGGCTGTAAGGGGTGGCGGAGGCACAATCTACACACTCTAAACCGTAAGCGCGCCACCCCACACACTCTAACTCCTTTCACCCTATTCTTTCTCTGTTACCCTAACCGTTCTAACTCCTTTCATCCTGAACCTCATATTCCTCTCAACCTACCCCTTCTAAAGCTTACAAAACGTGAGAGGCATTGAAGAGTTAGGAAAAAACGCCCGTTAACGCCCGTAAAACTCCAAACCCCGTAATACTCCAAAGTATAAACGCCCCTAAAACTCCAAACTATAAACACCCCTAAAACTCTAAACTCTAAAAGCCCTTCCCTCTAAACTATAAACGCCCCATAGTCTAAACTAAAACACCTCTAAAACTTAGAGCCCTAAACGACCCAAAACGTTGAACCATAAAAGCCTCTCACCCTACCCTTTCTAAGGCCTTTCACCCTACTTCTTCTAATGCCTCTCATGCTACCATGAATAAGGCCTCTCACCCTACCCTTTCTAATGCCTCCTTCTACTTCTCCTAATGCCTCTCACCCTAACTGTTCTAACTACTCTCACCCTCACCCTAACCGTTCTAACTCCTTTCAGGTCAACCCATTTTTCGGCCCCTGTTCGACGGAGAACGGGAGGATTCACGGAGGTCGGGGTGGCCGTTAGGTGTGGAGGAGGCCACAATTTACACACTCTAAACTGTAAACGCGCCACCCCACACACTCTGGCACGGACGAGAAGAGAAAGCTCTGGTGTTGGCTGTTACAACTGCTTTATAAGGTTATCATCATGTTGTGTATTACTTGTGATTTCATAATCTATTATTATAATATGCATTATACTGTTTGATGCTCTTTCTTTCTGTACCATGTAAACTGCTTTGGGTAGATTTTTTTTTTTTTTTAAAGTTGCTGATTATGAGTGTTGTTGCTCCCTGTGGTGGAAATGATGTTATAAGCGAACATGATTAATATTTTCTAGATCACGTAGATGATTGTTAGACATTTGTACATTGCTTATGATATATCCTCTATGTTTTACTTATTGAAATTGATGTTGTTTTACCTGCTGTATTTACTTGCTGTATGGACTTGTATGGACTTCCTGCAATTGCTGTATTTACTTGTACTTGCTCTATTTATGCTCCAAAAACTAACCCGTAAACGCCTTTCATACGCTAATTTCTTGCTATGTTTACTTATCTGTACTTGCTGTATTTACTTGTATGTACTGGCTTCATTTACTTTTTATATTTACACCCCACACAGACTAACCGGTAACCGCGGCCGCCCATCACACAAACGAACCGGTAAAGCAGGCTGCCAAACGCGCAGACTTGCGTGGACGAGACTGGGAAGCTCTGGTGTTAGCTCTCAGACCTGCTTTTTAAGTTTGTCATTATGTAATGTATTATTTGTGATTTCATAGTGTACTAGTTATTATAATATGCAACATACTGTTCCATGCTCTTTCCTTCTGTACTATGTAAACTGCCTTGGGCAATTTATTTTAAAGTTGTTGATTATAAGTGTTGTTCCAGCCTGTGTTGTAAAGGATGTTATAAGCAAACCTTATTAATATTTTCTAGATTACATAGCTTATTGTTACAATCCTGTACATTGCTTATGGTTTATATTTGATGCTTTAGTTATTGATTTTGTTTTACTTGCTGTATTTACTTTTATGGGCTTGTATTTACTTGCTCTATGCACTTGCGTGTACTTGATGTATGTACCTGTATGTACTTGCAGTGTTTACTTACTTGCTGTGTTTACTTACTTGTGGTATTTATGCATCCAAAAATCTAACGCGTAAACGCCTCTCGCTCTCTAATTTCTTGCTGTGTTTACTTGTATGTACTGGCTGTATTTACTTGGTGTAATTACTTGTATTTCCTTGCTGGACTTGCTGTATTCACTTGGACTTACTTGCTGTATTTACTTACTTGCTGTACAAACACCCCCACACGCTGACCGTTAAATGCGGCCGCCCAATACACACTGACCGGTAAACGCGGCCCTCCCAAACTGGTAAATGCGGCCGCCACAAACACTCTCTTTCTATCCGTACTATGTAAACTGCCTTGGGCAATTTTTTTTTACAGTTGCTGATTATGAGTGTTGTTGCACCCTGCGGTGGAAATGATGTTATAAGCAAACACGATTAAAATTTTCTATATTACATAGCTTATTGTTACAATTATGTACATCGCTTATCATATATACTTTTATGTTTTACTTATTGAAATTAATTTTGTTTTACATCCTCTATTTCCTTGCTGTATGGACTTGCTGCAATTGCTGTATTTACTGGTACTTGTTCTATTTACACATGGAAACTCTAACCCAGAAACGCCTCTCACACTCTTAACCCGTAAACGCCTCTCATACTCTAACCCATGAATGCCTAGAACTCTCTAATTTCTTGCTGTGTTTACTTACTTACCTATTTATTTATATTTATATCCCGCCCCATACCCGAGGGTCTCTGGGCGGCTTACAACAATTAAGAACAAGCACACTAAAAATTGTATCACACAATAATAAAACCAGCGTAAGATTTAGAAACCAACATGATAATGAGAATAAGAATAAAAACAATACAAAAACAGTTTAAAACAGTGGTGTTTGGAAGGAGGGAAGAATAAAGAGCATTTAGCCAAAGGCCTGAGTGAAGAGGTGCGTCTTTACCGCCTTTCTGAATGTAAACAAAGAAGGGGCCTGACGCACCTCCAAGGGGAGACCATTCCATAGCCTGGGGGCCACTACTGAGAAGGCCCTCTCCCGGGTGCCCACCCGCCTAACCTCTGAAGGCGGTGGGACAACCAGGAGGGCCTCTCCTGCAGATCTTAAGACATGGGCAGGTTTATATGGGAGAAGGCGCTCCTTTAGATATCTGGGGCCCAAGACATTTAGGACCTTATAAGTCAGAGTTAGCACCTTGAATTGGGCTCGGAAATGAATTGGCAGCCAGTGAAGTTCTTTTAGAACCGGTGTGATATGCGTCCGGTTAGCTGTACCGGTCAGCCCTCGGGCAGCTGCATTTTGCACTAGCTGCAACGTCCGAACCGTCTTCAAGGGCAGCCCCATGTAGAGCGCATTACAATAGTCCAACCTGGAGGTTACCAGAGCGTGGATAACTGTGGCCAGGTCATCTCTATCCAAAAAAGGTTTCAGTTGACGTACCAACCGTAGTTGGGAGTAGGCACTCCTGGCCACGGCCTCCACCTGAGCTTCAAGTGTTAGCGCAGAGTCCAGGAGTACCCCCAAATTTCTCACCTGTTCCTTCCCGGATATAGTAACTCCATCAAGGACAGGGTATCTCCCAACTACTTGGACCCGAGAGCCTGTAGCACACAGCACCTCTGTCTCGTCTGGATACAGTTTCAATTTATTGGCCCTCATCCAGCCCATTACCGCCTCCAGGCACCTGTCAAGCACTTCTACCACCTCTCCTGATTCAGATGGCACAGAGAGATAGAGCTGGGTATCATCTGCGTATTGATGGCACCTCACTCCAAAACTCCTGATGATCTCTCCCAGCGGCTTCGTGTAGATATTAAATAACATGGGAGATAAGATTGACCCCTGGGGAACCCCACAAGTGAGTTCCCAGGGTGTCGACTCATTCTCTCCCATCACCACTATCTGAGATCGTCTCTGGAGATAGGAGCGGAGCCAGCGCCAAGCACTGCCTCCAACTCCTAAACTCCGTAGCCTCTCCAGGAGGATACCATGGTCAATGGTATCAAAAGCCGCTGAGAGGTCCAGAAGAACCAGCAGGGTAGCATTCCCTCTGTCTTTCTCCCGGAGAGGATCATCGACTAGGGCGACCAAGGTGGTTTCCGTGCCATGACCGGGTCTAAAGCCAGATTGAAATGGGTCTAGATAATCAGCTTCCCCCAAGCATGCCTGCAGCTGAACAGCGACAAACCTCTCTAGAACCTTGCCTAGAAAAGGTATGTTGGCCACCGGGCGATAGGTGTTTAAATCTTCCGGATCCAGGGAGGCCTTCTTCAGGAGGGGGCGCACCACAGCCTGTTTAAGGGCCAATGGAACCACCCCCTCTCTCAGAGAGGCATTTACCACTTCCTGGACCCGCCCGGTCATACCTTGCCGGCTAGTTTTAATCAGCCAAGAAGGGCAGGGATCCAGAGAGCACGTTGTCGGCCGCACCCCTGCAAGCAGCTCGTCCACATCCTCGGGCCGCAATAATTGAAACTGATCCAAAATAACTGGACCAGACAGTGCTCCGGACGCCTCCCCTGGACTAAGTCCAATTGTGACATCGAATCCCCTACGAATCTGAGCAACTGTGTCCTCAAAGTGCTTTGCAAAACTGTCACAGCAGGTATTAGACGGCCGAGGCTCACGTTTTATCGAGCCGGGTTTTATAAGGCCCTTTATAAAGAGCTCCGCTGGACGGCTACTCGAGGACGCGATGGCGGAGGAGAAAAAACTCCTTTTCGCCTCCGTCACTGCCACGTGGTAGGCACGATAGTGTGCTCTAACTCGTGTTCGGTCAGATTCACAGCCAGATTTACGCCACTTGCGCTCTAGCCGTCGACCTTCCTGTTTCATGGCCCGGAGCTCCATGGAGTACCAAGGAGCTTTCTGGGCTCTGCAAGAAGACCGAGGGCACTTGGGAGCGATCGTGTCAATAGCCCTGGTCATCTCCTGATTCCAGAGAGAGACCAGAGCTTCAACAGGAGCACCAGACATGCCAACTGGAAAATCCCCCAGGGCATTCAGGAATCGTTGAGATTCCATAAGTCTCCGGGGGCGGACCAACTCAATAGGTCCTCTGACTCCACAGAGAGGGACTGCCGCTGTAAGTCCAAACCTCACCAGTGAGTGATCCGTCCATGACAAAGGGCTGATAGTCAGCCCTCCTATCAACGGATAGCCATCAATTCCTTGTTCACCCTGTTCTTACACCTGGAAGGTGGTGTGGCACCAGACGAAACACAGGAGGCAACAGGAGCCATTCCTCCCTCAGCCTGTACTTTTAGCTGGAAGGTGGGTGTGGCACTAAAGGAAGTTAGGAGGTAGCAACAGGCCCTTCTCCCTCACCTAATTGGCTGCTAGCAAGCTGCAGGCTGTTAGAAGCTAAGTAGTTGATAACACGCAGCTGGGTGTTAGAAGCTAAGTAGATGCTGGCAAGCAGCAACATGTTAGAGGGGAGGGTTTTAGCTTGTTAGCTATCCCCACCTTCTAACCCCACACTCTAACAACCTGGAGCATATAAGCCTCACCTCTCTCACTGTAAGCCCTCTCACTCTGGCGTGCTAACTCCTAGCACCGTAACACTTCTAACCCCTTGCACCCTAACCGTTCCGAGTCCCTGCACCCTAAACGTTCCGAGTCCTTCCACCCTAACCCTTCCGACTCCTTCCACCATAACCCTGCTAACCCCTTCCACCCTAACCCTCCAAACCCCTTCCACCCTATCCCTTCAAACCCCTTCCACCCTATCCCTTCTAACCCCTTCCACCCTAACCCTCCAAACCCTTCCCACCCTAACCCTCCAAAACCCTCGCAGCCTAACCCTTCCGACCCCTTCCACCCTAACCCTTCCGACTCCTTCCACCATAACCCTGCTAACCCCTTCCACCCTAACCCTCCAAACCCCTTCCACCCTATCCCTTCAAACCCCTTCCACCCTATCCCTTCTAACCCCTTCCACCCTAACCCTCCAAACCCTTCCCACCCTAACCCTCCAAAACCCTCGCAGCCTAACCCTTCCGACCCCTTCCACCCTAACCCTTCCGACTCCTTCCACCATAACCCTTCCGACTCCTTCCACCATAACCCTTCTAACCCCTTCCACCCTATCCCTTCAAACCCCTTCCACCCTAACCCTCCAAACCCTTCCCACCCTAACCCTCCAAAACCCTCGCAGCCTAACCCTCCAAAACCCTCGCACCCTAACCCTTCCCATCCCTCGCACCCTAACCCTTCCAATCCCTCGCACCCTATCCCTTCCAACCCCTCGCACCCTAACCCTTCCAACCCCTCCCACCCTAACCCTTCCAACCCTTCTCACCCGAACCCTCCTAACTCCTTTCCCCGTAACCCTCCTAACTCCTTCCACCCTAACCCATCCACCTCCTTCCACCCTAACCCTTCTAACTCCTTCCACCCTAACCCTTCTAACTCCTTCCACCCTAACACTTCTTTTTTTTTTTAGTTTAGTTTATCTGTCGCTTTTTTATGAGCGCAAATGCAGTGTTTTGTGTGGTAGCATTCTTCCATTACTTTTTTTTAATATCTTTATTGAATTTTAGTACATACTATTAATAATCAGCAGTATTAACAAATCCTTCTTCAAACAATGTGCATTTCACCCGTGATTCTACTCCCCCCCACCCCCCACCCCCATCCCATTGTGAACTCCAAAGTTTGATTTTAAAATGAGATGTTTCCAATCCATTTCATCAAAAATTCTCTTTCAGGTAATGTTCTGCCCACAGTTCCTCCAACAATTTATTCTGGCACTCCCAATTATTCTAGCCAATCTTAAAGGCGTATAGTACCATCTATACCAAACTTTTAGAGTAATTTCTTTCATCAAAGTGGTAGACCACCATTTATGCTTTTTATTTATTAAGTTAACCCACTTTTCTTGTGGGAAGTCAGTTCCTAAATCCATGTTCCAATTTCCTCTTATAGTTTCTAAGTTCCTGTCTATGGTACAGTTCAACAGGGTTTTGTAGATCCTAGAGGCTAGCCCTTTGATAGATTCGGAAGCCTGTTTAATAGTGTTCTCGTATTCATTTAACGGTCGTTGCACCGCGGCTCTTGAGTCTTGAGAACCTAGTGCTCTTCCTATAGCAATGCGTGAGAGCCAGTTATTTTGGAGAGGAATACAGACAGCTGTTATTTGCTCAATTTTAACTCGGCCTAATGAATTATAGCAATCTCTCAGCGTTTTTATACCGATATTTTCTGATCTCTCCCAAATTACTATAGGGATTTTACGAATCAAATCTGGATGGTACCGCAGTGGTACTAAAGAAGATATTGAGGGCAGTAGATGCTTCTGCCGTGATATCCAGCAGTCTATCTGTGTTTTGATAAATGGATTCTGATTTTGATGTGCTCTCCTGTTGATTTTATTTCTGTAAAATATGTTATTCAGTATGTCAGATTGCTGTTCTTCTATCTCCCACCAGAGTGGGCGTATCTTTCTTAAACCATGTAAATTGTTGGCTAGTCTAAAAGCTTGAAAATAAAGCTGAATATTTGGAACTGCCCATCCTCCCATATTAGATGGTTTTTGTGTAATCCTATTCCGTATTCTGCTCCTTTTAGAGTTGTAGATATAGCCATTTATTACATCTTTGAGTTTGTTATATATCTGTCTTGTTGGAGTTACAGGCAATGCTTGAAATAGATAAAGCAGTTTGGGTATTAAAAAAGTTTTTGCAGCTGCAACCCTTCCCAACAATGATAGATGTTTATCCTTCCACTCCCTGATTTGTTTCTTTAATCGTTGGAGTACTGGATTGTAATTTTCTGTGAGAATCCTATCTAAGTTTTTTGGTATATAAATACCCAGATACTTTATTTTCCTTTTGTATTGTGGGTTATCGAGCAGCGCCAAAGTTTGTTGCTGTATATTTGGACTGATATTGTGGAACTGGATTTCTGTCGTTGAGTAATTTATTGCCAAACCTGAGGTGTTCTTAAATTCTTCTAATATATGTGCACAAGTCTTCTTGTTGTCTCCAAAGGCCTGGAGGTAGTAATGACTGTGTCATCTGCAAAGTTTTGCGTAATAATATGAAAATTCCCTATTTTATAGGGTTTCATCATATTGTCACTTCTTATAACTCTCACGAGAGGTTCCAAAGCTATGTTAAATAAAATTGGTGACATTGGGTCACCCTGTTTTGTTCCTCTCTTTAATTCAATTCTATCTGAGAGAGTGTTGTTTATTCGAAGTTGTGCCGTGTTGTCCGTATACAGACCCTTTATGATATTTACAAATTGATCGCCAAAATTCATTTCTTTTAAGAGTTTTTGCAGATACTTATGAGAGATTGAGTCAAAAGCCTTCTCTAGATCTAGAGCCAAAATAGCTAATGGTTTATTATACTTTTTTTGCATGGTATTTTATATTTAACAAAGCCCTGATTGGATCTATTATTAATCTTCCCTCCATGAAACCAGATCGGTCCCTGCTTATATAACTATCAATGAATTTAGTTATCCTACGGGTCAAAATGGCAGTGAATATTTTTGTATCCAAATTAATTAAGGCAATTGGACGGTATGACTTTGGATCAACCAAATTTTTGTTTGCTTTTGGTATTGGAAGGATTAAGGATTGTCTCCAAGACGGAGGAATGATACCACAGTTTATAATATGAGAAAACGTTTTGGCCAATTTATTAGCTAGTTGATCCATAAAGGTTTTATAAAATAGAGCTGAGTATCCATCCGGTCCCGGCGCCTTGTTTATTTTCAATTTTTTTATTTCCACTCTAACCTCTTGCTCTGTCACAGGTAGGACCAAAGTTGCTCTCTGTTCTTCTCTAATCTCAGGAAGGTTAGCTTTATTGAGAAAATTATCCATAATGGTAATATCAATAGGTGGGTCTGTGTAAAGATTGGAATGGAATTCCTTCATAATCTGTTTTAATTTTTTATTCAGTCTGTGCTTTATTCCATTGGAATCCGCTAATTCCAAAATATGATTTGGCATTTCCTTCTTTTTTCTTAATAAAGTTGCCAGAGATTTGGAATTTTTGTTTGCAAAGTTATATAGCTTATTGCTACTTAACATAGCCTGATATGATATTTTCTTTGTATCTAATAGTAGTAATTTGTTAACCCTTTATTCAAATGCTTGTTTTTATTTGTTTATCTTTTTATTTATTTATTTTTTGTTTGCTTATTTATTCATTCACCTGCTTTTTGTTTGTTTATGTGTTTATTTATCTGTGTTTCTTTATCCTTTTAGTTGTTTTTAATTGGTTATTTATTTGTTTATATTTGTTGTTTACGTGTTTATGCATCTGTTTGCTTTTTCAATTATTTCTTCATTTATTATCTGTTTATCTTTTATTTATTCATTGTTATGTATTTTTATTTGTTTGTATTTGGTTATTTACCTGTTTATGTATATTTGTTTACCTGTTTGTTGTTTGTTTTTATTTCTTCATCTATTTTTATTTGTTCGTTTGTTTATTTGCTTGTATATTTATCTGTCTGTTAAATTAAATTTAACCCTTTATTCAAATGCTTGTTTTTATTTGTTTATCTTTTTTTTTATTTATTTTTTGTTTGCTTATTTGTTTATTCATTTATTTAACTGTTTATCTGTGTTTCTTTATCCTTTTAGTTGTTTTTTAATTGGTTATTTATTTGTTTATATTTGTTGTTTACATGTTTATGCATCTGTTTGCTTTTTCAATTATTTCTTCCTTTATTATCTGTTTATCTTTTATCTATTCATTGTTATGTGTTTTTATTTGTTTGTTTGTATTTGATTATTTACCTGTTTATGTATATTTGTTTACCTGTTTGTTGTTTGTTTTCATTTATTCATCTATTTTTATTTGTTCATTGTTATTTGTTCATTTGTTTATTTGCTTGTGTATTTATCTGTCTGTTAAATTAAATTTAACCCTTTATTCAAATGCTTGTTTTTATTTGTTTATCTTTTTTATTTATTTATTTTTTGTTTGCTTATTTATTCATTCACCTGCTTTTTGTTTGTTTATGTGTTTGTTTATCTGTGTTTCTTTATCCTTTTAGTTGTTTTTTAATTGGTTATTTATTTGTTTATATTTGTTGTTTACATGTTTATGCATCTGCTTTTTCAATTATTTCTTCCTTTATTATCTGTTTATCTTTTATTTATTCATTGTTATGTGTTTTTGTTTGTTTGTTTTTATTTGATTATCTACCTGTTTATGTATATTTGTTTACCTGTTTGTTGTTTGTTTTTATTTCTTCTTCTATTTTTATTTGTTCGTTTGTTTATTTGCTTGTATATTTATCTGTCTATTAAATTAAATTTAACCCTTTATTCAAATGCTTGTTTTTATTTGTTTATCTTTTTTACTCATTTATTTTTTGTTTGCTTATTTATTATTCACCTGCTTTTTGTTTGTTTATGTGTTTATTTATCCTTTTAGTTGTTTTTAACTGGTTATTTAATTGTTTATATTTGTTGTTTCCATGTTTATGCATCTGTTTGCTTTTTCAATTATTTCTTCCTTTATTATCTGTTTATCTTTTATTTATTCATTGTTATGTGTTTTTGTTTGTTTGTGTTTGATTATTTACCTGTTTATGTATATTTGTTTACCTGTTTGTTGTTTGTTTTTATTTCTTCATCTATTTTTATTTGTTCATTGTTATTTGTTCATTTGTTTATTTGCTTGTATATTTATCTGTCTATTAAATTAAATTTAACCCTTTATTAAAATGCTTGTTTTTATTTGTTTATCTTTTTTATTTTTTATTTTTTGTTTGCTTATTTATTCATTCACCTGCTTTTTGTTTGTTTATGTGTTTATTTATCTGTGTTTCTTTATCCTTTTAGTTGTTTTTTAATTGGTTATTTATTTGTTTATATTTGTTGTTTACATGTTTATGCATCTGTTTGCTTTTTCAATTATTTCTTCATTTATTATCTGTTTATCTGTTATTTATTCATTGTTGTGTGTTTTTATTTGTTTGTATTTGATTATTTACCTGTTTATGTATATTTGTTTACCTGTTTGTTTTTTGTTTTTATTTATTCATCTATTTTTATTTGTTCATTGTCATTTGTTTATTTGCTTGTATATTTATCTGTCTATTAAATTAAATTTAACCCTTTATTCAAATGCTAGTTTTTATTTGTTTATCTTTTTATTTATTTATTATTTGTTTGCTTATTTATTCATTCACCTGCTTTTTGTTTGTTTATGTGTTTATTTATCTGTGTTTCTTTATCATTTTAGTTGTTTTTTAATTGGTTATTTATTTGTTTATATTTGTTGTTTACATGTTTATGCATCTGTTTGCTTTTTCAATTATTTCTTCATTTATTATCTGTTTATCTTTTATTTATTCATTGTTATGTGTTTTTGTTTGTTTGTGTTTGATTATTTACCTGTTTATGTATATTTGTTTACCTGTTTGTTGTTTTTATTTCTTCATCTATTTTTATTTGTTCATTGTTATTTGTTCATTTGTTTATTTGCTTGTGTATTTATCTGTCTATTAAATTAAATTTAACCCTTTATTCAAATGCTTGTTTTTATTTGTTTATCTTTTTTATTTATTTATTTTTTGTTTGCTTATTTATTCATTCACCTGCTATTTGTTTGTTTATGTGTTTATTTATCTGTGTTTCTTTATCCTTTTTGTTGTTTTTAATTGGTTATTTATTTGTTTATATTTGTTGTTTACATGTTTATGCATCTGTTTGCTTTTTCAATTATTTCTTCATTTATTATCTGTTTATCTGTTATTTATTCATTGTTGTGTGTTTTTATTTGTTTGTATTTGATTATTTACCTGTTTATGTATATTTGTTTACCTGTTTGTTGTTTGTTTTTATTTATTCATCTATTTTTATTTGTTCATTGTTATTTGTTCATTTGCTTGCATATTTATCTGTCTGTTAAATTAAATTTAACCCTTTATTCAAATGCTTGTTTTTATTTGTTTATCTTTTTTATTTATTTATTTTTTGTTTGCTTATTTATTCATTCACCTGCTTTTTGTTTGTTTATGTGTTTATTTATCTGTGTTTCTTTATCCTTTTAGTTGGTTTTTAATTGGTTATTTATTTGTTTATATTTGTTGTTTACATGTTTATGCATCTGTTTGCTTTTTCAATTATTTCTTCATTTATTATCTGTTTATCTTTTATTTATTCATTGTTATGTGTTTTTATTTGTTTGTATTTGATTATTTACCTGTTTATGTATATTTGTTTACCTGTTTGTTGTTTGTTTTTATTTCTTCAACTATTTTTATTTGTTCATTGTTATTTGTTCATTTGTTTATTTGCTTGTATATTTATCTGTCTATTAAATTAAATTTAACCCTTTATTCAAATGCTTGTTTTTATTTGTTTATATTTTTTATTTATTTATTTTTTGTTTCTTTATTTGTTTATTCATTTATTTAACTGTTTATCTGTGTTTCTTTATCCATTTAGTTGTTTTTTAATTGGTTATTTATTTGTTTATATTTGTTGTTTACATGTTTATGCATCTGTTTGCTTTTTCAATTATTTCTTCATTTATTATCTGTTTATCTTTTATTTATTCATTGTTATGTGTTTTTGTTTGTTTGTTTTTATTTGATTATTTACCTGTTTATGTATATTTGTTTAGCTGTTTGTTGTTTGTTTTTATTTCTTCTTCTATTTTTATTTGTTCATTGTTATTTGTTCATTTGTTTATTTGCTTGTATATTTATCTGTCTATTAAATTAAATGTAACCCTTTATTCAAATGCTTGTTTTTATTTGTTTATCTTTTTACTCATTTATTTTTTGTTTGCTTATTTATTCATTCACCTACTGTTTGTTTGTTTATGTGTTTATTTATCTGTGTTTATTCAAATTTTTATTTATCTGTTCATCTATTTTTTTATTTGTTTGTCGGTGTTCTTCTATTTATCCACTTTTTATTTATATATTTGTTTCTTTATTCAATTATTATTTGTTTTTGTTTACCTCATTATTTATCTCTGTTTGTTCATTTATGTGTTTGTTCCTTTATCTTGTTTTTATTTGTCTGTTTATTTATTGGTTTGTTTCTTTGTAACCCCAAAACTCCTGTCTGTGTGGGGTGTAAATACGAGTAAGCAATGTACAAATATCTAACAATAATCTATGTAATCTAGAAAATATTAATCATGTTTGCTCATAACATCATTTCCACCACAGGGTGCAACAACACTCATAATCAGCAACTGTAAAAAAAAATTCCCCAAGGCAGTTTACATAGTACGGATAGAAAGAGAGTGTTTGTGGCGGCCGCATTTACCAGTTTGGGAGGGCCGCGTTTACCGGTCAGTGTGTATTGGGTGGCCGCATTTAACGGTCAGCGTGTGGGGGTGTTTGTACAGCAAGTAAGTAAATACAGCAAGTAAGTCCAAGTGAATACAGCAAGTCCAGCAAGGAAATACAAGTAATTACACCAAGTAAATACAGCCAGTACATACAAGTAAACACAGCAAGAAATTAGAGAGCGAGAGGCGTTTACGCGTTAGATTTTTGGATGCATAAATACCACAAGTAAGTAAACACAGCAAGTAAGTAAACACTGCAAGTACATACAGGTACATACATCAAGTACACACAAGTGCATAGAGCAAGTAAATACAAGCCCATAAAAGTAAATACAGCAAGTAAAACAAAATCAATAACTAAAGCATCAAATATAAACCATAAGCAATGTACAGGATTGTAACAATAAGCTATGTAATCTAGAAAATATTAATAAGGTTTGCTTATAACATCCTTTACAACACAGGCTGGAACAACACTTATAATCAACAACTTTAAAATAAATTGCCCAAGGCAGTTTACATAGTACAGAAGGAAAGAGCATGGAACAGTATGTTGCATATTATAATAACTAGTACACTATGAAATCACAAATAATACATTACATAATGACAAACTTAAAAAGCAGGTCTGAGAGCTAACACCAGAGCTTCCCAGTCTCGTCCACGCAAGTCCGCGCGTTTGGCAGCCTGGTTTACCGGTTCGTTTGTGTGATGGGCGGCCGCGGTTACCGGTTAGTCTGTGTGGGGTGTAAATATAAAAAGTAAATGAAGCCAGTACATACAAGTAAATACAGCAAGTACAGATAAGTAAACATAGCAAGAAATTAGCGTATGAAAGGCGTTTACGGGTTAGTTTTTGGAGCATAAATAGAGCAAGTACAAGTAAATACAGCAATTGCAGGAAGTCCATACAAGTCCATACAGCAAGTAAATACAGCAGGTAAAACAACATCAATTTCAATAAGTAAAACAGAGGATATATCATAAGCAATGTACAAATGTCTAACAATCATCTATGTGATCTAGAAAATATTAATCATGTTTGCTTATAACATCATTTCCACCACAGGGAGCAGCAACACTCATAATAAGCAACTGTAAAAAAAAAGTGCCCAAGGCAGTTTACATAGTACAGAAAGGAAGAGCATGAAACAGTATATTGCATATTATAATAATACATTATGAAATCACAAGTAATACACTACACGATGATAAAGTTTTAAAGCATTTGTGACAGCCAACACCAGAGCTTTCTCCTCTCATCCATGCCAGAGTGTGTAGGGGGCGGCGCGTTTACGGTTTAGAGCAGTGGTTCCCAAAGTTGTCGCCTCTCACAGCCACCGCAAACCTCCATGCATACCCCTCTGTGGTCGCTCGAACAGGGGCTGAAAAACGAAGCAGAGAGAAACCTATCAGCAAAAGAGGATGGAAACCGAGGGAAAGAATGGTTGGTAACAGTAAAGAGACCCCTACCTGGATTCCAAGGCCTTCTTCAGTGGCATCATCTCACCTGTTTAGAGTGTGGCCTCCGCCGCCACTTACAGCTACCCCAAACCCCCATATATCCTCCTCTGTGGTCAGTCAAACGGGCTGAAAAACAAATGAGAGAGAAAACTGCTGGAAAAAAAGAAGGGAAACGGAGGCAAAAAATATTTGGTAACAGTAAAAAATTAAAACCTGGATTCCAAGGCCTTGTTCAGTGGCATCACCTCACCTGGGTAGCCTGGCCTCTGCCGCCCCTTACAGCCACCCCTAACCTGCATACATCCTTCCCTGGTGAGTCGAACAGGGGCTGAAAAACAAAGCAAGAGAGAGACCTGCCAGAAAAAAAGAAGGGAAAACGAGGCATAGAATATTTGGTAACAGTAAAAAGACTCCTACCTGTATTCCAAGGCCTTCTTCAGTGGCATCAGCTCACCTGTGTAGTGTGCGGCCTCTGCCCGCCTTACAGCCACCCCAAACCTCTGTACATCCTCCTCTGTGTTCAGTGGAGCAGGGGCTGAAAAATGAAACAGAGAGAAAGCTATCAGCAAAATAAAAGAGAAAGCGAGGCAAAGAATGTTTGGTAACAGAATAAAGCCTCCTACCTGTATTCCAAGGCCTTGTTCAGTGGCATCACCTCACCTATGTAGAGTGTGGCCTCTGCCGCCCCTTACAGCCACCCCTAACCTGCATACATCCTTCCCTGGTAAGTCGAACAGGGGCTGAAAAACGAAGCAGAGAGAAAATTATCCGCAAAAAAGAAGGGAAAGGGAGGCAAAGAATGTTTGGTAACAGAATAAGGCCTCCTACCTGGATTCCAAGGCCTTCTTCAGTGGCATCAGCTCACCTGTGTAGAGTGTGGCCTCTGCGCGCCTTACAGCCACCGCTAACCTCTGTACGTCCTCCTCTGTGGTCAGTCGGGCAGGGGCTGAAAAATGAAGGAGAGAGAAACGTTCCAGAAAAAAAGAACGGAAACCCAGAGAAAGAACGTATGGTATCAGTAAAATACTAATACCTGGATTCCAAGGCCTTCCTCAGTGGCATCAGCTCACCTGTGTAGAGTGTGGTCTCTGCCGCCTCTTACAGCCACATCAAACCTCCATATATCCTCCTCTGTGGTCATTCAATCAGAGGCTGAAAAACGAACCACAGAGAAACCTAATAACAAAAATGAAGCGAAATCGAGGCAAAAAATGTTTGATAACAGTAAAAACACTCCTACCTGGATTCCAAGGCCGTCCTCAGTGGCACCAGCTCACCTGTGTAGAGTGTGGCCTCCGCCGCCCCTTACAGCCAGCAATAACCTCCATACATTCTCCTGTGTGGTCAGTTGAAGAGGGGCTGAAAACGAAGCAGAGAGAAACCTATCAGCAAAAAAGAAGGGAAACCGAGGCAAAGAATGTTTGGTAACAGAATAAAGAAACCTACCTGGATTCCAGGTCCTTCAGTGGCATCAGCTCACCTGTGTAGTGTGCGGCCTCTGCCCGCCGTACAGCCACCCCCAACCTCTGTACGTCCTCTGTGGTCAGTCGAGCAGGGGCTGAAAAATGAAGCAGAGAGAAACCTCCCAGAAAAAAAGAACGGAAACCCAGAGAAAGAATGTTTGGTAACAGTAAAAAGACTAATACCTGGATTCCATGGCCTTGTTCAGTGGCACCAGCTCACCTGTTTAGAGTGTGGCCTCCGCCGCCCCTTACAGCCAGCAATAACCTCCATACATTCTCCTGTGTGGTCAGTCGACAGGGGCTGAAAAACAAAGCAAGAGAGAGACCTGCCAGAAAAAAAGAATGAAAACGAGGCATAGAATATTTGGTAACAGTAAAAAGACTCCAACCTGTATTCCAAGGCCTTCTTCAGTGGCATCAGCTCACCTGTGTAGTGTGCGGCCTCTGCCCGCCTTACAGCCACCCCAAACCTCTGTACATCCTCCTCTGTGTTCAGTGGAGCAGGGGCTGAAAAAATGAAACAGAGAGAAAGCTATCAGCAAAATAAAAGAGAAAGCGAGGCAAAGAATGTTTGGTAACAGAATAAAGCCTCCTACCTGTGTTCCAAGGCCTTGTTCAGTGGCATCACCTCGCCAATGTAGAGTGTGGCCTCTGCCCGCCTTACAGCCACCGCTAACCTCTGTACGTCCTCCTCTGTGGTCAGTCGAGCAGGGGCTGAAAAATGAAGGAGCCCATTTGAACGGGGATAGTGGTCTTGTCCTGTGGACCTCCCTCTCTGACTTGGACAAGACACATAGTGCCTCCCATGCACCCACACACACACAGACCACCACCATGCTCTTACCTCTCCTCAGCCTGGTGTTATAGCTAGGAGGATGGCTGTGGCAGAAAAGGAAGCCCAGCAGGCAGCAACAGTTCTTCCTTGTTCACCCTGTTCTTATACCTGAAAGGTGATGTGGCACCACGCGAACCATAGGAGGCAAAAGGAGCTCTTGCTCCCTCAGCCTGTTCTTATAGCTGGAAGGTGGGAGTGGCCCCAAAGGAAGCCAGGAGGCAGCAACAGCTTCCCCTCCCTCAGCTAGTTGGCTGCTAGCAAGCTGCAGGCTGTTAGAATCTAAGTAGTTGATAACACACAGCTGGGTGTTAGAAGCTAAGTAGATTCGTACAAGCAGCAGGGGGTCAGAACGTAAGTAGATGCTAAGAAGCTGCAGGCTGATAGAAGCTACGTAAATGCTCAGAAGCTGCACTCTTATAGAAGCTAAGTAGATGCTGACAAGCTGCAGGTTGTCAGAAGCTAACTAGCTGCTGACAAGCTGCAGGGAGTTAGAAGCTCACTAGCTGCTAGCAAGTACCTAGGAGTATATACAAGTAAATACTGATACATTCGAATAAATACACCAATTCCATACTTGCCCTCTTATCAAGAGATACTCACCAGTCCGTTCGGTGGCAAAAATCAGATCAAGGCTATGGCCTACTACCTGAGTAGGGCCAGATACAAACAGAGAAAGCCCCATGGTAGTCACGGGAGAAGGGAAGAGCTGAGCGGGTCCATTGGGTGCAGCCTCGGGCTTGATGTTGAAATCCCCCAACAGCACCGTGGCAGGGGATTCCAACACCGGGTCCGAGACCACCTTAGCCAGCTCAGATACTGAGGATGCTGGGCAGAGGGGTGTCTCTGTCTCTTTTCCCTTCCACCACCAGATCGCCCCCAGCCCATTTGAACGGGGATAGTGGCCTTGTCCTGTGGACCTCCCTCTCTGACTTGGACAAGACACATAGTGCCTCCCACGCACCCACCCACCCACAGACCACCACCATGCTCTTACCTCTCCTCAGCCTGGTGTTATAGCTAGGAGGATGGCTGTGGCAGAAAAGGAAGCCCAGCAGGCAGCAGCAGTTCTTTCCTTGTTCACCCTGGTCTTATACCTGGAAGGTGGTGTGGCACCACACGAACCATAGGAGGCAAAAGGAGCTCTTGCTCCCTCAGCCTGTTCTTATAGCTGGAAGGTGGGAGTGGCTCCAAAGGAAGACAGGAGGCAGCAACAGCTCCTCCTCCCTCAGCTAGTTGGCTGCTAGCAAGCTGCAGGCTGTGAGAAGCTAAGTAGTTGATAACACACAGCTGGGTTTCAGAAGCTCAGTGGCTGCTAACAAGCCTCAGGCTGTTAGAAGCTAACTAGCTACTGACAAGCTGCAGGGAGATAGAAGCTTACTAGCTTCTAGCAAGTACCTAGGAGTATATACAAGTAAATACTGATACATTTGAATAAATACACCAATTCCATACTTGCCCTCTTATCAAGAGATACTCACCAGTCAGTTCTGTGGCAAAAATCAGATCAAGGCTATGGCCTACTGCTTGAGTAGGGCCAGATACAAACAGAGAAAGCCCCATGGTAGTCATGGGAGATGGGAAGAGCTGAGCTGGTCCATTGGGTGCAGCCTCGGGCTTGATGTTGAAATCCCCCAACAGCACCGTGGCAGGGGATTCCAACACCGGGTCCGAGACCACCTTAGCCAGCTCAGATAGTGAGGATGCTGGGCAGAGGGGTGTCTCTGTCTCTTTTCCCTTCCACCACCAGATCGCCCCCAGCCCATTTGAACGGGGATAGTGGCCTTGTCCTGTGGACCTCCCTCTCTGACTTGGACAAGACACATAGTGCCTCCCACGCACCCACCCACCCACCCACAGACCACCACCATGCTCTTACCTCTAGTCAGCCTGGTGTTCCAGCTAGGAGGATGGCTGTGGCAGAAAAGGAAGCCCAGCAGGCAGCAGCAGTTCTTTCCTTGTTCACCCTGGTCTTATACCTGAAAGGTGATGTGGCACCACGCGAACCATAGGAGGCAAAAGGAGCTCTTGCTCCCTCAGCCTGTTCTTATAGCTGGAAGGTGGGAGTGGCTCCAAAGGAAGCCAGGAGGCAGCAACAGCTCCTCCTCCCTCAGCTAATTGGCTGCTAGCAAGCTGCAGGCTGTTAGAAGCTAAGTAGTTGAAAACACACAGCTGGGTTTCAGAAGCTCAGTGGCTGCTAACAAGCCTCAGGCTGTTGGAAGCTAGCTAGCTGCTGACAAGCTGCAGGGATTTAGAAGCTCACTAGCTTCTAGCAAGTACCTAGGAGTATATACAAGTAAATACTGATACATTTGAATAAATACACCAATTCCATACTTGCCCTCTTATCAAGAGATACTCAGCAGTCAGTTCTGTGGCAAAAATCAGATCAAGGCTATGGCCTACTGCTTGAGTAGGGCCAGATACAAACAGAGAAAGCCCCATGGTAGTCATGGGAGATGGGAAGAGCTGAGCTGGTCCATTGGGTGCAGCCTCGGGCTTGATGTTGAAATCCCCCAACAGCACCGTGGCAGGGGATTCCAACACCGGGTCCGAGACCACCTTAGCCAGCTCAGATAGTGAGGATGCTGGGCAGAGGGGTGTCTCTGTCTCTTTTCCCTTCCACCACCAGATCGCCCCCAGCCCATTTGAACGGGGATAGTGGCCTTGTCCTGTGGACCTCCCTCTCTGACTTGGACAAGACACATAGTGCCTCCCACGCACCCACCCACCCACCCACAGACCACCACCATGCTCTTACCTCTAGTCAGCCTGGTGTTCCAGCTAGGAGGATGGCTGTGGCAGAAAAGGAAGCCCAGCAGGCAGCAGCAGTTCTTTCCTTGTTCACCCTGGTCTTATACCTGAAAGGTGATGTGGCACCACGCGAACCATAGGAGGCAAAAGGAGCTCTTGCTCCCTCAGCCTGTTCTTATAGCTGGAAGGTGGGAGTGGCTCCAAAGGAAGCCAGGAGGCAGCAACAGCTCCTCCTCCCTCAGCTAATTGGCTGCTAGCAAGCTGCAGGCTGTTAGAAGCTAAGTAGTTGAAAACACACAGCTGGGTTTCAGAAGCTCAGTGGCTGCTAACAAGCCTCAGGCTGTTGGAAGCTAGCTAGCTGCTGACAAGCTGCAGGGATTTAGAAGCTCACTAGCTTCTAGCAAGTACCTAGGAGTATATACAAGTAAATACTGATACATTTGAATAAATACACCAATTCCATACTTGCCCTCTTATCAAGAGATACTCAGCAGTCAGTTCTGTGGCAAAAATCAGATCAAGGCTATGGCCTACTGCTTGAGTAGGGCCAGATACAAACAGAGAAAGCCCCATGGTAGTCATGGGAGATGGGAAGAGCTGAGCTGGTCCATTGGGTGCAGCCTCGGGCTTGATGTTGAAATCCCCCAACAGCACCGTGGCAGGGGATTCCAACACCGGGTCCGAGACCACCTTAGCCAGCTCAGATAGTGAGGATGCTGGGCAGAGGGGTGTCTCTGTCTCTTTTCCCTTCCACCACCAGATCGCCCCCAGCCCATTTGAACGGGGATAGTGGCCTTGTCCTGTGGACCTCCCTCTCTGACTTGGACAAGACACATAGTGCCTCCCACGCACCCACCCACCCACACACAGACCACCACCATGCTCTTACCTCTAGTCAGCCTGGTGTTATAGCTAGGAGGATGGCTGTGGCAGAAAAGGAAGCCCAGCAGGCAGCAGCAGTTCTTTCCTTGTTCACCCTGGTCTTATACCTGGAAGGTGGTGTGGCACCACACGAACCATAGGAGGCAAAAGGAGCTCTTGCTCCCTCAGCCTGTTCTTATAGCTGGAAGGTGGGAGTGGCTCCAAAGGAAGCCAGGAGGCAGCAACAGCTCCTCCTCCCTCAGCTAATTGGCTGCTTGCAAGCTCCAGGCTGTTAGAAGCTAAGTAGTTGAAAACAAGCAGCTGGGTTTCAGAAGCTCAGGGGCTGCTAACAAGCCTCAGGCTGTTGGAAGCTAACTAGCTGCTGACAAGCTGCAGGGAGTTAGAAGCTCACTAGCTTCTAGCAAGTACCTAAGAGTATATACAAGTAAATTCTGATACATTTGAATAAATACACCAATTCCATACTTGCCCTCTTATCAAGAGATACTCACCAGTCAGTTTTGTGGCAAAAATCAGATCAAGGCTATGGCCTACTGCTTGAGTAGGGCCAGATACAAACAGAGAAAGCCCCATGGTAGTCATGGGAGATGGGAAGAGCTGAGCTGGTCCATTGGGTGCAGCCTCGGGGTTGATGTTGAAATCCCCCAACAGCACCGTGGCAGGGGATTCCAACACCGGGTCCGAGACCACCTTAGCCAGCTCAGATAGTGAGGATGCTGGGCAGAGGGGTGTCTCTGTCTCTTTTCCCTTCCACCACCAGATCGCCCCCAGCCCATTTGAACGGGGATAGTGGCCTTGTCCTGTGGACCTCCCTCTCTGACTTGGACAAGACACATAGTGCCTCCCACGCACCCACCCACACACACACACAGACCACCACCATGCTCTTACCTCTAGTCAGCCTGGTGTTCCAGCTAGGAGGATGGCTGTGGCAGAAAAGGAAGCCCAGCAGGCAGCAGCAGTTCTTTCCTTGTTCACCCTGGTCTTATACCTGAAAGGTGATGTGGCACCACGCGAACCATAGGAGGCAAAAGGAGCTCTTGCTCCCTCAGCCTGTTCTTATAGCTGGAAGGTGGGAGTGGCCCCAAAGGAAGCCAGGAGGCAGCAACAGCTCCTCCTCCCTCAGCTCATTGGCTGCTGGCAAGCTGCAGGCTGTTAGAGGGGAGGGGAGGGTTGTTAGCTTGTTAGCTCTCCCCACCCTCTAACTCCACCCTCCAAAGCTCTGGAGGATATATAGCCTCAGTCTTCTCAGTCTGGTTCAGAGGGCCTTCGGGCTCTCTTGCACTCACCTCCTCCTCCTTACTAATCTTACTAACTCCCTTCTATCCTACCTCCTTGCACCCCCCCCCCCCCAGGGCTTCTCAACCTTCTCAACTCTGTGACCCCACAATGCAGCTCCCCATGCCTCAGGGACCCCAGGGGCAGGGGCAGTGGTGGGGCCAGGGCCACTGAACTCACGTCCGGTCCTCCCCGAGCTGCAACTCCCCTTCGGAGTGGGACAACGCCACTCCTGCCATCGTCCTCGCCTTGCTCGCCTCCCCTCAAGTGCTGCTGGGGATGCTCCCACTCCTACCACCATGCCAACTGCCACCCAAAGATGCTGACGCCGATCTCTCCTCATGGTAGTGGGGGTGTGGGGGTGCGGCGGGGGGTGTGGGTGTGCGGGCGTCACAAGGGGGGGGGCAAGGGGGGGCCTGAGGGAGATTTCCCAACCCCACCGAATTGGCTAATCAACCCCACGCAGGGTTGCGACCCACAGGTTGACAGCCCTTGCACTCTAACAATACTAACTCCTTCCTTACTAACAATCCTAATTCCTTGCACATTCCTTCCATCCTAACCCAGGGCTCCTCAAACTGTGGGTGTCGACCCCATGTGACCACTTGCGGGGACAGGCCCCCCTGCGCTCCCCTGCCACGCCCCCCATGCCCCCACGCCCCCGCTGCCGTGAGGAGACATCGGCGTCCTTGTGGCACTCGGGAGCATCCCTGGCAGCGCTTGAGGTGAGGCGAGCAACGCAAGGAGAATGGGGGTGTTGGCAGCGGTGACTGTGGGAGTCCTCCACCCCCCCGCTGAGGGCAGTTGGGGGTGTTGGCAGCGGTGACTGTGGGAGTCCTCCACCCACCCACCCGCTGAGGGCGGTTGCCCGCCCTGTGCTACGCCTGCCTGCTGGGCGGCGATGGCGGTGAAGGGCGCCGTAGCCGCACCGCCTGGTGCCTCGACGCCCACCCCCTTCACCCGCTGGCCTCTGGCTTTGCCCACCTCTGAAGGTGGCCTTGCGGCTCGGGGAGGACTTCACGTGACTCCAGTGGCCCTGGCCCCACCACTGCCCCTGCCCCTGGGGTCTCTGAACCATGGGGAGCTGCATTGGGGGGTTGGGGGGGGGTCACGGCGTTGGGAAGGTTCAGAACCTCTCACTCTAACTCTACTAACTCCTCTCCCCCTAACTCTACTAACTCCTCTCCCCCTAACCCTTTTTTCGGCCCCTGTTCGCCGGAGAACAGGAGGATTTATGGAGGTCAGGGGTGGCTGTAAGGGGTGGGAGGAGGCCACAATGTATTACACATGCGATGCAATTTCAGTGAATCAGGCCTTGGAATCTCTAGTTTGCTTTTCAGCCCCTGTTCGATTGGCTACAGAGGCCGTAAACGCGCCACCCCACACCCTCTAACTCCTTTCACCCTAATCTTTCTCTGTTACCCTAACCGTTCTAACTCCTTTCATCCTGAACCTCATACTCCTCTCAACCTACCCCTTCTAAAGCTTACAAAACGTGAGAGGCATTGAAGAGTTAGGGTAAAACGCCCGTTAACGCCCGTAAAACTCCAAACCCCGTAAAACTCCAAACTATAAACGCCCCTAAAACTCCAAACTATAAACACCCCTAAAACTCTAAACTATAAAAGCCCCTCCCTCTAAACTATAAACGCCCCATAGTCTAAACTAAAACACCTCTAAAACGTAAAGCCCTAAACGCCCCAAAACGTTAAACCATAAAAGCCTCTCACCCCACCCTTTCTAAGGCCTTTCACCCTACTTCTTCTAATGCCTCTCATGCTACCATGAATAAGGCCTCTCACCCTACCCTTTCTAATGCCTCCCTCTACTTCTTCTAATGCCTCTCACCCTAACTGTTCTAACTACTCTCACCCTCACCCATTAACCCATTTTTCGGCCCCTGATCCCGTGGAAGTTCCCGTGGAAGATCCCGTGGAAGATCCCGTGGCAGATCCCGTGGAAGATCCCGTGGCAGATCCCGTGGCAGATCCCGTGGAATCTCAGGTTTGTTTCTCAGCCCCTGTTCCATTGGCTACAGAGGCGGAGGCACGGAGGTCAGGGGTGGCTGTAAGGGGCGGAGGAGGCCACAATTTACACATGCAATGCAATTTCAGTGAATCAGGCCTTGGAATCTCAGCTTTGCTTCTCAGCCCCTGTTCCATTGGCTACAGAGGCGGAGGCACGGAGGTCAGGGGTGGCTGTAAGGGGCGGAGGAGGCCACAATTTACACATGCAATGCAATTTCAGTGAATCAGGCCTTGGAATCTCAGCTTTGCTTCTCAGCCCCTGTTCCATTGGCTACAGAGGCGGAGGCACGGAGGTCAGGGGTGGCTGTAAGGGGCGGAGGAGGCCACAATTTACACATGCAATGCAATTTCAGTGAATCAGGCCTTGGGATCTCAGCTTTGCTTCTCAGCCCCTGTTCCATTGGCTACAGAGGCGGAGGCACGGAGGTCAGGGGTGGCTGTAAGGGGCGGAGGAGGCCACAATTTACACATGCAATGCAATTTCAGTGAATCAGGCCTTGGAATCTCAGCTTTGCTTCTCAGCCCCTGTTCCATTGGCTACAGAGGCGGAGGCACGGAGGCCAGGGGTGGCTGTAAGGGGCGGAGGAGGCCACAATTTACACATGCAGTGCAATTTCAGTGAATCAGGCCTTGGAATCTCTGCTTTGTTTTTCAGCCCCTGTTCCATTGGCTACAGAGGCGGATGCATGGAGGTCAGGGGTGGCTGTAAGGGGCGGAGGAGGCCACAATTTACACATGCAGTGCAATTTCAGTGAATCAGGCCTTGGAATCTCAGCTTTGCTTCTCAGCCCCTGTTCCATTGGCTACAGAGGCGGAGGCACGGAGGTCAGGGGTGGCTGTAAGGGGCGGAGGAGGCCACAATTTACACATGCAATGCAATTTCAGTGAATCAGGCCTTGGAATCTCAGCTTTGCTTCTCAGCCCCTGTTCCATTGGCTACAGAGGCGGAGGCATGGAGGTCAGGGGTGGCTGTAAGGGGCGGAGGAGGCCACAATTTACACATGCAGTGCAATTTCAGTGAATCAGGCCTTGGAATCTCTGCTTTGTTTTTCAGCCCCTGTTCCATTGGCTACAGAAGCGGATGCATGGAGGTCAGGGGTGGCTGTAAGGGGCGGAGGAGGCCACAATTTACACATGCGATGCAATTTCAGTGAATCAGGCCTTGGAATCCAGGTAGGTGTCTTTATTCTGTTACCAAACATTCTTTGCCTCGATTTCCCTTCTTCTTTGCTGACCGCTTTCTCTCTGCTTCGTTTTTCAGTCCCTGTTCGATTGGCCACAGAGGCGGATGCATGGAGGTCAGGGGTGGCTGTAAGGGGTGGAGGAGGCCACAATTTACACATGCGATGCGATTTCAGTGAATCAGGCCTTGGAATCCAGGTAGGTGTCTTTATTCTCTTACCAAGCATTCTTTGCCTTTGTTTCCCTTCTTTTTTGCTGACCGCTTTCTCTCTGCTTTGTTTTTCAGCCCCTGTTCGATTGGCCACAGAGGCGGATGCATGGAGGTTAGGGGTGGCTGTAAGGGGTGGCGGAGGCACAATCTACACACTCTAAACCGTAAGCGCGCCACCCCACACACTCTAACTCCTTTCACCCTATTCTTTCTCTGTTACCCTAACCGTTCTAACTCCTTTCATCCTGAACCTCATATTCCTCTCAACCTACCCCTTCTAAAGCTTACAAAACGTGAGAGGCATTGAAGAGTTAGGAAAAAACGCCCGTTAACGCCCGTAAAACTCCAAACCCCGTAATACTCCAAAGTATAAACGCCCCTAAAACTCCAAACTATAAACACCCCTAAAACTCTAAACTCTAAAAGCCCTTCCCTCTAAACTATAAACGCCCCATAGTCTAAACTAAAACACCTCTAAAACTGAGAGCCCTAAACGACCCAAAACGTTGAACCATAAAAGCCTCTCACCCTACCCTTTCTAAGGCCTTTCACCCTACTTCTTCTAATGCCTCTCATGCTACCATGAATAAGGCCTCTCACCCTACCCTTTCTAATGCCTCCTTCTACTTCTCCTAATGCCTCTCACCCTAACTGTTCTAACTACTCTCACCCTCACCCTAACCGTTCTAACTCCTTTCAGGTCAACCCATTTTTCGGCCCCTGTTCGACGGAGAACGGGAGGATTCACGGAGGTCGGGGTGGCCGTTAGGTGTGGAGGAGGCCACAATTTACACACTCTAAACTGTAAACGCGCCACCCCACACACTCTGGCACGGACGAGAAGAGAAAGCTCTGGTGTTGGCTGTTACAACTGCTTTATAAGGTTATCATCATGTTGTGTATTACTTGTGATTTCATAATCTATTATTATAATATGCATTATACTGTTTGATGCTCTTTCTTTCTGTACCATGTAAACTGCTTTGGGTAGATTTTTTTTTTTTTTAAAGTTGCTGATTATGAGTGTTGTTGCTCCCTGTGGTGGAAATGATGTTATAAGCGAACATGATTAATATTTTCTAGATCACGTAGATGATTGTTAGACATTTGTACATTGCTTATGATATATCCTCTATGTTTTACTTATTGAAATTGATGTTGTTTTACCTGCTGTATTTACTTGCTGTATGGACTTGTATGGACTTCCTGCAATTGCTGTATTTACTTGTACTTGCTCTATTTATGCTCCAAAAACTAACCCGTAAACGCCTTTCATACGCTAATTTCTTGCTATGTTTACTTATCTGTACTTGCTGTATTTACTTGTATGTACTGGCTTCATTTACTTTTTATATTTACACCCCACACAGACTAACCGGTAACCGCGGCCGCCCATCACACAAACGAACCGGTAAAGCAGGCTGCCAAACGCGCAGACTTGCGTGGACGAGACTGGGAAGCTCTGGTGTTAGCTCTCAGACCTGCTTTTTAAGTTTGTCATTATGTAATGTATTATTTGTGATTTCATAGTGTACTAGTTATTATAATATGCAACATACTGTTCCATGCTCTTTCCTTCTGTACTATGTAAACTGCCTTGGGCAATTTATTTTAAAGTTGTTGATTATAAGTGTTGTTCCAGCCTGTGTTGTAAAGGATGTTATAAGCAAACCTTATTAATATTTTCTAGATTACATAGCTTATTGTTACAATCCTGTACATTGCTTATGGTTTATATTTGATGCTTTAGTTATTGATTTTGTTTTACTTGCTGTATTTACTTTTATGGGCTTGTATTTACTTGCTCTATGCACTTGCGTGTACTTGATGTATGTACCTGTATGTACTTGCAGTGTTTACTTACTTGCTGTGTTTACTTACTTGTGGTATTTATGCATCCAAAAATCTAACGCGTAAACGCCTCTCGCTCTCTAATTTCTTGCTGTGTTTACTTGTATGTACTGGCTGTATTTACTTGGTGTAATTACTTGTATTTCCTTGCTGGACTTGCTGTATTCACTTGGACTTACTTGCTGTATTTACTTACTTGCTGTACAAACACCCCCACACGCTGACCGTTAAATGCGGCCGCCCAATACACACTGACCGGTAAACGCGGCCCTCCCAAACTGGTAAATGCGGCCGCCACAAACACTCTCTTTCTATCCGTACTATGTAAACTGCCTTGGGCAATTTTTTTTTACAGTTGCTGATTATGAGTGTTGTTGCACCCTGCGGTGGAAATGATGTTATAAGCAAACACGATTAAAATTTTCTATATTACATAGCTTATTGTTACAATTATGTACATCGCTTATCATATATACTTTTATGTTTTACTTATTGAAATTAATTTTGTTTTACATCCTCTATTTCCTTGCTGTATGGACTTGCTGCAATTGCTGTATTTACTGGTACTTGTTCTATTTACACATGGAAACTCTAACCCAGAAACGCCTCTCACACTCTTAACCCGTAAACGCCTCTCATACTCTAACCCATGAATGCCTAGAACTCTCTAATTTCTTGCTGTGTTTACTTACTTACCTATTTATTTATATTTATATCCCGCCCCATACCCGAGGGTCTCTGGGCGGCTTACAACAATTAAGAACAAGCACACTAAAAATTGTATCACACAATAATAAAACCAGCGTAAGATTTAGAAACCAACATGATAATGAGAATAAGAATAAAAACAATACAAAAACAGTTTAAAACAGTGGTGTTTGGAAGGAGGGAAGAATAAAGAGCATTTAGCCAAAGGCCTGAGTGAAGAGGTGCGTCTTTACCGCCTTTCTGAATGTAAACAAAGAAGGGGCCTGACGCACCTCCAAGGGGAGACCATTCCATAGCCTGGGGGCCACTACTGAGAAGGCCCTCTCCCGGGTGCCCACCCGCCTAACCTCTGAAGGCGGTGGGACAACCAGGAGGGCCTCTCCTGCAGATCTTAAGACATGGGCAGGTTTATATGGGAGAAGGCGCTCCTTTAGATATCTGGGGCCCAAGACATTTAGGACCTTATAAGTCAGAGTTAGCACCTTGAATTGGGCTCGGAAATGAATTGGCAGCCAGTGAAGTTCTTTTAGAACCGGTGTGATATGCGTCCGGTTAGCTGTACCGGTCAGCCCTCGGGCAGCTGCATTTTGCACTAGCTGCAACGTCCGAACCGTCTTCAAGGGCAGCCCCATGTAGAGCGCATTACAATAGTCCAACCTGGAGGTTACCAGAGCGTGGATAACTGTGGCCAGGTCATCTCTATCCAAAAAAGGTTTCAGTTGACGTACCAACCGTAGTTGGGAGTAGGCACTCCTGGCCACGGCCTCCACCTGAGCTTCAAGTGTTAGCGCAGAGTCCAGGAGTACCCCCAAATTTCTCACCTGTTCCTTCCCGGATATAGTAACTCCATCAAGGACAGGGTATCTCCCAACTACTTGGACCCGAGAGCCTGTAGCACACAGCACCTCTGTCTCGTCTGGATACAGTTTCAATTTATTGGCCCTCATCCAGCCCATTACCGCCTCCAGGCACCTGTCAAGCACTTCTACCACCTCTCCTGATTCAGATGGCACAGAGAGATAGAGCTGGGTATCATCTGCGTATTGATGGCACCTCACTCCAAAACTCCTGATGATCTCTCCCAGCGGCTTCGTGTAGATATTAAATAACATGGGAGATAAGATTGACCCCTGGGGAACCCCACAAGTGAGTTCCCAGGGTGTCGACTCATTCTCTCCCATCACCACTATCTGAGATCGTCTCTGGAGATAGGAGCGGAGCCAGCGCCAAGCACTGCCTCCAACTCCTAAACTCCGTAGCCTCTCCAGGAGGATACCATGGTCAATGGTATCAAAAGCCGCTGAGAGGTCCAGAAGAACCAGCAGGGTAGCATTCCCTCTGTCTTTCTCCCGGAGAGGATCATCGACTAGGGCGACCAAGGTGGTTTCCGTGCCATGACCGGGTCTAAAGCCAGATTGAAATGGGTCTAGATAATCAGCTTCCCCCAAGCATGCCTGCAGCTGAACAGCGACAAACCTCTCTAGAACCTTGCCTAGAAAAGGTATGTTGGCCACCGGGCGATAGGTGTTTAAATCTTCCGGATCCAGGGAGGCCTTCTTCAGGAGGGGGCGCACCACAGCCTGTTTAAGGGCCAATGGAACCACCCCCTCTCTCAGAGAGGCATTTACCACTTCCTGGACCCGCCCGGTCATACCTTGCCGGCTAGTTTTAATCAGCCAAGAAGGGCAGGGATCCAGAGAGCACGTTGTCGGCCGCACCCCTGCAAGCAGCTCGTCCACATCCTCGGGCCGCAATAATTGAAACTGATCCAAAATAACTGGACCAGACAGTGCTCCGGACGCCTCCCCTGGACTAAGTCCAATTGTGACATCGAATCCCCTACGAATCTGAGCAACTGTGTCCTCAAAGTGCTTTGCAAAACTGTCACAGCAGGTATTAGACGGCCGAGGCTCACGTTTTATCGAGCCGGGTTTTATAAGGCCCTTTATAAAGAGCTCCGCTGGACGGCTACTCGAGGACGCGATGGCGGAGGAGAAAAAACTCCTTTTCGCCTCCGTCACTGCCACGTGGTAGGCACGATAGTGTGCTCTAACTCGTGTTCGGTCAGATTCACAGCCAGATTTACGCCACTTGCGCTCTAGCCGTCGACCTTCCTGTTTCATGGCCCGGAGCTCCATGGAGTACCAAGGAGCTTTCTGGGCTCTGCAAGAAGACCGAGGGCACTTGGGAGCGATCGTGTCAATAGCCCTGGTCATCTCCTGATTCCAGAGAGAGACCAGAGCTTCAACAGGAGCACCAGACATGCCAACTGGAAAATCCCCCAGGGCATTCAGGAATCGTTGAGATTCCATAAGTCTCCGGGGGCGGACCAACTCAATAGGTCCTCTGACTCCACAGAGAGGGACTGCCGCTGTAAGTCCAAACCTCACCAGTGAGTGATCCGTCCATGACAAAGGGCTGATAGTCAGCCCTCCTATCAACGGATAGCCATCAATTCCTTGTTCACCCTGTTCTTACACCTGGAAGGTGGTGTGGCACCAGACGAAACACAGGAGGCAACAGGAGCCATTCCTCCCTCAGCCTGTACTTTTAGCTGGAAGGTGGGTGTGGCACTAAAGGAAGTTAGGAGGTAGCAACAGGCCCTTCTCCCTCACCTAATTGGCTGCTAGCAAGCTGCAGGCTGTTAGAAGCTAAGTAGTTGATAACACGCAGCTGGGTGTTAGAAGCTAAGTAGATGCTGGCAAGCAGCAACATGTTAGAGGGGAGGGTTTTAGCTTGTTAGCTATCCCCACCTTCTAACCCCACACTCTAACAACCTGGAGCATATAAGCCTCACCTCTCTCACTGTAAGCCCTCTCACTCTGGCGTGCTAACTCCTAGCACCGTAACACTTCTAACCCCTTGCACCCTAACCGTTCCGAGTCCCTGCACCCTAAACGTTCCGAGTCCTTCCACCCTAACCCTTCCGACTCCTTCCACCATAACCCTGCTAACCCCTTCCACCCTAACCCTCCAAACCCCTTCCACCCTATCCCTTCAAACCCCTTCCACCCTATCCCTTCTAACCCCTTCCACCCTAACCCTCCAAACCCTTCCCACCCTAACCCTCCAAAACCCTCGCAGCCTAACCCTTCCGACCCCTTCCACCCTAACCCTTCCGACTCCTTCCACCATAACCCTGCTAACCCCTTCCACCCTAACCCTCCAAACCCCTTCCACCCTATCCCTTCAAACCCCTTCCACCCTATCCCTTCTAACCCCTTCCACCCTAACCCTCCAAACCCTTCCCACCCTAACCCTCCAAAACCCTCGCAGCCTAACCCTTCCGACCCCTTCCACCCTAACCCTTCCGACTCCTTCCACCATAACCCTTCCGACTCCTTCCACCATAACCCTTCTAACCCCTTCCACCCTATCCCTTCAAACCCCTTCCACCCTAACCCTCCAAACCCTTCCCACCCTAACCCTCCAAAACCCTCGCAGCCTAACCCTCCAAACCCCTCGCAGCCTAACCCTTCCGACTCCTTCCACCCTAACCCTTCCGACTCCTTCCACCATAACCCTTCTAACCCCTTCCACCCTAACCCTCCAAACCCCTTCCACCCTATCCCTTCTAACCCCTTCCACCCTATCCCTTCTAACCCCTTCCACCCTAACCCTCCAAACCCTTCTCAGCCTAACCCTCCAAACCCTTCCCACCCTAACCCTCCAAAACCCTCGCAGCCTAACCCTCCAAAACCCTCGCACCCTAACCCTTCCCATCCCTCGCACCCTAACCCTTCCAATCCCTCGCACCCTATCCCTTCCAACCCCTCGCACCCTAACCCTTCCAACCCCTCCCACCCTAACCCTTCCAACCCTTCTCACCCGAACCCTCCTAACTCCTTTCCCCGGAACCCTCCTAACTCCTTCCACCCTAACCCATCCAACTCCTTCCACCCTAACCCTTCTAACTCCTTCCACCCTAACCCTTCTAACTCCTTCCACCCTAACACTTCTTTTTTTTTTTTTAGTTTAGTTTATCTGTCGCTTTTTTATGAGCGCAAATGCAGTGTTTTGTGTGGTAGCATTCTTCCATTACTTTTTTTTAATATCTTTATTGAATTTTAGTACATACTATTAATAATCAGCAGTATTAACAAATCCTTCTTCAAACAATGTGCATTTCACCTGTGATTCTACTCCCCCCCACCCCCCACCCCCATCCCATTGTGAACTCCAAAGTTTGATTTTAAAATGAGATGTTTCCAATCCATTTCATCAAAAATTCTCTTTCAGGTAATGTTCTGCCCACAGTTCCTCCAACAATTTATTCTGGCACTCCCAATTATTCTAGCCAATCTTAAAGGCGTATAGTACCATCTATACCAAACTTTTAGAGTAATTTCTTTCATCAAAGTGGTAGACCACCATTTATGCTTTTTATTTATTAAGTTAACCCACTTTTCTTGTGGGAAGTCAGTTCCTAAATCCATGTTCCAATTTCCTCTTATAGTTTCTAAGTTCCTGTCTATGGTACAGTTCAACAGGGTTTTGTAGATCCTAGAGGCTAGCCCTTTGATAGATTCGGAAGCCTGTTTAATAGTGTTCTCGTATTCATTTAACGGTCGTTGCACCGCGGCTCTTGAGTCTTGAGAACCTAGTGCTCTTCCTATAGCAATGCGTGAGAGCCAGTTATTTTGGAGAGGAATACAGACAGCTGTTATTTGCTCAATTTTAACTCGGCCTAATGAATTATAGCAATCTCTCAGCGTTTTTATACCGATATTTTCTGATCTCTCCCAAATTACTATAGGGATTTTACGAATCAAATCTGGATGGTACCGCAGTGGTACTAAAGAAGATATTGAGGGCAGTAGATGCTTCTGCCGTGATATCCAGCAGTCTATCTGTGTTTTGATAAATGGATTCTGATTTTGATGTGCTCTCCTGTTGATTTTATTTCTGTAAAATATGTTATTCAGTATGTCAGATTGCTGTTCTTCTATCTCCCACCAGAGTGGGCGTATCTTTCTTAAACCATGTAAATTGTTGGCTAGTCTAAAAGCTTGAAAATAAAGCTGAATATTTGGAACTGCCCATCCTCCCATATTAGATGGTTTTTGTGTAATCCTATTCCGTATTCTGCTCCTTTTAGAGTTGTAGATATAGCCATTTATTACATCTTTGAGTTTGTTATATATCTGTCTTGTTGGAGTTACAGGCAATGCTTGAAATAGATAAAGCAGTTTGGGTATTAAAAAAGTTTTTGCAGCTGCAACCCTTCCCAACAATGATAGATGTTTATCCTTCCACTCCCTGATTTGTTTCTTTAATCGTTGGAGTACTGGATTGTAATTTTCTGTGAGAATCCTATCTAAGTTTTTTGGTATATAAATACCCAGATACTTTATTTTCCTTTTGTATTGTGGGTTATCGAGCAGCGCCAAAGTTTGTTGCTGTATATTTGGACTGATATTGTGGAACTGGATTTCTGTCGTTGAGTAATTTATTGCCAAACCTGAGGTGTTCTTAAATTCTTCTAATATATGTGCACAAGTCTTCTTGTTGTCTCCAAAGGCCTGGAGGTAGTAATGACTGTGTCATCTGCAAAGTTTTGCGTAATAATATGAAAATTCCCTATTTTATAGGGTTTCATCATATTGTCACTTCTTATAACTCTCACGAGAGGTTCCAAAGCTATGTTAAATAAAATTGGTGACATTGGGTCACCCTGTTTTGTTCCTCTCTTTAATTCAATTCTATCTGAGAGAGTGTTGTTTATTCGAAGTTGTGCCGTGTTGTCCGTATACAGACCCTTTATGATATTTACAAATTGATCGCCAAAATTCATTTCTTTTAAGAGTTTTTGCAGATACTTATGAGAGATTGAGTCAAAAGCCTTCTCTAGATCTAGAGCCAAAATAGCTAATGGTTTATTATACTTTTTTTGCATGGTATTTTATATTTAACAAAGCCCTGATTGGATCTATTATTAATCTTCCCTCCATGAAACCAGATCGGTCCCTGCTTATATAACTATCAATGAATTTAGTTATCCTACGGGTCAAAATGGCAGTGAATATTTTTGTATCCAAATTAATTAAGGCAATTGGACGGTATGACTTTGGATCAACCAAATTTTTGTTTGCTTTTGGTATTGGAAGGATTAAGGATTGTCTCCAAGACGGAGGAATGATACCACAGTTTATAATATGAGAAAACGTTTTGGCCAATTTATTAGCTAGTTGATCCATAAAGGTTTTATAAAATAGAGCTGAGTATCCATCCGGTCCCGGCGCCTTGTTTATTTTCAATTTTTGTATTTCCACTCTAACCTCTTGCTCTGTCACAGGTAGGACCAAAGTTGCTCTCTGTTCTTCTCTAATCTCAGGAAGGTTAGCTTTATTGAGAAAATTATCCATAATGGTAATATCAATAGGTGGGTCTGTGTAAAGATTGGAATGGAATTCCTTCATAATCTGTTTTAATTTTTTATTCAGTCTGTGCTTTATTCCATTGGAATCCGCTAATTCCAAAATATGATTTGGCATTTCCTTCTTTTTTCTTAATAAAGTTGCCAGAGATTTGGAATTTTTGTTTGCAAAGTTATATAGCTTATTGCTACTTAACATAGCCTGATATGATATTTTCTTTGTATCTAATAGTAGTAATTTGTTAACCCTTTATTCAAATGCTTGTTTTTATTTGTTTATCTTTTTATTTATTTATATTTTGTTTGCTTATTTATTCATTCACCTGCTTTTTGTTTGTTTATGTGTTTATTTATCTGTGTTTCTTTATCCTTTTAGTTGTTTTTAATTGGTTATTTATTTGTTTATATTTGTTGTTTACGTGTTTATGCATCTGTTTGCTTTTTCAATTATTTCTTCATTTATTATCTGTTTATCTTTTATTTATTCATTGTTATGTATTTTTATTTGTTTGTATTTGGTTATTTACCTGTTTATGTATATTTGTTTACCTGTTTGTTGTTTGTTTTTATTTCTTCATCTATTTTTATTTGTTCGTTTGTTTATTTGCTTGTATATTTATCTGTCTGTTAAATTAAATTTAACCCTTTATTCAAATGCTTGTTTTTATTTGTTTATCTTTTTTTTTATTTATTTTTTGTTTGCTTATTTGTTTATTCATTTATTTAACTGTTTATCTGTGTTTCTTTATCCTTTTAGTTGTTTTTTAATTGGTTATTTATTTGTTTATATTTGTTGTTTACATGTTTATGCATCTGTTTGCTTTTTCAATTATTTCTTCCTTTATTATCTGTTTATCTTTTATCTATTCATTGTTATGTGTTTTTATTTGTTTGTTTGTATTTGATTATTTACCTGTTTATGTATATTTGTTTACCTGTTTGTTGTTTGTTTTCATTTATTCATCTATTTTTATTTGTTCATTGTTATTTGTTCATTTGTTTATTTGCTTGTGTATTTATCTGTCTGTTAAATTAAATTTAACCCTTTATTCAAATGCTTGTTTTTATTTGTTTATCTTTTTTATTTATTTATTTTTTGTTTGCTTATTTATTCATTCACCTGCTTTTTGTTTGTTTATGTGTTTGTTTATCTGTGTTTCTTTATCCTTTTAGTTGTTTTTTAATTGGTTATTTATTTGTTTATATTTGTTGTTTACATGTTTATGCATCTGCTTTTTCAATTATTTCTTCCTTTATTATCTGTTTATCTTTTATTTATTCATTGTTATGTGTTTTTGTTTGTTTGTGTTTGATTATTTACCTGTTTATGTATATTTGTTTACCTGTTTGTTGTTTGTTTTTATTTCTTCATCTATTTTTATTTGTTCATTGTTATTTGTTCATTTGTTTATTTGCTTGTATATTTATCTGTCTATTAAATTAAATTTAACCCTTTATTAAAATGCTTGTTTTTATTTGTTTATCTTTTTTATTTTTTATTTTTTGTTTGCTTATTTATTCATTCACCTGCTTTTTGTTTGTTTATGTGTTTATTTATCTGTGTTTCTTTATCCTTTTAGTTGTTTTTTAATTGGTTATTTATTTGTTTATATTTGTTGTTTACATGTTTATGCATCTGTTTGCTTTTTCAATTATTTCTTCATTTATTATCTGTTTATCTGTTATTTATTCATTGTTGTGTGTTTTTATTTGTTTGTATTTGATTATTTACCTGTTTATGTATATTTGTTTACCTGTTTGTTTTTTGTTTTTATTTCTTCATCTATTTTTATTTGTTCATTGTCATTTGTTTATTTGCTTGTATATTTATCTGTCTATTAAATTAAATTTAACCCTTTATTCAAATGCTAGTTTTTATTTGTTTATCTTTTTATTTATTTATTATTTGTTTGCTTATTTATTCATTCACCTGCTTTTTGTTTGTTTATGTGTTTATTTATCTGTGTTTCTTTATCATTTTAGTTGTTTTTTAATTGGTTATTTATTTGTTTATATTTGTTGTTTACATGTTTATGCATCTGTTTGCTTTTTCAATTATTTCTTCATTTATTATCTGTTTATCTTTTATTTATTCATTGTTATGTGTTTTTATTTGTTTGTATTTGATTATTTACCTGTTTATGTATATTTGTTTACCTGTTTGTTGTTTTTATTTCTTCATCTATTTTTATTTGTTCATTGTTATTTGTTCATTTGTTTATTTGCTTGTGTATTTATCTGTCTATTAAATTAAATTTAACCCTTTATTCAAATGCTTGTTTTTATTTGTTTATCTTTTTTATTTATTTATTTTTTGTTTGCTTATTTATTCATTCACCTGCTATTTGTTTGTTTATGTGTTTATTTATCTGTGTTTCTTTATCCTTTTTGTTGTTTTTAATTGGTTATTTATTTGTTTATATTTGTTGTTTACATGTTTATGCATCTGTTTGCTTTTTCAATTATTTCTTCATTTATTATCTGTTTATCTGTTATTTATTCATTGTTGTGTGTTTTTATTTGTTTGTATTTGATTATTTACCTGTTTATGTATATTTGTTTACCTGTTTGTTTTTTGTTTTTATTTATTCATCTATTTTTATTTGTTCATTGTTATTTGTTCATTTGCTTGCATATTTATCTGTCTGTTAAATTAAATTTAACCCTTTATTCAAATGCTTGTTTTTATTTGTTTATCTTTTTTATTTATTTATTTTTTGTTTGCTTATTTATTCATTCACCTGCTTTTTGTTTGTTTATGTGTTTATTTATCTGTGTTTCTTTATCCTTTTAGTTGGTTTTTAATTGGTTATTTATTTGTTTATATTTGTTGTTTACATGTTTATGCATCTGTTTGCTTTTTCAATTATTTCTTCATTTATTATCTGTTTATCTTTTATTTATTCATTGTTATGTGTTTTTATTTGTTTGTATTTGATTATTTACCTGTTTATGTATATTTGTTTACCTGTTTGTTGTTTGTTTTTATTTCTTCAACTATTTTTATTTGTTCATTGTTATTTGTTCATTTGTTTATTTGCTTGTATATTTATCTGTCTATTAAATTAAATTTAACCCTTTATTCAAATGCTTGTTTTTATTTGTTTATATTTTTTATTTATTTATTTTTTGTTTCTTTATTTGTTTATTCATTTATTTAACTGTTTATCTGTGTTTCTTTATCCATTTAGTTGTTTTTTAATTGGTTATTTATTTGTTTATATTTGTTGTTTACATGTTTATGCATCTGTTTGCTTTTTCAATTATTTCTTCATTTATTATCTGTTTATCTTTTATTTATTCATTGTTATGTGTTTTTGTTTGTTTGTTTTTATTTGATTATTTACCTGTTTATGTATATTTGTTTAGCTGTTTGTTGTTTGTTTTTATTTCTTCTTCTATTTTTATTTGTTCATTGTTATTTGTTCATTTGTTTATTTGCTTGTATATTTATCTGTCTATTAAATTAAATGTAACCCTTTATTCAAATGCTTGTTTTTATTTGTTTATCTTTTTACTCATTTATTTTTTGTTTGCTTATTTATTCATTCACCTACTGTTTGTTTGTTTATGTGTTTATTTATCTGTGTTTATTCAAATTTTTATTTATCTGTTCATCTATTTTTTTATTTGTTTGTCGGTGTTCTTCTATTTATCCACTTTTTATTTATATATTTGTTTCTTTATTCAATTATTATTTGTTTTTGTTTACCTCATTATTTATCTCTGTTTGTTCATTTATGTGTTTGTTCCTTTATCTTGTTTTTATTTGTCTGTTTATTTATTGGTTTGTTTCTTTGTAACCCCAAAACTCCTGTCTGTGTGGGGTGTAAATACGAGTAAGCAATGTACAAATATCTAACAATAATCTATGTAATCTAGAAAATATTAATCATGTTTGCTCATAACATCATTTCCACCACAGGGTGCAACAACACTCATAATCAGCAACTGTAAAAAAAAATTCCCCAAGGCAGTTTACATAGTACGGATAGAAAGAGAGTGTTTGTGGCGGCCGCATTTACCAGTTTGGGAGGGCCGCGTTTACCGGTCAGTGTGTATTGGGCGGCCGCATTTAACGGTCAGCGTGTGGGGGTGTTTGTACAGCAAGTAAGTAAATACAGCAAGTAAGTCCAAGTGAATACAGCAAGTCCAGCAAGGAAATACAAGTAATTACACCAAGTAAATACAGCCAGTACATACAAGTAAACACAGCAAGAAATTAGAGAGCGAGAGGCGTTTACGCGTTAGATTTTTGGATGCATAAATACCACAAGTAAGTAAACACAGCAAGTAAGTAAACACTGCAAGTACATACAGGTACATACATCAAGTACACGCAAGTGCATAGAGCAAGTAAATACAAGCCCATAAAAGTAAATACAGCAAGTAAAACAAAATCAATAACTAAAGCATCAAATATAAACCATAAGCAATGTACAGGATTGTAACAATAAGCTATGTAATCTAGAAAATATTAATAAGGTTTGCTTATAACATCCTTTACAACACAGGCTGGAACAACACTTATAATCAACAACTTTAAAATAAATTGCCCAAGGCAGTTTACATAGTACAGAAGGAAAGAGCATGGAACAGTATGTTGCATATTATAATAACTAGTACACTATGAAATCACAAATAATACATTACATAATGACAAACTTAAAAAGCAGGTCTGAGAGCTAACACCAGAGCTTCCCAGTCTCGTCCACGCAAGTCTGCGCGTTTGGCAGCCTGCTTTACCGGTTCGTTTGTGTGATGGGCGGCCGCGGTTACCGGTTAGTCTGTGTGGGGTGTAAATATAAAAAGTAAATGAAGCCAGTACATACAAGTAAATACAGCAAGTACAGATAAGTAAACATAGCAAGAAATTAGCGTATGAAAGGCGTTTACGGGTTAGTTTTTGGAGCATAAATAGAGCAAGTACAAGTAAATACAGCAATTGCAGGAAGTCCATACAAGTCCATACAGCAAGTAAATACAGCAGGTAAAACAACATCAATTTCAATAAGTAAAACATAGAGGATATATCATAAGCAATGTACAAATGTCTAACAATCATCTACGTGATCTAGAAAATATTAATCATGTTCGCTTATAACATCATTTCCACCACAGGGAGCAACAACACTCATAATCAGCAACTTTAAAAAAAAAAAAAATCTACCCAAAGCAGTTTACATGGTACAGAAAGAAAGAGCATCAAACAGTATAATGCATATTATAATAATAGATTATGAAATCACAAGTAATACACAACATGATGATAACCTTATAAAGCAGTTGTAACAGCCAACACCAGAGCTTTCTCTTCTCGTCCGTGCCAGAGTGTGTGGGGTGGCGCGTTTACAGTTTAGAGTGTGTAAATTGTGGCCTCCTCCACACCTAACGGCCACCCCGACCTCCGTGAATCCTCCCGTTCTCCGTCGAACAGGGGCCGAAAAATGGGTTGACCTGAAAGGAGTTAGAACGGTTAGGGTGAGGGTGAGAGTAGTTAGAACAGTTAGGGTGAGAGGCATTAGGAGAAGTAGAAGGAGGCATTAGAAAGGGTAGGGTGAGAGGCCTTATTCATGGTAGCATGAGAGGCATTAGAAGAAGTAGGGTGAAAGGCCTTAGAAAGGGTAGGGTGAGAGGCTTTTATGGTTCAACGTTTTGGGTCGTTTAGGGCTCTAAGTTTTAGAGGTGTTTTAGTTTAGACTATGGGGCGTTTATAGTTTAGAGGGAAGGGCTTTTAGAGTTTAGAGTTTTAGGGGTGTTTATAGTTTGGAGTTTTAGGGGCGTTTATACTTTGGAGTATTACGGGGTTTGGAGTTTTACGGGCGTTAACGGGCGTTTTTTCCTAACTCTTCAATGCCTCTCACGTTTTGTAAGCTTTAGAAGGGGTAGGTTGAGAGGAATATGAGGTTCAGGATGAAAGGAGTTAGAACGGTTAGGGTAACAGAGAAAGAATAGGGTGAAAGGAGTTAGAGTGTGTGGGGTGGCGCGCTTACGGTTTAGAGTGTGTAGATTGTGCCTCCGCCACCCCTTACAGCCACCCCTAACCTCCATGCATCCGCCTCTGTGGCCAATCGAACAGGGGCTGAAAAACAAAGCAGAGAGAAAGCGGTCAGCAAAAAAGAAGGGAAACAAAGGCAAAGAATGCTTGGTAAGAGAATAAAGACACCTACCTGGATTCCAAGGCCTGATTCACTGAAATCGCATCGCATGTGTAAATTGTGGCCTCCTCCACCCCTTACAGCCACCCCTGACCTCCATGCATCCGCCTCTGTGGCCAATCGAACAGGGACTGAAAAACGAAGCAGAGAGAAAGCGGTCAGCAAAGAAGAAGGGAAATCGAGGCAAAGAATGTTTGGTAACAGAATAAAGACACCTACCTGGATTCCAAGGCCTGATTCACTGAAATTGCATCGCATGTGTAAATTGTGGCCTCCTCCGCCCCTTACAGCCACCCCTGACCTCCATGCATCCGCTTCTGTAGCCAATGGAACAGGGGCTGAAAAACAAAGCAGAGATTCCAAGGCCTGATTCACTGAAATTGCACTGCATGTGTAAATTGTGGCCTCCTCCGCCCCTTACAGCCACCCCTGACCTCCATGCCTCCGCCTCTGTAGCCAATGGAACAGGGGCTGAGAAGCAAAGCTGAGATTCCAAGGCCTGATTCACTGAAATTGCATTGCATGTGTAAATTGTGGCCTCCTCCGCCCCTTACAGCCACCCCTGACCTCCGTGCCTCCGCCTCTGTAGCCAATGGAACAGGGGCTGAGAAGCAAAGCTGAGATTCCAAGGCCTGATTCACTGAAATTGCACTGCATGTGTAAATTGTGGCCTCCTCCGCCCCTTACAGCCACCCCTGACCTCCATGCATCCGCCTCTGTAGCCAATGGAACAGGGGCTGAAAAACAAAGCAGAGATTCCAAGGCCTGATTCACTGAAATTGCACTGCATGTGTAAATTGTGGCCTCCTCCGCCCCTTACAGCCACCCCTGGCCTCCGTGCCTCCGCCTCTGTAGCCAATGGAACAGGGGCTGAGAAGCAAAGCTGAGATTCCAAGGCCTGATTCACTGAAATTGCATTGCATGTGTAAATTGTGGCCTCCTCCGCCCCTTACAGCCACCCCTGACCTCCGTGCCTCCGCCTCTGTAGCCAATGGAACAGGGGCTGAGAAGCAAAGCTGAGATTCCAAGGCCTGATTCACTGAAATTGCATTGCATGTGTAAATTGTGGCCTCCTCCGCCCCGTACAGCCACCCCTGACCTCCGTGCCTCCGCCTCTGTAGCCAATGGAACAGGGGCTGAGAAGCAAAGCTGAGATTCCAAGGCCTGATTCACTGAAATTGCATTGCATGTGTAAATTGTGGCCTCCTCCGCCCCTTACAGCCACCCCTGACCTCCGTGCCTCCGCCTCTGTAGCCAATGGAACAGGGGCTGAGAAGCAAAGCTGAGATTCCAAGGCCTGATTCACTGAAATTGCATTGCATGTGTAAATTGTGGCCTCCTCCGCCCCTTACAGCCACCCCTGACCTCCGTGCCTCCGCCTCTGTAGCCAATGGAACAGGGGCTGAGAAACAAACCTGAGATTCCACGGGATCTGCCACGGGATCTTCCACGGGATCTTCCACGGGATCTGCCACGGGATCTTCCACGGGATCTTCCACGGGATCTTCCACGGGATCAGGGGCCGAAAAATGGGTTAATGGGTGAGGGTGAGAGTAGTTAGAACAGTTAGGGTGAGAGGCATTAGAAGAAGTAGAGGGAGGCATTAGAAAGGGTAGGGTGAGAGGCCTTATTCATGGTAGCATGAGAGGCATTAGAAGAAGTAGGGTGAAAGGCCTTAGAAAGGGTGGGGTGAGAGGCTTTTATGGTTTAACGTTTTGGGGCGTTTAGGGCTTTACGTTTTAGAGGTGTTTTAGTTTAGACTATGGGGCGTTTATAGTTTAGAGGGAGGGGCTTTTATAGTTTAGAGTTTTAGGGGTGTTTATAGTTTGGAGTTTTAGGGGCGTTTATTGTTTGGAGTTTTACGGGGTTTGGAGTTTTACGGGCGTTAACGGGCGTTTTACCCTAACTCTTCAATGCCTCTCACGTTTTGTAAGCTTTAGAAGGGGTAGGTTGAGAGGAGTATGAGGTTCAGGATGAAAGGAGTTAGAACGGTTAGGGTAACAGAGAAAGATTAGGGTGAAAGGAGTTAGAGGGTGTGGGGTGGCGCGTTTACGGCCTCTGTAGCCAATCGAACAGGGGCTGAAAAGCAAACTAGAGATTCCAAGGCCTGATTCACTGAAATTGCATCGCATGTGTAATACATTGTGGCCTCCTCCCACCCCTTACAGCCACCCCTGACCTCCATAAATCCTCCTGTTCTCCGGCGAACAGGGGCCGAAAAAAGGGTTAGGGGGAGAGGAGTTAGTAGAGTTAGGGGGAGAGGAGTTAGTAGAGTTAGAGTGAGAGGTTCTGAACCTTCCCAACGCCGTGACCCCCCCCCCCAACCCCCCAATGCAGCTCCCCATGGTTCAGAGACCCCAGGGGCAGGGGCAGTGGTGGGGCCAGGGCCACTGGAGTCACGTGAAGTCCTCCCCGAGCCGCAAGGCCACCTTCAGAGGTGGGCAAAGCCAGAGGCCAGCGGGTGAAGGGGGCGGGCGTCGAGGCACCAGGCGGTGCGGCTACGGCGCCCTTCACCGCCATCGCCGCCCAGCAGGCAGGCGTAGCACAGGGCGGGCAACCGCCCTCAGCGGGTGGGTGGGTGGAGGACTCCCACAGTCACCGCTGCCAACACCCCCAACTGCCCTCAGCGGGGGGGTGGAGGACTCCCACAGTCACCGCTGCCAACACCCCCATTCTCCTTGCGTTGCTCGCCTCACCTCAAGCGCTGCCAGGGATGCTCCCGAGTGCCACAAGGACGCCGATGTCTCCTCACGGCAGCGGGGGCGTGGGGGCATGGGGGGCGTGGCAGGGGAGCGCAGGGGGGCCTGTCCCCGCAAGTGGTCACATGGGGTCGACACCCACAGTTTGAGGAGCCCTGGGTTAGGATGGAAGGAATGTGCAAGGAATTAGGATTGTTAGTAAGGAAGGAGTTAGTATTGTTAGAGTGCAAGGGCTGTCAACCTGTGGGTCGCAACCCTGCGTGGGGTTGATTAGCCAATTCGGTGGGGTTGGGAAATCTCCCTCAGGCCCCCCCTTGCCCCCCCCCTTGTGACGCCCGCACACCCACACCCCCCGCCGCACCCCCACACCCCCACTACCATGAGGAGAGATCGGCGTCAGCATCTTTGGGTGGCAGTTGGCATGGTGGTAGGAGTGGGAGCATCCCCAGCAGCACTTGAGGGGAGGCGAGCAAGGCGAGGACGATGGCAGGAGTGGCGTTGTCCCACTCCGAAGGGGAGTTGCAGCTCGGGGAGGACCGGACGTGAGTTCAGTGGCCCTGGCCCCACCACTGCCCCTGCCCCTGGGGTCCCTGAGGCATGGGGAGCTGCATTGTGGGGTCACAGAGTTGAGAAGGTTGAGAAGCCCTGGGGGGGGGGTGCAAGGAGGTAGGATAGAAGGGAGTTAGTAAGATTAGTAAGGAGGAGGAGGTGAGTGCAAGAGAGCCCGAAGGCCCTCTGAACCAGACTGAGAAGACTGAGGCTATATATCCTCCAGAGCTTTGGAGGGTGGAGTTAGAGGGTGGGGAGAGCTAACAAGCTAACAACCCTCCCCTCCCCTCTAACAGCCTGCAGCTTGCCAGCAGCCAATGAGCTGAGGGAGGAGGAGCTGTTGCTGCCTCCTGGCTTCCTTTGGGGCCACTCCCACCTTCCAGCTATAAGAACAGGCTGAGGGAGCAAGAGCTCCTTTTGCCTCCTATGGTTCGCGTGGTGCCACATCACCTTTCAGGTATAAGACCAGGGTGAACAAGGAAAGAACTGCTGCTGCCTGCTGGGCTTCCTTTTCTGCCACAGCCATCCTCCTAGCTGGAACACCAGGCTGACTAGAGGTAAGAGCATGGTGGTGGTCTGTGTGTGTGTGTGGGTGGGTGCGTGGGAGGCACTATGTGTCTTGTCCAAGTCAGAGAGGGAGGTCCACAGGACAAGGCCACTATCCCCGTTCAAATGGCCTGGGGGCGATCTGGTGGTGGAAGGGAAAAGAGACAGAGACACCCCTCTGCCCAGCATCCTCACTATCTGAGCTGGCTAAGGTGGTCTCGGACCCGGTGTTGGAATCCCCTGCCACGGTGCTGTTGGGGGATTTCAACATCAACCCCGAGGCTGCACCCAATGGACCAGCTCAGCTCTTCCCATCTCCCATGACTACCATGGGGCTTTCTCTGTTTGTATCTGGCCCTACTCAAGCAGTAGGCCATAGCCTTGATCTGATTTTTGCCACAAAACTGACTGGTGAGTATCTCTTGATAAGAGGGCAAGTATGGAATTGGTGTATTTATTCAAATGTATCAGAATTTACTTGTATATACTCTTAGGTACTTGCTAGAAGCTAGTGAGCTTCTAACTCCCTGCAGCTTGTCAGCAGCTAGTTAGCTTCCAACAGCCTGAGGCTTGTTAGCAGCCCCTGAGCTTCTGAAACCCAGCTGCTTGTTTTCAACTACTTAGCTTCTAACAGCCTGGAGCTTGCAAGCAGCCAATTAGCTGAGGGAGGAGGAGCTGTTGCTGCCTCCTGGCTTCCTTTGGAGCCACTCCCACCTTCCAGCTATAAGAACAGGCTGAGGGAGCAAGAGCTCCTTTTGCCTCCTATGGTTCGTGTGGTGCCACACCACCTTCCAGGTATAAGACCAGGGTGAACAAGGAAAGAACTGCTGCTGCCTGCTGGGCTTCCTTTTCTGCCACAGCCATCCTCCTAGCTATAACACCAGGCTGACTAGAGGTAAGAGCATGGTGGTGGTCTGTGTGTGGGTGGGTGGGTGCGTGGGAGGCACTATGTGTCTTGTCCAAGTCAGAGAGGGAGGTCCACAGGACAAGGCCACTATCCCCGTTCAAATGGGCTGGGGGCGATCTGGTGGTGGAAGGGAAAAGAGACAGAGACACCCCTCTGCCCAGCATCCTCACTATCTGAGCTGGCTAAGGTGGTCTCGGACCCGGTGTTGGAATCCCCTGCCACGGTGCTGTTGGGGGATTTCAACATCAAGCCCGAGGCTGCACCCAATGGACCAGCTCAGCTCTTCCCATCTCCCATGACTACCATGGGGCTTTCTCTGTTTGTATCTGGCCCTACTCAAGCAGTAGGCCATAGCCTTGATCTGATTTTTGCCACAGAACTGACTGCTGAGTATCTCTTGATAAGAGGGCAAGTATGGAATTGGTGTATTTATTCAAATGTATCAGTATTTACTTGTATATACTCCTAGGTACTTGCTAGAAGCTAGTGAGCTTCTAAATCCCTGCAGCTTGTCAGCAGCTAGCTAGCTTCCAACAGCCTGAGGCTTGTTAGCAGCCACTGAGCTTCTGAAACCCAGCTGTGTGTTTTCAACTACTTAGCTTCTAACAGCCTGCAGCTTGCTAGCAGCCAATTAGCTGAGGGAGGAGGAGCTGTTGCTGCCTCCTGGCTTCCTTTGGAGCCACTCCCACCTTCCAGCTATAAGAACAGGCTGAGGGAGCAAGAGCTCCTTTTGCCTCCTATGGTTCGCGTGGTGCCACATCACCTTTCAGGTATAAGACCAGGGTGAACAAGGAAAGAACTGCTGCTGCCTGCTGGGCTTCCTTTTCTGCCACAGCCATCCTCCTAGCTGGAACACCAGGCTGACTAGAGGTAAGAGCATGGTGGTGGTCTGTGGGTGGGTGGGTGGGTGCGTGGGAGGCACTATGTGTCTTGTCCAAGTCAGAGAGGGAGGTCCACAGGACAAGGCCACTATCCCCGTTCAAATGGGCTGGGGGCGATCTGGTGGTGGAAGGGAAAAGAGACAGAGACACCCCTCTGCCCAGCATCCTCACTATCTGAGCTGGCTAAGGTGGTCTCGGACCCGGTGTTGGAATCCCCTGCCACGGTGCTGTTGGGGGATTTCAACATCAAGCCCGAGGCTGCACCCAATGGACCAGCTCAGCTCTTCCCATCTCCCATGACTACCATGGGGCTTTCTCTGTTTGTATCTGGCCCTACTCAAGCAGTAGGCCATAGCCTTGATCTGATTTTTGCCACAGAACTGACTGGTGAGTATCTCTTGATAAGAGGGCAAGTATGGAATTGGTGTATTTATTCAAATGTATCAGTATTTACTTGTATATACTCCTAGGTACTTGCTAGAAGCTAGTAAGCTTCTATCTCCCTGCAGCTTGTCAGTAGCTAGTTAGCTTCTAACAGCCTGAGGCTTGTTAGCAGCCACTGAGCTTCTGAAACCCAGCTGTGTGTTATCAACTACTTAGCTTCTCACAGCCTGCAGCTTGCTAGCAGCCAACTAGCTGAGGGAGGAGGAGCTGTTGCTGCCTCCTGTCTTCCTTTGGAGCCACTCCCACCTTCCAGCTATAAGAACAGGCTGAGGGAGCAAGAGCTCCTTTTGCCTCCTATGGTTCGTGTGGTGCCACACCACCTTCCAGGTATAAGACCAGGGTGAACAAGGAAAGAACTGCTGCTGCCTGCTGGGCTTCCTTTTCTGCCACAGCCATCCTCCTAGCTATAACACCAGGCTGAGGAGAGGTAAGAGCATGGTGGTGGTCTGTGGGTGGGTGGGTGCGTGGGAGGCACTATGTGTCTTGTCCAAGTCAGAGAGGGAGGTCCACAGGACAAGGCCACTATCCCCGTTCAAATGGGCTGGGGGCGATCTGGTGGTGGAAGGGAAAAGAGACAGAGACACCCCTCTGCCCAGCATCCTCAGTATCTGAGCTGGCTAAGGTGGTCTCGGACCCGGTGTTGGAATCCCCTGCCACGGTGCTGTTGGGGGATTTCAACATCAAGCCCGAGGCTGCACCCAATGGACCCGCTCAGCTCTTCCCTTCTCCCGTGACTACCATGGGGCTTTCTCTGTTTGTATCTGGCCCTACTCAGGTAGTAGGCCATAGCCTTGATCTGATTTTTGCCACCGAACGGACTGGTGAGTATCTCTTGATAAGAGGGCAAGTATGGAATTGGTGTATTTATTCAAATGTATCAGTATTTACTTGTATATACTCCTAGGTACTTGCTAGCAGCTAGTGAGCTTCTAACTCCCTGCAGCTTGTCAGCAGCTAGTTAGCTTCTGACAACCTGCAGCTTGTCAGCATCTACTTAGCTTCTATAAGAGTGCAGCTTCTGAGCATTTACGTAGCTTCTATCAGCCTGCAGCTTCTTAGCATCTACTTACGTTCTGACCCCCTGCTGCTTGTACGAATCTACTTAGCTTCTAACACCCAGCTGTGTGTTATCAACTACTTAGATTCTAACAGCCTGCAGCTTGCTAGCAGCCAACTAGCTGAGGGAGGGGAAGCTGTTGCTGCCTCCTGGCTTCCTTTGGGGCCACTCCCACCTTCCAGCTATAAGAACAGGCTGAGGGAGCAAGAGCTCCTTTTGCCTCCTATGGTTCGCGTGGTGCCACATCACCTTTCAGGTATAAGAACAGGGTGAACAAGGAAGAACTGTTGCTGCCTGCTGGGCTTCCTTTTCTGCCACAGCCATCCTCCTAGCTATAACACCAGGCTGAGGAGAGGTAAGAGCATGGTGGTGGTCTGTGTGTGTGTGGGTGCATGGGAGGCACTATGTGTCTTGTCCAAGTCAGAGAGGGAGGTCCACAGGACAAGACCACTATCCCCGTTCAAATGGGCTCCTTCATTTTTCAGCCCCTGCTCGACTGACCACAGAGGAGGACGTACAGAGGTTAGCGGTGGCTGTAAGGCGGGCAGAGGCCACACTCTACATTGGCGAGGTGATGCCACTGAACAAGGCCTTGGAACACAGGTAGGAGGCTTTATTCTGTTACCAAACATTCTTTGCCTCGCTTTCTCTTTTATTTTGCTGATAGCTTTCTCTCTGTTTCATTTTTTCAGCCCCTGCTCCACTGAACACAGAGGAGGATGTACAGAGGTTTGGGGTGGCTGTAAGGCGGGCAGAGGCCGCACACTACACAGGTGAGCTGATGCCACTGAAGAAGGCCTTGGAATACAGGTTGGAGTCTTTTTACTGTTACCAAATATTCTATGCCTCGTTTTCATTCTTTTTTTCTGGCAGGTCTCTCTCTTGCTTTGTTTTTCAGCCCCTGTCGACTGACCACACAGGAGAATGTATGGAGGTTATTGCTGGCTGTAAGGGGCGGCGGAGGCCACACTCTAAACAGGTGAGCTGGTGCCACTGAACAAGGCCATGGAATCCAGGTATTAGTCTTTTTACTGTTACCAAACATTCTTTCTCTGGGTTTCCGTTCTTTTTTTCTGGGAGGTTTCTCTCTGCTTCATTTTTCAGCCCCTGCTCGACTGACCACAGAGGACGTACAGAGGTTGGGGGTGGCTGTACGGCGGGCAGAGGCCGCACACTACACAGGTGAGCTGATGCCACTGAAGGACTTGGAATCCAGGTAGGTTTCTTTATTCTGTTACCAAACATTCTTTGCCTCGGTTTCCCTTCTTTTTTGCTGATAGGTTTCTCTCTGCTTCGTTTTCAGCCCCTCTTCAACTGACCACACAGGAGAATGTATGGAGGTTATTGCTGGCTGTAAGGGGCGGCGGAGGCCACACTCTACACAGGTGAGCTGGTGCCACTGAGGACGGCCTTGGAATCCAGGTAGGAGTGTTTTTACTGTTATCAAACATTTTTTGCCTCGATTTCGCTTCATTTTTGTTATTAGGTTTCTCTGTGGTTCGTTTTTCAGCCTCTGATTGAATGACCACAGAGGAGGATATATGGAGGTTTGATGTGGCTGTAAGAGGCGGCAGAGACCACACTCTACACAGGTGAGCTGATGCCACTGAGGAAGGCCTTGGAATCCAGGTATTAGTATTTTACTGATACCATACGTTCTTTCTCTGGGTTTCCGTTCTTTTTTTCTGGAACGTTTCTCTCTCCTTCATTTTTCAGCCCCTGCCCGACTGACCACAGAGGAGGACGTACAGAGGTTAGCGGTGGCTGTAAGGCGCGCAGAGGCCACACTCTACACAGGTGAGCTGATGCCACTGAAGAAGGCCTTGGAATCCAGGTAGGAGGCCTTATTCTGTTACCAAACATTCTTTGCCTCCCTTTCCCTTCTTTTTTGCGGATAATTTTCTCTCTGCTTCGTTTTTCAGCCCCTGTTCGACTTACCAGGGAAGGATGTATGCAGGTTAGGGGTGGCTGTAAGGGGCGGCAGAGGCCACACTCTACATAGGTGAGGTGATGCCACTGAACAAGGCCTTGGAATACAGGTAGGAGGCTTTATTCTGTTACCAAACATTCTTTGCCTCACTTTCTCTTTTATTTTGCTGATAGCTTTCTCTCTGTTTCATTTTTCAGCCCCTGCTCCACTGAACACAGAGGAGGATGTACAGAGGTTTGGGGTGGCTGTAAGGCGGGCAGAGGCCGCACACTACACAGGTGAGCTGATGCCACTGAAGAAGGCCTTGGAATACAGGTAGGAGTCTTTTTACTGTTACCAAATATTCTATGCCTCGTTTTCCCTTCTTTTTTTCTGGCAGGTCTCTCTCTTGCTTTGTTTTTCAGCCCCTGTTCGACTCACCAGGGAAGGATGTATGCAGGTTAGGGGTGGCTGTAAGGGGCGGCAGAGGCCAGGCTACCCAGGTGAGGTGATGCCACTGAACAAGGCCTTGGAATCCAGGTTTTAATTTTTTACTGTTACCAAATATTTTTTGCCTCCGTTTCCCTTCTTTTTTTCCAGCAGTTTTCTCTCTCATTTGTTTTTCAGCCCGTTTGACTGACCACAGAGGAGGATATATGGGGGTTTGGGGTAGCTGTAAGTGGCGGCGGAGGCCACACTCTAAACAGGTGAGATGATGCCACTGAAGAAGGCCTTGGAATCCAGGTAGGGGTCTCTTTACTGTTACCAACCATTCTTTCCCTCGGTTTCCATCCTCTTTTGCTGATAGGTTTCTCTCTGCTTCGTTTTTCAGCCCCTGTTCGAGCGACCACAGAGGGGTATGCATGGAGGTTTGCGGTGGCTGTGAGAGGCGACAACTTTGGGAACCACTGCTCTAAACCGTAAACGCGCCGCCCCCTACACACTCTGGCATGGATGAGAGGAGAAAGCTCTGGTGTTGGCTGTCACAAATGCTTTAAAACTTTATCATCGTGTAGTGTATTACTTGTGATTTCATAATGTATTATTATAATATGCAATATACTGTTTCATGCTCTTCCTTTCTGTACTATGTAAACTGCCTTGGGCACTTTTTTTTTACAGTTGCTTATTATGAGTGTTGCTGCTCCCTGTGGTGGAAATGATGTTATAAGCAAACATGATTAATATTTTCTAGATCACATAGATGATTGTTAGACATTTGTACATTGCTTATGATATATCCTCTGTTTTACTTATTGAAATTGATGTTGTTTTACCTGCTGTATTTACTTGCTGTATGGACTTGTATGGACTTCCTGCAATTGCTGTATTTACTTGTACTTGCTCTATTTATGCTCCAAAAACTAACCCGTAAACGCCTTTCATACGCTAATTTCTTGCTATGTTTACTTATCTGTACTTGCTGTATTTACTTGTATGTACTGGCTTCATTTACTTTTTATATTTACACCCCACACAGACTAACCGGTAACCGCGGCCGCCCATCACACAAACGAACCGGTAAACCAGGCTGCCAAACGCGCGGACTTGCGTGGACGAGACTGGGAAGCTCTGGTGTTAGCTCTCAGACCTGCTTTTTAAGTTTGTCATTATGTAATGTATTATTTGTGATTTCATAGTGTACTAGTTATTATAATATGCAACATACTGTTCCATGCTCTTTCCTTCTGTACTATGTAAACTGCCTTGGGCAATTTATTTTAAAGTTGTTGATTATAAGTGTTGTTCCAGCCTGTGTTGTAAAGGATGTTATAAGCAAACCTTATTAATATTTTCTAGATTACATAGCTTATTGTTACAATCCTGTACATTGCTTATGGTTTATATTTGATGCTTTAGTTATTGATTTTGTTTTACTTGCTGTATTTACTTTTATGGGCTTGTATTTACTTGCTCTATGCACTTGCGTGTACTTGATGTATGTACCTGTATGTACTTGCAGTGTTTACTTACTTGCTGTGTTTACTTACTTGTGGTATTTATGCATCCAAAAATCTAACGCGTAAACGCCTCTCGCTCTCTAATTTCTTGCTGTGTTTACTTGTATGTACTGGCTGTATTTACTTGGTGTAATTACTTGTATTTCCTTGCTGGACTTGCTGTATTCACTTGGACTTACTTGCTGTATTTACTTACTTGCTGTACAAACACCCCCACACGCTGACCGTTAAATGCGGCCGCCCAATACACACTGACCGGTAAACGCGGCCCTCCCAAACTGGTAAATGCGGCCGCCACAAACACTCTCTTTCTACCTGTACTATGTAAACTGCCTTGGGGAATTTTTTTTTACAGTTGCTGATTATGAGTGTTGTTGCACCCTGTGGTGGAAATGATGTTATGAGCAAACATGATTAATATTTTCTAGATTACATAGATTATTGTTAGATATTTGTACATTGCTTACTCGTATTTACACCCCACACAGACAGGAGTTTTGGGGTTACAAAGAAACAAACCAATAAATAAACAGACAAATAAAAACAAGATAAAGGAACAAACACATAAATGAACAAACAGAGATAAATAATGAGGTAAACAAAAACAAATAATAATTGAATAAAGAAACAAATATATAAATAAAAAGTGGATAAATAGAAGAACACCGACAAACAAATAAAAAAATAGATGAACAGATAAATAAAAATTTGAATAAACACAGATAAATAAACACATAAACAAACAAACAGTAGGTGAATGAATAAATAAGCAAACAAAAAATAAATGAGTAAAAAGATAAACAAATAAAAACAAGCATTTGAATAAAGGGTTACATTTAATTTAATAGACAGATAAATATACAAGCAAATAAACAAATGAACAAATAACAATGAACAAATAAAAATAGAAGAAGAAATAAAAACAAACAACAAACAGCTAAACAAATATACATAAACAGGTAAATAATCAAATAAAAACAAACAAACAAAAACACATAACAAGGAATAAATAAAAGATAAACAGATAATAAATGAAGAAATAATTGAAAAAGCAAACAGATGCATAAACATGTAAACAACAAATATAAACAAATAAATAACCAATTAAAAAACAACTAAATGGATAAAGAAACACAGATAAACAGTTAAATAAATGAATAAACAAATAAAGAAACAAAAAATAAATAAAAAAAAATATAAACAAATAAAAACAAGCATTTGAATAAAGGGTTAAATTTAATTTAATAGACAGATAAATATACAAGCAAATAAACAAATGAACAAATAACAATGAACAAATAAAAATAGTTGAAGAAATAAAAACAAACAACAAACAGGTAAACAAATATACATAAACAGGTAAATAATCAAATACAAACAAATAAAAACAAAATAAAAATAAAAAGCAAGTAAGTAAATACAGCAAGTAAGTCCAAGTGAATACAGCAAGTCCAGCAAGGAAATACAAGTAATTACACCAAGTAAATACAGCCAGTACATACAAGTAAACACAGCAAGAAATTAGAGAGCGAGAGGCGTTTACGCGTTAGATTTTTGGATGCATAAATACCACAAGTAAGTAAACACAGCAAGTAAGTAAACACTGCAAGTACATACAGGTACATACATCAAGTACACGCAAGTGCATAGAGCAAGTAAATACAAGCCCATAAAAGTAAATACAGCAAGTAAAACAAAATCAATAACTAAAGCATCAAATATAAACCATAAGCAATGTACAGGATTGTAACAATAAGCTATGTAATCTAGAAAATATTAATAAGGTTTGCTTATAACATCCTTTACAACACAGGCTGGAACAACACTTATAATCAACAACTTTAAAATAAATTGCCCAAGGCAGTTTACATAGTACAGAAGGAAAGAGCATGGAACAGTATGTTGCATATTATAATAACTAGTACACTATGAAATCACAAATAATACATTACATAATGACAAACTTAAAAAGCAGGTCTGAGAGCTAACACCAGAGCTTCCCAGTCTCGTCCACGCAAGTCCGCGCGTTTGGCAGCCTGGTTTACCGGTTCGTTTGTGTGATGGGCGGCCGCGGTTACCGGTTAGTCTGTGTGGGGTGTAAATATAAAAAGTAAATGAAGCCAGTACATACAAGTAAATACAGCAAGTACAGATAAGTAAACATAGCAAGAAATTAGCGTATGAAAGGCGTTTACGGGTTAGTTTTTGGAGCATAAATAGAGCAAGTACAAGTAAATACAGCAATTGCAGGAAGTCCATACAAGTCCATACAGCAAGTAAATACAGCAGGTAAAACAACATCAATTTCAATAAGTAAAACAGAGGATATATCATAAGCAATGTACAAATGTCTAACAATCATCTATGTGATCTAGAAAATATTAATCATGTTTGCTTATAACATCATTTCCACCACAGGGAGCAGCAACACTCATAATAAGCAACTGTAAAAAAAAAGTGCCCAAGGCAGTTTACATAGTACAGAAAGGAAGAGCATGAAACAGTATATTGCATATTATAATAATACATTATGAAATCACAAGTAATACACTACACGATGATAAAGTTTTAAAGCATTTGTGACAGCCAACACCAGAGCTTTCTCCTCTCATCCATGCCAGAGTGTGTAGGGGGCGGCGCGTTTACGGTTTAGAGCAGTGGTTCCCAAAGTTGTCGCCTCTCACAGCCACCGCAAACCTCCATGCATACCCCTCTGTGGTCGCTCGAACAGGGGCTGAAAAACGAAGCAGAGAGAAACCTATCAGCAAAAGAGGATGGAAACCGAGGGAAAGAATGGTTGGTAACAGTAAAGAGACCCCTACCTGGATTCCAAGGCCTTCTTCAGTGGCATCATCTCACCTGTTTAGAGTGTGGCCTCCGCCGCCACTTACAGCTACCCCAAACCCCCATATATCCTCCTCTGTGGTCAGTCAAACGGGCTGAAAAACAAATGAGAGAGAAAACTGCTGGAAAAAAAGAAGGGAAACGGAGGCAAAAAATATTTGGTAACAGTAAAAAATTAAAACCTGGATTCCAAGGCCTTGTTCAGTGGCATCACCTCACCTGGGTAGCCTGGCCTCTGCCGCCCCTTACAGCCACCCCTAACCTGCATACATCCTTCCCTGGTGAGTCGAACAGGGGCTGAAAAACAAAGCAAGAGAGAGACCTGCCAGAAAAAAAGAAGGGAAAACGAGGCATAGAATATTTGGTAACAGTAAAAAGACTCCTACCTGTATTCCAAGGCCTTCTTCAGTGGCATCAGCTCACCTGTGTAGTGTGCGGCCTCTGCCCGCCTTACAGCCACCCCAAACCTCTGTACATCCTCCTCTGTGTTCAGTGGAGCAGGGGCTGAAAAATGAAACAGAGAGAAAGCTATCAGCAAAATAAAAGAGAAAGCGAGGCAAAGAATGTTTGGTAACAGAATAAAGCCTCCTACCTGTATTCCAAGGCCTTGTTCAGTGGCATCACCTCACCTATGTAGAGTGTGGCCTCTGCCGCCCCTTACAGCCACCCCTAACCTGCATACATCCTTCCCTGGTAAGTCGAACAGGGGCTGAAAAACGAAGCAGAGAGAAAATTATCCGCAAAAAAGAAGGGAAAGGGAGGCAAAGAATGTTTGGTAACAGAATAAGGCCTCCTACCTGGATTCCAAGGCCTTCTTCAGTGGCATCAGCTCACCTGTGTAGAGTGTGGCCTCTGCGCGCCTTACAGCCACCGCTAACCTCTGTACGTCCTCCTCTGTGGTCAGTCGGGCAGGGGCTGAAAAATGAAGGAGAGAGAAACGTTCCAGAAAAAAAGAACGGAAACCCAGAGAAAGAACGTATGGTATCAGTAAAATACTAATACCTGGATTCCAAGGCCTTCCTCAGTGGCATCAGCTCACCTGTGTAGAGTGTGGTCTCTGCCGCCTCTTACAGCCACATCAAACCTCCATATATCCTCCTCTGTGGTCATTCAATCAGAGGCTGAAAAACGAACCACAGAGAAACCTAATAACAAAAATGAAGCGAAATCGAGGCAAAAAATGTTTGATAACAGTAAAAACACTCCTACCTGGATTCCAAGGCCGTCCTCAGTGGCACCAGCTCACCTGTGTAGAGTGTGGCCTCCGCCGCCCCTTACAGCCAGCAATAACCTCCATACATTCTCCTGTGTGGTCAGTTGAAGAGGGGCTGAAAACGAAGCAGAGAGAAACCTATCAGCAAAAAAGAAGGGAAACCGAGGCAAAGAATGTTTGGTAACAGAATAAAGAAACCTACCTGGATTCCAAGTCCTTCAGTGGCATCAGCTCACCTGTGTAGTGTGCGGCCTCTGCCCGCCGTACAGCCACCCCCAACCTCTGTACGTCCTCTGTGGTCAGTCGAGCAGGGGCTGAAAAATGAAGCAGAGAGAAACCTCCCAGAAAAAAAGAACGGAAACCCAGAGAAAGAATGTTTGGTAACAGTAAAAAGACTAATACCTGGATTCCATGGCCTTGTTCAGTGGCACCAGCTCACCTGTTTAGAGTGTGGCCTCCGCCGCCCCTTACAGCCAGCAATAACCTCCATACATTCTCCTGTGTGGTCAGTCGACAGGGGCTGAAAAACAAAGCAAGAGAGAGACCTGCCAGAAAAAAAGAATGAAAACGAGGCATAGAATATTTGGTAACAGTAAAAAGACTCCAACCTGTATTCCAAGGCCTTCTTCAGTGGCATCAGCTCACCTGTGTAGTGTGCGGCCTCTGCCCGCCTTACAGCCACCCCAAACCTCTGTACATCCTCCTCTGTGTTCAGTGGAGCAGGGGCTGAAAAAATGAAACAGAGAGAAAGCTATCAGCAAAATAAAAGAGAAAGCGAGGCAAAGAATGTTTGGTAACAGAATAAAGCCTCCTACCTGTGTTCCAAGGCCTTGTTCAGTGGCATCACCTCGCCAATGTAGAGTGTGGCCTCTGCCCGCCTTACAGCCACCGCTAACCTCTGTACGTCCTCCTCTGTGGTCAGTCGAGCAGGGGCTGAAAAATGAAGGAGCCCATTTGAACGGGGATAGTGGTCTTGTCCTGTGGACCTCCCTCTCTGACTTGGACAAGACACATAGTGCCTCCCATGCACCCACACACACACAGACCACCACCATGCTCTTACCTCTCCTCAGCCTGGTGTTATAGCTAGGAGGATGGCTGTGGCAGAAAAGGAAGCCCAGCAGGCAGCAACAGTTCTTCCTTGTTCACCCTGTTCTTATACCTGAAAGGTGATGTGGCACCACGCGAACCATAGGAGGCAAAAGGAGCTCTTGCTCCCTCAGCCTGTTCTTATAGCTGGAAGGTGGGAGTGGCCCCAAAGGAAGCCAGGAGGCAGCAACAGCTTCCCCTCCCTCAGCTAGTTGGCTGCTAGCAAGCTGCAGGCTGTTAGAATCTAAGTAGTTGATAACACACAGCTGGGTGTTAGAAGCTAAGTAGATTCGTACAAGCAGCAGGGGGTCAGAACGTAAGTAGATGCTAAGAAGCTGCAGGCTGATAGAAGCTACGTAAATGCTCAGAAGCTGCACTCTTATAGAAGCTAAGTAGATGCTGACAAGCTGCAGGTTGTCAGAAGCTAACTAGCTGCTGACAAGCTGCAGGGAGTTAGAAGCTCACTAGCTGCTAGCAAGTACCTAGGAGTATATACAAGTAAATACTGATACATTCGAATAAATACACCAATTCCATACTTGCCCTCTTATCAAGAGATACTCACCAGTCCGTTCGGTGGCAAAAATCAGATCAAGGCTATGGCCTACTACCTGAGTAGGGCCAGATACAAACAGAGAAAGCCCCATGGTAGTCACGGGAGAAGGGAAGAGCTGAGCGGGTCCATTGGGTGCAGCCTCGGGCTTGATGTTGAAATCCCCCAACAGCACCGTGGCAGGGGATTCCAACACCGGGTCCGAGACCACCTTAGCCAGCTCAGATACTGAGGATGCTGGGCAGAGGGGTGTCTCTGTCTCTTTTCCCTTCCACCACCAGATCGCCCCCAGCCCATTTGAACGGGGATAGTGGCCTTGTCCTGTGGACCTCCCTCTCTGACTTGGACAAGACACATAGTGCCTCCCACGCACCCACCCACCCACAGACCACCACCATGCTCTTACCTCTCCTCAGCCTGGTGTTATAGCTAGGAGGATGGCTGTGGCAGAAAAGGAAGCCCAGCAGGCAGCAGCAGTTCTTTCCTTGTTCACCCTGGTCTTATACCTGGAAGGTGGTGTGGCACCACACGAACCATAGGAGGCAAAAGGAGCTCTTGCTCCCTCAGCCTGTTCTTATAGCTGGAAGGTGGGAGTGGCTCCAAAGGAAGACAGGAGGCAGCAACAGCTCCTCCTCCCTCAGCTAGTTGGCTGCTAGCAAGCTGCAGGCTGTGAGAAGCTAAGTAGTTGATAACACACAGCTGGGTTTCAGAAGCTCAGTGGCTGCTAACAAGCCTCAGGCTGTTAGAAGCTAACTAGCTACTGACAAGCTGCAGGGAGATAGAAGCTTACTAGCTTCTAGCAAGTACCTAGGAGTATATACAAGTAAATACTGATACATTTGAATAAATACACCAATTCCATACTTGCCCTCTTATCAAGAGATACTCACCAGTCAGTTCTGTGGCAAAAATCAGATCAAGGCTATGGCCTACTGCTTGAGTAGGGCCAGATACAAACAGAGAAAGCCCCATGGTAGTCATGGGAGATGGGAAGAGCTGAGCTGGTCCATTGGGTGCAGCCTCGGGCTTGATGTTGAAATCCCCCAACAGCACCGTGGCAGGGGATTCCAACACCGGGTCCGAGACCACCTTAGCCAGCTCAGATAGTGAGGATGCTGGGCAGAGGGGTGTCTCTGTCTCTTTTCCCTTCCACCACCAGATCGCCCCCAGCCCATTTGAACGGGGATAGTGGCCTTGTCCTGTGGACCTCCCTCTCTGACTTGGACAAGACACATAGTGCCTCCCACGCACCCACCCACCCACCCACAGACCACCACCATGCTCTTACCTCTAGTCAGCCTGGTGTTCCAGCTAGGAGGATGGCTGTGGCAGAAAAGGAAGCCCAGCAGGCAGCAGCAGTTCTTTCCTTGTTCACCCTGGTCTTATACCTGAAAGGTGATGTGGCACCACGCGAACCATAGGAGGCAAAAGGAGCTCTTGCTCCCTCAGCCTGTTCTTATAGCTGGAAGGTGGGAGTGGCTCCAAAGGAAGCCAGGAGGCAGCAACAGCTCCTCCTCCCTCAGCTAATTGGCTGCTAGCAAGCTGCAGGCTGTTAGAAGCTAAGTAGTTGAAAACACACAGCTGGGTTTCAGAAGCTCAGTGGCTGCTAACAAGCCTCAGGCTGTTGGAAGCTAGCTAGCTGCTGACAAGCTGCAGGGATTTAGAAGCTCACTAGCTTCTAGCAAGTACCTAGGAGTATATACAAGTAAATACTGATACATTTGAATAAATACACCAATTCCATACTTGCCCTCTTATCAAGAGATACTCAGCAGTCAGTTCTGTGGCAAAAATCAGATCAAGGCTATGGCCTACTGCTTGAGTAGGGCCAGATACAAACAGAGAAAGCCCCATGGTAGTCATGGGAGATGGGAAGAGCTGAGCTGGTCCATTGGGTGCAGCCTCGGGCTTGATGTTGAAATCCCCCAACAGCACCGTGGCAGGGGATTCCAACACCGGGTCCGAGACCACCTTAGCCAGCTCAGATAGTGAGGATGCTGGGCAGAGGGGTGTCTCTGTCTCTTTTCCCTTCCACCACCAGATCGCCCCCAGCCCATTTGAACGGGGATAGTGGCCTTGTCCTGTGGACCTCCCTCTCTGACTTGGACAAGACACATAGTGCCTCCCACGCACCCACCCACCCACACACAGACCACCACCATGCTCTTACCTCTAGTCAGCCTGGTGTTATAGCTAGGAGGATGGCTGTGGCAGAAAAGGAAGCCCAGCAGGCAGCAGCAGTTCTTTCCTTGTTCACCCTGGTCTTATACCTGGAAGGTGGTGTGGCACCACACGAACCATAGGAGGCAAAAGGAGCTCTTGCTCCCTCAGCCTGTTCTTATAGCTGGAAGGTGGGAGTGGCTCCAAAGGAAGCCAGGAGGCAGCAACAGCTCCTCCTCCCTCAGCTAATTGGCTGCTTGCAAGCTCCAGGCTGTTAGAAGCTAAGTAGTTGAAAACAAGCAGCTGGGTTTCAGAAGCTCAGGGGCTGCTAACAAGCCTCAGGCTGTTGGAAGCTAACTAGCTGCTGACAAGCTGCAGGGAGTTAGAAGCTCACTAGCTTCTAGCAAGTACCTAAGAGTATATACAAGTAAATTCTGATACATTTGAATAAATACACCAATTCCATACTTGCCCTCTTATCAAGAGATACTCACCAGTCAGTTTTGTGGCAAAAATCAGATCAAGGCTATGGCCTACTGCTTGAGTAGGGCCAGATACAAACAGAGAAAGCCCCATGGTAGTCATGGGAGATGGGAAGAGCTGAGCTGGTCCATTGGGTGCAGCCTCGGGGTTGATGTTGAAATCCCCCAACAGCACCGTGGCAGGGGATTCCAACACCGGGTCCGAGACCACCTTAGCCAGCTCAGATAGTGAGGATGCTGGGCAGAGGGGTGTCTCTGTCTCTTTTCCCTTCCACCACCAGATCGCCCCCAGGCCATTTGAACGGGGATAGTGGCCTTGTCCTGTGGACCTCCCTCTCTGACTTGGACAAGACACATAGTGCCTCCCACGCACCCACCCACACACACACACAGACCACCACCATGCTCTTACCTCTAGTCAGCCTGGTGTTCCAGCTAGGAGGATGGCTGTGGCAGAAAAGGAAGCCCAGCAGGCAGCAGCAGTTCTTTCCTTGTTCACCCTGGTCTTATACCTGAAAGGTGATGTGGCACCACGCGAACCATAGGAGGCAAAAGGAGCTCTTGCTCCCTCAGCCTGTTCTTATAGCTGGAAGGTGGGAGTGGCCCCAAAGGAAGCCAGGAGGCAGCAACAGCTCCTCCTCCCTCAGCTCATTGGCTGCTGGCAAGCTGCAGGCTGTTAGAGGGGAGGGGAGGGTTGTTAGCTTGTTAGCTCTCCCCACCCTCTAACTCCACCCTCCAAAGCTCTGGAGGATATATAGCCTCAGTCTTCTCAGTCTGGTTCAGAGGGCCTTCGGGCTCTCTTGCACTCACCTCCTCCTCCTTACTAATCTTACTAACTCCCTTCTATCCTACCTCCTTGCACCCCCCCCCCCAGGGCTTCTCAACCTTCTCAACTCTGTGACCCCACAATGCAGCTCCCCATGCCTCAGGGACCCCAGGGGCAGGGGCAGTGGTGGGGCCAGGGCCACTGAACTCACGTCCGGTCCTCCCCGAGCTGCAACTCCCCTTCGGAGTGGGACAACGCCACTCCTGCCATCGTCCTCGCCTTGCTCGCCTCCCCTCAAGTGCTGCTGGGGATGCTCCCACTCCTACCATCATGCCAACTGCCACCCAAAGATGCTGACGCCGATCTCTCCTCATGGTAGTGGGGGTGTGGGGGTGCGGCGGGGGGTGTGGGTGTGCGGGCGTCACAAGGGGGGGGGCAAGGGGGGGCCTGAGGGAGATTTCCCAACCCCACCGAATTGGCTAATCAACCCCACGCAGGGTTGCGACCCACAGGTTGACAGCCCTTGCACTCTAACAATACTAACTCCTTCCTTACTAACAATCCTAATTCCTTGCACATTCCTTCCATCCTAACCCAGGGCTCCTCAAACTGTGGGTGTCGACCCCATGTGACCACTTGCGGGGACAGGCCCCCCTGCGCTCCCCTGCCACGCCCCCCATGCCCCCACGCCCCCGCTGCCGTGAGGAGACATCGGCGTCCTTGTGGCACTCGGGAGCATCCCTGGCAGCGCTTGAGGTGAGGCGAGCAACGCAAGGAGAATGGGGGTGTTGGCAGCGGTGACTGTGGGAGTCCTCCACCCCCCCGCTGAGGGCAGTTGGGGGTGTTGGCAGCGGTGACTGTGGGAGTCCTCCACCCACCCACCCGCTGAGGGCGGTTGCCCGCCCTGTGCTACGCCTGCCTGCTGGGCGGCGATGGCGGTGAAGGGCGCCGTAGCCGCACCGCCTGGTGCCTCGACGCCCGCCCCCTTCACCCGCTGGCCTCTGGCTTTGCCCACCTCTGAAGGTGGCCTTGCGGCTCGGGGAGGACTTCACGTGACTCCAGTGGCCCTGGCCCCACCACTGCCCCTGCCCCTGGGGTCTCTGAACCATGGGGAGCTGCATTGGGGGGTTGGGGGGGGGGTCACGGCGTTGGGAAGGTTCAGAACCTCTCACTCTAACTCTACTAACTCCTCTCCCCCTAACTCTACTAACTCCTCTCCCCCTAACCCTTTTTTCGGCCCCTGTTCGCCGGAGAACAGGAGGATTTATGGAGGTCAGGGGTGGCTGTAAGGGGTGGGAGGAGGCCACAATGTATTACACATGCGATGCAATTTCAGTGAATCAGGCCTTGGAATCTCTAGTTTGCTTTTCAGCCCCTGTTCGATTGGCTACAGAGGCCGTAAACGCGCCACCCCACACCCTCTAACTCCTTTCACCCTAATCTTTCTCTGTTACCCTAACCGTTCTAACTCCTTTCATCCTGAACCTCATACTCCTCTCAACCTACCCCTTCTAAAGCTTACAAAACGTGAGAGGCATTGAAGAGTTAGGGTAAAACGCCCGTTAACGCCCGTAAAACTCCAAACCCCGTAAAACTCCAAACTATAAACGCCCCTAAAACTCCAAACTCTAAACACCCCTAAAACTCTAAACTATAAAAGCCCCTCCCTCTAAACTTTAAACGCCCCATAGTCTAAACTAAAACACCTCTAAAACGTAAAGCCCTAAACGCCCCAAAACGTTAAACCATAAAAGCCTCTCACCCCACCCTTTCTAAGGCCTTTCACCCTACTTCTTCTAATGCCTCTCATGCTACCATGAATAAGGCCTCTCACCCTACCCTTTCTAATGCCTCCCTCTACTTCTTCTAATGCCTCTCACCCTAACTGTTCTAACTACTCTCACCCTCACCCATTAACCCATTTTTCGGCCCCTGATCCCGTGGAAGATCCCGTGGAAGATCCCGTGGAAGATCCCGTGGCAGATCCCGTGGAAGATCCCGTGGAAGATCCCGTGGCAGATCCCGTGGAATCTCAGGTTTGTTTCTCAGCCCCTGTTCCATTGGCTACAGAGGCGGAGGCACGGAGGTCAGGGGTGGCTGTAAGGGGCGGAGGAGGCCACAATTTACACATGCAATGCAATTTCAGTGAATCAGGCCTTGGAATCTCAGCTTTGCTTCTCAGCCCCTGTTCCATTGGCTACAGAGGCGGAGGCACGGAGGTCAGGGGTGGCTGTAAGGGGCGGAGGAGGCCACAATTTACACATGCAATGCAATTTCAGTGAATCAGGCCTTGGAATCTCAGCTTTGCTTCTCAGCCCCTGTTCCATTGGCTACAGAGGCGGAGGCACGGAGGTCAGGGGTGGCTGTAAGGGGCGGAGGAGGCCACAATTTACACATGCAATGCAATTTCAGTGAATCAGGCCTTGGGATCTCAGCTTTGCTTCTCAGCCCCTGTTCCATTGGCTACAGAGGCGGAGGCACGGAGGTCAGGGGTGGCTGTAAGGGGCGGAGGAGGCCACAATTTACACATGCAATGCAATTTCAGTGAATCAGGCCTTGGAATCTCAGCTTTGCTTCTCAGCCCCTGTTCCATTGGCTACAGAGGCGGAGGCACGGAGGCCAGGGGTGGCTGTAAGGGGCGGAGGAGGCCACAATTTACACATGCAGTGCAATTTCAGTGAATCAGGCCTTGGAATCTCTGCTTTGTTTTTCAGCCCCTGTTCCATTGGCTACAGAGGCGGATGCATGGAGGTCAGGGGTGGCTGTAAGGGGCGGAGGAGGCCACAATTTACACATGCAGTGCAATTTCAGTGAATCAGGCCTTGGAATCTCAGCTTTGCTTCTCAGCCCCTGTTCCATTGGCTACAGAGGCGGAGGCACGGAGGTCAGGGGTGGCTGTAAGGGGCGGAGGAGGCCACAATTTACACATGCAATGCAATTTCAGTGAATCAGGCCTTGGAATCTCAGCTTTGCTTCTCAGCCCCTGTTCCATTGGCTACAGAGGCGGAGGCATGGAGGTCAGGGGTGGCTGTAAGGGGCGGAGGAGGCCACAATTTACACATGCAGTGCAATTTCAGTGAATCAGGCCTTGGAATCTCTGCTTTGTTTTTCAGCCCCTGTTCCATTGGCTACAGAAGCGGATGCATGGAGGTCAGGGGTGGCTGTAAGGGGCGGAGGAGGCCACAATTTACACATGCGATGCAATTTCAGTGAATCAGGCCTTGGAATCCAGGTAGGTGTCTTTATTCTGTTACCAAACATTCTTTGCCTCGATTTCCCTTCTTCTTTGCTGACCGCTTTCTCTCTGCTTCGTTTTTCAGTCCCTGTTCGATTGGCCACAGAGGCGGATGCATGGAGGTCAGGGGTGGCTGTAAGGGGTGGAGGAGGCCACAATTTACACATGCGATGCGATTTCAGTGAATCAGGCCTTGGAATCCAGGTAGGTGTCTTTATTCTCTTACCAAGCATTCTTTGCCTTTGTTTCCCTTCTTTTTTGCTGACCGCTTTCTCTCTGCTTTGTTTTTCAGCCCCTGTTCGATTGGCCACAGAGGCGGATGCATGGAGGTTAGGGGTGGCTGTAAGGGGTGGCGGAGGCACAATCTACACACTCTAAACCGTAAGCGCGCCACCCCACACACTCTAACTCCTTTCACCCTATTCTTTCTCTGTTACCCTAACCGTTCTAACTCCTTTCATCCTGAACCTCATATTCCTCTCAACCTACCCCTTCTAAAGCTTACAAAACGTGAGAGGCATTGAAGAGTTAGGAAAAAACGCCCGTTAACGCCCGTAAAACTCCAAACCCCGTAATACTCCAAAGTATAAACGCCCCTAAAACTCCAAACTATAAACACCCCTAAAACTCTAAACTCTAAAAGCCCTTCCCTCTAAACTATAAACGCCCCATAGTCTAAACTAAAACACCTCTAAAACTTAGAGCCCTAAACGACCCAAAACGTTGAACCATAAAAGCCTCTCACCCTACCCTTTCTAAGGCCTTTCACCCTACTTCTTCTAATGCCTCTCATGCTACCATGAATAAGGCCTCTCACCCTACCCTTTCTAATGCCTCCTTCTACTTCTCCTAATGCCTCTCACCCTAACTGTTCTAACTACTCTCACCCTCACCCTAACCGTTCTAACTCCTTTCAGGTCAACCCATTTTTCGGCCCCTGTTCGACGGAGAACGGGAGGATTCACGGAGGTCGGGGTGGCCGTTAGGTGTGGAGGAGGCCACAATTTACACACTCTAAACTGTAAACGCGCCACCCCACACACTCTGGCACGGACGAGAAGAGAAAGCTCTGGTGTTGGCTGTTACAACTGCTTTATAAGGTTATCATCATGTTGTGTATTACTTGTGATTTCATAATCTATTATTATAATATGCATTATACTGTTTGATGCTCTTTCTTTCTGTACCATGTAAACTGCTTTGGGTAGATTTTTTTTTTTTTTAAAGTTGCTGATTATGAGTGTTGTTGCTCCCTGTGGTGGAAATGATGTTATAAGCGAACATGATTAATATTTTCTAGATCACGTAGATGATTGTTAGACATTTGTACATTGCTTATGATATATCCTCTATGTTTTACTTATTGAAATTGATGTTGTTTTACCTGCTGTATTTACTTGCTGTATGGACTTGTATGGACTTCCTGCAATTGCTGTATTTACTTGTACTTGCTCTATTTATGCTCCAAAAACTAACCCGTAAACGCCTTTCATACGCTAATTTCTTGCTATGTTTACTTATCTGTACTTGCTGTATTTACTTGTATGTACTGGCTTCATTTACTTTTTATATTTACACCCCACACAGACTAACCGGTAACCGCGGCCGCCCATCACACAAACGAACCGGTAAAGCAGGCTGCCAAACGCGCAGACTTGCGTGGACGAGACTGGGAAGCTCTGGTGTTAGCTCTCAGACCTGCTTTTTAAGTTTGTCATTATGTAATGTATTATTTGTGATTTCATAGTGTACTAGTTATTATAATATGCAACATACTGTTCCATGCTCTTTCCTTCTGTACTATGTAAACTGCCTTGGGCAATTTATTTTAAAGTTGTTGATTATAAGTGTTGTTCCAGCCTGTGTTGTAAAGGATGTTATAAGCAAACCTTATTAATATTTTCTAGATTACATAGCTTATTGTTACAATCCTGTACATTGCTTATGGTTTATATTTGATGCTTTAGTTATTGATTTTGTTTTACTTGCTGTATTTACTTTTATGGGCTTGTATTTACTTGCTCTATGCACTTGCGTGTACTTGATGTATGTACCTGTATGTACTTGCAGTGTTTACTTACTTGCTGTGTTTACTTACTTGTGGTATTTATGCATCCAAAAATCTAACGCGTAAACGCCTCTCGCTCTCTAATTTCTTGCTGTGTTTACTTGTATGTACTGGCTGTATTTACTTGGTGTAATTACTTGTATTTCCTTGCTGGACTTGCTGTATTCACTTGGACTTACTTGCTGTATTTACTTACTTGCTGTACAAACACCCCCACACGCTGACCGTTAAATGCGGCCGCCCAATACACACTGACCGGTAAACGCGGCCCTCCCAAACTGGTAAATGCGGCCGCCACAAACACTCTCTTTCTATCCGTACTATGTAAACTGCCTTGGGCAATTTTTTTTTACAGTTGCTGATTATGAGTGTTGTTGCACCCTGCGGTGGAAATGATGTTATAAGCAAACACGATTAAAATTTTCTATATTACATAGCTTATTGTTACAATTATGTACATCGCTTATCATATATACTTTTATGTTTTACTTATTGAAATTAATTTTGTTTTACATCCTCTATTTCCTTGCTGTATGGACTTGCTGCAATTGCTGTATTTACTGGTACTTGTTCTATTTACACATGGAAACTCTAACCCAGAAACGCCTCTCACACTCTTAACCCGTAAACGCCTCTCATACTCTAACCCATGAATGCCTAGAACTCTCTAATTTCTTGCTGTGTTTACTTACTTACCTATTTATTTATATTTATATCCCGCCCCATACCCGAGGGTCTCTGGGCGGCTTACAACAATTAAGAACAAGCACACTAAAAATTGTATCACACAATAATAAAACCAGCGTAAGATTTAGAAACCAACATGATAATGAGAATAAGAATAAAAACAATACAAAAACAGTTTAAAACAGTGGTGTTTGGAAGGAGGGAAGAATAAAGAGCATTTAGCCAAAGGCCTGAGTGAAGAGGTGCGTCTTTACCGCCTTTCTGAATGTAAACAAAGAAGGGGCCTGACGCACCTCCAAGGGGAGACCATTCCATAGCCTGGGGGCCACTACTGAGAAGGCCCTCTCCCGGGTGCCCACCCGCCTAACCTCTGAAGGCGGTGGGACAACCAGGAGGGCCTCTCCTGCAGATCTTAAGACATGGGCAGGTTTATATGGGAGAAGGCGCTCCTTTAGATATCTGGGGCCCAAGACATTTAGGACCTTATAAGTCAGAGTTAGCACCTTGAATTGGGCTCGGAAATGAATTGGCAGCCAGTGAAGTTCTTTTAGAACCGGTGTGATATGCGTCCGGTTAGCTGTACCGGTCAGCCCTCGGGCAGCTGCATTTTGCACTAGCTGCAACGTCCGAACCGTCTTCAAGGGCAGCCCCATGTAGAGCGCATTACAATAGTCCAACCTGGAGGTTACCAGAGCGTGGATAACTGTGGCCAGGTCATCTCTATCCAAAAAAGGTTTCAGTTGACGTACCAACCGTAGTTGGGAGTAGGCACTCCTGGCCACGGCCTCCACCTGAGCTTCAAGTGTTAGCGCAGAGTCCAGGAGTACCCCCAAATTTCTCACCTGTTCCTTCCCGGATATAGTAACTCCATCAAGGACAGGGTATCTCCCAACTACTTGGACCCGAGAGCCTGTAGCACACAGCACCTCTGTCTCGTCTGGATACAGTTTCAATTTATTGGCCCTCATCCAGCCCATTACCGCCTCCAGGCACCTGTCAAGCACTTCTACCACCTCTCCTGATTCAGATGGCACAGAGAGATAGAGCTGGGTATCATCTGCGTATTGATGGCACCTCACTCCAAAACTCCTGATGATCTCTCCCAGCGGCTTCGTGTAGATATTAAATAACATGGGAGATAAGATTGACCCCTGGGGAACCCCACAAGTGAGTTCCCAGGGTGTCGACTCATTCTCTCCCATCACCACTATCTGAGATCGTCTCTGGAGATAGGAGCGGAGCCAGCGCCAAGCACTGCCTCCAACTCCTAAACTCCGTAGCCTCTCCAGGAGGATACCATGGTCAATGGTATCAAAAGCCGCTGAGAGGTCCAGAAGAACCAGCAGGGTAGCATTCCCTCTGTCTTTCTCCCGGAGAGGATCATCGACTAGGGCGACCAAGGTGGTTTCCGTGCCATGACCGGGTCTAAAGCCAGATTGAAATGGGTCTAGATAATCAGCTTCCCCCAAGCATGCCTGCAGCTGAACAGCGACAAACCTCTCTAGAACCTTGCCTAGAAAAGGTATGTTGGCCACCGGGCGATAGGTGTTTAAATCTTCCGGATCCAGGGAGGCCTTCTTCAGGAGGGGGCGCACCACAGCCTGTTTAAGGGCCAATGGAACCACCCCCTCTCTCAGAGAGGCATTTACCACTTCCTGGACCCGCCCGGTCATACCTTGCCGGCTAGTTTTAATCAGCCAAGAAGGGCAGGGATCCAGAGAGCACGTTGTCGGCCGCACCCCTGCAAGCAGCTCGTCCACATCCTCGGGCCGCAATAATTGAAACTGATCCAAAATAACTGGACCAGACAGTGCTCCGGACGCCTCCCCTGGACTAAGTCCAATTGTGACATCGAATCCCCTACGAATCTGAGCAACTGTGTCCTCAAAGTGCTTTGCAAAACTGTCACAGCAGGTATTAGACGGCCGAGGCTCACGTTTTATCGAGCCGGGTTTTATAAGGCCCTTTATAAAGAGCTCCGCTGGACGGCTACTCGAGGACGCGATGGCGGAGGAGAAAAAACTCCTTTTCGCCTCCGTCACTGCCACGTGGTAGGCACGATAGTGTGCTCTAACTCGTGTTCGGTCAGATTCACAGCCAGATTTACGCCACTTGCGCTCTAGCCGTCGACCTTCCTGTTTCATGGCCCGGAGCTCCATGGAGTACCAAGGAGCTTTCTGGGCTCTGCAAGAAGACCGAGGGCACTTGGGAGCGATCGTGTCAATAGCCCTGGTCATCTCCTGATTCCAGAGAGAGACCAGAGCTTCAACAGGAGCACCAGACATGCCAACTGGAAAATCCCCCAGGGCATTCAGGAATCGTTGAGATTCCATAAGTCTCCGGGGGCGGACCAACTCAATAGGTCCTCTGACTCCACAGAGAGGGACTGCCGCTGTAAGTCCAAACCTCACCAGTGAGTGATCCGTCCATGACAAAGGGCTGATAGTCAGCCCTCCTATCAACGGATAGCCATCAATTCCTTGTTCACCCTGTTCTTACACCTGGAAGGTGGTGTGGCACCAGACGAAACACAGGAGGCAACAGGAGCCATTCCTCCCTCAGCCTGTACTTTTAGCTGGAAGGTGGGTGTGGCACTAAAGGAAGTTAGGAGGTAGCAACAGGCCCTTCTCCCTCACCTAATTGGCTGCTAGCAAGCTGCAGGCTGTTAGAAGCTAAGTAGTTGATAACACGCAGCTGGGTGTTAGAAGCTAAGTAGATGCTGGCAAGCAGCAACATGTTAGAGGGGAGGGTTTTAGCTTGTTAGCTATCCCCACCTTCTAACCCCACACTCTAACAACCTGGAGCATATAAGCCTCACCTCTCTCACTGTAAGCCCTCTCACTCTGGCGTGCTAACTCCTAGCACCGTAACACTTCTAACCCCTTGCACCCTAACCGTTCCGAGTCCCTGCACCCTAAACGTTCCGAGTCCTTCCACCCTAACCCTTCCGACTCCTTCCACCATAACCCTGCTAACCCCTTCCACCCTAACCCTCCAAACCCCTTCCACCCTATCCCTTCAAACCCCTTCCACCCTATCCCTTCTAACCCCTTCCACCCTAACCCTCCAAACCCTTCCCACCCTAACCCTCCAAACCCCTCGCAGCCTAACCCTTCCGACTCCTTCCACCCTAACCCTTCCGACTCCTTCCACCCTAACCCTTCTAACCCCTTCCACCCTAACCCTCCAAACCCCTTCCACCCTATCCCTTCAAACCCCTTCCACCCTATCCCTTCTAACCCCTTCCACCCTAACCCTCCAAACCCTTCCCACCCTAACCCTCCAAAACCCTCGCAGCCTAACCCTCCAAACCCCTTGCAGCCTAACCCTTCCGACTCCTTCCACCCTAACCCTTCCGACTCCTTCCACCATAACCCTTCTAACCCCTTCCACCCTAACCCTCCAAACCCCTTCCACCCTATCCCTTCTAACCCCTTCCACCTATCCCTTCTAACCCCTTCCACCCTAACCCTCCAAACCCTTCTCAGCCTAACCCTCCAAACCCTTCCCACCCTAACCCTCCAAAACCCTCGCAGCCTAACCCTCCAAAACCCTCGCACCCTAACCCTTCCCATCCCTCGCACCCTAACCCTTCCAATCCCTCGCACCCTATCCCTTCCAACCCCTCGCACCCTAACCCTTCCAACCCCTCCCACCCTAACCCTTCCAACCCTTCTCACCCGAACCCTCCTAACTCCTTTCCCCGGAACCCTCCTAACTCCTTCCACCCTAACCCATCCAACTCCTTCCACCCTAACCCTTCTAACTCCTTCCACCCTAACCCTTCTAACTCCTTCCACCCTAACACTTCTTTTTTTTTTTTAGTTTAGTTTATCTGTCGCTTTTTTATGAGCGCAAATGCAGTGTTTTGTGTGGTAGCATTCTTCCATTACTTTTTTTTAATATCTTTATTGAATTTTAGTACATACTATTAATAATCAGCAGTATTAACAAATCCTTCTTCAAACAATGTGCATTTCACCCGTGATTCTACTCCCCCCCACCCCCCACCCCCATCCCATTGTGAACTCCAAAGTTTGATTTTAAAATGAGATGTTTCCAATCCATTTCATCAAAAATTCTCTTTCAGGTAATGTTCTGCCCACAGTTCCTCCAACAATTTATTCTGGCACTCCCAATTATTCTAGCCAATCTTAAAGGCGTATAGTACCATCTATACCAAACTTTTAGAGTAATTTCTTTCATCAAAGTGGTAGACCACCATTTATGCTTTTTATTTATTAAGTTAACCCACTTTTCTTGTGGGAAGTCAGTTCCTAAATCCATGTTCCAATTTCCTCTTATAGTTTCTAAGTTCCTGTCTATGGTACAGTTCAACAGGGTTTTGTAGATCCTAGAGGCTAGCCCTTTGATAGATTCGGAAGCCTGTTTAATAGTGTTCTCGTATTCATTTAACGGTCGTTGCACCGCGGCTCTTGAGTCTTGAGAACCTAGTGCTCTTCCTATAGCAATGCGTGAGAGCCAGTTATTTTGGAGAGGAATACAGACAGCTGTTATTTGCTCAATTTTAACTCGGCCTAATGAATTATAGCAATCTCTCAGCGTTTTTATACCGATATTTTCTGATCTCTCCCAAATTACTATAGGGATTTTACGAATCAAATCTGGATGGTACCGCAGTGGTACTAAAGAAGATATTGAGGGCAGTAGATGCTTCTGCCGTGATATCCAGCAGTCTATCTGTGTTTTGATAAATGGATTCTGATTTTGATGTGCTCTCCTGTTGATTTTATTTCTGTAAAATATGTTATTCAGTATGTCAGATTGCTGTTCTTCTATCTCCCACCAGAGTGGGCGTATCTTTCTTAAACCATGTAAATTGTTGGCTAGTCTAAAAGCTTGAAAATAAAGCTGAATATTTGGAACTGCCCATCCTCCCATATTAGATGGTTTTTGTGTAATCCTATTCCGTATTCTGCTCCTTTTAGAGTTGTAGATATAGCCATTTATTACATCTTTGAGTTTGTTATATATCTGTCTTGTTGGAGTTACAGGCAATGCTTGAAATAGATAAAGCAGTTTGGGTATTAAAAAAGTTTTTGCAGCTGCAACCCTTCCCAACAATGATAGATGTTTATCCTTCCACTCCCTGATTTGTTTCTTTAATCGTTGGAGTACTGGATTGTAATTTTCTGTGAGAATCCTATCTAAGTTTTTTGGTATATAAATACCCAGATACTTTATTTTCCTTTTGTATTGTGGGTTATCGAGCAGCGCCAAAGTTTGTTGCTGTATATTTGGACTGATATTGTGGAACTGGATTTCTGTCGTTGAGTAATTTATTGCCAAACCTGAGGTGTTCTTAAATTCTTCTAATATATGTGCACAAGTCTTCTTGTTGTCTCCAAAGGCCTGGAGGTAGTAATAACTGTGTCATCTGCAAAGTTTTGCGTAATAATATGAAAATTCCCTATTTTATAGGGTTTCATCATATTGTCACTTCTTATAACTCTCACGAGAGGTTCCAAAGCTATGTTAAATAAAATTGGTGACATTGGGTCACCCTGTTTTGTTCCTCTCTTTAATTCAATTCTATCTGAGAGAGTGTTGTTTATTCGAAGTTGTGCCGTGTTGTCCGTATACAGACCCTTTATGATATTTACAAATTGATCGCCAAAATTCATTTCTTTTAAGAGTTTTTGCAGATACTTATGAGAGATTGAGTCAAAAGCCTTCTCTAGATCTAGAGCCAAAATAGCTAATGGTTTATTATACTTTTTTTGCATGGTATTTTATATTTAACAAAGCCCTGATTGGATCTATTATTAATCTTCCCTCCATGAAACCAGATCGGTCCCTGCTTATATAACTATCAATGAATTTAGTTATCCTACGGGTCAAAATGGCAGTGAATATTTTTGTATCCAAATTAATTAAGGCAATTGGACGGTATGACTTTGGATCAACCAAATTTTTGTTTGCTTTTGGTATTGGAAGGATTAAGGATTGTCTCCAAGACGGAGGAATGATACCACAGTTTATAATATGAGAAAACGTTTTGGCCAATTTATTAGCTAGTTGATCCATAAAGGTTTTATAAAATAGAGCTGAGTATCCATCCGGTCCCGGCGCCTTGTTTATTTTCAATTTTTGTATTTCCACTCTAACCTCTTGCTCTGTCACAGGTAGGACCAAAGTTGCTCTCTGTTCTTCTCTAATCTCAGGAAGGTTAGCTTTATTGAGAAAATTATCCATAATGGTAATATCAATAGGTGGGTCTGTGTAAAGATTGGAATGGAATTCCTTCATAATCTGTTTTAATTTTTTATTCAGTCTGTGCTTTATTCCATTGGAATCCGCTAATTCCAAAATATGATTTGGCATTTCCTTCTTTTTTCTTAATAAAGTTGCCAGAGATTTGGAATTTTTGTTTGCAAAGTTATATAGCTTATTGCTACTTAACATAGCCTGATATGATATTTTCTTTGTATCTAATAGTAGTAATTTGTTAACCCTTTATTCAAATGCTTGTTTTTATTTGTTTATCTTTTTATTTATTTATTTTTTGTTTGCTTATTTATTCATTCACCTGCTTTTTGTTTGTTTATGTGTTTATTTATCTGTGTTTCTTTATCCTTTTAGTTGTTTTTTAATTGGTTATTTATTTGTTTATATTTGTTGTTTACGTGTTTATGCATCTGTTTGCTTTTTCAATTATTTCTTCATTTATTATCTGTTTATCTTTTATTTATTCATTGTTATGTGTTTTTATTTGTTTTTATTTGATTATTTACCTGTTTATGTATATTTGTTTACCTGTTTGTTGTTTGTTTTTATTTCTTCATCTATTTTTATTTGTTCGTTTGTTTATTTGCTTGTATATTTATCTGTCTGTTAAATTAAATTTAACCCTTTATTCAAATGCTTGTTTTTATTTGTTTATCTTTTTTATTTATTTATTTTTTGTTTGCTTATTTGTTTATTCATTTATTTAACTGTTTATCTGTGTTTCTTTATCCTTTTAGTTGTTTTTTAATTGGTTATTTATTTGTTTATATTTGTTGTTTACATGTTTATGCATCTGTTTGCTTTTTCAATTATTTCTTCCTTTATTATCTGTTTATCTTTTATCTATTCATTGTTATGTGTTTTTATTTGTTTGTTTGTATTTGATTATTTACCTGTTTATGTATATTTGTTTACCTGTTTGTTGTTTGTTTTCATTTATTCATCTATTTTTATTTGTTCATTGTTATTTGTTCATTTGTTTATTTGCTTGTGTATTTATCTGTCTGTTAAATTAAATTTAACCCTTTATTCAAATGCTTGTTTTTATTTGTTTATCTTTTTTATTCATTTATTTTTTGTTTGCTTATTTATTCATTCACCTGCTTTTTGTTTGTTTATGTGTTTATTTATCTGTGTTTCTTTATCCTTTTAGTTGTTTTTAATTGGTTATTTATTTGTTTATATTTGTTGTTTACATGTTTATGCATCTGTTTGCTTTTTCAATTATTTCTTCCTTTATTATCTGTTTATCTGTTATTTATTCATTGTTGTGTGTTTTTATTTGTTTGTATTTGATTATTTACCTGTTTATGTATATTTGTTTACCTGTTTGTTTTTTGTTTTTATTTATTCATCTATTTTTATTTGTTCATTGTTATTTGTTCATTTGCTTGTATATTTATCTGTCTGTTAAATTAAATTTAACCCTTTATTCAAATGCTTGTTTTTATTTGTTTATCTTTTTTATTTATTTATTTTTTGTTTGCTTATTTATTCATTCACCTGCTTTTTGTTTGTTTATGTGTTTATTTATCTGTGTTTCTTTATCCTTTTAGTTGGTTTTTAATTGGTTATTTATTTGTTTATATTTGTTGTTTACATGTTTATGCATCTGTTTGCTTTTTCAATTATTTCTTCATTTATTATCTGTTTATCTTTTATTTATTCATTGTTATGTGTTTTTATTTGTTTGTATTTGATTATTTACCTGTTTATGTATATTTGTTTACCTGTTTGTTTTTTGTTTTTATTTATTCATCTATTTTTATTTGTTCATTGTTATTTGTTCATTTGTTTATTTGCTTGTATATTTATCTGTCTATTAAATTAAATTTAACCCTTTATTAAAATGCTTGTTTTTATTTGTTTATATTTTTTATTTATTTATTTTTTGTTTCTTTATTTGTTTATTCATTTATTTAACTGTTTGTGTGTTTCTTTATCCATTTAGTTGTTTTTTAATTGGTTATTTATTTGTTTATATTTGTTGTTTACATGTTTATGCATCTGTTTGCTTTTTCAATTATTTCTTCATTTATTATCTGTTTATCTTTTATTTATTCATTGTTATGTGTTTTTATTTGTTTGTTTGTATTTGATTATTTACCTGTTTATGTATATTTGTTTACCTGTTTGTTGTTTGTTTTTATTTCTTCATCTATTTTTATTTGTTCATTGTTATTTGTTCATTTGTTTATTTGCTTGTGTATTTATCTGTCTATTAAATTAAATTTAACCCTTTATTCAAATGCTTGTTTTTATTTGTTTATCTTTTTTACTTATTTATTTTTGTTTGCTTATTTATTCATTCACCTGCTTTTTGTTTGTTTATGTGTTTATTTATCTGTGTTTATTCAAATTTTTATTTATCTGTTCATCTATTGTTTTGTTTGTCGGTGTTCTTCTATTTATCCACTTTTTATTTATATATATTTGTTTCTTTATTCAATTATTGTTTGTTTTGTTTACCTCATTATTTATTTATCTCTGTTTGTTCATTTATGTGTTTGTTCCTTTATTTTGTTTTTACTTGTCTGTTTATTTATTGGTTTGTTTCTTTGTAACCCCAAAACTCCTGTCTGTGTGGGGTGTAAATACAACGAGTATATACAGCAAGTAAGTCCAAGTAAATACAGCAAGCAAATACAAGTACGTACACCGAGGAAATACAGCAAGTACAGGTAAGTAAACACAGCAAGAAATTAGAGAGTTTTAGGCATTCATGGGTTAGAGTATGAGGCGCGCTTACGGATTAGAGTGTGAGAGGTGTTTCTGGGTTAGAGTTTTCATGTGTAAATAGAACAAGTACAAGTAAATACAGCAATTGCAGCAAGTCCATACAGCAAGTAAATATAGCAAGTGAAACAAAATCAATTTCAATAAGTAAAACTTAGAGTATATATCATAAGCAATGTACAAATATCTAACAATAATCTATGTAATCTAGAAAATATTAATCATGTTTGCTCATAACATCATTTCCACCACAGGGTGCAACAACACTCATAATCAGCAACTGTAAAAAAAAAATTCCCCAAGGCAGTTTACATACTACAGGTAGAAAGAGAGTGTTTGTGGTGGCCGCATTTACCAGTTTGCGAGGGCCGCGTTTACCGGTCAGTGTGTATTGGGTGGCCGCATTTAACGGTCAGCGTGTGGGGGTGTTTGTACAGCAAGTAAGTAAATACAGCAAGTAAGTCCAAGTGAATACAGCAAGTCCAGCAAGGAAATACAAGTAATTACACCAAGTAAATACAGCCAGTACATACAAGTAAACACAGCAAGAAATTAGAGCGAGAGGCGTTTACGCGTTAGATTTTTGGATGCATAAATACCACAAGTAAGTAAACACAGCAAGTAAGTAAACACTGCAAGTACATACAGGTACATACATCAAGTACACACAAGTGCATAGAGCAAGTAAATACAAGCCCATAAAAGTAAATACAGCAAGTAAAACAAAATCAATAACTAAAGCATCAAATATAAACCATAAGCAATGTACAGGATTGTAACAATAAGCTATGTAATCTAGAAAATATTAATAAGGTTTGCTTATAACATCCTTTACAACACAGGCTGGAACAACACTTATAATCAACAACTTTAAAATAAATTGCCCAAGGCAGTTTACATAGTACAGAAAGAAAGAGCATGGAACAGTATGTTGCATATTATAATAACTAGTACACTATGAAATCACAAATAATACATTACATAATGACAAACTTAAAAAGCAGGTCTGAGAGCTAACACCAGAGCTTCCCAGTCTCGTCCACGCAAGTCTGCGCGTTTGGCAGCCTGGTTTACCGGTTCGTTTGTGTGATGGGCGGCTGCGGTTACCGGTGAGTCTGTGTGGGGTGTAAATATAAAAAGTAAATGAAGCCAGTACATACAAGTAAATACAGCAAGTACAGATAAGTAAACATAGCAAGAAATTAGCGTATGAAAGGCGTTTACGGGTTAGTTTTTGAAGCATAAATAGAGCAAGTACAAGTAAATACAGCAATTGCAGGAAGTCCATACAAGTCCATACAGCAAGTAAATACAGCAGGTAAAACAACATCAATTTCAATAAGTAAAACATAGAGGATATATCATAAGCAATGTACAAATGTCTAACAATCATCTATGTGATCTAGAAAATATTAATCATGTTTGCTTATAACATCATTTCCACCACAGGGAGCAGCAACACTCATAATAAGCAACTGTAAAAAAAAAGTGCCCAAGGCAGTTTACATAGTACAGAAAGGAAGAGCATGAAACAGTATATTGCATATTATAATAATACATTATGAAATCACAAGTAATACACTACACGATGATAAAGTTTTAAAGCATTTGTGACAGCCAACACCAGAGCTTTCTCCTCTCACCCATGCCATAGTGTGTAGGCGGCGGCGCGTTTACGGTTTAGAGCAGTGGTTCCCAACGTTGTCTGGGCAACGACCCGTCTAATATAAGTTGATCATCTCGGGACCCAGCTCTAGGAAATTTAACCGTTACCAATACGAATAAGGGAATTTTCAAATAACAAAGTTTTAATACAATTTTTTAATTAAATAAATAATTACATCAAAAAAGTTATTTCAAATACGGTTAAATTTCCGAGAGGTGGTTCGTGAGCCACAGTTTGGGAAACCCTGGTTTAGAGTGTGTGTGTGTGTGGCGGAGGGGGGGTGCATGACGAATTTATGGTATAGAGTGGGGGGTAGCGCATTTAGGGTTAGAGTGTGGGGGTGGCACGTTTCGGGTTCATTTATTTAATTTATTTACATTTCTGTCCCGCCCATACCCGAAGGTCTCTGGGCGGGTTACAACAGGTTAAAATAGATTAGAACAAGATACAAATTAAGAACAGATAGATTAAAATGAAATACAAATAAAACAAGATGCACACTTTAAAACATCTTAAAATTCAAGAAATTTAAAACTGTTTAGAGTTTAAAACTGTTTAGAGCTTACAGCCACCCCTAACCTCCATACATCCTCCTCTGTGGTCAGTCAAACAGGGGCTGAAACAGGGGCTTAAAAGTGAAGCAGAGAGAAACCTGCCAGAAAAAAGAAGGGAAAGCCAGAGAAAGAATGTTTGGTAACAGTAAAAAAACTAAAACCTGGACTCCAAGGCCTTCTTCAGTGGCACCACCTCGCCTGTATAGAGTGTGACCTCTGTCACCTCTCACAGCCACCACAAACCTCCATGCATACCCCTCTGTGGTCGCTCGAACAGGGGCTGAAAAACGAAGCAAGAGAGAGACCCGCCAGAAAAAAAGGGAAAATGAGGCATAGAATATTTGGTAACAGTAAAAAGACTCCTACCTGTATTCCAAGGCCTTCTTCAGTGGCATCAGCTCACCTGTGTAGTGTGCGGCCTCTGCCCGCCTTACAGCCACCCCAAACCTCTGTACATCCTCCTCTGTGTTCAGTGGAGCAGGGGCTGAAAAAATGAAACAGAGAGAAAGCTATCAGCAAAATAAAAGAGAAAGCGAGGCAAAGAATGTTTGGTAACAGAATAAAGCCTCCTACCTGTGTTCCAAGGCCTTGTTCAGTGGCATCACCTCGCCAATGTAGAGTGTGGCCTCTGCCCGCCTTACCGCCACCGCTAAACTCTGTACGTCCTCCTCTGTGGTCAGTCGAGCAGGGGCTGAAAAATGAAGGAGCCCATTTGAACGGGGATAGTGGTCTTGTCCTGTGGACCTCCCTCTCTGACTTGGACAAGACACATAGTGCCTCCCATGCACCCACCCACACACAGACCACCACCATGCTCTTACCTCTCCTCAGCCTGGTGTTCCAGCTAGGAGGATGGCTGTGGCAGAAAAGGAAGCCCAGCAGGCAGCAGCAGTTCTTTCCTTGTTCACCCTGGTCTTATACCTGGAAGGTGGTGTGGCACCACACGAACCATAGGAGGCAAAAGGAGCTCTTGCTCCCTCAGCCTGTTCTTATAGCTGGAAGGTGGGAGTGGCCCCAAAGGAAGCCAGGAGGCAGCAACAGCTTCTCCTCCCTCAGCTCATTGGCTTCTGGCAAGCTGCAGGCTGTTAGAGGGGGGTGTTGTTAGCTTGTTAGCTCTCCCCACCCTCTAACTCCACCCTCCAAAGCTCTGGAGTATATATAGCCTCACTCTTCTCAGTGTGGTTCAGAGGGCCTTCTGCTTCTCTCGCACTCACATTTCTACCTCCTCCTCACTAATCATACTAACTCCCTTCCATCCTAACTCCTTGCACCCTCCCCAGTGCTTCTCAACCTTCTCAGCTCTGTGACCCCACAATGCAGTTCCCCATGCCTCAGGCACCCCAGGGGCAGGGGCAGTGGTGGGGCCAGGGCCACTGAACTCATGTTCGGTTCTCCCTGATCTGCAACTCCCCTTCGGAGTGGGACAACGCCACTCCTGCCATCGTCCTCGCCTTGCTTGCCTCCCCTCAAGTGCTGCTGGGGATGCTCCCACTCCTACCTCGATGCCAACTGCCACCCAATGATGCTTGGTTTGCCTGACTTCCTGTCCCCCTTGGAGCTCTCTATGTTACTAGGGTTGCTCAACTTCCTGTCCCCCTTGGAGCTCTCTGTGTGACTAGGTTTGCTCAACTTCTTCTCCCCCTTGGAGCTCTCTATGGTACTAGGTTTTCTCAATTTCCTATCCCCCTTGGAGCTCTCTTTGGTAATAGCTTTGCCTGACTTCCCGTCCCCCTTGGAGCTCTCCAGGGTACTAGGTTTGCTCAACTTCCTGCCCCCCTTGGAGCTCTCTATGGTACAAGGTTTGCTCAACTTCCTGTCCTCCTTGGAGCTCTCTATAGTACTAGGTTTGCTCAACTTCCTGTCCTCCTTGGAGCTCTCTATGGTACTAGGTTTGCTCAACTTCCTATCCCACTTGGAGCTCTCTATGGTACTAGGTTTGCTCAACTTCCTGTCCCCCTTGGAGCTCTCTATGTTACTAGGCTTGCCTGACTTCCTGTCCCCCTTGGAGCTCTCTATGGTACTAGGTTTGCTCTTCCTGTCCCCCTTCGAGCTCTCTATGGTACTAGGTTTGCCTGACTTCCTGTCCCCCTGGGAGCTCTCTATGGTATTAGGTTTGCTGAACTTCCTATCCCCCTTGGAGTTCTCTATCGACTAGATTTGCTCAACATCCTCTCCCCCTTGGAGCTCTCTATGGTGCTAGGTTTGCCTGACTTCCTCTACCCCTTGGAGCTCTCTATGGTACTAAGTTTGCTCAAATTCCTGTCCCCCTTGGAGCTCCCTATGTTACTAGGTTTGCTGAACTTCCTGTCCCCCTTGGAACTCTCTATGGTATTAGGTTTGCTCAACTTCCTGTCCCCCTTGGAGCTCTCTATGGTACTAAGTTTGCTCAACTTCCTGTCCCCCTTGGAGCTCCCTATGTTACTAGGTTTGCTGAACTTCCTGTCCCCCTTGGAGCTCTCTATGGTACAAGGTTTGCTCAACTTCCTGTCACCCTTTGAGCTCTCTATGGTACTAGGTTTGCCTGATTTCCTGTCCCACTTGGAGCTCTCTATGTTACTAGGTTTGCTCAACTTCCTGTCCCCCTTGGAGCTCTCTATGTTAATAGGTTTGCTCAGCTTCCTGTCCCCCTTGAAGCTCTCTATCGTACTAGGTTTGCCTGATTTCCTGTCCCCCTTGGAGCTCTCTATGGTACTAGGTTTGCTCAACTTGGAGCTCACCCACCTAAAAGGGAGTTATGTTGTGGGGAGAAGAACTGAAGTTTAGTCAGCCGCATTGAGTCCCCTTAAGGGAGAAGATGAGAAGGTTTGCCAGCAGCTTTGATCACAGAGGCAGGAGGGAGTTGGATGGGGGCACCTGCCTGGATTCTGGGCTTGGAGGGAAAGGGTGCCCTGTGACCGAGGATCGTTCGTGCGCACGTTGGACAGTTCAAAAATCAAGAGGGGGGAAGGTGACCCCACGCTTCTGCCTCCTGGCCTTCCTTTTGCCACGAGTGTGGGGATCTGCATAGCGCGTGTAAGGAGACAGGCAGCCCCCCAAGTAGGACCAACAGCTCTGCCTTGTCCTGTCGTCGCTTACCAGCGAGGAGCGACAGGCGACGGACTCCTGGTTGGGCAGCGCCCTGGGGCGCTTGCCGCAGTTTTCTTGGCAGTGATGTAGAAACGGTTTGCCATTGCCATTGCCCGCATCCGGCGAAAGCTGGGGTTCAGTTCAGTTCAGTGATGTCTCGGTTTCCAGGCAGTTTTCTGTAGTGCTGCGCCGCAGCCACCCCCACAGTCCCCGGGGACCTCCGTGCAGTTTTCTGGGCAGGGATACAGAAGCGGTTTGCCATTCCCTAATGCTCTGAGTGACGGCTACCACCCACCCTTGGAGCATCCCCCGTGGGCACCCCTGCCACCCATCCTGGCGCCTTTCAGCTCCTGCACGTGGGCGCACGCCGGGAGGCAAGCGTCCACGGAGCAATGCCACTGCGAGGTGTAGTGGGGGGGTGGATGCAGGAAGTAGCCGCCTGACTGTGGCATTAGAAAATCCCCACCAGATCTAATTGTTAAGGTTCGAAGTTGCGCAAGTTCCGGCTTCTTTTTTAAAAAGCGCCAAAAACCTCCACACCTAGCCACCTAGGGTGGTGTGGTGGTAAGTTACACACGCACGCACCATCGCCCACGGGCACCCATGCCAGCCAGCGGAGTCCCAGCAGCACTCCTCCATGGCTTCCCGCCCTCCTTTCCGTCGTGCTCTGCTCTGGCGGGATCCCGTGGAAGCAGTGCGGTCCACCGCTGCTGACAAACCTTGCGAAGAAGGGTGGCCACCCACGTGGATAGTGCCTGCGCTAGCCCAGGGAGAGGAGGGACCACACACACACACCCCTGCCACCCATCCCGGACACCTTTCAGCTCCCGCACGTGGGCACACGCCAGGAGGCAAGGGCACACCCGTCAGTGGCGAGGGTTGTTGGTGTGTGGACGCGAGAACCACAGGCTAGAAGGCGAGATTTAGAACTCCCCACCATGTCTGTGAAATTGTGAACCTTTGAACTTGCGCAAGTCTCTGGCTTCTTTTTTTAAAAACCACCAAATCTCCACACCTAGGCACCTAGGGTGGTGTGCGCCATCTGGTGGTTGTCTTGGTGGCTGGCACCTTTCGTGGACAGCAACCATAAAGGGCGGAGCTGGAACTCCCCGCCCTTGTCACGTCAGAAATTTCGCGGCAGGAGGAACACCAATCAGAGAAGAGCGAGTGGGCACCAGGACTGCCAATGGGCGGGGGGGACAGGATACACTTTCCCAAAGCGAAAATGACGTGTGGACTCTGAGGACTGAATCCGAGATAAGGTTGCTGGTGCGATCCCGCTGAACCGGATCGAGTTTAAAGCTGTGGAGACAATGTTAATCCGGTACATTTATTTTGGTATCTGGAAACTGAGATAAGACATCCCGTGAAGAAGCACCCAAAGTGTCTGCATGGGAAGGAGATGCTGTTGTAGATGGATATTGGGGAGAAAGGTAATTGAATGCTTTTTTCTCTCTGTGTTCTTCTACCGGGACCTGTAGTTACTCAGTGAAAGTGATGCTGAGAAAGTCTTCTTTATAAGGGTGTAGCCATTTGGAAGAGCTTTAAAAAATAAGAACCGAGAAGAGCTTATTCAGGTGTTTTGCAGAACAAGAGCACCATCTAGTGAACTGAAAAAGAGACTTCACAGCCTTTATTCTTTCCAAGAAACTATTTTGGACTGGAGGAAAACAGGGCTGCCTCCGGACAGCAGGCGGATATAGCGATAGGAAGCAATCGTGCAGAGGTTTGCTTCCTTGCTATTAATGCTTCCTTTGAGCATTCGGGTGATGTGCAATCCAGGCAGTTCGACCACCATCCAATTCCTGGATGGACGTGTCCCCACCATCTCTGCACATGTGACAACAAGCTGCTTTTTTTCTAGTGTTAAATAACTCAGAAAATTCACTTTTGGAATAGATAAAGTGGACAGAAAATCACTAGTCACTCTGCTGATGTGTTCCTCTCACTCTGAAAGTAGACTCAAGCTGGATTAAGCTTTAGGTGTGATCGCAGCCTTGGTAGCATCTTCAGGGTTGGTGGTTCACGTATCATTTGCTTTCTATTTATTGGCTGCAATGGGCGGGTAAACGTTCCTCTGTCTGACAGTAGGTGGTGCTTGTTCAAGTGATGTCCTTCGAATGAAGGTGATTTCACCTGGCGACCTGATACTTTTAGCCTTGGAGATATTGCTGTGAGGCGAAATTGCCAAGTGGTCTTTAACTGAGAGGTAGGTTCCTTCAGATCAGAGGATGTTGTACTATCTGCATTACTTCTGCAGCCGACTGATGGCTGGTTGACAAGGTGAGAGAGGAGGAAAGAGTGTCTTCTCCTGGGGAGGGTTCAACAGGCCTTTGGTTTCCTGCAAGGTTGTTTTTAGTGACGCGTTCTGGGGAAACGCCATTCACCAGTCACAGCTAATAAGCCTACTAGAACAGATGCTACTTATGGTTGAACCAACCAAGGGAGAAACCTTCCACTAAGGATGCCCCAAGGGTGGAAACTTCAGCACACTGCTCAGCTTCAGGCCACCCCATTCCTTTGCTAGTCCTTTGGTGCCCTGGTCAGAGCATTTCTCCTTGGCTTCAGGCCAGCCCACTCCTTCCTTGGCCTTTAGAGCCCTGGGCAGAACGTAGCTCAGCCTCTAGCCACCAGAATCCTTCTCTCTCTTTTATCATTGTTCCCTACCACACCATCCTAAAATCTTTTCAAGTTTGGTCCTTTTCTCTGCAAAGATTTCTGAATTTGGCTAGGTATTATCTTCACTGTAGGGTTTCATCTTTGGCTGTTGATCTTTTCAGCCTTGGGCAGGAGCTTTTTCCATGGCTTCAATCTCTCTACCTTGTTTAGTGCTTTCCTAAAAGTGAGCCAGTTTGGTTTAGTGGTTAGGGAGCTGGACTGGTATCTGGGAATACTGGGTTTGATTCTGCCCTCCTCCAGGAAGCCAGCTGGGTGACGTTGGGCTAGTCGCAGCTCTCTTCTGAGCTCTCACAGCCCCACCTGCCTCACAGGGTGACTGTTGTGGGGAGAAGAATAGAAGCTTTGTCAGCTGCATTGAGTCCCCTTAAATGGGTGAGAAAAGCAGGGTAGAAAAGCCAACTCGTTCTCCTCCTCCTCTTACTTTTTCATTAGCCCCCACAGAGACATACATTTAAGAGGAACGAATGTATACCTGGGGTTGAAACAGACTCATTACTGTGTGGGTGGGTTACCAGCTTCTCTCTTCATAATGCTAATAGAAGGTAAAATTTTGATTTTCTGTGGTGATGTCAACGTAATTTGGCACAACAGCAGATGAAGTGGCTAGTAAAAAGGGTGGGCACCCTGGAGAGGGCATTTTCAGTGATGGCCCCCTGGCTATGGATTAATCTCCCCCTTGACGTGTGTCAGGTCCCTTCACTGGATGTGTTTAGGAGGGCGATGAAGACCTGGCCTTTGGCTACATGGGAACATACTTTCTCTTCCCACTTTACAGACACTGTTACTGTTTTAACATATACTGTTGCTGTTTCAATATATGCCTGGTTTTAGATGTTGTTACCTTCCCTGAGACCTTTGGATATAGGAAGGAAGGATGGGTGGATGGATGGGTGGATGCAGAGATAATCTATTAGCCACAGGATACCACAATGGGGAAATGTTGGATTTTATGGGAAAAGAATCACATTTCCATTAATCATCTTTATTTGAAAGCTAGACTGTGTTCGGTGTTTCTGAAAAGAGCTGTGCTAATATTTTGAGGGAACTAGCACAGTCTGTAAAACTTTTCCAGGGTCTAACCCAGTGGTTCTCAACCTGGGGGTCGGGAGCCCTTTGGGAGTTGAACTATCCTTTCAGAGGGGTTGCAATGAGTCTCCTGCCGCCCTTCCTTCCCACCTCCCAGCTGCTCTGCCCCCGAGCCTCAGCTGGGGGTCTCCACAACATGAGGAACTGCATTAAGGGGTCGCGGCATTAAGAAGGTTGAGAACTGCTGGTCTAACCAGATAGCTAAGTATATATCACATATAAAGCCCATTGAATTCTTGTTTGTATTGATCTGGCATAATTTGGTATTTTATTACAGAAAAGAGCTAACCACAGTTTCCATATTGTTTTTAATACTAAAAAATAGCAAAAACAAGAGGAGGGCACCTGGCATTTGTGCAAAATATTGTCCTTTGACATGGCATGGACCCAGAATACATCAGTGCCTCCTACGTTCAGTTCCGCTGCATCCCTGCGACCCTCTGGCTTTCATTCGTTTCTTAAAGGAAATGCGTCTGATGATGAGCTTGTTTGTGGAGCACCTTCTATTTCTTCTGCACGGATTTCCTCTGCCGAGTACTGGACGAGCAGGCTAATGACGTTGACTCCTTCTGCAAGACTCTTCCCTTTCCCTTAATGCCTTCTCTGGTCACGCAAGTCACGTCAAAATTCCTTAAATCTGCAGGAGCAAGGAGATCCTTCATGCACTCATGCCAGAATTACACGTCTACACAGGCTGGGCAGGTACCTTTCCCAGGAGCCAGATTTGGTCACGTGGGCCTGGTCGCACCTAGATGAGATAGGACGTCCTATTCATAATTCAAACGGAGGTCGTACCAGTTATGTTCACACCTAGATCGTTATAGGTCATTCTCAGGCTTTCCTCACATTGGGCTGCATGGCTATCTCCACGATGGACCTGAGCCTCCCCCAGAACTCTTGGCTCTCCAACCCTTTTACTGCGTCAAATCTATCTCCTTTCTGGTTGGATGCCATTGTGTCACTCAAGGGAGGGGAAACTGTGTATCTGCTATTCTTTTTTAACCCTCCTCCGCCACCTCCACGCCCTCCTTCCTTTCCTATGTGCTTTTCTTCTCCAAGCGATTAATTTTTAATAGTAACAAAATTGTGGGAAAATGCTAGATAGAGGAATCATGGATATAGACTGAGGAGATAAGAGATGCCCCATGAACTCTGTGTGTGCTGCCCTCCCCTAGACATTGGTCGAAAAGGAAGACTGGACCCCACCACCACCACCACAGCATGGTTCAGCCTCCATTAGCCTCCCCCCCAACACACACACACACTAAGAGAAGACGGCCCAGGATGCCAGGATGGGCTGCGTCCTCTGGAAAAGACAACTCCGATTAGAACAACCTGACAGGGATAAGCTGGCTTGGAAAATGAATTGAATAAAAATAATGTGAGTAACGGGACCTGAAGGCGACCCGAAGTCCTAAACTAAAGGTGTGACCAGGGCCATGAGCTCATGAGCTCAGATGAGATTAGATGCCCCTGTAGGAGCTTCTTCCCTCTGTTGCCTTGCAAGGAGACCTTTTGGTGCTTCCACAAGCGATGCTAAGAAAGCTTCTTGGCATTTTAGCACCTGCAATTCAAGCTTCCATAGTGTCTCACAATAAACCGCCTTTGTGAAAGCCTCCCTGGGTGCTGACAGTAGAAAGACAGAATCCCTGAAAGGCAGCATGTAATCGTAGTGTGCCTTAGGTAGCCAAGACATATCCAAGTAAATGATCCAAGTAAAATGTCAATCTCTCCACCACCAGAAGGTCACGATTTCCAGGATGGGGCAAACTGTCTATTGGAGACTGAGCAAACGAAGTATCAGAAGCAAAGAAAGGCAGAGGGCAGAATGCAAGCGTCTGTTGCAGGGAAGACCACAGCTAGCTTGTTCAAGCTTTGACGATCATTCCTCAATTTAAGGTTGTCTTGCATGCACCACGAGTAATAATATCAACACAAAAGGGCTAATAGGACAACCCAGACAGATGCGTACATTTGGGATGAAGCCAAATCCAGATAGTAAGGGAGACTCCTTTGTGGAGAGTAGGGGCTCATATCCAAGGTGGGGCTTTACATGTAACCACTGCCCCGAACCTCTAAAGTTTGAGGGGGCTTCCTGTGTTCTTCTGTGCACCCAGTCATCACAGAGGGCCAAAATATTGGCTGTGCTGTGGAAGGGCAAGCAGCAGAGGATCACTTGTGGTGACGTTCCCCCAGACTTCTTCAATGCAAAGATGTCTGAAGGTGGGCCTGGATTCAAATCCCTGTTTGGCTCAAATATCGCTTTCGGAAGTGGCGCTACAGCTTCTCACTTCTGCTCTGTGACCAAAGCAAAATGGTGTCATCAAAATCCCCAGCTCTGTGCTCACCCCTGCATACAGTTTTAACTTAGAAAAGAAGATAGGGTGGGAGATCAGCCAGAGACTGGATGTGGGAAAAGCAGAAAAGACACCCATGTGATGCCTTTTTAAAAATACAGCAAAGGGATAGCTTGATAGAAACCAGACGTCAGAAAGGATGGTGATATCCATTGGTTTTTCCATGAAAAGAGTCATCCGAGAGGAGAATGTCCATGGGGGAGCCAAGCCAAACCTTGTTCATGAATGTCTGGCCCTACATTCTACTGAAGACTAGCTCCATCACCAAAGATTCAAGCACAGATCTCATTACACCCACATAAAGATGACTGAAGACCAAGGAAGCAATAGTCTGCAGGGCTTCAGGCAGAGATGTGGACTTACCGTGACAAATGGCCACAGAACACGCCTACTCAAAAAGTGCTGTTTGACCTGTAAATACAACCAACATAGAGTGGTACAAGGGAACTTAGCCACAGAAGGAGAGTGAGAAGGATGGAGGGGAGAAGCAGGGCTGGTCTCTGCTCATCCATCTCCAAACAGAGGTTCTCAGGAACTAGACAGATATTTAGGAGGGCCTTGAAGCTGATCCTTTGCCTGTACGTCTGCCAGAGTGTCAAAAGGCCACCTGGTTACTTACAGTGTGAGTAGCTTCTTTGCATAATTTTCAAGTCAACTGAACATGAGAACCTAAGAGGAGCCTTGATGGGTCAGGCCACAGCCCATCTAGTCTAGCATCCTGTCTCACACAGTGGCCCATCAATTACCCATGGGCATCCCAAGCAGAAATAAGGCAAACCTCATAAGAACCTAAGAGGAGCCCTGCTGGATCAGGCCACAGCCCATCTAGCCCAGCATCCTGTCTCACCCAGTGGCCACCAATAGCCCCTGGGCATCTCAAGCAGAAACAAAGGCAAACCTTCTCCTGCTCTTGAATCCCAGCAAACGGCCTTCGAGGCCTCCTGCTTGTCCCCCCAGCCTGGAAGATGTACTGAGGCATCCATTCTAGGAGCCATTGATACATCTGCCTTCCATAAATTTGTCTCATTTGTTGTATATTATCTGAATGCAACCTGGGTCAGAGTTTGGCGTTTTTCTTTCTTTGGTCTTTTTCCAGGCTGAAGGATGAGCCACTGATGTGTATTAGCCAACCACTTTCTCCGGTTGCAGAGAAGAGCTAAGCTGGGGAAGGAATAGGGGTCCATCCTGCTCAGGAACAGCTCAAACCCTCAGCTGCTGAAAGAAACCTAAACCAAAGGAGGGCAGCATTCCAAGTAAAAGCACCATTGATGGTTTTCTGAGTTTCTCAGGATAAGGCTGGCACATTGTATTTTAATTGCTTTTAACTGAATAATGTTTTATTGAATGTTGGCACCCACTTTTGAGGCTTTCTCTTCAGAAACAGACAAGCAAAATGAGAACCTGGAAGACTGAAGTTCCAAGTAAAGGTTGGTAATTTCCAGGGCAAAAGGGCTTCTGGCCCAGAAAAGCATGCACAGAGTGCAATAACAAGCACCAAGCTCAGCAGCCAGCCAACCCCCCTTGCTTTCTGCGCCCCTGACAAAGTGCAGAGCTTGCTCAGTGATGGTTACGCCTTGATCCATTGTGAGAACTGTTGTTTTCAAATATACCATTAACTTAATAATCATTTTGTTAATCCACAAGGCAAAATCACTTCTATAAAGCTACTGCTATACAGAGGTCATGAAGAGAAAAGTAAAATAAAATTTCAAAAAAGAGGTCATGAAGAGAGAGAAGTGATTGTTTAAGATGTGATTGATGCAAAATTTCTTCTAATTCTGATTAATTCTGATTAGTAGATTCTTGTGCCATTATTCAGCAGCATAAATTTCAGATAGGGAGGGGGGACTCTGTGGCAGGTCAAGATACTATAAGAGCCTTGATTAGTGAAGAAACTGCAAACATTTTGCAGTGTCCTCTGCCGTATCTTGAATTTCAACCTTTGCTTTGAGAAGGGTGCAGCTGGCACAACCCACAGTTGACTCAACCAAGATTGTCCTCCGTGGCGCTGCCATTCGGCATGCATTTAACTAAGAACTTTCAGAGTTGCTGAGCCCTTACTCATCTTCTGGAACCTTCTGCTTCCTGCAGAGTCAAGGAGAGGCATTTGGGAATCCCACACGCCGGTCAGCCACGAGCAGCCTGGCTCCTGCTTTGTCCTCCAGAAGCTGATGCACTCATGGACACATGTGCCACCTTACTGCAGAGAACATGGAGCTGGTGGCCCCCAGGGGTGTTTTCGCACTTCCCTTCCCATCCGCTGGATGGAAAAGGAGTGTGGGGAACGAACACTGACTAGCGCTCACAAGCTATTATAGGAGGGGGCTTCTCATCCCATGGCTCTTTGCAGGGGGCCTTTCAACCCTGGGACCTATTCACACTACGGTCAGTTGTGCATGATTAGTGAACTTCTGGTGAAGAGCATCCACACACGCACGCCCTGCCTCACGAGAAGTTCATTAATAGTTGATTAACCAACGTTATCCAAAAGCTTATCTCAGGCATCAGAGGCAGCCACCATCTGCACCGCTTCTGGTGCTCTGGGGTCGCCTGAGGCGCCGCACAAGCGCACTGACGCCTTGGACGATCGTAGATGCAACTGCGCACGTGCAGAGCATCAGCGGCATCTAGGCGACGACACCGACGCACGCTCAGTCGCGGAGGGCGCCACAGCCGAAATGGCAGCGCCCAGAGGTCGAATGAAGTAAGTATCTGATCATGGGGGAGGGGGGAGGGGGGATTGCCAGAGTTCACTAGTGCTCCAAGTGCGAGCACTAGTCAACATTGGTTAACTGTGCGCCTTTCCTGTCCAGCAGATGGGAAAGGAAGGGCAAAAATGCCCCTGGATCCAGCAGAAAGCAAGTGTAGAAGCAAAACAGCTAAGACACTGATATTGCTCTGGATTCCTAAGCCCAGGTCTTCAATGGGAGGGACAGAACCTGTGATCTTCTGATGTTCATGTGCGCCCCACCACCTATCACTTCTCTTGTACAGAAACTGGCTGTTGTGCTCTATGCCCATCCAGCTTTTCTCCTTGACCACAAAGAAGGAAATGTGTGTGTGGTGGGCGGGGCGGGGTGGGGTGGGGAAATCACAGCCTGAGATCTGCACAGCCCTTCACCCATCTGTTCAACGACTAGTTCAGAAGACCCGAGTGGGCATACTCACTCTGCCAACTATTTTGACTCCAACGCTACTGAGAGAGTTAGTGCTGAAGAAGAGCTATTGGACATGCATGGAGAAGGTGGTTAGTTCAGGTTAAAAAAGCCTCTGAAGGTTCAGTAGTAGGGATGGGGGTGGGGGGGAGAAGGTCTGGCCAAAGTCTCACTTGATGCTTTGGTGCTCTGGATTGGAAATATCCCTCAGCATGGAGAGAGGAGATTTCACAGAGGGCTAAAAGTGGGAGAGATCACCAGGGGAGCCAGTGCGGTTGAGGGAAGGAGAAACGTCGCCCATCGCTTCTGCCTTGGAAGCCCATTCAGCCGTATGGACTTCAAAGGAAATTCATGAACTGGCTTCAGCTGGGAAGGGGCTTCAGCTGCACCCATCTGTACCAGCTGCCCCTGCTATAAGGCAACACTGAACCTGCATGGCTGCATCTTGTAGTCAGACCCAAGGAGATCTGAAAGTCTTCAGGCAACCGACAGGCTTTGGGCGGTTTGGAAGCCGTGGACGGCAGGCCTGTGGTTCTGCTAAGACAAGAAACTGCCACTCAGTGCCGTTGCGACTCCTGGCGCAGCTCTGGTGGAGCCTTGGAAAGAGGACCGGCTCTGCCAGTTTAACGGCACTAAACTGTTTTGGTGCATGCTGGACCCCCGTGTCTTTCCGCCAAAACTTCTAACAGGGAGACGTGACAAAATGCTGGCTTCTCAACTCCGACACCCACGGAGCCCACTAGGGATAGTGACGACAGCGATCCCCGAGCAGGGAACTTGCCAAGTGTTCACAAATAATCAGACTGGAAAAGTTCATAGCCTCGGGAATCTCAGTCCTGGGCCCTTTCTGCACTTGGCCTTATTCCAGAATGCATCTTGGGATTGGGCTCTGTTGTCCACATGCTAATGCCGACAATGGCAGGCCTCACCTCAGGTCTCCCATAGTCTGCACAGCACGTGGAGAGCTGCCCCTTTTCTGAGATACATTCCAGAATAAGGCCAAGTGCAGGACATCCCTGTGCTTAAAAATTGTGAGCCGTGCAGAAACTCACCCTCTTTTTCTCGTATACCAACCGCACCATCCTCGCATTTCTTTGAAGACCACTCGGGAAAGGAGCTGAAAGAAAATACCATCGTCAGACTCTGTCCTTGTAGAGGTCTGTGCCCTGCTCCTGTGGGGTACCCATTCCTGATAGGTGCAAAATGCTTTCAGACTCTCAAGCAGAAACAGCTTGTTTCTAGTTTTCAGTTTGGCCTAGTGGTTAGGGAGCCAGACTCTTATCTAGGACTACCGGGGTTGATTCTGCCCTCCCCCATGAAGCCAGCTGGGTGACCTTGGGCTAGTCACAGCTCTCTTCTGAGCTCTCACAGAGCCACCAACCTCACAGAGTGACTATTGTGGGAGAAGGACAGAAGGTCTGTCAGCTGCTTTGAGTCCCTTCAATGACTGAGGAAAGCGGGATAGAAAAGCCAACTCTTCTTCTTCTTGTGGCACTAATGGGAATGCAACCTTTGCATGGTGTGCTAGATGTCCTGGTCAGGGCAGCCAACAGTCATAGATAACGTGGAGCCCCACAACTGTTGGAGATCCCAGGTGACAGAATCAAAGGGTCCAAGACCCATAAGCAGTAGGGTGACTACTGCACAAGAAATGGAAGTAAAAGACGTTGGCAGAGAACTTACCAGACAGGCCAGCACATCAGCTGATATCAGCATGTAGAAGACATTGTCCCAGCCCGTGGCAGAGATCAACCCCGCCAGGAGGGGGCCAAGAGCAGCACCTGAAAAACCAAATGAACAGATGAGCAAGCAGCTTGGAGTGTACCTATCACTTCAGAGCAGCACAGATGGAGCAATGGGCTTCCCTAGACCTGTGGATGTGGAAGATCAGGAATGAGAAACTGGGATGCTGAGTCAGAGTCAGGCCTGGTTCTAGACAGCCAGATGTCCCAAGGAAAGAACGCAGATGGACACATTCCATACTGAATATGATTTTAGGAAAAAAACATACTTAATCAGCTCTTGGTGTGTCAAGTTCAGGGTAGTCTACATCAGATGTTGCTAAATCTCAGCAACTCCTGTAAACATGCCTGATGGCCTGGAATGACAGGAGCTGTAGTTTACTGCAACACAGAAGGCCTCAGGTTAACCACTTCTGGGCCCTGGTCACACCTATATGGGACAGGACGACCTGTTCATACTTCGAGCTGAGGTTGTACCAGTTCTGTTCACACCTAGATCGTCATAGGTCATCTTTAGGCTGTTCTCTCTCTGGGCTGCATTGCTCACACCTGTCTCCGCGATCCACAGAACTCTTGGCTTTCCACTCCTTTTGCTGCGCCAAATCTACTTCCTTTCTTATTGGGTGCCATTGTGTCTCTCAAGGGAGGCGAGGGTGTGTGTTTGTGGTTCTTTTTTAAGCCTCTTCCACAACAACAATAATAATGTGCTTTTCTTCTGTGTGCAATATTTTTTTAAAAAAAAAACTATAAATTTGCAGAACAACACTAGATAGAGGAATCATACACCTGAACTGAAGGGAGAAGGGAAGGTGCCTCACAAATTCTGTGCGTGCCACCCTCTCCTAGGCATCGGCCGAAAGAAAAGACTGGACCCACCCACCACAGCATAGTTCAGCCTCCTTTAGCTGCCTCCCCACTCAAACTGAGGAAGCGAAGATGGCCTGGGGTGCCAGGACTGGCTGAGTCTCCCGGAAAAGAGGACTCCGGTTAGAATGATCTGACAGGCATAGGCCGGCTTGGGAAACAAACTGCATAAAAATAATGTGAGTACCCTGGGACCAGAAGACAACATGAAGTCATCTTAAACAACAGGTGTGACCAGTGCGCTGGTGTTTACAGGCTAGCAGAAGTTCAGGCAGATCCTGGAAACTTCTGCTTGCAAAATGTGTTCTATCACTGAGCTACAGATCTGGATTTGTGCTTTATGATTCAGCACTTATTCAGCCATTTGCTCAAAAGCAAACAGCTAAAACTAGCTGACTTTGAGACAGAATGAGCCACAGATGTGGCTAGTGTTCACCCTACAACCCACACTGCTCCGCCAGAGCCTAGATCAGTTCTTGAGTTCTGTCGTGCTGACCTACAGATCCGGTTCCATCAATGATGGCAGTCACTGTGGAGAGGGCCTTTGCGTTCCCCTGGAGGCATTCATGAGTGCCCTGCAAAGGAGATGAGAGAACAAGGTCAGGCAGCCAATATGACCCTAATGGCCTGAATTTCAGATCTTCCAGGGTTAATTTCTATATTAGAAATATGCAAACACGATTCCGCTACATCTCACATCAGTGCATATCAGCTGGGCTTGAAAACCAAAAGTAATACAAACGCCAGCAAAGATTTCTTGCTACCCTTAGATGCCCTTGAGCAGAGAAAAGATGAAATAGAATCTTGGGAAGTCACAGTTCCCAGCAAAGAACACCTGGGTACAAATCTTACCAAGTCTGCAGACACGGCAGTTGTGATGAGCGCATACGGCCCGTTGACGAGGCCTCCACAGATAATTAACATCACTGCAAAAGTAAAAGGGGTGTCAGTGTCTCGCTTTCTGGGTAGGCCTTCTGTGATGCGGTGCAACTGGGGTGATGGTAGGGTGGCCAGGAGTAAGAGCCCTGTGCCTGGGGAAGCACTGAGCACAGATCCACTGGGCTTCTTGGAAACTTTGTTGCCTGGGAAATCTCTCTGGCCCTGGTCACACCTATATGAGACAGGACGTCCTTTCCGACTGGATGCCGTTGTGTCACTCAAGGGAGGTAAGGAGGGCACCTGCTGTTCTTTTTAAAGCCTGCTCCCCCACCTACACCCCCCTTCCTTTTTTATGTGCTTTCCTTCTCAGTACGATTAATTTTTAAAAAATAAATCTGCAGAAAAACGCTTGATAGAGGAATCATACTCAAAAACTGAGAAGAGAGGGGTGTGTGTGCCTCATTAACTCTGTGTGTGCCGCCCTCCCCTAGTCACTGGTTGAAAGGAAAGACTGGACCCCACCCACCACAGCACAGTTCAGTCTCCACAGACACCCCCCCCCCCCCCACACACACACTGAGGAAGAAAGGCAGCTGGGATGCCAGGACAGGTTGAGTCCTCTGGAGAAGAGCACTCCGGTTAGAACGGTCTAATAGGGGTAGGCCAGCTTAGAAAACAAATCGAATAAAAATAATGTAACGCAACCAGAAGACCACCCGAAGTTGTCCTAAAGTAAAGGTGTGACCAGGGCCTTTTTGACTGAAAAGCCAGATCAACAAGGGATTTGTCACATTATCTCAGCTTCAAAGAAGTCCAACCAATCTCAGTGCAGCATCCCAGTGCATCCTGGACTACTGACCGCTGCTGAAGGCCAGATGGAAAGCAGCTCATGATGGGCCTCCTCTGTTCTAGGCAACCACTAAAGATGTAGAAGGCCTTGTCTCCTGTTCATCTGGCCACCTTAGGAGGAAGCTTCCTTCCCTTCAAGTAACACAACTAAGATAAGACTGGAGTCAAAAGTGCCTAAAATGAGATGCATTTCTTGGAAGCAAACTCCATACTCATTGGGGTCACGGCATTGTCATCTGCTGGATTGCCTGCCTGGTGTTTTCCTTTGCAGAAGATTAGTGTCTTCTTCTGCTAGGACAGTAGTCTGCTGAGTAGGAAGACTAGAGAGCAGGAAGTTTTCCAATTTGGTGAGTCCTTCTACACTTTATTTTTCAGAAAGATCCTTTTTTTAATGCCATTAAAATTATCTGGCTGGTCTGATCACCAAATTTCCATACTGATGTTGCAGCATTAAGCAAATTAACTGCTTGTCTGTTTATGAGCTGCTGGGAGCATGCAAGTATGTCCCACTAAGCATGCAGGGAATATTTAGGCCCCTGCGGGTATGGGGCGGGATATAAATAAATAATAAATAATAATAATAATAGTGATAAAACAAACAAACCCTTCCCTGCCAAAATAAATGTATTTTTTACCTATGGAGGTGCCTAGTCCACTCTGGCCAACATGGTTGTACAGGAATAGCTGGAAGAGAGAGCAAGAGAGCATATAAGATGTCCCAAGTCAAAAGTTGCTCCACCAGGGAAACCACAGGGGCCACTTCCGGGTGCTTGTGGTCCTGCAGGGCAAAGGGGCAGCCCCCCCCCCCCCCAGCCACAGTGTGAAGGAAGATGCTCACCATGGGAGCTGCCAGAATGAGCATCGCGCAGCAAGTGGTTGCCCTGCCCCCGGTGTAGTCGGAAATGAGTCCAGCCATGATGCCTCCTGCGTGACAAGCGGGGAGCAGAAGATGTCAAATCCAAGACCTCATACAGCGCCATCACCTGACCCCCAGCCTATCTGTCCAGGGGCAAGCGCACTGGCACCTCAGACAACCATAGATGTGACTGCGTGTGCGCAGAGCGTCGGCGTTGTCATGGGGACAGAGCTGACGCCTGTGCAGTCGCGGAGGGCACCGCAGCCAAAATGGCGGTGTGCAGAGGAGAACCAGCCCCACGACCAAATCTGGTAAGTATTCGATCATGGGGAGTGGCAAACGGCCAAAGTTGACCAGCGTTTCAAGTGCAAAAGCAGGAAGGGAAGTAGGAAATCGTCTCTGATGAATGGGCAGGCCCTTGTCCTATGCCTATCCCTTCACCAAAACTAAGCCATCTTTTCCTAACCGGTAGATCGAAAGCCCGCACGAAAGTGGTGCAACAAACCTATAATGCCACCGACATCAAAGAGTGTGGACATGTCTCCAGCCTTTTTGGCAGTAAAGTGAGCTGCAAAGGAAAGAAGAGCACAAAGAGTGAGCGAAGAGGCTTCAAAAGCCATAGAGCTTGAGAGGAGACACACATCCTCTGTGTGCTAAGGTCCCGGGCCCAATCTTCCCCCCTCACCACACTCAGCTCCAGTGGAAGAGATCTTGATTTGCAAAGGCTGAAGAAAGAATGGCCGCGGGCAAACCCTGACCATCTGGCACCTGCCCTCTACACCTGGCAGCACCCAGACTCTGGGCTTAGATGCAGCTTTTTGGCAAAAGTCCCACCCTGTGTTCATTACCCAAGGCCGGGGGATGGGAAAAGAGGGGCTAATCAAGTAATGCCAGTCGCTGACCGGAACACAAGGGGCCTCTGCTCCTTCCACTCTTAGCATCGTTCTCACTCAGAGTGATTGACCAGCTTCCTTAATCAGGAATTCAAGGCGATGAGAAGGCCAAAGGCTCCCGCGTTTGAGCAAACGACCCACAGGGGATCTCGAGCATACAGTGAGTTACTCACCCACATTGACGATGTAGAGGGGCAGCCAGTAGAGGAACGTGTAACTGACCAGCTTGGCAAAGAGGAGGCAAAAGGAGAACTCCACCACCCCCTGCAAAGGCAAGAAGAGGAGGAGAAGGTGAGGCGGATTCATCGCCTGCTCCGCTTTTACCCAGTTCTCTCACTTTAGGTCTCTTAGCAATATTGGCAAAGAGCTGTGCAGCCCTTAGTAGTTTACACGAGGGAGTTGCACGAATGGGTTTATCGGCATTCGATTTGTAACAAACCAAATGTTAGAGAATTTGTGCTCTTTCAAATAGATCCTCTTCAAATGTGGTGGGATTCTATTTGATATGAATGTATTTCTGTGGATTCGTACAAATATCCTATACGAACGCATACATATCCAATACATATCCGATATGTATCCTCCATTTAACGAATGTCCAAACTATTGTCAATGTACGAATGTCGTAATCTGCGATTTATGTACGAATGTCTGAATTCGTATGAATAACAAAATGCTACGAATATTCGTGCGAATCCCTAGTTTACACTGTTAACGGCTCTGGGATTTCTCTTCATGGCAAAGCGGTATATAAATGTTTTGAATCAATAAGTGGTGGGTTTGGAGCCAGGCTGATCTGAGGTCAAAGGGCAACTCAGCTATGGAAGTCACTGAGGATTTGGAGTCGCACCTGCCTCCCCCTTCCCTGATCTGCAGAATTGTTGTGGCAGTAAAATGGAGGAAGAGGAGCCAGGATCTTCCTGGAGGAAAAGTGCAATACAAATTTTAAGTGTTACCCTTCCTTTTTTTATTGCTTTATAATCACAGCCGACGTTTCTGTTAGAAGTATTTGGGTGAATAAAACGTTGGGAAGTGTCACAAGGCGAGCTTGCGACTTCAAGGGTCGGGGAAGCTACCGGCTTCTGACTACATGCTTCTGCAGCCCCTTCACTAAGCAGCTTCTGGTAACTGTGGGGCCAGGGCTGGATCCAGGAGATGAGGCCCCTGGAGGGGCCCTGGGATGGGCCAGCTGTACAGCCACTCAGCTGCGTTGCAGGGCTGGCATGGTGTGACAGTTGGCTTAGGTGTGGGGCAGGCTGGGTGGTTTTGTGGTCCCCCCCCCCAAAAAAAAGCAGCCCTCTGTGACGGTACTCACAGGTATCCTGAGGGCACCAATGAAGCTGATGGCCTCCCGATCCTCTGTTGGCTCTTTGGTCCCTTGGGCCATATCAATGATGTTTTCTCGGCTGTGTGTGGAGACGTTGAGGCTTCCGTCGCTGATGGAGTGCCCGGCCTCAAGGCCTTTCTCATCCGAACCAGCCGTCTAGGGGGAGACCAAATAAACAGACCCAGTGCATTTTGCTGGACCACACAGAGGACAAAGTAGCACTCCTCCCTCCCTCCCTCCCTCCCTTCTCCATGTGGACCTGACCATACTAGCCAGAGCATCTCTTCAAAGAACAGAGGAGCCCGGGGCCATTTCTGCTTCAGGGAGGAACCTTGTGTTGAGGCAGTGAAACAATGTGTGATGCTCACACTTTGCAAGACACTAATCCTTAGAAATCATGGATATCTAAGCATGCAAACAACTAGCATTTATGGCACACAAACACACATTGGTGGTACTCTTTGGGGAAAGCACCAGTTTCTAGAGCTAAATTCCAAATATAAAAAATAAAACCCCTGGACTGACATACTGTAATTGAAACATGCCTTTTTCTCCTGCAATTTCCCACATTCGAAATGTTCACCCTGAAAAATCTGTGATACAAGAGAGGCAGCTGCTGACTGAATTAATCCTTTAGGCAAAATTTGGCGAAAGGACCTCCTAGCCAGTGAAAGTGCAAAGCAAAAAGAGAGCAGTAAAAGAAGCAGCGTCTGCTCAGCCACAATCTTAGGCCTCTTTCCTGAGATGGTTTTTATCGTCGCTGAAGCCCAAGGGAGGGGCAACTTACGTGATGCAGGGGCGGTGTACAGTCAACGTCTTCGGGGTCTGAAAAAGGGAGACGCTGCGTTACAAAAGCAAACCTGGCACCTGAACCAGGGCTCTACGACTGCGCTCAGACACGCCCTTGCGCACATGGAAGATCTGTTCCCAGAACCCTTTCAAAACGGGGAAGCAGTGACTGTGGAAACCACCTCACCCTGCCTACCACCACACACACACACACACACACACACACACACACACACACACACACACACACACACACACACACACACACCATCTGGGAAGCAGCAACTATGTGCAAGTTACTGTGAGGAAGCTTCCCCAGAAAATGTTTGCAAATATGCGAGTTTCATGATGCTGGAAATTCATGAATGGGGAGAGAGAGCCGTCGCTGGTCATCTGTCTGTGGAACTGGCTACCGGAAGAGGTGGTCACAGCAACCAGCCTAGATGGCTTTAAGGAAGGGTTGGAGAAATTTATGGATGACAGATGTATCAATGGCTACTAGAATGGGTGCCTAAGTACATCTTTCAGGCTGTGGAGACAAGCAGGATGCTTCTAAGGCCATTTGCTGGGATTCGAGAGCAGGAGAAGGTTTGCCCTTGTCTCTGCTTGAGATGCCCATGGGCAATTGGTGGGCCACTGGGTGAGAAAGGATGCGGACTAGATGGGATGTGGCCTGATCCAGCAGGGCCCCCATAAGTTTCTTAGGTTCTTATGGTTCAGTTCAGCGATTGTGGCCCTAATTCATGGCCTCAGCAATTAGGTGATAATAAGGATTAAAGGACCCAGGGTGCAACTTAATGCATGCACTCAGTTTAAGTGCCCGTTTGCTAGAGATCCAAGTCTGACTGACACTCATTGGAGATGATGCAAACCAGCAAACTCCCTTGAGTCCACGAAACCCTTGACACAGGGTGTGTCTGTGTCACATGATCCACTGTGTCACACAGCTTGCAATCAGGGATGGAGACACTTATACAAAGAATGCTTTTCACCGCTGTCTGCAGGCGTTAAAAGGCCTCTGGAAAGGGCGGTAGAGAACTCAGTTTCACTGCTTTCTGCCAGTAGGTGGCAGGAGCCCCTTTGTTGTCCTACGAGCACTGATGACCTAAGGCACCTCCTTATGCTCTGAGCCACAACAAATGCTCTGGACAGACGTATGGATCAGTCCGCCAGAGACGGTGCTGAGGATGGATACTGCATTCTAAAAGCCTTGTGCAGTCTAATGTTCGTATTATTTTTCTTTTGCGTGATGATAGGGACATTTTACAGGGACATGGGATACAATTCTTATATCTTAACCTCCTTTGGGGGTTAATTTAGTAAACTAATGTGGATGTTCACAGACCTGAAAGCCCCCAGGAACCCCACAGTTTGGACAAGAATCTGTTCATGCCCCTACATGCAGTTGAAGCTTCAAACTAGCTGTGGTGCACCCAGTGTCAGCTGAAGCCCTTTTTGGACAGAGATGACTTGGCCACAGTTATCTATGCTCTGGTAACCTACAGATTGGGCTACTGTAATGTGCTGTACATGGGGCTGCCCTTGAAGATGGTTTGGAAACTGCAGCTGGCGAAGAATGCAGCTGCTAACTACTGACTGGAACAGCTGGCCAGACGCACATCACGCCGGTCTTAAAAGTGTTGCATTGGCTCCTGATTCACTACCAGACCCAATTCAAGGTGTGAACATTGACTTATAAGGCCTTAAATGACTTGGGCCCCAAATATCTAAAGGAACACCTTCTTCCATATTGACTGCACCCAGCCTCTGCCCTTCTAGTTGTCCCACCACCCTCAGTGGTAAAAGTGATGGGCACTCAGGAGAGGGCCTTCTCAGTGATGGCCCCTGAGCTGTGGAACAGTCTCCCCCTTGAGGTGTGTCAGGCTCCTTCACTGTGAAGCTTTCCTCTGTATGTGTGAACAGGGTGCAGCAAGGGTGGTGTGACACCTGGCGAAGCAACTTGATGGATCACCAGCATACTGTTAACTAAAAGCTAAACAGGGACCAAGCAAAATAATAGGCAAACCCTGAACTCAGCCTAACCAGAAGGATCTGGATCAAGCAGTCAGTCAGGTAGTCAGTCAGTCAACTCTACCGGTTTCTGGGGTCCCTTTGGTTATTGGGCCCCTGGCAAAGAGACCATTTTGCCCAAACATCACTTCTACCCTCGTGCATGAATTGCCTCCTTACAACTCACAACACTTACATTCAATGAGGAAGAGGAAGCAGATGACTCCCATGGAAGCTATGATGACCCCAGGTACGATGAATGACAGGCCCCAGGAGCTTGAAACCCAGGTGCCGGCAATCAGGGACCCCAAGATGTTCCCGACAGATGTGTGTGAATTCCAGATGCCCATGATCAAGCCCCGTCTGCAGAGAGAGAGAGAGAATCTGTTCATTGGCCCTTCTTCTGCCCCCAAATGCAGATTATTAATGGCTTTGTGTAGACTTCATGCCACAGGATCGTGCTACCCTGGTTTAGAATTAAAGTCACAGTTGGCACGCATAGGCTGAAGCAAGCAAACAGCACACAGGAATTGTATGCCTGACATTGTGTAGCCACATCTGGAGGCAGAGCAATGCTTCACCAGTTCAGACTTTGGAACTGTAGTTAACCCAAACCATGGCTTGGAAGGGCTTGGAAGGGCACCTGAAACCATGGCTGCTCATTCTGAGTGAACAACAGGCTTATACATTCCTTCTGCCAACTTGGTTCTGGGGAGGTGCCATTAGACACAGTATTAATCATCCCCATCCCGAGGCCAGGAGGAAAACCCAGGAAGCCAGCCTAGATGGCTTTAAGGAAGGGTTAGAAAAATTCAGGGATGACAGATGTATCAATGGCTACTAGAATGGATGCCTAACAACATCTTTCAGGCTGGGGGGACATTTGCTTGGATTGGAGAGCAGGAGAAGGTTTGCCCATGTCCCTGCTGGAGATGCCCATGGGCAATTGGTGGCCACTGTGTGAGACGGGATGCTGGACTAGATGGGCTGTGGCCTGATCCAGAGGGCTCCTCTTAGGTTATTAGGTTCTTATTGGTCTGTGGAATTTACTACCAGAAAGGTGGTGACATCAACCAGCCTGGACAGCTTCTAGAAATGGTTAGACACATTCATGGAGGCCATGTTTATCAATGGCTACTAAAATGGATGCCTAGGTACCACCTCTCAGCAGGATGCCTCAAAGGCCATTTGCTGGGATTCGAGAGCAGGATAAGGTTTGCCGTTGTCTCTGCTTGGGATGCCCATGGGCAATTAGTGTGGGACAGGATGCTGGACTAGGTGGGCTGTGGCCTGATCCGGCAGGGCTTCTCTTAGACTCTTATGTTCTATGGTGAACTAAAGGAAGCACTCCCATGTAGATGGGTATAAATGTTTCAAAATATTTGAAACAGGGGTTTGCACATGTCTGGAACCTACCTTGGTCCTGTTGTAAACATACTTGAAAGCCTCTGACATGACTTTTAATAATAACGACAGCAACCAACAATAGCAGCTGTACATCTTGGGCCATCTCGTGAGCATCTACGGTATTCAAAAATTCAACAAACGCCTCCGAGAGGCAGGACAAGATGAAGAAGTGATAAGCCAACACACAAAGGTGGAGCCTGCCCTCAATTAGTCACTGTCCCATTTTCCAACACAAGATTATAGTTCCTGTTTCAGACCAGAGGACGCATGAGGCATTTCCTCCAGAAAGGACGATGAAGCAACTGTGGTTTGAAAGCAAAACAAGAGGGCCTAGAGACCCAGGAGGATGAGGAGTGGAAAATCAGACTTACTTCCCCTTCCCAAACCAATTGCCGACACAGCTCACCACGGACGGCCAGCCGGTGGTCTGCGCCAAGCCGTTCAGGATCTAGCAGAGAGGTGAGGAAGAGGACAGACGAGGGTCAAAGGGTTAATGTTCTCTCTTTTGGATCTCCCACCCCAGGACCCAGCTCACCCTGATCTCTGAAACCAAGCTGCCTCACCTGTACTGGCCTTAAGCCAATGGCTCCTGGAACGCCTGGCCACAGTGCCCTGGCAGACCTTCTTCTCCCTTTCCCTGCCCATTAGCTAGGGATCTTGACTTCATACATGCCAAGCCTGCTCCTAATCCTTCCACGCTCTAGGTTTTCCCTGGAGCAAAACTGAGCTGAAGCACCGCTCAAACCAGTTTTGAGATTCAGCCCATAAACGCGTGGGCGGCCATGCAAGGTAGACTTCCCACGGAGGCAGTTTCAGCTGACGGAAGGGGAAAGGAAGGGAAGCTAACTGCAAAATCAAGGCCACCGAACTGCATGCCTATGGCAAGGCATGTGCCACCCTCAGTCCATGGACAAACAAAAGATGCTCTTGGCCAGGGGAGAGGAATTTGTCACCTTCTGACTAGACACTCACTTCCCTGTAGCTCTGCAAGAGGTTGACCCAGAAACCCGTGCCACGGCAGAGCACGGCCTATTTATAAGAAAAGCCCCCAAAGTCACTCATCTCCAGCAAGACATCCCATGAGAGATCCTGGAGTCCCCAGTAACGGCCATTTGGTGGTGGAACCAATTGATTTGAGGGTCGATGGGCTTCTTCTTGCCGGAGGTCTTGATCCTAGGGTCTCCAACACCCTTGGGTGACAACAGCCTTAGAAGACACTGGCACCACAGGAGAGTTTGTGGCAGAAAGTCCACTCATCACCCCTGGGACACCCAAAGCTTCCTGCTTTGGACTGCACTGAGGGAAAAGCTACACTGACCTCACAGGGTGTTCTGTTGTGGGAGAAGAACAGGTTTGTCAGCCGCTTTGAGTCCACTTAAATGGGTGAGAAAAGGGGGTAGAATAGCCAACTCTTCTTCTTCCTCTTGGAAAAAAGCTTTTAAGTATAAAACCTACAGCCGCAGTCACATGCAACTAGGGGCACCTCTGGGGTGGTTTAGAAGTGGTTCACATGGCAACCTGCCTCTCCCCTTCCACAAACATTCAGAGCTAGAAAAGGTGGATTAGAGAGGGGGTGAGGACATGAGGGCCTCCCATCGCTGTCTCCATGGGGTGCATTTGTTAGCTAAGTGTGAACACAGCCTAAGGATCCATCAAATCTTAGTACAGACAAACAGGGGAGGTGTTTGTTTGTTTGTTTGTTTGTTTGTTTGAAAACCCAAAGTGAAAAAACAAGAAGCAAAATCTAAGACGGGGCAGAGGAAGCCATGCGCAGCCCCACCAGAAGTGAGAGTAGGCTTTGAGATTTTTCAGGATCAACAGCTGGCCAGGGGCCGAATGTCCTGATAAGGTTTCAGCTGTAGATGTGATGTTAATGGGGAAGAAGGGGAGGGCCTCCCCCAGGATAAAATGCGATAAACTTGCCCATTATGAGGACATTTGCTGGAGTTATACAAGGACGCCACTGTCACGGTCATCAGCAGGAGCTTGACAGAAATCCAAGCCCAGGAATATGCTTACTAATAACTTGGACTGCAGACTTGCATTTTTCAATAAGTAATAAACTTCATCCATCAGCCTTTGTTAATCAACAAATGGGGGCAAAGTTTAATGGAGAAGGCACTGGCTGCTGGCTTTGTTTTATGATGCTAATTTTTAAAAGCTGTGTTTATTAATGTTTTTCTGTGCTGCATTGAAGGCCTCCCTTTCGCTGGATGGAATCATGGCAGAGAGCAGTGACTGGCAAAGAAGAAGAAGAAGAGTTGGCTTTTCTACCCCACTTTTCTCACCCATTTAAGGGGACTTAAGGCAGCTGACAAACCTTCTGTTCTTCTCCCCACCACAGACACCCTGTGAGGAAAGGGTGGCTGTGAGAGCTCAGAAGAGAGCTGTGACTAGCCCAAGGTCACCCAGCTGGCTTGGAGGAGGGCAGAATAAATTAAATTTGTTTACCATCCTGGAGCGGAAGTATACCCAGCCATGCATAAAATCTACTTGCAAATGTTTTTAATGGGTGGCTGTCATTAATCCAGCAGTGGGATGCTCAAAGGTTCTGCAATGTTCAGGTTTGTCCCGCTACTATTTCCTCCCTTCTTTTATGGGTCTTTTTTAGCAGACAAAGTTCCCATTTGTGAGCAAAGCCCTTCTGAGCACAGCCAGATCAAAGGTTGCCAGTGGTAACTATTGAAATCAGGGAATGGACAGAAAGGCCTCAAGAAGAAACCCAGAGGGAGGGAGGGAGAGCAGAGGCCAGATGCCTTCACGTTAACAGTCTGAAGAACTCAAGGGGTGTCTGTGCAAAGCTGAATTGATGAGAAATGCCAATGACCTGCCAGTTAGTGGCACATTTGCCCCACGTACCAAGGGGCTCCGTAAAGCTCAGGTCAAGCGTCTTTACCCGTGCCTCTGGTTAAAGCAGAAGGGTCCCTTCTCCTCTTGTGGACGGATCTACAGCTTTATTATGCTTGGATTCTGATGTTCTAAGAAAGTTTAATAGTATTGCTATTTAATAGTATTTTTATATATGTTTTTATATTCAGCGCTGGCAGGCACAGGTGGGAACAGCTGGAGGCTCCACCCTGCACCAGGAACCTTCTGTGGTCCACTGAAATAACTCAGTGGCACTGGGGAGGGGCAGACCCACTCTGTGGCCCTAGATCAGTGATGGTGAACCTTTTGAGCTCGGTGTGTCAAAATTCGCAAGAAAACCTCGCTTAACTCGGGTGCTGTGTCACTTCTAGAAATATCCATAATTTTGTGATATTTGTAGCTCTAGTAAAAGTTATATTTTTGATATATGTATTTTATTAAAAGCAAAAACAAATAATTCTTTGCATTAGTGTCTTTTGTTGCTAAATCTTCAATTGAAAGTTGGTATTTCATACACTTCAAGAACAAGCAAGCACTACATGTCCAGGTGCCAGGGTGATCAGGTGTGTCACCCAAAAGGGCTTGGCGTGTCACCTGTGACACGCGTGTCATAGGTTGGCTGTCACCGCCCTAGATTGAGGGCCTTGGCTCAGACTGTCAAAGGCAGTGGCGCCTCAAAGCAAAATTGTTGTGTTAGACAAAGGGCATCTTATTCTTCCAACCATGTAAAAGCAAAATTTTGCGGGAAAACAAAAAGAGATGCTGCATTTCGACACCGTTGTGGAAGCAAAAGCATGATACACAAGCAATGATTGGCATTGTAGTGCCTGACACACCTCCCAGAGGACATGGCAGAGCCAGGGGGCAAACACAGAGAAGGCCCTGTCACAGGAATAATCCTCAATGACTGAAAGGGGCAGAATTATCCGAAGGGATCTCCAGTTGTTCAGATGTTCAGTCTATGCCTCCCAGAAAAATTCCAGACCAAAAAACCCCCAAAACCCTAAGCCAGCAGTAAGCTAAATATCCACATGCTGCCTCAGAAATGCCGTAGTCCGTAAATAGAGTCTTAATGACTCATTGTTTTTAAAATCACACATAAACATGGAAGCCGGTTCCTCAGACCAGAAATAGATGCAAAGTCACAGCTCATACTCCAGCATCATTGAACTCCACGGCATTTCATCTGACTGCAGACAGACACGGCTGGGGTGGAAAAATATACTGTATCTTTCCCTAAGTTATTCCACTGACTCAATGTATCTGGCCTGCTTGCCTGGCCTGTGGTGCATGTGACTCTGAAATGCACAGGGTGGGCATCAGAGACAATGTCCCCCCAAAGAGGCAAATGGAAAAGAGCGTGAGGATGCCCACGCAGGATGCAAAAACACAAACCGCGGACAAAGGAAGGTCAGAGGAGCAACGGGGCCGCCAGATCTTATCAAAAGGCCTGGACAGAAGCTTCCCAACAAAGAAGGCATTATGCCCCCACCTACCACAGTTGCAGAGGAAAAGGGAACAGAAAAAGGGAACAGGACTAGAATTTTGGGTTAGGCTGTTGGTCTGAATTAGGTGAGAAAGGGAGAAAGGGTAAGGCTAGGAGGCCCTGGCCTCAACAGAAGGCCAGTGAGAGAAACAGAGAAAGAAGAAGGAGAGCTGGCTTTTCTATCCTGCTTTTCTCACCCATTTAAGGGGACTCATGGCAGCTGACAAAATGTCTGTTCTTCTCCCTAAAACGGGGACCCTGTGAGGCTTGTGGGGCTGTGGGAGCTCAGAAAGAGTGCTGTGACAACCCCAAGGTCATCCCTAGCTTCATGAAGGAACATGGAATCAAACCCAGTACTCCCAGATAAGAGTCCGGCTCCCTAAGCACCAGACCAAAGTGGCTCAGGGCTTGGACTGAGCTGGATGGATTGTTCACCCATCAGGTTCGGTTCTGCCTTCACCGGGAGGTAGCAAAGCTATTCTGCTGCATTTCATATGCTCTGCTTCTTGGTGCCCGGAATTGAATTGGAGACCTTTAAATTGCAAAATGTGAGCTGTGGGCATCCAGTGCCTCCCTGGTTCCATCAGCTAGAAAGGTGCAACTCTTTCTGTACAGCTCATAAAGGTGCAGCAGGAGACCTGCCTGCCTCCCCATGGGCTTCTCCCCAAATCCTGGCCAAATAGAAAGGCTCTTCGTGTTCAAAGTTGGCCTGACAGAGGCCCTACGTAACCTTCTTATAAACACACAACTTGAATGCAGCCTGCCTTTCCCCTTGATGCATGCTTTAATTCTTGGTTGGCTAATAGGTGCATAATCCAGGGTGTTCGTGGAGGTTGATTTCAGGTACATTTGCCTACTGTCGGTTCCATCTGCTGACCTCCAGCACCACTTGGCTTCAGGCGCCTTGCCCTCCGCCCCACAACCCACCACGACCAACGCCCACCACTGCTCCGTACCTGCACAAGGATAAAGTACCAAAGTTCATGTATGTTCCAGTAGTATCCCAGTCCAAACAAGGCAGTGAAGAGGCCGCTGAGCACCATCCCTCCAGAGAGGTAGTAGCGCAATGGGAGGCGTTCGCCAAAGATTCCGCTGGGAGACAGAAGGAAACAGGACACTTTAAGAACTGAAGGCTAAGAAGGTGCACAATTCTGGGGGGTATTTGATTCGTATTGTATAGATCCCCTTTGAATGTGTGTGATACAAATGCTCAACCGCACACGAATCCCATACGAAGCTTCTTATGAATGTATCGAAACATTCGGTTTGAATTTGAATGTCAGTCTTTGAATGTGCCAACGTTTGGCTCGATGTCCGAATTCAGCTGAACTCAAATGAATTTCTAATGTTACGAATATTCGCGCGGATCCCTACTGAAGGCAGAATCTATTTGGGACAGCGAAAGCCACTCCTCTAGGGACCGCAGCTGTGTGTAGCCTTTGTGGTCCCCATATCCCCCATGATGCCCCATTCTGAACTTAGCATGGAACCTGTCTGGCTTTACCAAAGTCTGCAGTCAGAACAGATTTTATCCAAAAGACACAGAATCAGTGGCGCTCATCAGGGACATTGAGTCAAAATAATCTCAGAAATGAAGGGGAATGAAGAATCACAAGTATAGGGCAGGATAAACAAGCATGCAAACAAACAAACAAATAAACAAACAATAACTGCCCTGAGACTTGCAGGTAAAAGGTGAATTATAAACAAGCCAATAGGCTTATTTCCAGCTACTGGAACATCTTTTTACCGCTTTTCTGAGCAAAGAATCAGGCCTTGGATTGGATTCCCCCCCCCCCCCCCGCAGCCTCTGTGCAAAGCTTCCTCGTGACTAAGCCAGTCTCTACTCTGCGTAGGCTCAGACAGCCACTCTGACACGCAGAGCTCATGTTTTCTTTTGCAGAACTATGGGCAATTTTGCACTTCCCTTCCTGTCCGCTGGACATGAAAGGAATGCAACGAACCAATGCTGACTAGTGCTCGCACATGAAGCGCTAGTCAACATTCACTGTCAGCCATCCCCCGCACGATCGAATACTTACCTCGATTCGATTACAGGCCCAGTCCTCTTCAGGGCGCTGCCATTTTGGCTGTAGCGCCTGGTGCAACTGTGCGTGCGTCAGCGGCATCACCATGATGACGCTGGTGCTCTGCACAATTGCAGTCACATCAAGAGGGTAGTGGGGCTGCCAGCACCCTTGCGCGGCAGCCCTTTTGACCTCCCGGTCCAGCAGAGGTGCAAATGCTTCCCAGCTGGACGCAACAAGTGATTGGGGAAGCCTGGGGAGGGTGTGAAGCATGATTTTGTGCTCCATAGGTAGTGCATGATTAGGGCACTTCTGGGAAGGCAGGGGGCGCTTGGAGGCTGTAGCAGCCTCCTCCAAGTGCGGATGCTCTTCCCCAGAAGTTCCCTCGGGCTGTAGTGCAAATAGGCCCTATGCCAAACTCACAGATCAGTGCTGTGGCCTCTTTAATAAAAACACTCAGGCAACGAACGAGCCTGTTCAGCAGATGGAATCCATCATTTGGCCAAGTTTCTTTTCAACATCTTTGGCGCTCCATTAGCAGCTTGGTTATCTTCTTGCTGTCAGAAGGACATTTATGGGAATTCCATATCTTTGATCTGCTTCCTGTGTGGTTTAGAAGGCAGGCGATTGAGGCCGGGTGTGGCTGGGTCATCAAATACGGTGCCAAAGTAATCAAATGTTATGGATTTGTCCTAAGAACACCTTTCAGTCCATTTGATGTCTTCAGAAATTGACAAGCTACTGAAGACCTTTGTGAAAAATCACGGTGGGGCAGAGTTACTCCCAAAACTAAATTGTCAATGGCATGGGTTTGTGGGCAAATGGAACTGTTAACTGATGCCCGTGGTACTTTTTCAGAATTCCACAGGTACCCACAGGATAAAAACCGAAGATCTCTGCTGGGCCAAACCTACCTGGAAGTGAGATCCCAGGGGGGAGTTGCCCGCAAAGTGACACAAACACAGGTGGAAACCCTGAAGGTAATAGGTTTTCAACCTCTTACCTCCATAGTTCCTGCTCACATCATGACCAGAGGCCAATTCGCACTACAGCCCATAGTGCATGATTCAGGTTCTGGGGAAGGGCGTCCTCACCTGGAGGAAGCTGGTACAATCTCCAGGTGCTCCTTACCTTCCCAGAAGTTCCCTAACTGTTGAATAGGTGTGGAGCATGAAAGTGCGCTCCACACCTTTACCAAGGTTAACTGGAAGCTTACCTGGCGTATCCATACAGCAGCCCTTCACACCTCTTCTGGTGCTCCAGGGTTGTCTGAGATGCTGCGCAAACACACTGGCACCTTGGATGACCATGGATGTGATGCATGTGTGCAGAGTGTCAGTGGCATCATGGCAATGGCACTGACCCATGCGCAGTCGTGGAGAGTGACACAAACAAAATGGCGGTGCCCAGAAGAGGACTGGCCTCCGGATCAGTCACAGGTGAGTGACCGATCACGCGGGGCTTAGTCTGTTAGTTGCAAGCGCTAGTCAACATTGGGTCACGGTGCTCCTTTCCTGTCCAGAGGACTGGAAGGGAAGTGCGAAAACTCCCCAGGACTGGCATCCTGTGAGGCCTTTCAGGACCTCAGGTGTCACACTACTGGAATTTTCCAGCTGGTGAATCAGCATCAGGGAGCTCTCAGCTGACCACCAGGCATCCTGGCCGCGCGAATGTCCACACCAGCTTGCCATGGAGCCAGTGTCAGCAGAAGGAGCAGACCTTGAACTCCGCTCTTTTCTGCACGCTCCATTTGGAGGTCCTACCTGATGTACATGCCTATGGCGTAGGCAACCAGGAAGGCATTATCCAGCGCTCCAAAGAGTTCCTTGTAGTTATCTTGATCTGGAGGAAAGTGCAAGACAGGTTAGGCACAAGGCCAGGGATTTACTGCAGAGCATGAAGGGTGTTGAATTCACGCAGAGAAAGCATCCTCTTACCAAAAGGCTTCCAGTCACACCAGGTGGTGCTGTTGGAATCATTGTGCGGGTTGGACCCTCGGGAAGAGCAGTTATAGTGCAGTTCACTCTGGCGAAAGAAGGCGGAAAGAGAAGACAGAGAAGTCACCTTTGCAGGCTGCAGCATTATTATCAAGAGCAGTAATAAGAGCCACAGTGGAAGCAGTGGTAGCTATTTATTTTATAGGGCACCATGGTCTGGGCATGGTCCTTCTGTGCTTGGCAAGGTAGGCCATTGCCCCAGTCTTGCAGGTTAGGAAACAGCACAGGCAAACGGCAGAAGACCAGGAGGGAAGTTTGGACAGGGAGCAATTCTGTGCTGAAGCCCCATCCCATGTAGGGCGGCGGGAGAAGACCACACATCTCTCTTGGGTGTCACTAACTCAGGTTTTGTTCTTTTAGCTCTCAAACTGTGGTTCAGGGAGGTCAAATGGGGGCTAAATCAGAGCCCCCCTACTCTCTTGGAAGTGCCCTGTGACCTTTTCCATTGGGGCTATAAATGGCTAGGCTCAAGGGAGCCCCACAGCTTCCACTGGGGCTTATACTCCAGAAAGCACGTCCAGGATTGCGGACATCTCCTGCTCCCTCAGTTTGCAGGGACTGGCGCTGCTTACCTTTACTATACTGATGGGCTTCCGGGAAAGATGGAAAGTCGCATAGCAGAGAAACGTCAGGACAAGGATCAGCCCTCGATACCTGGGAGAAAAGATACGGGAGGAAGGTGAGACCAACTATACGTGTGGAAAACCTCATGGTCAACAGCCACCAGGCCTCTTGGATGCTCCATAGCTCAGTAAACCTCTTGCTAGCTTTGTTAAGCTACAGAAACTCACTGCATGACAACCACAGATCCCCCCCCCCCTCTTCACTAATATCACAACTTTGTTTTATTCCTTGGGATGAAAAGGATCCTTTGGGATCTGGGCCATTCATTACCACCACCCACACTGGGAGAGCATCCTAATTTTCCACTGCTGTTTCCTGGAACCTGACCAGAATGCTTTGCATCAAATCACTTCCTTGAGCTCCTCACAAAGCTGTAACATTCGTTTCGTGTAACCCTTAGGGATTTTCACCACCACCTCGCCACTGATCTGTGGCAACCCAGGAATGGTCGGATTCCACAGATAGCATGTCAGATAAAGTGTAGGACTCAGATTTCTAGGTGTTAACTCCCACAGAACAACTTAAGTTCTTATAGGGTGCGTCTTCATGGCATAGTTATCTCGAATTCAAAACGTTTTGAGTTTGCGCAGTTCAGACGGCACTTCGGATTAACACGGTATTTCCGTGTTAAAGGACGTTATCCCGATTAGAAATAAATCCTGATCTCAACAGGTCTCACTCCGGATCGGGCGTCGATACGTGTTTCCTTTTTAACTGTGTGGACAGTATCGTTCCGGGATGAGATTCAGTGTTAAGGCTGTCCCGCCCCCCCAATCGCACTGTAACCAATGGCTGAACGTATTAGAAGCACGTCATGTTTAGGGTTTCCTTCATTGAAAAAATCCACCCTCAAACACCCACTATAAACCTCCAGTCCTTAAAGCTGAAACACTGTATCAATCTAAGCACTTCACACCTTAAAAACAATGTTGCAATTTTGCGCAATTTCAGACCTTTGAAGGTTCGAAACAGTTGCTTTCAGCCCCCTTAAGGGTGAGAAGGCTTGTCAGCCACTTAGTCCCTTGAAGGGTGAAAACAGAATGTCAACCGCTTTGAGCCCCCTCTAGGCTACTGTGGTCACACCTAAGGTTTAATCCAGCTTCAGTCCACTTTCAGAGTGAGAGAATACACCAGCAAACTGACAAGCTGGTTTTCTTTCAGGGTTAATAACTCAGAAAATCCACCTTTAGACTAGATAATGTGGAAAGAAAACTACTGGTCACTTTGCTGATGTGTTCTCTCACTCTGAAGGTGGAGTGAAGCTAGATTAAACCTTAGGTGTGACCACAAGCCAAGGTTTTAATCCAGCTTCGGTCCCTGTGAGGTGGGGGGGCGGAGTTCCCTCCCGGCCATGGGGGGAAGAGCAAGCGAGGAGCCCCCTTCGCCCTCTTGTCCACCCCTTGGCTCTCCTCCTCTGCGGGGCAAAGTGGCCGCAAAGCGGGGGGAAAGTGGCGGCGGAGCCCCAGGGAGAAGCCGCTAGCGCCGCAGCGCCGCAGCGCCTGGATGAATGGATGGATGGATGGATGGATGGATGGATGGATGGATGGATGCCACCGCTGCCGCCTCCGCCGCCGGCTGCTCTTCCCTCGGCGCGAGGCTGGAAGGAAGGAAGGAAGGAAGGAAGGATGCACTTGCTGAAGTTCCATGCTTTGCACAACTGTTAAAAAAAGATAGGAACCTTGACTTGGATTTCTATACCTCTTTATAATAATGCTACCCCATATCAAACCTCCCAGAAGGAGGAGAAGGAATTGGCATTCTCACCCATTTAAGGTGACTCAAAGAGGCTGACAAAGCTTCCATTCTTCACCCCACAACAGATGCCCTGTAAGAGCTGTGACTAGCCCAAGGCCACTGAGCTGGCTTCACGGAGGAGGAGGAAGAAGAGTTGGCTTTTTTACCCCACTTTTCTCACCCATTTAAGGAGGCTCAAAGCTGCTGACAAACCTTCTGTTCTCCTCCCCACACCCTGTGAGAGCTCAGAAGAGAGCCATGACTAGCCCACAGTCACCCAGCTGGGTTCATGGAGGAGGGTGGAATCAAACCTGATATTCCCAGATAAGAGCCTGGCTCGCTAACCACTAGACCAATGGCCAAGCACCAGAGCATGAGAGTGTTTTAAAGATCTCATGTGGGCAGCATTTTCATACAGTTAAAAAAAGAAGTGTCTTTTTTTGCTTTCTGCCCCAGATTGGGCATCCTTTGTTTGGGGGTGGCAGTGCCATGCAAGCCCAGGAGGAGTGGGTGGTGATGCAATGGGAGGCCAGGGGCAGCCTGCTTCAGGATGGGAAGTGGAATCTAATCTGGAATTCCCAGATAAGATTCCAGTTGCCAGGATATTAGGGCAAAGCGGACCCTGGATAGGTGACCACTAGGAAATCCAATAGGGCAGGATCAATCATGTCCCAAAATCCTGCACCCCACTACCAGGCCTGGCCATGGGTCAATAAAGTTCTGTGCATGGGGAAAGTTCTGATCTCTGTTACTTTCAGAATGAGAGAATATGTGGTCACACCTAAGGTTTAATCCACTTTCAGTCCAGTTTCAGAGTGAGAGAATATATCAGCAAAGTGGCAAGCTGTTTTCTTTTAGGGTAAAATTCACCTCTGGGAGAGATAATGTGGAAAGAAAATTACTGGTCACTTTGCTCATGTTTTCTGGCTCTGAGGGTGGACTAAAGAAACAGCTTTTTCCTCCCCACGTTCAGGCAAAGTTATGGCTTTAATATGTTTAATATGAACACATTAAAACCAATGTGTTGTGACCCGCACTGAGAGCCTTGTGTATAGAGTGGGATAAAAATATGAATGAATGACACCCCACCCTATGCCTCTTTAATGTTTAAAGCCCCGGTCCTTTGATACAGAGCTGTATTGAAATTGCGGAAATTTGCAACATTGATAATCAGGAGTGTACCATATACACCGGCTTCGGGAGGGCGGGAGACGTGAGATGCTCATGCAATGTCTCCCACCCCCCAGATACCCCCCCTTCCTCTCTCTCTTTGGGAAAGGGGGGGCTTCTTAGGAACCCCTCCCTCTCTCCTCTCTCTTTTTGGGAAAGGGGGGCTTCTCAGATACCCCTCCTTCCTTCCTTCCTCCCTCTCTCTTTTTGGGAAAGGGGGGCTTCTCTCACTTTAGAATCCCGTCTGTGCAAGGAGGACACCCCCCCTTTGCTAGTCCCCCCCAAGACTCTTTTCCTTGGTGCCTTAGCAATGCCTCCCTTCCCCTCCCCACCCCCACCCAGCTGCTGCTGCCCCCTCTCCCCCCATCCTCATCTTCCTCATGCCGCAGCGGCTGGCTGGCTGGCTGGCTGGCTGGCTGGCTGGCTGGCTGGATGGATGGATGGATGGATGGATGGATGGCTGGATGGATGGATGGCTGGATGGATGGATGGATGGATGGATGGATGGATGGATGGATGGATGGATGGATGGATGGATGGATGGATGGATGGATGGATGGATGGATGGATGGATGGATGGATGGATGGATGGATGGATGGATGGATGGATGGATGGATGGATGGATGCTGCTGCTGCTGCTGCTGCTGGGAAGGGGGAGGGTGGATTGGGCAGGAAATTCCCGGCGGAGCGTGACGCAAAGAGAAGGGAGGGTGGGATCCTGGCAGGGAAAACCAATCACAGGAGAGAGTGTGGGCAATGGGCAGGAGGACAATGCTGCCATGTGGACTCCGAGTATTGATCCCGCGTTAAGGCTGCCATCGGAACCGGATCAACTTGCAAGTCGTCTGGACAGCTTTGTTCCGTTTCTTTTATTTCGAATTCTTTAAACTGAAATAACACATGCCATGAAGACACGCCCATAGATACATTCATGGAGGACAGATCTATTCATGGCTACTGGAACGGATACCTAGGTACCACCTCTGGGTTGGAGAGACATGCAGGAGGCCTCTGAAGGACACGTGCAGGGAAGGTTTTGCTTTTGGCTTCTGCTTGAGAAGCAGTTGGTGAGCCACTGTCTGAGATGGCATGCTGGACTGGATGGGCCGTGGCCTGATCCAGCAGGGCTCCTCTTAAGTTCTTATGTTCTTAACTTTTACCAACCTGGGACCATCCAGATGTTTTAAATTGAAGGTCTACTGGCTAGCCCGTCAGCCGAAGCCCACGGACATTTTGGACTACGGTATCCCATTCTGATAAGAGGAGAAGTCGGGCACGTCTTGGGTCCACAGCTGTTATTCTACTATGAATCTCATGATCTACCACAGTCATAATCCATGGAAAAGGATGAGGAGCATCTCAACAGCATCTGAAATAAGAACGCCCATGGCCGCCCATGCTTCAGACCTCTGGTTCTGCTTCTCTTACATTAGCATCTTTCCATGCACCCAAGAGTGATCAGACTGCAAGCATGTTTTCAGAATCATGTGGAATCAGCTATGGAAATTCCATCATGCGAGGACAGCTCTACGCAGGCCTGCCGTGTGCAGGAACACACGAGAGACTCACTCATTCCGCCCTCAAAGGAAAGAAAGACTTCATCACCCCACGAGCCCTGTCTTACCAGCCTTAAGCAAGGGCAGTGTGAGAGAAGACACGTGTGTGCGCGCAAATTCTTTGAATTTTTTTTTACATTATTTTTACAGAGGATTGTGTGTTGACCCACAAATACACATTTATAATGGACTCATTATGCCTTTTAAAAATAATCTGGAGTGCCATGTTTCCTGGGAGATGTTTTGACCTTCTTAATGGGATTGCCTCCATCAGAGGTCTCCATAGCTTACCCTTGGGGCTTTTAGGGTCGTCTTTGGGGAAGTGACCCAAATGATCGGCAAAGAAAACCAGAGGAATTCCTGCAGGGCTGGTTTGCACAGTGACGATCCACCCTTGCACTGCAATCAAAGAACTCAGAGAAAGGAAGGACAGGAGTCCCTCTGCTAACCTGTGCAAGTGTTTTAATTTACTTTTCTATCCTGCCCTATACCCGGAGGTCTCTGGGCGGGTAACAACATCTACAATCAAACATCATTAAAGCAATAACAGCATCTGCCAGTGGGAAGAGGAAAGTGTCTCCCCATTTAACCAAAGGCCAGGGCAAAGAGATGCGTCTTCACTGCCTTCCTAAATGTGTACAGTGAAGGTGACAGGCACAACTGAAGGGGGAGACGATTCCTTAGCCTAGGGGCCATCACTGAGAAGACCCTGTCCTGGGTGCCCACCCCTTTTGCTGCTGAGGGTGGTGGGACAACCAGGAGGGCTTCCCCTTCAGATCTTAAGGTACAGGCAGGTTGAGAGGGAATGTACATTCCTTCAGATATTTGGGTTTATGCATTTGTATTTATATATTTAAGAATTTATCTCCCGCCCTTCACTCAGATTGCTGGGCCAGGCAAATGGGAAATTGCTGTTCTATTTGTGGGCTCCACAGGAGAGTCTCAGCAGCAATAAGAAAAATGAATGCAAGACTAAATAGGCCTTTGTTCAAATATAGCAGAGCTCTCTTTACATTCCTATGCAGATGAAAGCAGGGCATTTTCATAATCTGCTCCTTTTACAAAGTCAAGGGCACATTAGGCCCAGTCAGATTGCTCTATCCCAGTATTTTCACCATAAATAGAGTGAAAAGTCCCTCTGCTCAAAGCTACAGAAGCCCTGCCCTCTTTTTCACATGGCAACCTTACTGTGCCTTATCTACCCCAGTCAAGGGACTTACAAAGCTGCTAGTTCTCAGTGAGGATGCGCAGCTGGTGGCTGCTGCAGAACTGCATTATATAGCAGTTTATGGCCCCACTGAGCTTTAGGAAAGGAGGCTATTATATAGCTGCCTCCTCTTGAAGAAATCACTATGATGCCTCTTCAACCCCGTTTGCAAGTTTCACTTCTGCTTGGAAGCTGAACCCAAAGGCAAGAGGCACAGATCAGCACATTCCGTGAGAGCAAAGGGGGAAAGTGTCTGTGAAGCGAGAAGCCGGGAGCAGGGGGCAGGACAGGGCTTGTGAGACTTCTCTTCCTCACGGTGCGGATGGAGTTTCACTTATTGCCTGAAGGGGGGCAAAATTTGCCAAAATCCCCTCTTCTGGGCACCAAAGAAAAGGCTGCGTGGAGCCTCCCCCCTCCCCTCTGGCCATCTGATCTGGGGCTGGGGGGGGGAGGGTGATGGGAATGGCCCACAGTCATGTGGCCCCTCAGGGAGAGAACGCAGCTAGCTGAGGGAGATCCTGGTGCAATGAGGAAATGCACCACAGATCTCTTCTGCCCCAAAGCCTCATGGCTGCAGCGGTTCCGGCCAGGACACACTGCACAGGACCAGCAGAGTCCAGGAAGAAGAAGAAGGGTTTGCTTTTCCACCCCGCTCCCTCACCTTCTTAAGGGGATGCAAAGCGGCTGACAAACCTTCTGTTCTTCTCCCCAGAACAGAACACACTGTGAAGTGGGTGGGGCTGCGAGAAGAGAGCTGGGACCAGCCCAAGGTCACCCAGCTGGCTTCATGGAGGAGTGTAGAATCAAACCCAGTATTCTCAGATAGGAGTCCGGCTCCTTAACCACCAGACACAGTGTGAAAACAGCCTTCACACAAACACCCAGCCCAAATGGCCTCCACTGACCAGGAGGACCAGTGGTTACCTATTTGCTATTGAGAACAATTCAAGGTGTTGACACTAACGTATAAATAAATAAATGTCTGCAATGAGCCCTGCGGATGGTCCTTTCCCTTTGATACAGTCGGTCTGTGTCACAGGAGTTCATAAACTCATTCATGGGGCTTAATGAGAGCTCTGCTTTAGATAAGGGTTCCCTCTGCTTTTCACAGGACGTGCGCTTTTCCAGCAGACAGACAGGTTTGGAAACAGCCCTGCATTTCGAAATCTTCCCTTTCTTCCAAATTAAAACATCACACTGGTGATAAGGGGAAGAGGATCTTGAACCTTTAATACTATTATTATTATATGTGCCATAAGGCAAATATTTACTAGATATATCCAATTCCTGCATTAACATATTGCTGTTGTTCTGTCAAAGCAAACCCCTTTGGACTTCCCAGCTGGCCTTTGTCTGGTTCCCTGAGGAAATCTTAGTCCCAGAAATGTGCCACCTGCATTTAGGGGACATCTCAAAAGGGGGAGGCAAAGCCTGAACTGGCAACTCAGCCAGAACATGGCCCAGGGGACGGATCCAGAGTCTCCCTCCAGGCACTAACTGACAGTCGGCAAAGCTCCCTTCTTGGACTGCCTGGTCACCAGTGGAGATGGTTTAAATCATGTCTCCTGCACGGAGCTGGGGTTGGACTAGGTGATCTCTTAGATACCTTCCAAGTTCTTGACTATTTTATTAAACTAGACGTGGATAGAGAAGTCTTCAAATGCGGAGCTGGATTCTGCAAAGCAAGGCATGTGGGCACTTGGTCTGAACCACTGCGAACATGACTCTCCCCTCCCCACAAAAAAGCAGGTGAACAAAACTAAATGAAATGCAGATGCTCCACACTGAAGTACGTCTTCTATATTGCAGCATTTCATCTGCAATGTCTTAGAACATAAGGACCTAAGAGGAGCCTTTCTGCTGGATCAGGCCAGGTCCCATCTAGTCCAGCATCCCATCTCACACAGTGGTCCACCAACTGCCCATGGGCATCTCAAGCAGAGACAAGAGCAAACCTTCCCCTGCTCTCGAATCCCAGCAAAAGCCTTAGAGACATTTTTCTGTTCCCCCAGCCTGGAAGATGCACTTGGGCATCCATTCTAGTAGCCACTGATACACCTGTCCTCCATGAATGTGTCTAACCTTTCCTTAAAGACATCTAGGCTGGTTGCGGTCACCACCTCTTCTGATAGTATATTCCATAGAGTGATGGCCCTCTGGGTGAAGAAATCCTTTCCCTTGTCTGATCTGACTCTCTTGCCCATCAGCTTCATAGATGCCCCCTGGTTCTAGTGTTCACAAAGCGACCATAAATGATTCAGCCACAAAAAGATCCCTGTGTGAAATGATTTGGATGCAAAATGCCTCAGCAGTTTCCAAAGGGTTTTCTCGACATCTATTCACTGACAGTTTTCTTTTTTCTTTTTATAAAATGGCACTGCAGAAAGATGTCCTGATTGCACAGAATGCTGTGAGTTTATGCAACTATTTGGTGCTATGAACTGACCACACAAGCTTAAAAAGTGATCACATGGGCAGCATAATACAATTGTTCATTCTGAAAATGTTAAGGGCAATTGCTTTCCAAGGGAGCCACATAACCACAGACTTCTGGAGCAATAAAGCCAAGCTTTAGCTATCTGCCTACAGATGCTGTGTTATCCTTTTCAGATTAGGAGAAACGTAATGGCCCTCCTAATTGACAGGTCTTCCGCTCAAACGTATTTTCCTTGTGATACCTGCACGGGCCAGATAACACTTAGCTGACCCCAGGTACTCCGGTCAAAGGTTGCTTTATGCAAGTCCTGGGTGCTGAGCCAAAGCTACAGGGAGAGGCTTGGAGAAAATGCATCTGGTGATAGGCAGATGCATGGATGGATGGATGGATCAAACTAAAACTCATTCTGGGTCACTTATGAGGCTATTATTGTATATGAAGAGAAGCAGAAACAGATGATCAAAATACTACATCAGGATAGAAACCACTTCATTTCTCAACAGAAAACCCCCCAGCAGGTGGCTGACAGAATCAAATCTTGTTTCATAAGAACATAAGAGAACCCCTGCTGGTTCAGGCCACAGCCCATCTAGTCCAGCATCCTGTCTCACACAGTGGCCCACCAACTGCCCATGGGCATCTCAAGCAGAGACAAGGGCAAACCTTCTCCTGCTCTCAAATCCCAGCAAATGGCCATAGAGGCCTCCTGCTTGTTGCTCAGCCTGGAAGATGTACTTGGGCATCCATTGTAGTAATCATTGATACATCTGTCATCCATAAGGGTGTCTAACCCTTCCTTAAAGCTATCTAGGCCAGTGATGGCCAACCTATGACACGTGTGTCACAGGTGACACACCAAGCCCTTTTGGGTGACACACATGGTCCCCTGGCACCTGGGTGTGTAGTGCCTGCTTGTTCTTGAAGTGTACAAAATACTAACTTTCAACTGAAGATTTAGCAAACGAAATTCAGCAACAAAAGTCACTACTGTAAATAATTGTTTGTCTTTGCTTTTAATAAAATACATATTTCAAAAATATAACTTTTTTACTAGAGCTACAAATATCACAGAATTATGGATATTTCTAGATGTGACACAGCACCTGTGTTAAGCTAGGTTTTCTTGCAAATTTTGACACACCAAGCTTAACAAATTCGCCATCACTGATCTAGGCTGGTTGCTGTCACGACCTCTTCTGGCAGCATTTTCCATAGACCGATGGCCCTCTGGGTGAAGAAATCCTTCCCCTTGTTGGATCCGACTCTCCTACCCATCAGCTTCATAGATGCCCCCTGGTTCTAATGTTGTGTGATAGAGAAAATAATGTTTCTCTCTCCATCTTTTCTATACCATCCATGATTTTACATACTTTCCCAGAAGATGCAGCCGAATGCACCTTTAGGTGGACCACTTGCAGTGCTGAAAGTTTTTCGGAGCTCGAAGGTTGTATAAGATGGTTTAGTACGACAGTGTTGAAAAAAGACTGTCCAGCGCTGGTTTTGCGTGGATGGCAAATGTGTCCTCAACACAATCCCAGAGGGTTTCGGCAAGGTGTCCTGCGTCATGCTATTTACATCACTTGCCCGCAGCCCTGAGGCATGGGTCACCTGGCCTCCCCCTCCATCCCACAGGTGACCCCCCTGGCAGGGAGACCTGGTCTCCCTTCGCAGCGCCATTGACTTACACTGGGCGACTGACGGTGCCCACAGACTTTGTCAGTGACCATTAAGTGGCTTAGGGAAGCCAAACCGCAGCGGCATGAAAGAAGTCCTGAGTGTAACAGAACTCGCGGCCAAGTCCCTACAAACACTCTACAACTAGAGTAAGTGCCCAGAAGAGCTTCATTTTGGAAAAGCAATCTAAAGGTCAGTTAAACATCTTGGTCGCTGGGGAAAGAGCAGAGGAGAAAGAAGCAACCAAGAGGCATTTAGCGGGGAGGGTGGGGGGCAAAATTTGGTCTCCATCTGCAGGACTTCTTCCTGACCAAGGCCACGGTTACGCCTTCCCTCCAGACCTCACTCAGTCCATCCTCGGGCTGGACCGCCCACACCTTTTCATCTCTGTCCGTTCTATCGGTGGACTTTCCATTCGGGAAAGTCCACATAGAGGGTGGCAAGCCCACCAGGTGTGAGCTGTCCGACCTGAAGACGGACCGATTAAGGTTTCAAGGGATGGTGCAACGGTGGGCCAAATCGCTAGCTTCTTCTCGAACGCACCTGAATTGCCACGAAAGGTCTTTTTTAAAAAAAGGTCCCTTCTCATCTCTCTCCGAGCGCACCTTAAGACCCGCGGCGTCCTCTAGGGACCCGCGCGTTTCGGCCTCCCGGGCACAACGGCTCCGATGGCGGCGGCAGGCAGATGCGCGCCCCGCACGGATGCGGAGACCATCGCCCTGGCAGGGGCCCGGGAGGAAGGCCAGGCCAGGCCAGGCCAGCGCGCCACGCAGCCGGGAATCGGCGGCCACAGAGGGGACCCCCGGCTCGCGCCCGTCCGCAAGCTGCGAAGCGCATCGGCCTCTCCGGGGTTCCGCGACTTGGAGAGGCGGCCTGGCCGCGGACGCCTTTCCCGGATGCCGAGGCATCGCTTGGGCGGAGGCGCCCGACTCGCCCCGGCGGCGCGTGCCAGTTTGGAGGCGAGAGGGACAAAGGAGACGCGGCCGCGGGGATCCGCGCGGGGCGCTCGGTCGGGGAGCCGCTCCGGGCCAGCCGCCCCGCAGCCTCCAGGGACGGCACCCGCCGGGGGGCAGCCGGGGACGGTCGGAGCCCGCGCGCCGCCGAGCCGAGCCCCTCCCTCCTCTCCCCGCCGCCTGCGGAGAATCCTTTTGTTTCTGCACCGCCGCCGGACAGGCGAGGCGCCAAGACCCCCAGCCGGCCCGTCCCCGGCGCGGGCACCCGACCTCCCGGCCCTCCCCGCCGGCCACTCCCCGCGCGTCCCCGCCGCGGCGCCCAGGGCAGACACCCATCCCCATCCGCAGCCTCGGAGCCAGTCGGTCGGGCATCCTCGGGAGCGCGCCGGCCTCCCCCTAACGGCGCTGCCCTGCCCGATCCCGCGCGGCCGGAGCCCCCCTCGCCTTCCCCAGCCCGATCCCCGCCCGCTCACCGGCTGTCCCTGGAGAAGGAGCGCAGGAAGCGGATCCCGGGCGCGGGGATGGCGCGCATGTTGCTCGGCCGGGGCAGGAGGAGGGCTGGGCGGCGGCGGCGGCGGCGGCGGGCGGGCGGGCAAGGCGGCTGGGCGAGCCTCGGCAGGCGGCCGGCATTTAAATGCCCCGCTGGAGCCCGGCCGTCGGGCACATGCCGCTGATTCAGTCCGCCGGCCCACCGGGCTACGGGCAGGGCAGAGGGAGGACCGCTCCGCCCCCTCCCCGCCCCTCCCCTCCCCGCCGCCGGGAATCACATGGTGGCGCTGCTGCTGCGCGCGAGCGCCGCTGTCCGACTTTGGCTCCGGCTGGCGGGCAGGCAGAAGCGCGATTGTCACGGGACGCGCGCGGAGGAGCAGATCTGCCGCTGGGGGGAAGCGCCTGGAAAAGAACAAGCAAACAAACAGGCCCGTCGGACCCGTCTTCCCCGGGCGAGAGTCGGGATGCTGCGGCTCAGCTGGACCGACTTTAGCTGCAGATGCTTAATCCCAGCGGGTCTTTTCCTCAAAAAGCGAAAAGAAATGCAGCAGAGAAAACACGGACATCGGCCAGTCCATCTCGGTCAGTTTCATTTGTGGACTTGCCATTCAGGAAAGCCCAAAGGGAGGGCAGAAAGTCCACGAATAAAACAGACAGAGATGGACTGGGGAAGGGTGAAAGGGAAGGCGGGACCCTGGTTCAAGTAGCCTGGCGACCGAGGGGCAGTTCTGGTTCAGGTGGAGGGTGCAGGGGAGACTTGTCAGATTCACCATTTGCCTTGGGGGTCAGAAAATGCTCTGGTAACCTCCAGATTAGACTACTGCAATGCACTCTACCTGGGGCTACCCTTGAAAACGGTTTGGAAGCTGGAAATGGTGCAGACTGCAGCTGTTTGACTGCTAATGGGAATCTCTGGCCGGACTCATATCATGCCAGTCGTAAAGAATCTGCACTGGTTACCTATTCGCTAGCGAGGCCATTCAACATATAAAGCCCTCAACGGCATCTGAAGGAGCATCTTCTCCCATAGAGACCTGCCCGGGCACTGAGATCTCAAGGAGAGGGCTTCTTGGAGTTCCTTCCCTTGCAGAGGTACAAGGCACAGGGACATGCAAGAGGGCCTTTTCTGTGGTGGCCCCTAGACTCTGGAACAGCTTCCCTCTTAAGGTTCTCCAAGCGCATACATTGTATACTTTTTGGTGCCTTTTCACCCAGGCGTTTGCCATTTAAATAGCTTCCTCATGGTGCTGTCCTGTTAGGGAGGGAGGCGGTTATATTATTAATGATGTTTTAATATTTGATATTCTTATTGTAACCTGTCCTGGGACCATTTGGTGAAGGGCGGGATAAACAAACAAGCCATGGCGAACCAAGCTTTGATGCATGGAGGGAGAAAGGCTCAGCTGCAAAGGTGGGCAGAGGGCTCATCCACGCCAGTCTCCCCAAAGCCTTTGATAAGCACACTTACAACCGATGATTAAGTAACAGCAGGGCAAAGGACAAAGTCTGCTTACACAGCCTTCGGGCTTCCTCGGGCATTTCCATCTCAGGGGGAATTAAAAACACAAGGGGAAATGCACTAAAAATGTAAAATGTCCCAAAATCTCATGATTTGAGGGGAAAAAAAAACATCCTGCAGAGGGCACTGGTGGTGCTCTGAATAAAGAAGACGAGTTGGTTTTTCTACCCCACTTTTCTCACCCACTCAAAGCTGCTGACGAGCCTTCTGTTCTTCTCCCTAAGCACTAAACCACAAGCAGAACTCTCACCCGGTTGAGTTATCCCTTCACCCTTCTGGGCTTCCTCACTAGGGGAACTGGTGGCTTTCCCAGACTGAAGTGGTTTCGGAGTACTTGAAAGCAGATGGTGAGGCCAGGGTCTTTGGGTCAGGGCTTGCTGTGGCTTGGGGACAAAAGTCTTCTCCTAGCCTGTCCACTGGTTACCTGGAGGGGCATCCTAGGTGCCCCGATAGTGCCAAAGTCCCAGCATAAGACACTAGTCTGGCTTTCACAAGAATCATACAGCGTAAAGCAGACACCCTATTCTATCAGCAGTAAACCACCTCCGATTAACATACAGATATGAGAGTTGGAAAATCAGTCCCAGCAGGGTTCAGGTCACACCACTGTGAGCCAGTTTGGCCTAGTGGTTAGGGAGCCAGACTCTAATCTGGGAATACTGGGTTTGATTCCACCCTCCTGCGTGAAGCCAGCTGGGTGACCTTGGGCTAGCCACGGCTCTTTTCTGAGCTCTCACCTCACAGGGTGTCTGTCATGGGGAGAAGAACAGAAGTTTTGTCAGCCGCTTTGTGACCTCTTGAATGGGTGAGAAAAGCGGGCTAGAAAAGTCCCCTCTTCTTCTTTACCCGTAATGCTTGGCTAATAAACAAGCACTCAGTATATCTTTGACTGGGGACGTATCCCCTTTGAATCTAAACCAGGTACCTTGCGTTCCACTGATAGCAAATGTTACGTAAGGATGAAACCCTCTTGATTACTGCGGCTACTGTTATACACCAGCGAATATAGTAGATAAAGATAAAACTAAGGCTATAATTGATGGGGCTGTTGCTGTGGTAGTTACTATGGTTTATAGTCTGCCTTTTTTCCACGCATCCTCTTTGCCACAACGCTTGTGTTCAGAATCAGAGATGCCCCCTGGTGGCTTCACACCGGCATCCTCTCTGGGAGGGGCTTGAAAAGGCATTTTTAGTCAACTTGTACCCTGTTTCCTCTTTCTAAAGGGAGTTGCTCAGGATAAACAGTGAGACGGAATACAATAATTGGAATTCTGGTCTGCGACTGTACAAATTCATTCATTCATACATAGCAAATATTCACATGAGGCTTTCATGAACAACAGTTGCTCAAGGTAGTTTATGCAGACCTTATAATGCTACTTTAAAACATGACATAAAAACTTGGTGTATGGCACACCATGTTTAAAAAAGCACACTAGCTATTTATTGTCAAGGTTTGGTGGGTTATATTTTAAGCCAGTTACAACTCCTAGGTAAAAAGTGTGATACAAATGTAATAAATAAATAAAAACTACTGTAGCCACATGTAGCTCCAAGCAAATTGCAAATGAAAAACAACACTGAAACAAGTTCAATGCAACCAGAAAATATTGCAACTAAAAATGCAAAGGCTGCAATTAGTAGCACCTTCAAAGAGGCAACAGAAATAGAATTAGAGGTCATGTTCCCACTAGACAATTCAACTTGGGTTTTAAAAACCAGCAGCAAGGTCTATTTTTGGATGTTCCCACTGTTAACTTATAATGCAAACTCACAGGGGAGAAACCCCCACCCCTCTCTCTTCCCCTCAGCAGGACCCCCTCCCCATGCAGTCAGCAATTGGGCACCCTCATCCCCTGACTTCACTGGGGGGGCAATTCAAACCCCACCCCCTATATAAGCCTGTCCCCAATTCAGATCATGGCAGCAGTTTTGTTTTGTTTTTTTAAACTTCCCCTTTGTTTTGTGCTAAAGCAGTCAGAAATGGCAGGGGGGAGGGAAAAACCAGGTGGGGAAGGGTGGGAATAGAAATCGCAATGGGGAAGAGAGGGAGGGAGGAAGGATGAAGTAGGCAGGCTTTTAAGAGCTACCAGCTGTGCAAAATGGCAGGCACCGGGGCTAGTCTTTCCAATCACTGCCTCTAAGTAAAATCAGACACTTTTGACTCACTCTTGCTATGGTCTGATCTCTCGTTACATTGAAACTACAGCAGACTCTGCTCACTCTTCCCTTTCAGCCAAGCCCGATTCTTAGCATGTAACGGCAAGAGCCTGGGGAAAGGGGGAGGAAATCATGGCTTATCATTGGATCACAGAAACAGAGGATAACGCCCCTAAAGCATGCTTCCCTTCTCCCCAAAAAACTGATTGCATTTCCATTACTAAATAGTGGGGATTATTTCTAAGGCCTCTTTTGATTCAAATATAGATATTTGAATCAAAGGTTTCAGGACCTTTAATCCTCAGAAACTGCAGATTCTTTTAAAACTTTGGGAGCAGTGAGCACTCAAAACGATTTCAAATCTCTTTAAATTTGAATGGGAACACAGCCTAAGAGTAAACTACAGCGAACTACATGACTCTCCAAAGCTTTTCTTTACACCTGACGTGCAGAGAGTTTCTTGAGGTCAGTAGTTAAGCCGTGCTCACACCTTCATTTTAAAGCTTCTCCAGTCCATCTTCAGGCCTGACTGCTCACACTTTTCCTGAATGGAAAATCCAGAAATAAAATGGGTAGAAGTGAAAAGCTGTGAGCAGCCACATCTAAAGATGAAGAAACTTTAAAGTGAAGGTGTGGCCATGACCCTGGTTGCAAACTCATGGCTGCTAAATGGAAATCTGGTGTTGCTTGGCATTTTCATTGTAATGATTTACCAGCACCAGAGCAGCCCATGATGGACAGTTTTATTGCAGCAAATGAAGAAGGTGGTTGGACCATTGGAAAAGTAAAGTAGCATCGATTTGTATTAAATTCATTCTAAGAACGTGGGAACGGCAACATTAATGAATTTGTCATTATTTGTATTCAGTACTTGAGTTTCCAGTGGGACTAAAGTCCATTAGAAATGGGGAAAAAATATGCAGCGCAAGACCTGGTAATATGGTGGCGACGTAAAAGTTCCCATCTCTGTTCACCTTGAGCACTTTATTAGCGGTTTTGTTGCCTCATTGACGCAAGTTGCTCACAAGATATCGGCTAATTAATAGCACCTCACAAACTAATTAAAGAGATAACAGGAGCATGACAAGAAAGCATGAAGTATATGAAAGTGCTGTAGAAAAGCATGCATCTTGTTTAGTTTTTTGATAAAATCTATACCTACCTCTAGACTCTAATAACTCTGTCTCAAAAGGTCTCACACTCAGGTTTAATGTGTAAGCCTACACACTGCAAGCACCTCTGGATGTTTAGTCGTCCCTTACGTAACATGGTGGTGCCAGTCCAGGAAACCACTGCATTATGCGCAACTGTGCTAGGAAAACGGTCACGTTCACTGACATCCTTATGTGGTATCCTTTGCTAGCTATTAGTTCAATAAAAAGGTTTTGTGAATGGTGCAGTTTGCGTGACTGTATTCTAGAAGGGATTGCATACTGGGCTGAACATGGGTCACCACTAAAAGGGAGAAGCGTGGTTTTTAAAATGTAGGGTGTAACAAATGTGCTCAAGAAGGAAAAAGTAAAAAAGGGGGAGGTAAATTCAAAGGAGGAAAGTGAAGCCTCCTCTTGTTGAGAACTTTAGTCCTGCTGCAAACACTCGGAACTGTCAATAGCAGATTAAGGCCTCACTTACACCAATCTTGCTGCACGTAAATCAAGTGACCATCTACACAGATGGAAAAACAACACTGGCAGACCTGGGCCACACCTAGCAAGGTTATCTCAGGCAAGGTGAGACAGGGGAGAGGCCCATTTCTTAGAAGGGGAAAAAAAACGTTCTGGAGCCATAAATCCCACCCTCTTTAACATTAGTTTCCCATACATCTCCATCCTAAGCATTTATGTAGCTATTTGTCCATCATGCGCTGACAGTTCGCACGGCTGTTTGTGTTACCTGTTGCTTTACCAACTCTTTCCACAATTTCTGTATGCCAGGCGTAACCTTAGGTAACCCTCTTTCTTCCTGACCCTTCAAGAAATTCTGCATTTCATACACAGCCATCAAAATATACATGGCAGAATCTGAATTCAGCCCCCCCTGACTCATGGGCCCCAGAGATCAGTCAGAACTGCACATGAAAGAGATCACCACACAGAAGGGTTGAGGACTGGTGATCTTTCAAGAGATACGGTGTTACATCTCCCCTCATTCTCTCAGGGAGACGCCAAGGCTTGAGCTCCTACCCCATCCTTTCCACTTAGGCCAGCAAGAGTGCTAGCTGTGGCCAGACTCACCCCTGCAGACGGCTGTAACACCAGCCCTTGGTATCAACTGAGCTATCTCCTTAGAACAGTGAAGGAAGATGAGGGTCCCTTTGATTTTGGCGCTCTTTGCTGCCAAGTTATCAAAAGCCCTAAAGTCAAGATTCCAGGCTCCAGACGATATTCTGGCAGGTCATTTCAGCAAAGGAAGCACCCAGACCCTGTCAGTCATTTGGTTACCTCATCACCGCACATCGGACACCCAAATTCCAAAATATAAGATCCAGAATGTTTTTATTAGAATGCTCCAAAGGCAGAGAACTGAGGTTTCACTTCTTCTTTAGCCATTTTCAGAATCCTCCACGGGCTCTCCGCTGTGCAGTTGCACCAGACTGAACACTCCCCGGGAACACGCTGTGCGAGAAACTTTTATTTAACTTCTTCAGGTGTGAACTAGTGATGTGTAATAGTGCCAAAAAGTGTTGAGCAGCTATTGCCAGCTCCTGCTCAGGCCTCCAGCACACGTTCATCGCCTATTCTTCTTTGCCCCACTATTTCACAAATCACGTTCTCAGGGCCTGGGGGAGGATTAGGTTGGTTTTAAAAGCAAAGGCCAGATAAGGGAAACTTTTTTATTGGTTCCACTAGAGGAAAAAAAACAATAATACCGGTGCCCTCAGTGACTGACAGAGGTATCAAAATTAAAACCTGATCATAGGCAGTGCCAAATCAACTTTCGCTGAGTTTTTAGCCTACAGTTTGATGCTGTAGATCTGACAGTGCTCACATGGACCCCAGATTACAGGTAGTAGCTGCTGGTGCAGACAAACCCAGCCAGAACCTCCTCTCTCAATGGAGTGCTGGTGTGTGGACTCTCTGAAACCCACGCACACTGGCTGATTTTCCTCACCCCACTGATTACAGGCACCTGACATGAAGGCTTAAAACTGGACATCCAGGAGAGAAATGCAGAGAACTGGTACAAGAAAGGACACCTGCCCCCCATCACGTTAAGGCTGGATTATCCTTCGGGTTTATTGTTACCAGTCTGGGAGGTCAGGCATGGCATCTGTGCTGAAGCAGAGACCTTTGCTGAATCATGATAGGTTGCAAGGAAGTAACAATCTCAAAAAATCAGGAATTTTTAGACCGAGAATGTACGGTGGCAAATGTATGGATATCTAGTCGAGTGCTTGAACCGCTGTTAAAAATATCGCAAGACGAGATGACAGAATGCAAGGCCTGAGAATAGGCTGAAAAAGAAAAGAATATTATTAAGGCTCTATAAGTTTAAGAAGAAAAGGCAAGAGGTGGGGGGGGGGGGAGGGGACCGGGGCAAAATGTGCTACCAAGGCTACTAAGAAACCAAGCAGAAGGCCTGGGACCTTCATGCCGGTCTTAACATAGCTGCATATTGGCAGGAAATAGGATGACAAGCTATGACCTGCCTTGTTTCAGGCTGGGGGGCAGGCAGTATTTACTGGGACACAGGAAGGCAGGGCCAAAGCAGGTCAAAAGCAGTGGAAGGAGGGTCAGGATGGCACACAGTTAAGGCAGCAATTCTAGTCAAGCTCACATGAACTTCGGCACCCCAAATGCAATTAGCCAACCCTGTGAGGGCGAGGGGACTCAACCTTTTAATGATGGGGCCCAGATCTCTTGCCCTTGTCTGGATTTTGTCAATTTTGTTACAGCAGCAAGAGAGGCGGGCACCCGGGAGAGGGCCTTCCCAGTGATGGCCCCTAGGCTATGGAATAGTCTCCCCCTTGAGGTGTGTCGATCTCTTTCACTGTACACATTTAGGGAGGCAGTGAAGACATACCTCTTTGCCCTGGTCTTTGGTTAAACGGGGATACGCTTTCCCTTCCCACTTGCACATGGTACTGTTTTAATACATACTGTTGTCATTTTAATGATGTTTGATTTTAGATGTTGTTACCCGCCTGGAGACCACGTATAGGGCGGGATAAAAATGTAAATACATAAATAATAAACTACAGCCCCCATCATCCTGGACTGCTGGCCAAGCTGCTTGGGGTGGATCTGAATGGCCATTTATAAGATTTAGATTCTCAAAGTACATGCTGAACATGCCCAGGGCTAATTCGAATCAGGAATCTGTGGCTCATCCATACTCACTGTCAGTTAGGGTCCCTATGGATGGAGAACCCCCCTCACCCCAAATTCAGCGTTCCGAGCATGAAGTCTGTTAGGCAGCTTATAGCAATCCATGCCTTAAGGCCACAGCAGGGACATTTGAACAAGTCCATCAAAATATACTTGGCGGTTTGCATCTTATTTTTGAAAAAAACATCCTCCTCAGTCTCCCAAGGTGCTTTGACTAGTGAGAGAAGGTATTTTTACGCATGCTCTCTCCAGATCTATAGGAAGAACAGTCAGCTTCCTCTAAGAAGGGACCCATGTGGACTTCTGCTGGTCTCCTACCTTTGTGGTTCTTATAGAAGACGCAGTTATTGGCACAGCTATCAGGATGGGAGTCCCAGAAATTTGGCCCACAGAAGCACAGTGCAGGCAAATCAATGTTATACATTTGGATTTTCTCCTGCATCTGAGCTCGTAATGCTTCCACATATCTGGCAAAATGAAAAGAAAACCACCAGTCAAGCTCTTTGTTATCCTGTTTTGGCCTCAGTGAGGCTCCTCAAAGTAGGCAATCTCCTTAAAACAGCAGAATTACAGCCCAACGTGAAAAGCCATGAGAACAGAATAAAAACCTTTTCCCCTGACTTGCTTCGAATTTGAGAATTACATGCTTTAAAAATGAAGCAGTAAAAATGCACCAACTAGTAGACCAACAACCCTGCCTGGAATTAATTCTGGCACCCGAGATGCCCGGGGCAGGAAAGGGAGAAGAAGAACTTGCTGGCATCTTCAGATAGATCAACTCACCTGGAATATTCCTTATTTCTGAGCTGCTTTTCTAATGCCCTCTTTTTCTCTTTCGAATCGTTAAGTGGTTCCAACTTTTCACTGAGCTTCCTCCTGGTTTTAGTTTTCCCTTGGGAAGTCCCTTCTTTTATCTTCTCTTCTTCTTCTGCAGGGTATTTATCCATCACCTTTACTTGCTCTGAGTGACTTTTCTCTTGCATCTTCTGTTCTTCTGCAAAGCGGCAAAACTCCTTTTCTCTCTTGATTCTGTGGACAGAAGTGAATTTTTACAGCAGCTTAAGAAGCACAGTGCCCTTGCATAAGATGATGCGGGGGGGGGGGAGGATGCACAGAGCATGATGCACAGGAGGAAATTATAGAGCAGGACATGAGTCCTTGTGCTTGAGACGCCCATGAGCTGCTGTGTAAGACAAGATGCTGGTCTAGATGCACTGTGGCCTGATCCAGCAGGGCTCCTCTTAATTCATAGAGGAGATCTGCCTCAGCTTCTACTAGAACGGATGCCTAGGTACCGCTCTAGAGGCAGGAGAGACTGGCAGGATGCCTCTAAAGGCCATTTGCAAGGAGTCAGGAGCAAGTGAAGGTTTTGCCTTTGATTTCGCTTGAGACGCTCAGAAGCAACTGACTGAGTGAGACAGGATGCTGGACTAGATGGGCTGTGGCCTGATCCAGCAGGGTTTCTCTTAATTCAGGGAGGGCAGGTGTGTCAATGACTACTAAGAACAGATACCTGAGTATTGCCTCTAGGTTGGAGAGACAAGGATGCCTCTCGAGGCCATCTGCTGGGATTCAAGAGCAAGTGAAGATTTTGCCCTTGTCTTCTGTTCCAGGTGCCCAGAAACAGGATGCTGGACTAGATGGGCTGCGGCCTGATCCAACAGGGCTCCCCTTGTGTTCCCCCTGACAGCCACCCAAGGGCATCTGAGCAGCCAGCTGTGCAGAACACGAGACTGTTTTTGATGGAGCTTTGGTCTGACCCAAGATGGCTCTTGTAAAATTCCAAGGCAACCTTGGAAGTGCAGCCAACTTGCTAACTCAAAGCCATTCAGATAAAAGAAAACTAAACAAGCTATAATTTGCTTAACAAAGGCATATTACTGAAGCAAAGTGACACCCATTCAGTATCCCTCCCCCCTGCCAGCAATCCTCTTAAAATTCAATATTTGTACAACCTTTACAGCATCCCCATAACTTTTCCACCTATTAAAAACTGTGGGAGCTAGGGCTGGTTAACTTTATACTAAATAATGAAAAAGATAAACCTACTCCTGTCTACAGGAAGCCGCTGGATCTAGGGGCAGGGAGCAAACCTGCCAAGTGTGATCGGGTGCAGAAGGGGATTTACTCCGCACGTGTTGAAAGAAAAGGCCCAGCTGCTTCTGGGGCGTCCTGGGCATTAAAAAGCTTCATTAGTTTTTGTCTTGTCTCTCACCCATACCAACAGTAATCTGATTTTTGATAGGGAAAAACTACCCTAGGAAAAACAGCAGCAGTCATTTATAGGGACACTGAAGCAAAATGGATGTTCCCATTTAAATTGAAACTCACAGAAACTCTGCTTCACTCATTATATGCCAAAAATCATTGGGTAAACCCCCCGATAAATATTTGAGAGTTTTAATTTTGGAAGCATCTGCAGTAGGAAGGTGACTCTTTCCCAGCAGAAAGGCCCAAATGGGATCCGTGCTCTTTGTTCTCCTCCAAAGCAGCAGCACCGAGAAGCTGCCCTCTTTAGGTTCTCTCCCTCTTGCAAAAGGTTTGTCATAGAGAACCACCTCAGAGGGCCTAAACTGGAATGTGCAGAGGTGTTCCAGGAAGAGATTAAACCCCTAGGGTACAGCCCTGCAGGAGCAGCCCCAGAGGATGCTGGTAAGCAGATGTTCTAGCAGAAGTCCAAACTATCCGGGGCCTCCCTAGATTCGTTAAATGCAGAATGCAACACAGGGCATCATCTTGGCTCCACAAAAGTACCATCAGTGTAATATACCAACCCTCTAAATATGAAATTGCAGATGTAGATCATTGTGTCTGGCTTGCCTTGCCCTTTGCTCTTCTTCCTTTAGAGCAGAAAGGCATGGCTGCCATGGCTATTAGACTACATCTCTCCTGGGGGTGGTCTAGTGGTGGCAGCCTGGACCCCCTGCCGTCTGGATGACTCTCCAGCCTGGCTGGGCACGGACATCTTGAAAAAGGCGATTCTTTGTGGAACTGGGGCCTTTCGTCAGCTGCTCTGGACTCCACTTGGCCTCAGCTGCCTCAATTTATGTGTGTGTGTCTGTGTGCTTGGCTTATTGTGCAATGTTTTGTATGATGTACAATTTTTATAATGTATTTTTGTTATAACATTTTTATTATTATTTTGCATTGTTTATTTTCTATTTGTTGTAAACTGCCTTGGGCATTTTCTTTTGGAAATAAAATGCAAGTTAAAATAGAAATGAAATGAATCACCCTCAATCTGCCACTCTACCAGGACCTAATATTTTAGGAACCTCCTACTATACGATCAGCCCATACCTCTCCACTCTCCTCTGGCACTCTTTCTGCCTCTGTTGTTCCTTTACTTGTTCCCTCTCAATATCCATGAAGAGCCGCTTGTATCTCAAGTATTGGATTTGACGCTGCAAAGGGGAAAGAGGCATTTCAGAACATTAATGCACAAAACTTGAGAGCGATTCTGCCCAGCATCACACTACAGAAAATGAGGTCATTACAAGTAACGCTGCCCTGCTTAGCTGAATTCGTGCTCCGACAGAATGAGCTCTGTAAGCTAACATCAGGAACAAGCAACAGTATATTGTCCCAATAAAGTATGCTGCATGAGCCCCTAGAAACAAAGAAGGGCCTTTTCTGAATATGATTGCACACTAGGGTGTGAAGAAAATAAAGGAATATATTTGATCGACCTCTATATAAATCAATATCAGAGTTAAACAACAACCAAATTAAGCAGAACTCCAGCAGGACTTTGAGTTCCAACATGGGCCTGAAAAACCTTTGAGTTGTTTTCTTAAATGTAGAATTCCTTTTCTACCTTTCATTCTTACTTACTTTCTTATGTTCTCTGCTCAGTTCTCTCTCCCATACAGAGTCAGATTAGTCTGGCATGCAGCTAAAGAGAAGTGTTAATGCCTCTACTGCCCCATAGTAATTTCTTATTTTAGTGACTTCTTTAAAAAATGCTCTATGAGGGTAGAACAGCAGCCTGAAAAGCAGGGGCTCCTAAGTTCAGCCCCAGCCTCTTCTTGGAAGGAACTAATGGCAAAATCACTTCTGTATATGCAAAGAAAATTGTATGGATTCATCTGTATAGCCACCAGGAATGAGGCCCAACTTGATGGTGGCAACTCATCTGGGAGCTGAGCAAAAGCCAAGAATATTTACCTGCTTCTTTGAGTCTTCTGTCTCTGTTCCAGACCAATGGATCTGGGAAATGGCACGCTCTGTGTTGACTGACGACTGCTCCACCAGAGAAGCACCTTTCTGTATCTTTTTATTTACCTGTAAAGGGGGAAACAGCCCAGTTGCAAACGTCAAGGGTGATGACCAAGAGTGACACATGGCCTGGCAATGGTGCTTTCCCACAACAGGCTGAAAACTATGGGGATCTTTTGGAGGCAAGGCAGATTTCAGGTTTACCGCCGGCTTGGGGTCCATCACTTCCTCTCCTGAGAAGCACCTTGGCCCTGCCTGGAAATGTTCAGCCAATAATCATGACAAAGACCAAGAGAACCTGCTGCTGATGAATTCTTCCAAGCACGTTTGCCTTATTTATTAGGAACGTAATGGACCTGTTCCAATATAACGAAAGGCAAGGGCGCTAACATCAACCGAGGGTCTTGTGCAAGCGAATCTTACTTTCTGAGACTCTGTCGTACGCTGTGGATTCTTGTTCCATTGCTCTTTCCCCTGCTTTTGCAGTTCTGCTGGAAGATCATGATATCCCACAAGAGCCCCACTGTCGGCTTCATCGCCATCAACTGGGTCCATTTCGCAAATTGCCGGCTCCTACGGAGCAAAAGCTGCGTCACTACGGAGGTTCAAGCACAGGTGGCCTTACTGAAACCTGGCTTTAACCTCTCTTGTTACTGTATGAATTATACTGAGAATTTGTTAAAATAATGCTAAACATGCAAGAATATTGTAAGTCAACACTGAAAAAACGGAAGAAGACAATCTGCTTCCTGCCTGTGAACCTTTTCCTATATAGGTACTGCAAAAATTTACAAAACCTCTGCTGGGGATCACCTGTTCATTCTCCTTCACACCTCCCAGAGGTTCTTGAGGAGTTCCTCCTTTTGATCCAGTTTTTCGGGATGCCAGCCTATGGCGAACTTGCTGCACTGTTTCCCGTACCTACATAAAGGCATTTAAAAGGTTAATGACAGACTGATGTTTGCTGTATGGATGTTACAATCTAGAAAAACAAATGTCCTATTAATAGGCCTTCCCTCACCCCAAAGTAAGTTTCCGACAGCACAATGCAGATTCAGAATGCATGTGCACATATTTTTTAAAAAGTGGTTTAGAGGTGGTAGCGTGCAGACATTAATGTCCCCATCCCACCTCTAATCTTGTAGTTTCTTCTCTTGTAGGGGTACGAGGCATAGGGACATACAAGAGGGCCTTTTTTGTGGTGGCCCCTAGAGTCTGGAGCAGCCTCCCGCTTGAGATTCACCAGGTCCCTACGCTGTATAGTTTTCAGTGCCTGGTGAAAATGTCTTTTCACCCAGACCTTTGCTGTTAAAATAGCTTCCACAGGCTGCTGTCCTGTTAGGGAGTGAGTGAGTTATATTTTTAATTATGTTTTAATATTTGATATATTTTATACTTATTGTAACCTGCCCTGGGACCATTTGGTGAAGGACAGGATAGAAATTTCATAAATAAATAACCAACCAATCTGGACTAAGGCACCATCTTGTGGATGCTACCGCCTCTAAGCTGCTTTTGAGCCACTTCTTTTTACTGTAGTATTCATTTACTCAGTATTCATTTTCATCAACAGCTGAGGACACTAAGGATGCTTATGTTTGAGCGAAGTTGGCCCTCACAGTCTTTCCTGCAGTGGAAAAAATCCTCATGGATATATGTCCCAAAGCGATATTTGACCCCTATGTGGTTGAGCTTTTACACGAGGAGAGCTTTTTTCCAATACTGTACTTCTCGGGTGTTTAGGGTAAGGTACCATTGTCCAACTAATAATTTCACTGAAAAAGAATGCTCACAGCTTTGGCTTGCTCTGTGAACTGCACACCCAACACTTTCTCTTCCGAATCCACTATGGAATTAGGATATTGCACAGAGATGACTTTATTACTAGAACTGCCAATTGCAGAGTCTGGAGTAAATCTGTACAGACAGGTACTTTTCTTGGGGGTCCACTGCAGTGCTGAATCTGAAAATCCTATTACCACAGAGCTTTCCTTTAGAACCTAGGAAAGAGGAATAAAAGAACAGATGTGTTCAAACCAAGTGGTCAAAGGAAGTCTAGCTTTATACAGAAAAGTACACCTGAAAGTAAACTGTTGTTTTAAATAAGAGGCAGAAATAGCTAACTCTCCCCCACAAAATCTTTATTTCAAGTAGAACCAATTAAGAATTCATTTTCTATCTGTGAAAAAGCAACCCATGAACATGTTTGCAAGAGACTCTCACTTAGCAACAACAGGAGTTCAAGAGAGACAGGCAGAAACACAACTGAAGTTGCTGTGGTTTCACAGTATATTCTGAAGGCACACAGAGCCACAATCATGCTGAAGTTTATGCACGTTTGGATTTGTTCAACAGGTGATCAACTGAAAAGCTATGTGAGCAACTCCTTGAGTTCCAGGATGGAAACAAGGCATGAGGTGTGTGCGTGTGTGTGCGTGCAGTGTGTTCCATAGCCCTGCAGCTTAGAAGTTACTGCAGAACACCCTGTAGTAAAGCCGTCTGGCATTTATTTTATTTATTTATTTACATTTCTATCCCGCCCATACCCGAAGGTCTCTGGGCGGGTTACAACAGGTAAAAATAAATTAAAACAAGATACAAATTGAGAGCAAATACAGATTAAAATGAAATACAAATAAAACAAGATGCACACTTAAAAACATTTTAAGATTCAACAAATTTAAAACCGTGCACTCCGTAGTGCATTAAAATGATGCCATTATAGCTGGGGAGGGAAAATAAATCCTTAACGAAAGGCCGAGGTAAACAGGTGTGTCTTTAAGGCCCTCCTAAATAAATATAAGGAGGGGGCATGGCGCACCTCAAGGGGGAGGCCATTCCACAATCTTGGGGCCACTGCAGAAAAAGCTCGCTCCCGGGTGCCCACCAACCTCACTACCGAAGGTGGCGGGACAACCAGGAGGGCCTCATTATTGGATCTTAAGGCACGGGCAGGTCGGTATGGGAGCAGGCTAGGAGCTGCTGGAGAAGGCAATGGGATGAAACAGAGGTGGGGCAAAAGTAAAAGAAGCTGCTAGGAGGATTCCTATAAGATAAAGAGAGGGAAGCAAACTAAAGTGGCTGAACCCTGCCACAGAAAATTAAGGGGAAGAGATGTAGGGAAGAGGGACAGAAACTTAAATCCCTTTCCTGCTCTTCCTCTGCCTTGTTCTTAACAGAGCCCAGTAGCAACGGCTCCTAAGGCACAGTTCTGAAATTCAGAAAGAGTTTGATACATCAAGATAGAAATCTTCATCACTGTTGGTAAACCCAAACCCCAGTTTAAATGCCATCTTTCCTTGTACACCTGAAGAATGTTGTTTATAATGAAAAGGCCAGCTGTGCATTCATCAGAAGTTGAACTAAAATGCAAGAAATATTGTCTTACTGCTTCGTAGGACTCCTGGAGGTGCTGCTTTCGCTTAATTTTTACATGTTGGTTCACTCTGTGTTTTACCTCCTCTTGAAAACGCTTCAGAAGCCTCTCCTTCTCTCTCTTCCTCTCCTTATACTGTTCTTCAATTTCAGCAGCAGCAGCCTAAACAAAGAGTGATGGCGCCATTTATTCCAGGAGTAGCAGATGGTCATTTCCAGACACCTAGCTAAATTCCACAAGAAAGTGCTTGTTCTGCCTTTAAGTAAGACGTTCTGCTGACCGCACAGTGTATTTTATTCTGCTTTTATGACTTTGTTGTTTTAACTGACCATTGTGACGAGACCCAGGCTACGTTCACGCGGTACTCACAAAAGGAGAGTTCTCTTCTTCCTCCATACAGTCCAGGCCGCTCTCTACCCAGGCACCAACTGGTGCCACACACTGAGTCCTTGCTGATAACACTTTCCAGTTGGCGGCAGCCGCTGAACGGGGCCTTGCTTTTACCTCGGCCGTACCCCACGGATGCTGTGGTTGCAGCTCCTTCTTCAATGGGCGCATCTCTGCAAAACTCTGCCTTCACCCCCTGGAACTTCCAGAAGCAACTCCTGCTAAAATACAAAACTAAATTGAAGGCAGCAGTTGTACAGCAACACACCTGGGCTTACCATCATACAGTCTGGTAGAATTTTATGACTGGCATTCTGGGCTTCTCAAGCAGAAGACAGGCACAAAACCCTCCCCTACTCTCGACTCCCTGCAAATGGCCTTCAGAGGCACCCTGCCTGTCTGGATGCACCCAGCCTGGAGGATGTACCTGGTCGCCACTGATACACCTGTCCTCCAGGAGCCCTCCTGGATCAGGCCACAGCCCCTCAGGCCCAGCATCCTGCCCCACAGAGCGGCCCGCCAGTCACTCCTTGGCTTCTCAGGCAGACGGCCAAGGCAACACCTCCACCTGCTCTTGACTCCCTGCAAGCAGCCTCAAGGGGCCCCCGCCCCGCCTTCCCCCGCCAGCCAGCAGGAAGCCCCTGAGCATCCATCCTAGGAGCCCCCGCTACCCCTGCGCCCATGCAATTGCCCCACCCTTTCTCAGAGGAATACCGTCTCCCATATCAACCTGCCTGCGCCTTAAAGTCTGGAGGGGACAGCAGCAAAAGGGGTGGGCACCCGCGAGAGGGCCTTCTCAGTGGTGGCCCCGAGGCTATGGCGCCTCTGGGTGACAGGCCCGCCCCCCGCGCCCCCGCTTCTCCTAGGAGGTCCCCGAGTCCTTCGATCGGTCCGCGGCCCCCTGCTCCTCTTCCTCCTCCCTCCAAAGCCAGGCCAACGACAAGCCCCGAGGCCTGGCGCTTACCTTGCCTCCGCTGTTGCCCTGGCAACGCACTAGCCGCCGCCGCCGCCGCCGCCCTAGGGTACCAGCGCAGCAAGAAGCGCTGCCCTCGCAACCCTTTCTCGCCCGGAAGTCTCCGCCCCTTCTCCACCGCTTTGAAAGAACGCGCTCCCCACCCGGCGGGTCCTATGAGCGTTTAGTGTGTCGCGCGCCGGCCGAGGGCCAATCCAGAGCCGAAACGACGGTGACGTGCCGGTCAGACCACGCCCCCAGCGAGACGCTTCCGGGTGGTGTCTGCGCAGCCGCTCTTACTGCTGCTGCCGCAGCGGCGGAGTTAGCCCCGCCCCCTGGCCTGGCATCATCTCCCCTCCATCCAGCTGCCGGTGTGTTTGGCTTCTCCTCCTGCGATGGGAGGGGGGGAGCGGGCAGAGATGCCCCCTCCTCGTTGCAATACCAATATGGTGAACTAGCAGCCCCGAGGAGGAGGGACCCGCAGGGGAGTAGCAGCCACGTCCCCAAGTGGGCGCCCCATATACATGGGGGTGGGGTGGGGCTGCATCACAGATTTGCGGATGGATGAGTAACATGACACTTTTTCCTGTAAAAATTAAGAATTTTGAGGGGGGCAAGAGAAATTGGGGGGCTGCCCTCCTATCCCTCCCCCCCCGGCTAGGGGCTGGGGTGCTGGCTGGGGGAGATCCATCCTTCCTTGAAGAAGGAGAAGGAGAGTTGACTTTTCTCGCCCATTTAAGGGGACTCAAGGTGGCTGACGAACCTTTTGTTCTCTCCACCACAGACACCCTGAGCGGTAGGTGGGGCTGTGAGAGGTCAGAAAGAGGGCTGTGACTAGCCCATGGTCACCCAGCTGGCTTCGTGGAGGAGTGTGGAATCAAACCTGGTGATTCCCAGGTAAGAGCCCAGCACCCTAACCACTGGACCAAAGTGGTTCATTGTGTTCTGCAGGGGCCCCAGGCAGCAAAAATGTGTCCTTGGTGGTGCGGCAGGGCATGAGGTCAGGCGAAGCCGGCCAGGCAGGGCTGTCAGGGAAGGGATCTCGGCTTGCAGGCAACAGGGCTTTGACCTGCTGCAGCGCTTGGGTGTCTGGCTTGGTGCAGGAGGGTGAGCTCAGCTAAGTTCCCTCACCTTCTCACAGGCAAGGGAGAGAGGAGAGATGACACAGAAGCCCATGCGAAAGGTCAGGAGGAAGACAAAATGGGGAGTGAAATTTAGGCAAGGCACCAATGCATCTCCACAGGTTGCCCTCCCAGAGGTTTAGGAGAGGTGTGAGGGGTATGGTCAGGCCAACATGATAAGTCAAGAGGAGCAAAGCCCTGAGGCTAACAATAGAGAGAGGCATGGGCTACATTTCCTTCTTACTTATGGCTAATCGTGTCCTAAAGTACCTAGGGCTGCAATCAGACACTGTTAAAAAGCTGCCTGCTGGGTGACTTTTATTCTTACCCTCCAGACATTTTTCCTCATCACGTAACTTTCTTGGGTCTTGAAGCCTTAGAAACTATTATAAAGGGGAACTTATTAACATATAACAACATAACTTCATTTCTTTCTGGCTCCCTTGCTTGTGAAGGAAGCACACCTAGGATGGACACAATATTTACTTAAATAAATAATAGTAAAAACTGCTTCTTCTACTTTCCTTTGCCTTAAAGAATCCTGGGAGGCTCACAAAAGAATAGCTCATTTGATAAATAACTGCTCTTTCTATGAACGTGCATGTGGCCAAACTTCCTCCTTCATCTCCCCCAGGGTAAAGGTGAGAAATGACTGAAGGCTGAGGGCTTAGAGGAAAGTTGGTTCCTAACAGAGGATGCCCTGCATTTTAAACTCATTCAGGTTGGACCAGCTTTAACCAAGCTTTTTGGGGAGAGAGGCGGCTAACAGCAGAAATCATCCCCCTGATGAAAGCTGGGCAGCTATGATTCCAGTTGAGGTTTGTCTCCTCTCCCATCTTCTCTTTTTGTTTTTGCAAAGTTTAAAAGAAGAGTTGGCTTTTCTACCCTGCGTTTCTTACTCACTTAAGGGGACTCGAAGTGACTAACAAACCTTCTATTCTCCCCACAACAGACACCCTGGGGGGGATGGGGCTGTGACTAGCCCGGGGTCACCCAGCTGGCTTCATGGGAGAGGAGGAAGAGGAGCAAAAAGAAGAAGAGTTGGCTTTTCTACCCCGCTTTTCTCACCCATTTAAGGGGACTCAAAGCAGCTGACAAACCTTCTATTCTCCCCATAACAGACACCCTGTGAGGGGGGTGGGGCTGTGATTGCTCAGAAGAGAGCTGTGATATGCCCAAGGTCACCCAGCTGGCTTCACAGAGGAGTGTAGAATCAAACCCGGTATTCCCAGATAAGGGTCCGGCTCCCTAGTCACTGGACCAAACTGGCAGATTAGATCACGCTGCCGTGACAGCATTTGTTTTTTGCCATCCCCTCGTCACGTGGCTGAGGGTTGGGGGTCATGGCACTTTTATCAGACTATCATCAGTGCGTCACAGCAAGTCTCAACCTGCCAGCTGGAGCGAAGGCACACAAGCATTCAGCATGATAACAGCTCGTCTCGCTGAAAACAAAGCATTTATTTGTGACTGCGCTGGGTGAAGGCAAGGCCAAGAACGCCAGCATCAAGAAAGGCTGTGTGGACTGGAGATTCGCTGTTTCAGATTAAAAGCAAAACAAAAACAAACATCTTGGGCAGGGTGGGGTGTTGGGGGGGAAGAGATGGACAAAACTCCTTCATGAGACTCAAAATCACTGAAGTGTCTTCATCGTGCCTCCCAAGTCCGTAAAACCCCTGGAACCCTGCAGTCGGAAGGGCTTGATTTACACTTTTGGCTAAGATCTGGGTGACAGAGATGATCATAGTTCAGTAAGAAGTCAAGTGAGCGTTGCTGCCACTTTCAGCAGCCGTTTAAAGCACAAGTCATTTTCTGTTTTGTTAGTCAGTGATTTTATTAACAAAAACAGAACTGGAATTGCAGGAGCGCTTAGTTCCCTGCAGCTCTTGACTGGTTACTGTGCCTTGTTCAAAGGATTTTGGAGAACAAAGGGAGACTAATTGGGGCTGGAAGCATGGAATGCCGCCCTAGTTAGCATTATGAAGGAAGGAAGGGTAAGATGGTACAGAACTGTACAGCCAAAACCTAAATTAAAAGGCCTGCTGGGCCGGATGACTTCCCATTATCAATGGCCTTAATTTGGAGTTCTGCAAATACTTCCTTGATTTTGTGTATTTTCTGTCAAGTTACCTATTTTGATGATAGCTAATGCACTGCACGTTCATTCTCATTTTAAAGTGCATTTGTGAAGTATTGAACGAGAATGAGAAACTGTTAATTAGTTTGCATCACAAGGTCTCATACAACTCGTGGCCCAAACAGGATTCCTGTTGCTTTCTTGGTAAAGAAAAACAAGATCCTTTTGAGTGGAAACAGTATCACAATTTAATTGTTTTCAGTTACAGTATCAAAAATGAGTTTGCCTTCAAGTAGTCCTTCCACTAGGCTTTAGGAAACAGTTCACTACCCACAGAAGAAGAAGAGTTGGCTTTTCTACCCTGCTTTTTTCACCCATTCAAGCTCAGAAGAGAGCTGTGACCAGCCCAAGGTCACCCAGCTGGCTTCATGGGGAATGGCAGAATCAAACCCAGTGGAGGAAGAAAAGTTGTCTTTTATACCCCCTTTTCTTACCCATTTAAGGGGACTCAAAGCTGCTGACGAACCTGTTCTTCTCCCCACCACCGACACCCTGTGAGACAGGTGGGGCTGTGAGAGCTCAGAAGATAGCTGTGACTTGCCCAAGATCACCCAGTGTTCAATCAAACCCAGATAAGAGTCCGGCTCCTTAACCACTAGACCAAACTGGCTAGGATGAGATTGGCTGCTGTAACTTTCATGATTGCCCAGCATTCTCTCCATATTGGCTTATGCCATGAATATCCACATAAGTGCTGCTCAGTCACCTCGTATCTTTTGTGTCAGATGTGGACTCGGGATTTCTGCATATGTGTGTTTAAAAATTGTAAATAATACTCTTGAGCTAAAGCTCTCATCCAAATTGGCTAAGAAGTGCTTGTCTAACAAATCTTTCTTGGCGTGGGATGCCTTTGCTTGGAATTTGCCCTGCCTGTAAATGCCACATCCTCTGCAGAGCAGCTTTGGATGTATTTGCCCTCAGATTGCAAGCGCCTAGAAGAGTCCGCACAGAAGACAGAGCCGGCATCGTCGGAAGCACAGCTGTTCAGAGGCTGGGAAAGGCGTCCCACAGTTCCTCAGTCCCGCCGACTAAAATATTTAACTCAGAAAGGTGTGGGCTCCGAAGAGGCCAGTCTCCCCAGAAATCATGGGAGGGAGGGCTACTGCCACAGGTCAGAAATTCTCAGCCTTGGCCTTATACTGAGGGATTTTAAAACCGCCACACCTTAGCTGCGATGGCGCCTTTGCAAAGTTGCGGCTCCTGTTTATGTGTGGTTAAAAGTATGGCTGGCTAATCCCTTGAATCTGATGATGAAGGGCACAGGAAACTAGGAAACATCAGGTCTGCCCAAAAGAGAAAGGGAGGGGGGACCGCCCCAGAACAACACACAGAGCTCTGTCTATTGAGAGAGGACTTGGCAGAGTTCAGTGGTGGAAGAACAACTCCAAGCAGTGCTAAGGGACGTGCCCGGAGTGGACAAATCATGCTAATTGGGGACCAGAAGGACCTAAAACCAAACTCAAAATGAAGAGAGAAAGAGAGGTCTTGTCCAGTGTTCTCAGTGCATCTGGTTTTATGCCCATAGCTTGCCTTCTTATAATCTGCTATACAGGTAAGAAGAGGGCGATCTTCAAGGCACTTGGGAGGGGCCGTGATGCTTGGCAGGCATTCTGGGAGGGGGTGAGAGCTGAATGTCGGCGTGGGAGCTGCTTGGTTCCTTCTGCCAGGAAGCCCCAGGTACCTGCTGCTGCCTCCCTTTGTCTAGAGGACAGGGTCTCCAGCGCTTGGGAGGCATGGCTTTCCTGGCGTTCCAATAGAGTGAAGGAGGATGCATTAGAAGGTACAGGGCATGTTAGAAAGGGTATTGAGTCAGGGAAGTGCTTGGACTGTGTGCTCACTGAAGGCTTGGGTCCTTGGATGAGGTCTTTGGCTGTTGTCATCCTATGACCCTGAACACCTGGAAAGGAATCAGGGCACAGAAGCGCTGTGGAACTTGCTGTGCAGCTGGTGAAGGGAAACACAGATCTGTGGAATTGCTGTGATGTGACAAAGCAATGTTGCTACAAATCAAGGTGGAACTTTGTAACCACCAAGTTCTGCTTGTCCCAAACACCCACAGTAAAGGCATGACAACTGACCCGTCAGCTCGAACTCTTATTTTAAGAATCGGAATAAGCCTTGGAAGGGTGGAGATGGACAAAGACTTGGTTCTTTCCAGTCGCGTTCTCTCCACTAGGATGTACCGTGTTAACATGGATGTAGTGGCATTTCCTTGATGACTGCATGCTCTTTTTGTTTCTGGATGTGGCTCATCCCCATTATATCTCACCTCCACCACTGGTCATGTAATGGAGTCTTTTGCCAGGCCATAGATCCCTTTAGGGCCATGTACCCCGACCGTAAGCATTTTAAAGAAATGGGTGGGGTTTTGATTTTTGCCTTGTGCTGAAGAGGGCTGTCCACCTGTACATTACATTATTGCTAAAACTGCTGCCCTTGCTTTGTTACTGGAACTCCTATTTCTGCTCCCCACGAGCGTTTGAAAATGATTATTGCTACTATTTGCTAAAACTGAAATGAGAAAAGAAGTTTTAGCATTTTGATTACATGAACATGAAGCAATTAAAGAGAGCAGGTTTGGTCTAGAGGTTAGGGAGCAGGACTCTTATCTGGGAATACCAGGTTTGATTCCACCCTCTTCCACGAAGTCAGCTGGGTGGCCTTGGGCTAGTCACAATTCTCTATTGTGCTCTCACAGCCCCATCTACCTCACAGCGTAGAATAGAAAGTTTGCCAGCTGCTTTGAGTCCTCTTGAATGGATGAGAAAAGTGGGGTAGAAAAGCCAATTCTTCTTCAGGTATACAGAAATAATGTCTGAATGGTAGGGAAATAACTTTTCAGGTTCCCTCCCCCCCCAACCCGTCCCCCCTAGGAGCAGGGGAATTACAGTAAAAATAGTCTGCGTGTTTGCAGAAGCATCAATTCTTCTACATCCGGGCTTCCTCTCTCATATAATCTGTTTGACACTGCAACCTTAACTTGAGGTCCTAAACTTACAGTATTTAGCCATATTGGGAACAGATATCCTGGGATGTATCTTTAAATTGGGCTTCTAAAATATTTTCCTACTGTATCTCATGTCCCCTGTCTTTCTCTGGCTCATTGCATTCAGCCACACTGGGCACTATTCAGAGACAACTATTCCAGCTTGTGTTTTTTCTCATCCGTCTGATGACCCACAGGCATACTCAGAAAAGACATTGTCCTTGGCTTTTCAGCTGCAGAAAAGCAGGACAATATTTTTAAAAAATCAACAAACAAGATTTAGGGCCTCTTGGAATTTAACTTTAAAAAAATCTTAAAAGAAAGCTTCACAAGGACCGTGTTTCCCACACCAAATTATCCCTCTGACCTGGATATCTGCAGGTCAGCCAGTAATGTGGCCATTGCAATGTGTGTCTTTCCCATTGTTTTCATGCATTGGCTAGTCTAAAATGCGCATACAATGCAATCGGGCTGCTTGCTGCAGATTTCACATTCATTTCCACACAGAGGTCCGTGTGGGTAGGAATCTTGTGATGTGAAAAACTGCAGCATTAAAGACCATCTAGCAGGAACTGAAACAAGAATGTGGCTGTGAAGGGTTTTGAAAGCATTAGCTACAGCTGAATAGCAGTACATTTATGCACTAATGCCCAGGGTCCTCATGTGGCTGTACTCCACTGGTTCACTGATTTTGGGAGTGGTGGCAAAACACAGTGGCAGGAAGGGAGAAGACACGTGGTTTGAATTCCTTTGCTCAGACCTCCATCCACTGGAGATGCCAAACATTCTCTTCCTGACAGGCTGTTGGGTAGAATGGTGAAATGTACCCTTACCATTGGCACACCAACCCCAGGATACGTGGAGTCCTCCAGCCACCAAAGATGAGCCAAATATCTGTCCTCCTGTGCATGGCAGAAAGTCAGGTTTTGGAATTATTGTTTTTGAGGCAGTAACTGGTGACAGTTTTTATCATGGCCTTCAAGTCTCTGAAGGGCCATCACAGTGCAGAGGGATCGTCCCTATTCTCACTTGCACAAGATAGGAACACTAGAAACAACGAGATGAAACTTCAGGGGAGTCAATACAGATTAGATATTAGGAAAAACTTCCTGACAGTAAGGGCGATCAGACAATGGAATGAATTGCCAAGGGAGCAATCCTTCGCTGGAGGTCTTCAAGCAGAGGCTGGACCTACATCTGTCTGGGATGGACTAGGAAATCCTTCATTGAGCAGGGGGCTGGACTGGATGGCCCTAGAGGTCCCTTCCAACTCTGAGATTCTATGATTCTATGAAATTTTAGTTCTGCTCTAAACCTGTTTTAATACAAGGCAAAGCCAGATGTTAGTCCAGCCACGTCTGGTTAGATACCCCTCCACCATCATCAGTTCTACAGTGTATTCATAAATGTCAGGTGTAAATCTATCCAATATTTCTCTATCCAATGAGAAGGAGTTCAAAATCTTTTTCCTCCATTTCAAGCCAGGTGTTGCTTACCGCAAGCCTTCACTAAACTCTGATACAGGAGACTTGCCAAAACAGAAATAAATAAAATACAGTTTGTGACATGTGCCGTTTTGCAGGATTCCCTGTTGCCAAGGTAAAATCTGCGGGGCTATTTGCATATTCAAAGTGGTACTGAATTTGTTTATTTGTTCCCATGAAGGGATGAATAGGTGCAGCTGGTCCGCTATGGTTGCCACTCAAAATTAAGAAATATGCAAGCAAAAGCTTTCTTACTAAATAGAGCTATTCATCCATCGAGGTGGCAGCTCTGGGCGCTCCGGTTTTGGGGAGAACCATTTACTCTCAGAATTTATGGATGGCAGAAAAGTCACAGCCGAGGAGTTTAAACGCAATTTGAGGCCCTTGAATTTCTCATTCTCAGATTCTGGCACCAGTTCACACACCTACCTAACAAACAAACCCTAGTAGGAATGGCTGTGAGTTCCTGAGAGATTCCACCAACCCAACACAATGGGTTAGAATGAAAGAGAAGACAAGCCTGTGAATATTGTGGCTCCCAGTAAAAATGAAAATACAATCTTAGCATCTAGATAATGCAATAAACATAACACAGGGGAAGTCCTGTAGTCAGAATAAATCCCATGTTCAAATGCATATAAAAAGATTAGCAGTGCAGCCCTGACTCTAATGGTTCAGAAATAATGCTTATTTGTACTCAGCAGTGCTTCCTTCCAAGAGGGATGTAGCTATATATCTTTGTAGCGTATGAGAAGAATAGAATCTTGTCTGCTGTTAAAAAGACAGCGGATGAAAGTCTAGAATATCCCAGTTGGGGAAACAATATGTGTGTTAGCCTTTGTGGAAGCAATTCCGTCCTGAGGCGCTGTGTGGAAAACCAAAGCAAAGATAGTTTTTCCTCTAATTTCAAAGAGGAGAAGATGTAAGTGATTCTTGAAGGAAGCTAGAGGTGAAAGCTCTGGGTAACCAGTAGGGTTCATGGATTCTGCACATCGAGCCCTGGCAGGCAACAGTTCACAGGCAGGACCGTATGGGTGGCGACATGTTCCATTTGTCTCTCCCAGTGGCTTCCCAGCTGTGTGATGCGCACGGGGGCATTTACTGATGATGGCATTCAGAGGCCACAGAGCTCATGGTTGGCTGTCTTCATTTGGTCCTCCTGTGAAGCCGGTTTTGAGGCAGGCGGGGCTGAGGGGTGCTGGAAAGCTCAAGCTGGTGACTCCTGGGTCCCATCTGACCCTCTGGCTGCCATATATATTGTGGGTCTCGTCCAGATTGAGAGTTCTGGGCCATCTTCCCTCCCTCCCTCCTCCCTCTGAGCCACAGCAGGGGGACATTTCTCAAGGCCTGATCAAGTGGCCCTTCCAACAGGGACTGATGGCCTGAAGTTCCTCTGTTGGGTTTGTTCTTATTTAGAACAGTTTAGGTGTCCCAGAGCCACTCGCTAAGGCTGGGCCAAGCCAGGGAATGCATTTCTTAGGACAGGCCGATTCCAAGCGTCTCTCCTTGGTTTTTCTCTGGCCATGCCAAGCCAGCAGCACCACTATCTGCGTCTGGGTGATCTCAGCTCTCGTCTTTGTCCAGCTGCCGATTGTTGACCGTGCCAGGTCCTCCACGCAGCCTGGTGAATCACAAATGCCGATGTTCCTTACACTGCGGGCTTTTAAACTTGGGCCAGGAAGGAACCAAGTGCAACAAGGGAAGGCTTTGTCCTTGGCTTCTGGCAGTCTCCTTTCTGCCCCCCAAAAGCTGACATTGGTACCTAGGAGACCATCTGCCCCCTCCCCTCCGCTGCAGGGAATTGCTCTCTGCAGGAGACAAAATGTACTGAAGGAATCCAGCCTTTAAACGGCTATCCTGAGCCCTTGCCAACTTCAGCTGCCCTTACTTCAAGGAACAAACACATCGGATTCTATTCACGATGTCCTGCTAGTGAAACAGCCCGCGAAAAGAACAGCGCCTTTAATTCACCTGCTGCACAGCAAGACCACCCACCCACTTTGTGCCTAGGCAAGCCCTGCTAGAACTGGCCTTAGTACTTGCTGTCTTTGGGCCCTTGGAGGGACCTCAGAGACCCAGCAGGCCTCATGAATACAGTTGCGTTGGTGAGGCTGTGAAAATCTCACACAGCTCCCTCTGATCTAACTAGAAGCCCACCATGTTAAATTTCCCACAGTTCCCTGGAAAGGGTTTGCAAACTTGGGCAAAGGTCACCCCTGGAGAGTTTGTTTGTTTGTTTATATTTCTATCTCACCCTATACCCTAAGGTCTCAGGGTGGGTAACAACATTTAAATCAGACACATAATAAAACAATAACAGTGTCTGTAAAGGAGGAAGAGACAATATATTCCCATTTAACCAAAGGCCAGGGCAAAGAGGTGCCTCTTCATTGCCCTCCTAAACATATACAGTGAGGGACTTATGCACCTCAAGGAGTAGACTATTCCATAGCTTAGGGGCCATCACTGAAAAGGCCCTCTCCCAGGTGCCCACTCCCTTTACTACTGAAGGTGGCGGGACAACCAAGAGGGCCTCCCTTCCAGGTCTTAAGTGCAAGTATATGTATGTGCAAGAAGGGACGTCTAAACTTTGGCACAATAGGCCATCAACATCTGGAAGATAAGTGCACCAACATCTGGAGGGGAAACATGCCCCCCCAGCTCAATAACAGCACTTTCCCAGCTGTTGGCATCCCATGGGCCCTCAGTTCTGGAGGGGTATGCTTTATTGAACCTGGTCACGTTGGCTTGGCTCTTTCTTTGGCAAGTGGGAGCATTTTGCTTATTCATTTGTCTCTTTTACCACCATCCCGATGCTAGTTCAAATGCCAGTTCACACGGACACATCTCTGAGATCGGCACATTCTTGCTCTTCTGGGCACTGAGTAAAGGAAAGGTCAAGCCAGCTGTACCTCCTGCCCATCTTTTGTTTGGTGTGTTTCTACAAACCAAGAAGAATGCCATTCGTCTCCAAGGATAACTCTCAACCCTGTGAGCCTTCTCTCAGGCCTTTTAGAAGCAGAAGGGGGATTTAATAATGATTAAAGGGCCAGAGGGGGAAAAAAACATTATGCTAGTCTAAGCACAAAGCCCACTTGCCCTTCCAATGGTCATAATCAAACCTTTTGAGGAGAGAGGATCACCTTCTAGAAGTTGCTGCTGTGGCCCGTGGTCATAGGGGACAGGACTTGTGGTTCTTAGGACCTTAATCTGGTGGTGGTGCTACCCTGCTTCAGGCAGGAGAGCCTTTGCTCTAGCCCTAGTAGCCCAAGATGTTGTTGGAAGCCCCATCTAGTTTGGGGGCATCAGTCCTAGCTAGGGTCTTGGACTTGGAGATAGGTGGTACATGAGGCTGGAAGTGTCCACCTTCAGGTCCTGGGATGCAGACTGACTTGAGGTGAGACACCTGGAGGTGAATGACAGGGTTAGCTGTTTCTTGCAAACTATGTCAAGAGAAGAAGTATGTGGTCATGCCTATGAGCTCCCTAGCAGGCCCTTTGCACAAAATCATGTGACCACATGGTCATCAGAGGAAGCAGGAGAGGGAAAGTGACAGGTGGCCCTCTTTACCCTTGGTGGCCCCAGTGGCAATTTTTGGGATTTCATCCATGTAGAAGCCAACGTCGTTGCAGTTCAAGTGCTGCCTTGTCTAAAGCGGCCTCTCCTCCAACAGCTGCCTCTTTTTGCTGACCAAAGGGGTCTTCTTGCTTCTTCTCGCCAGATCTTTTGGAGGCCGTCAATATCACCAGCCCCGTGCTGCTAATTCATGGGACGGTTGGCAAATCCGCCCTGCTCTCTGTGAAATACACCAGCACCAGCCATGACAAGCCTGTGGTCAAGTGGCAGGTGAAGCGAGACAAGCCTGTGACCGTGGTGCAGTCCATCGGGACTGGGATTATCGGGAACCTTCGCCCGGAGTACCGGGACCGAATTAAGATCTTTGAGAATGGATCCCTTCTGATCAACGACCTGCAGTTGTCGGACGAGGGGACTTACGAGGTTGAAATCTCCATCACGGATGACACATTCACAGGGGAGATGAATATCAACCTTACAGTGGATGGTAAGCAATGTTTCTCTTCCTTTCTTGAGGTTCCAGGGTCAAAGGCTCATTCCTTGAGCCAACTGATGTGCTGTGAACCTTCAGGTGATTGGTAACCTGTTGATAGACATCCTGGGTTAATGCCAGAAGTGGATGCTTTTCAAGCATTTATTTCAGGTAAGGGGGTGGCGATTGTAGTCCCTGACTTTGGCCGGTCCAGAGATCTAGCTTTTCTTAGTTGTTTCGGTCAGTTGTGACTTCTGGCCCAGCTGATCTGGGCACTTCTGAATGCCCTGCAGAAAGGAACGGCTTGGTTCTGGAAACTGTCCAGTGCTCTGCAAGGGAGAACAGAAAATTCCTCTGTATATAGAGTGAAAGGCTGTGGTCACACTTAAGGTTTAATCCAGCTTCAGTCTGCTTTCAGAGTGAGAGAATACATCTGCAAAACGACAAGCTGCTTCTTTTCAGTGTTAAATAACTCAGAAAATTCACCTTTGGGATAGAGAATGTGGAAAGGAAATGACCGGTCACTTTGCTGATGTGTTCTCTCAGTCAGAGGACAGGCTGAGTCTGGTCTGGAGGATGGAAACGCTACAGCTGGAGCACCCACTGCAATCCAACCAGGTTTTTTTTTTAAGCTTTACTGTTACACTTTATTGCCTGCCTTTTCTCCAAATAATTGATGGTGTTCAAAGCAATTCTTCTCTTCCGCATCTTCCCCTTTGTGTTTGCAGCAGCCCAAGGGTGAGAGGTTGGGAAGAGGGAACAGCTGGGCCCAAGGCTGCACCCAGATGTTGCTTACTTATTCTGCTATATTTGGATATTCTGGAATAAAGCTGAGTTTTATGGCCAAACAAGGATTTTAATCCTGGTCTTTCTGGTCCCAGGTCAAGACCTCATCTGTTGCCTCATTTTTAGACCATATTTAATCTGCGTGTATCTTGGATTTGCCCTCCCTTTGGATACTTGAAATGAAAACAGAAATTGCTTAGTTTTAGCACAGATAGGTAAACCTCTCTCTCTTGCGTTCTTCTCAACCACTCTAGTGTGAAGTGCTCTGATGGTAGTAGGCTGGGTATAATTATGGTGAACAGGCAATGCCGTTTTCTGTTTGTTAGATTAACCAGAGGCTACACCTCTCTCTGTCTCCCTCTTTTTTTCATGTGGACACCAACTCACATGATCTTCCTGCCTTTCTAGTCCCAATTTCAAGGCCCCACATTTCCTTGGCCTCCTCCACCGTCCTAGAACTCAGTGAATATTTTACCTTGAACTGCTCTCATGAGAACGGAACAAAGGCTACTTACACGTGGCTGAAGGACAGCAAACCTCTCAGTAACGATTCCCGACTGATCCTGTCCCACGACCAGAAGGTGTTGACAATCACCAGGGTCCTCATGTCTGATGATGACACCTATAGTTGCTTGGTGGAGAACCCCATCAGCCATGGGCGCAGCCTTCCCATAAAGCTAACAGTGTACAGTAAGTATGGCTTGTGCTGTTGATGCATTATGGGTGGAAATTGAGGAAGAGATTGCCTGTGTTTACTGTAGGTTGCATCATCGATGATAAAACATCTCAGTCTTAGAAGCTATGGCAGGGATACTGAAGTGGTTTTCCTTCGCATCTGCGCACATTTAAAAAGGAGCAGCCTGGAGGCAGAAGTATGTAGCGGCTACTTATCCCATCCTACCCTTAATCCACATAAGAAAACCTACGAGGAGCCCAGTTGGATCAGGCCACAGCCCATCTAGTCCAGCATCCCGTCGCATACAGTGGCCCACCAAGTGCTCTTGGGCATCTCAAGCAGAGACAAGGACAAACCTTTGCCTGCTCTCAAATCCCAGCAAATGGCCTTAGAGTCATCCTGCTTGCCCCCCCAGCCTGAAAGGTGTACTTAGGCATCCATTCTAGGAGCCATTGATACACCTGTCGACCATAAATTTCTCTAAACCTTCCTTAAAGTCATCTAGGCTAGTTGCTCTTACCACCTCTTCTGGCAGCCATTCCCATAGACCAATGACCCTCTGGGTGAAGAACTGCTTCCCCTTGTCTGATCCGACTCTCCTACCCATCAGTTTCATAGATGCCCCCTGGTTCTAGTGTTGTGTGATAGAGAAAAGAAATTTTCTTCATCCACCTTTTCTATACCATGCATAATTTTATATCCTTCAATCAGGTCCCCTCTTAAACGCCGTCTCTCCAGACCGAAGAGGTCTAGAGGTTGCAGCCTCATTTCATAAGGGAGGTGTTCCAGCCCCTTAATCATTCTGGTTGCCTTTTTCTGAACCTTTTCCAGTTCCACATTATTCTTTTTAAGGTGTGGTGACCTGAATAGTACACAACATTCCAAATGTGGCCTCACCATAGATTTATAAAGAGGCAAAATGACACTTGCTGACTTGTTTTCTATTCCATTCCTAACTATTCCCAGCATTGAATTAGCTTTTCTCGCTGCTGCCGCACACTGGGTTGACACCCTCGTTGAACTGTCCACCAGAACCCCGAGATCCCTTTCCTGGTGTGTTGCAGAAAGCTCAGACCCCATCAGTGTATAAAGGCCACATTAAAAGCCAAAAGCTGCAGCTCCTGAATATTCAGGATATTCTTGAATTGAAACACTAGAAGACAAGAGTCTCCTGCTAGATGAAGTTACTTTTTTGCTTCTAGTTAAACTTCAGATCTATAGCAGAAATTAAGAACACATGCCTATGGCGAAAATGGTGGTCCCTTCCGCCGATATAATCCCAGCAAATAAATACCTATTTAATATGATTCCGCATTGGACATGAGGACAGAGTTGATCTACCTGTCCTCCATCTTCTAAAGAAAGACAGGAATGCATCTGGTCAAGAGAGGGAAGGAAAGGTGGGCAAAACCGTGGAGGGACTGAAGGACAAATAAAGAAGTTCAATGTAAGGTTTGAGCATAATGGTCTCACCGGATTTCTTCTTGTTCACAATCCGGTGCTGGAGTTGGGAAGCACCCCACCCCCACCCCACCCCCACCCAATGAGAAATGGCTTCCTTAGTTCAAGAGCCTGAACTGTCCCAGGCGTAAATCTCCCTGGCAGGGTCAGCCCTCAGGAGGGCCACTGCGTCCAGCTGGCAGGGAGCAGGTGATGCCAGAGCAGAAGGCAGCGTCTCCATGGTGTCCTCCGTAAAAGTAGCTTGAAATGCTGTCTGTAAGAATCAGGGGATCATTACAAGCCTGGAGGGAGTCAGGATCTGTGCAGACTCCAGGCAAATGTTATATATACAGTTCCTAAATTTTATGCACCAGGTTCTTACTTGAGAGAGACATTAGGTAGGAGAGTAACCTAAAGGGATACAGTCTGTCAACAAACAGGCTATTGTGAATCGTGGCTGAAACTCCACTCAGGCAGGATCTGCACAGGACCTGAGTGGCACCATAGGGGTCTTGGAATGCCACAGGGACTTTATGCTCCCATGTCCATCAAGGACACGTCCTGCTGTAAGAGTGGTCAACAGGGTTTTAGCGGTAGAGCAGGAGGAGGAGGAGGAGAAGAAGAAGAGTTGGCTTTTCTACCCCGCTTTTCTCGCCCATTTAAGGGGACTCAAAGCAGCTGATGAACCTTCTGTTCTTCTCCCCAAAACAGAACACCCTGTGAGGTGGGTGGGGCTGTGAGAGCTCAAAAAAGAGAGCTGCGACTAGCCCAAGGACACCCAGCTGGCTTCATAGAGGAAGAAGAAGAGTTGGCTTTTTTAGCAAGGAAATGAACCTTTTCTGTGTAGGGCAGGGAATGGAGATGGGGCAGCAGCAGGTGCCATCATGCGCCCATAGGGGTGGCCCCATTGGTGAGTGGAGATGTGGCCTAAACACCAATAGGGCAAAACCTACATGTGAACCATTATTGGTTAAGAATTTGAAGCTCTAATGCTTTCTCTAAACCTTTGTGTCTTCCAGGGAGGAGTTCCCTCTATATAATCCTCTCCACTGGGGGGATTTTCCTTCTGGTTACCTTAGTGACTGTGTGCGCCTGCTGGAAACCATCCAAAAAGTATGAATTTTAAGATGAATAAAGCTAATTTGACTATATTGGGAAAGGGAATCTTAAGAGTCATCTGCTGGTCAATGGCACGAGCATTCCATCTTTCTCCATTAAAGTCCTTTTAGCCACTTAAACGAGGCAGCTTGGTAGAATCAGGGCCTGTGAATCTGGTATGAAGGGCTGTTTTTGCACTAGCAATGAAAACCCCAGTAGGAACATTAGAAACCCGATAGGCACTCAATTGGTATGGCTCTGTTACATACTGTCCACAAACAGGACCCCTTTAGGACGCCATTCTGAATGGGCTGTACCTACGAGAGCTGCAACATCTGGACTTAGTGGGTCTTCAGGCCCTTAAGTCTGGATTAACGGTAAACCCCTAGAATGGTGTCTTCCATCCGGTCTTCTGCTGTGAAGACCAGATCAGAGGCCATGCTTCAGGATGCATGATGGGGCAATGGGGTCCAGGGTGGGCTTAGAGGCCACGATTTGCAGTGGGGCAGCTCCGGCTCCACCCCTCAACAAACACGCTACGTAGGCCTGCATGTCCTTCCTAGCTGTCTACGAAGCTGAGCACAAGCTTCATTGCGGCTTCGTAGGCAGCTGCGGAGCCATGTCTCTCCGCCACACCCACTATAACCGGATGGCTAAGTGTGCCAATCGCTCTGTGCCTATGGCGGACCTTCCTGCTCGGGCCTACTCGGAGCCTTGGGATGGATGCTACGGTGGCCGCATGGTGGCCCTGTTTAGCACCCACTGCCATCAGGTGTGGCCACATGGGATCCTCACCATGATGCAGGTCTTCAATGACCAGATTCAACGGGGAATGGATATCAAAGATCTGGATCTTCTAAATCCGGATGAATGGAGGTATGTGCAAAAACAGCCAAGATCACACAAAAGGTGTCAAAGCATTCCATGGTGTCCACCTTTTTTAATGTCAAGTAACACAAACTGCATGTGATGTTCTTCTTGAATCACATCCAGTTTGTGTGCTACACCCTTTGCAGTTGTGTGATGTTCATGCAAACCATGACCTGGAGATGTGGTTCCATCATTTCCCTTGTATGCCAGTGCTTCTGCTATGGTGCTGCATCATGAGAACCTTCACCAGAGAAGGAAAAGGTGAACAAACTCTGCATGGTGGCTGGTTGAAAAAAAAAAACAGTCCACGCAGGATTGCTCAACTCAAGGCCCTTCAGATGTTCCTGATCTCTTGGTATTCCACTCCTAGCTAAGACTGGCACAGAATGCTGGTGGTAGAATGCTGGGAGTTCAGGAACATCTGGATAGTTGCAAGTTGAGCAGCTCTGCTTGAAGGTTTCTCTTATAGCGAATGGTGGGGTGCATGGCAAAGTAGAAAGGCCCTGACACAGCGCATGCCCTCCACCTCCTAGCTCGGTCATTTCCCACTGACCGTCTTCCTAAAAACAACAGGGGCTCTCATAGGGTGTGTCCAGACTTAGGAAAGCTGTGCATCAGAATATGCAGGCAAAACGTGGGCGTCACACCTGACGCTTGATCTTGTATAGTGGTGCTGCATTATGCCGCCGCCGCTGCGAATTTACCTGCTGTGGAATGATCAACACTCGTGCCGCAGTATAAGGTAAATTCGAAGTTTCCCGCTGTCCTGACAGGACGGCGAGAACAGCAAACCAAAGCTGAGCCTGCAGCTCAGCTCCCATTGGCTGCCCTTTCCCATGTGGCATGCGCTCACCGCGTGCACCACGGAAGTCTTGCAGCCGCCGAGGAGGAAGCTGCGGACCTCTGTTTGGAGTGGGGACGAGGGGTCGTCGCTTCGCAGCAGGTAAGCTGTGTATTTTTATACAACTACGGATTTAATTCGCTAATCTGGGAGCTGCCATAAAGTGTCAGAGGCAAATCAGAAGCACCAGAGTCATTTGAGCAAAGGTTTGCGGCTCTGGTTTGGCACCATATGACAGTATGCTTTGTTTTGCTTTCAAAATATGAGCAAGGAAGAGAAAGCATTTTAACTCTTCTCTCCAAAATGACAGATTCCATCCCCCCCACCCCTCCAATCCCTTTGGTAAAAATGGAAGAATCTGACGTGGCCTTTGGGGGTTTTTGTTTCAGGGAAAAACGGAAGACAGAGAAGCAAAGTTCCTCTGAATACATGGACCAGAGCGAAGAGCCTTTGAAGCCGGAGGGTAAAGAATTGTCTGATATGTTTCAGTTGTGAATCGCAGGCCGACTCCTCCTGGCGACCTGTCTGTGCCGTCTCCTGGTCCTAGGCAATGGTTGTAAGGACTGACAGGCAGGAGTCAGGCGATGGCTGGGATAGCAAGACCAGGAAGTACATCACCCCTAACACACGCAGTAGCTGGTTGTGGGGCAACCTGGTGTTACTGATGGGGTTTCCACTAATGGTGCTATTACTTACCTTCTGGAGCTGCTGCCATAATTTCTCTGTGCACGAGTTGGTACCAAAACAGATGGCCCCAAATGAGCAGTGGTTATGATGTGCACTTTCAGATATTTTGCCCTGGCTGGATATCTGGATGCATGCATCAGTAACATTTGCAAAGGCAGTGCCAGGCCCTCTTCGTCTAGCTAGCAAGCAATAATGCCGGAGGGGCTGTAGTCGAGATTATTGCTTGCTAGGCCAGGTTCCCATTGGGCAATTTAATCCAGGTTTTAAGCAGGGTTTTTAAAATCATTAGCAAGGTCTCCCTTTTTTGCGTTCCCACTGTTAGCAATGGGAATTCCCCCCCCCATTGTCGAAATAGGAGCCCCCTCCCCTTTATCCTCCCCTCAGCATAACCCCTCCCCGTCCAGTCAGCAATTGGGCACCGTCATACCCTGACTTCATTGGGGCGGACAATTCAAACCCCACCCTCTACATAAACCTTCCCTGGATCAGATCATGGATCAAAAGAGGTGTCAGCTTCTGTTCCCCGCTTGTCCTCGCCCCCATTGCACGACTTCTTTCTCCTGTTAAGAAGGCAGTAGAACATTAAATATCAAATTCTCTTTTTCCTTATAATGGCAGGGGGTGATTGCAATGGAGAAGGGAAGAAGGGAGGAGGGACAAAGCAGGCAGGTTTTTAAGAGCAGCCATCAAGGCCAAAGTGTTTCCAATCGCTGCATCTTTAAGTAAAATCAGACACTTTTGACTCACTCCTGCTACGGCCTGATCTCTCATTGCACTGTAATAGTAATTTCTTAGCATCTGTTCCACTGACTGCAGGTCCTGCTAGGAGGCGCATGAGGCACTTTCACTGCACGTGTTCAGATGACCGTGTAGACACACTTCTTTGGAGGGAACAGCGTCCCTTCCCCACACAGTCGCTATTTTAGCCCACCCGCCTCATCTGCTTTTATGCTGAGTTTATTGCAACCTGCCTTGAGACCTTTGGATATGGGGAGGGATAGGAGAAAAAAAAATCAATCAATTAATTGTTTTTATAAAAACAAAAATCACTGATTTCCTTCTTTCCTTTTTGTTTTTTTAACACTGTAGTTGAGATCATTCCTCGGAGCGGAGAACACGAGCATAAGAATCCAGTTGCGTTGTATATCCTGAAGGACAAAGTGAGTTTGCAAAGCAACACACAAACATGCCTCATGTTTGCTGTGTGTGCATACATTGCATGCTCAGATGCCCCACCCCCATGGATGGTCCCCACCCTGCTTGAAAAGAAGAGGAAATGAGGGGAAGGGGGGATCAGAGAAGCCGATGGGGGAGAACCCTTGCTGCCTCCTTCCACATCTGGGAGATTCCAGAGCTGCCAGAGTCGCCAGCCAGAAGTTCTCACACCTTCCCAGTATTCTTGGCTTTAGCTGCCAGCTCCCTGGAATTGAATAGGAGGCCCAGATACAGCCACCTTTGCACTTGGGGCAGGGGATGGTGGCTGCAACGGGCCCTACTTGGGCGTGTAATGCAAGTGGATGGTGAACTAGAGGAAATGGTGGCACTTGAGAAGGTTGTGAGAAGCAGAATGAGGTAAGGACAAGAGGCTGCTAGAATGTCCCCAGAGAGCCTACAGGAACTGATGGCAGTCCAGGGCAAAATGGCATTGATTTGCCTAGGCGGATACCAGGGGTAGAACCTGACTTGACAGCTCTAATGGCAGTGGCAAAGTTCATTGAGCAGTTTGTTCTAGTGGTTAGGGAGCTGGACTCTTATCTGGGAATACTGGATTTTATTCCACCTTCCCCCATGAAGCCAGTTGGTTGGTCTTGGGCTAGTCACAGCTCTCGTCTGAGCTCTCACAGCCCCACCTACCTGGTGGGGAGAAGAACAGAAGATTTGTCAGCCACTTTGAGTCCCCTTATAATGGTGAGAAAAGCAGGGTACCAAAGCCAACTCTTCTTCTTCGATGAAACACCTGTCTGCATAGGCTGGCCTTTGTACTCAGTATGCACTCTCAGCCTAAGTCACTTCAACAGAGTTTAGAAAACGAAGGAATCTGGTTTTAGCAACCTCCACAATGCAGCTTGTGCAGAGTTTATGCACAGTTCATTGAGAGGCCACCATTCTGGGTAGCTGGAGCTGAAGGCAGGCGGGCAGGCAGGCAGGCAGGCAGGGTTCCTCCCCTTTACTTGCCATATAGAGCTACAGTTTTATTTTAGGCATTTATTCAGATTATATGATGTAACTGTAGATGGAGCAGGGCCCCTGTTCTCTTCCGCACCTGCCACTCTAAATACTTGCTCTTAAAACTTACAGCAATATTCCTGGCATGCTAAAGAGAGGCTCATATTCAGGGTTGCATCCTAATATCACCACAAGAGGCCGCAGTGTCTCCACATCGCAAGGACCCATTTCTACCCTTTGCTGCTAATCTAGATGATCCGCAAGTCTTTGTGCACAGTTCAGAATAACTTGTGTGGCTTGTCCCCCAGAGGACTTCAGCCTACCTGTCTGGTTCAGCTAACAGAACTGCAGCCTAACAGGTCTCCCTCTGCATGGATGCCTGTTGGTTTTGGTTTCTGGACTTTCCCCAGTATTTGGAGTTACACTTCTGAGTATTATTCATCTGTGGCACAGGAATAGGGCTAAACTGTTTTCTGCCACTGCATTGCCTTTGTTTTTATCTGTTTACAACATTCTTAAACTCTTTTATCTGTTGCTGACCACTGAGTAGAGCTTTCCACTTGACTATCACGCAATCAGACACAGGGCCAGGAACAGGTGATGCAAAATAATACCTGCGTGCCATTCTAGCGGGAGTCCGGCTGGCTGGTTGCTGAGGAACCGCAAGGGGGCGTTAGTGATATAAGGATATGCACAAATGTTGTTTTGTATTTAATTCATATTGAGCTGAATGCAAGGAAATGTGTATTCATTGGAATAGAACCCCTTTGAATGTAGTGGGATTTGAATCTGATACAAATGTTCAATCCCATATGAATCCCACAGAAATGCATTGAAACATTCCATCCAAATGTCAGTCGTCAAATGCACATCCTTAATTTTGAGGAACCGTAAGCTTTGCAGTGAAAGATGCACAAAACAAACTAAGGAGACCGTTGCAGACACAGGAGGTTGGCAAATGGCTGGAAAAGAGAAGGATTAGAGCAAGAGGAACAAACACCTTCTGTGGAAGGAATTCTGACAAGGTTTTCATTTTAAGAGGAAAATTTTCAAGTAATGTTTACTCGCGCTAGGAAATCACTGAAGTGTTGCAGGGCTGGTGTTATCTGCTCCTCCGAGTAATCCATAACAAAACAGCAAAAGGGTTTGGGATCCCATAGTTTGTGGATATCTCCGGCAAGTAATAAGGGCTGTGAGCAAGTTTTATAGAGTGCCCCTTTCCAAGATAGAAATCCCATTGTTTCTGGCACAAGGTGTCATGCTGTCCTATGTACTGATAATGGTGAAGCTGCTGATGGTGAAAAGAGAAAGTCTTAGGTGTTGAATGTGCACAAATGGGTTTTCTTTTGCATTCAGTTAATATCAAATTGAATGTAAGAAAATTTGTACTCGTTCAAGTAGATCCCCTATACGAATGAATGTGTATGAATTTGTATGAATATCCAATACGAACACATATATATCTGATACATATCTGATATGTATCTATATGTATCCAATATGTATCCATACATATCTGATATGTATCCAATATGTATCTGGTACGTATTGTGTAACATATCCGCTCTGAAAGCGTCACATCCACCCTGAATTCACTTTTAATATGCTCTTAATCCATGTTGTATGCACTCTGGATCTGTTACAGACTGATCAGCACAGCTGCTTTCCTACCTCCCCAGGTTCCAAAGCATTCATACAAACACGAATGTCAATGTACGAATCTAATAACATTCAATTCATATACGAATGTCTGAATTTGTATGAATATCGAATGTTACAAATATTCGCTCACATCCGTAGTAGAGTCTTCTTAAGAAGTCCCAGAGACAGCTTCTGTTTTGGTTATTTCCTTTAGCTCGAGTTTCCATTTTTCAGGAAGATCTTTAGAGCCTATGTTCCAAAGGTTCTCCGCAGTGTTCCAAAGGTTCTGCCCAGTGTTCCAGAGGTTCTGCCCAGTGTTCCCAAGGTTCTCCCCAGTGTTTCAAAGGTTCTCCCCGAATTCTGGGACAACACACAAGATTCTCTCTGCATCTATACTCAAGGGCAAACACATCTCAAAAGCAGGGTGAAGGTGGTAGTGTGTGGCAACTAGAGTTCCCATCCCGCCTCTAATCCGCTTTGGAAGCGCATTGGGCAGGGCCTCCCCGTCAATGCTGCTTTGGGCTGCCTTCTCTTTTTGCTGCGTATGGATGCAGTTTCAATCTTGGGATGGTCTGGGACTCCGTGTTCGGCTCCTCATTGCAGCCTCTTGTTCTTCCTACTTCCCCAAAGGACTCTCCGGAAGCGGAAGAGGCGTCCCTCTCAGATTCCCGGAATGTGGCTGAACCTTCTCCGCCCAGCTATTCCAGCTCTCCGGCTCCTCCTGGGAGATCTCCGGGATTGCCGGTTCGGTCTCCCCACAGATACCACCGTTCCCCGGCCAGGTCTCCAGCCGCCTCCAGAACACACATATCCCCCACCAGGTCTCCCAGCTCGCTGGGGCGCACTCCAAACACCACACGCTTGGTGCGGACTTCCGGAGTTCATATCATCCGAGACCAGCAAGCCGAGGCGAATGCTGTGGAGATCAATGCCTGAAGGAAGCCCTTGCACGCAAACCGAGAAGACCTACGTGGCGAGGAACCGTCGCTGGGCCTGTGAATGTTCCGAGGGGCAAAGCAATGAATTTGCCCTGGGAGGGGTTGGTTCTTTTGCACATGGAAATCCATGCTTCCCGTCCAAGGGAAGATGTTTAGATTCTGCTAGATTCTGTCTGGATGGATCTGCCCTATGTGGTTTACAGTAGGTTCTGTTCAAATGCTTCCATACTTTTTTTAACTGGCACTAACTTCATATTTTGTAACAGTCCAGAAGCAGAAATTTGCTTTCAGGTGATGCTGAACTAACTGCCTTTAAAGCCTGGTGTTTCTACTCAAGGTTCCAGAACTGGGAATGGGTTGATGTATCTTAAAGCAGCTCTGTGGATTCAGAAATGCATCTTGGTCCAGTGCTGTTGACACACACACTTCGCTCTACTCAACACAAGTTGTTTAGGATCCTGCATTTTACTGGCTTCATCCAAGCTTGATAGCAATGGATGCCACAGTCTATGGCGATACCGCCACAGACTTCTAAGCATGTCCCAGCTTTGCTCAGGAGAATGTAATGGCTGAGAATCCTGATCTCATTTCACAGTGTCCTTTGAGGCATAGATTTGCCATAGGTCTTCATAAGATTTCTGGGCCTGTGGGAGTGTGTGGAACTCCGGGGGAAAAAAGTGTGGGCGCAGTGACAAATTGGCTGCTCTAGGGAATGAAAAACATGTTGAAAGTTGGATTAAAAAAAAGTCCTTCTCTCTCTACCTCTAACCAGTATGGAGAAGGAAAGTCAGAAGGATATAGTAGGGGAATGTTTAAACACTGCACAGGGGCCAGAGAATATGGAGGGATCACAGGCAGGTTTAGCTGTATCCTGACACCAGGTCATAGACTTTGAGCAGGAAGCTGGAATGATGGTTTTTGGACAGTTTCGTGAGAAGCCAAGTCTCTTCTTGTGCAAACCTTTAAGGGCAGGGAGCATGCTGTACTTACCTACAGGTCCTAGGCTGATTTCTTCAAGCCTCTACTTATAATAGAAGCCTTTTTGGTAGCAGAAAGAGAATCCCTGCTTTTCTGGACTGCAGCTCTCATCTTCCTAAGTCACCGGGATCATTATCTGGTCAATGCTAGGCTAAATGTGACATGAAAGCACCTTCATGTGGCCTATGCTATAGCCAGTTTCTATCCATGACAACTAGTCTTGTGGCTTGGGCTGACCCCAAAGGAGAGGAAATCAAAGGTCAGCTGAAATGGCTTTGTGGGCTTAACTCAGAGCCAAGAGCCACGAATAAGAATCAAGACTGAATCCGGACCCATACAATGGTCAAAGATGCAAGGGCCCTGAATGTTTTTCCCCCTCCTGGGTCGGAAGTGTCACGGGACAGATATTAGCCTGAATGACGTACCAAGCTGCTAATGTGCTTTGCAATATCTGTCAATTGCAAATAACTTATCTGTTGCATTAAACCTTAGTGAAAATGCCTATGGGATCTCGTTTTTGCAATGAGGCACAGACGGCTAGATCAAACAACAGAAACCGCAGGCATGAGAAATATAAATTAGCAAGATTTTTAGTGCAGTTTAGCGAACATTAACATTCAGCATAGCCAACAAAACCGTAATGCATGCAGACAGATTAACATATAATAAATCTAAATGGAGCACAGTCATTTTGTTATTCCGACAGACACGGGAAACAGTACTTAATTATGGTGTTTGGATTCTCCTCTTGGACTCCTGTTCTCTTTCAGTTGATCTCACTTGTATTTTGGGATCATTCGGCACTGTGGCCAGAGCTAAACTGGATAAGTTTCCACACTATTGTTTGCAAGTGCAACAACGTGAAAAACTCCTTAGTTGTGCATCGTGTATCCAGTGTTCCAAAGGGAGAGGCAAAATGGATTCATTTCAGCTATTTAGTTTGGACAGATCTCAGATTCTAATCATCTACCTTATGTTCTAATTAACTGCCAGTTCAACTGATTTAGGCTGCAGTCACACTTAAGTTTTAATCCTGCTTCAGTCCACTTTTGCAGTGAGATAATTCATCAGCAAAGTGACAAGGTGTTTTCTTTTGGAGTTAAATAACTCAGAAAATTCACCTTTGGGATAGATAATGTGGAAAAGAAAATTACTGGTCACTTTGCTGATGTGTTTTGTCTGAAAGTGGACTGAAGCTGGATTCAACCTTACATTTGACCACAACCTTACTCTATTCCTTTGGCCTTTAGTAGTAAAGATGGTGTGATATTGACTGGGTGCTTTGATTTGGTAATCCAGAAAAGACGGTGCTGCCTAAAGATCTGATGGGAAATCATTGATCTCTTGTACCTTAGGAAGCTCTTAAAAGCTAAGCTACCCTTGATCAACACCTCACCTGCTGTTCATCCCATTTCCTGCTCTGCCGTACAAAATGCTTCCCTGTGAGCAGCACAGACAACATGGAGATTTCTAAACTACTTCTGAAAGGGCTTGTGTGTGGGAAGGGGACACCAGAGGGCGAGGGGGAAGGGGGAAGGAAGGGGCCGCAGCAGCATTTAATCTTTTCCTATGGGGCAGGGAAGAAAAAGCTCACTCTGCAAACATGAGTGCCTCCCTTTTTCTGCCCCCCGGCTTTAGGAGTGCATAGGCGTTCACATTAGCTCATTGCATTTCTTAATCCATGATAAATGTTGGGAAAGATGGTGTTACGTGTGGTGGAAATCCAACCAGAACGGATGAAAGGGAATTAATGAAACAGAGTCAATCCCATTAGTTCCGGCCTATATAGCTTTGAGGTGGAGGCAGTGAGACGGAGGGGCAGCAGCAGAGGGCTGGGAAGGCCATCTCTTAGGCAGCCTGCTGCCCAGAAGGGTGGAGTGGAAGCTCTAGGAAGTCCTGGTCTCTCTCTGACACGGAGTTCCCCAGCTGTCTTGGACAGGTCGCTTAGCCTCCGTTTGCTTCAGGATAATCCATACCTTGCTTCAAAAATGCATCCACGTAGCACCTGCCCGAGCCTGCCTGGGACACAGTGGTGAACTTTAAGCGCTTGGTCGGTTCCCAGCAAATGCCTCTGCTGCTGAGTCAAGTATTGGGGCTGGTGGCGGCTGAGTCTTTCTGCAACTAAGGCCAGAGTTGGGAACTGCCCTGGTTGATCAGCTGTGAAGGCCCATGAGTCCCAGAGTGGGCAGTGCCAACCCATGGATCCTTCTGGCCTTGCTGCTGGGGGCCCTGCTTTCTCTCTCTGTTTGCTTCCACCCGCCCATTCCTCAGGAACAAGCAACACAGACTGAGAAGATCACATCCGCTGCAAGGGCAGACTATGCACTATGCTGGATGTTAAATCCATTCAACAAAGCTCGTCAGATGCTCTGGTGTTACAGCCAGGATTCAGAGTCTGTGTATCTCCAAACTGGATATGTGGAACCCCATTTTCAAAACGTTTTCAATACTCAATAAAGTCCCAGTGGGAACGGGGCCTACATGACAGAGTGAATTAAATTCATCCAACTGATCCGAGCTCTCTGCTGTCTGCCTTTTGCATGGGGCCCCTTCAGTGAACTTCCGATACTTCATGACTGCACATCATGCTTTTCTCTCTTCTCCATGTTGCTGTTTCCCCAAGGCAGCGATTTCTTGTGGTGTGGGCTCCGCGGCCCAGGAGACACGTTCCCACCCAGTGCTAAGATTTTGGGTTTCACACCAATGCCGTTCCAGATATAGGCTGCATCAAGATCTCCTTTACTTCCTCCTCTACGTTTGGATATTCCAGAATAAAGCACCCTTTATTCCCAAATATCCCGATATAGCCGAATAAGTAGCTGACGTCTGGATGCAGCCACAGCCTGCGTCTGGGAAAGGAGCATCTGCTACATCAGATATGCCTGTCTTCACTAATCACTGTTACCCTTAAATGCAATGCAAGTGAATGGTCCTGGGAGGACAGTCCTCCCAATTTATTGAGACCACCCAGCTGTTGCTGAAACATGTTTCAGCTTGCAAGTAGAAAGCCTAGAAAGCAAAACCCCCAGAAAAAGCACCAATTTCTGGTTCCAACCTGAAAATACAACAGTTATTTCTGGGGATTTCTCCCCACCCCCCCTAAAATGCAAGGAAAGGTCATAGGCCCTCATGCATGAGCATACAAAACTCATGCATTTAAGACCTTGTGAACTTTGAGGGAAAACTGTAGGCTAAAATGGGTGATCATAGATCTGCACTCGTAGTCTTGGGCCTTTTCTCCACTTACCTCCCTTAATCCAGATTTAAAAGATCCAGATCTCTTAAATGGGGTCCTCACTGAATCAGGTCCTTGAAGATCCAGATCTTGGCAAGGACCCCATGTGCTCTCACTGACTGTCTAGCACTCAATGTTTATGGGTGCTAAACAGAATTGCAGTGTGAATGACAAAGCACCCATATGGAGGATTCATTTGGCACAGATGTGGTTAACGTGACCCTGATCCAGAAGTGCCTTTATGGGCTCCAAGGAACCCTCTGGCCCTGTGACAGATAAGGGGGCATGTTGGGGGGACGGGAGACTGCGGTGTCACCAAAGGGCCTATTGTGGCACTCCCCAGAGGCTGAAGCAGGCCTTCCGGGTCAGTGTCATGCTACCACATCTGTGGGTCATGCAACGCTGACCCGGAAGTGCCTAAGAAGATGGTGCACGGTGGTGGTGATGGCAGCCGGTGACAAGGACAGGTAAGTGGGGGGTGGTGGGAGGGGAGGGGAGGGGGCACTGTGACTTCATTTACTCCACGAACATTCAGTGGTGCAGGATCCCTGGGGGCTGCCTGGGAAATACTAACACACATCTCAGAATTTGCAGATTACCATATTGTTGCCAAGGAAACTGCAGGGATGGTTACTAGAAACTGAGACCAACTTGGCAACTGCTGTACCCTTCTTAGCTGCCCTTGGAAAAGCCTCTGGTTCCATGATCATCTCATATCTCTTCAAGATGCGCCCCCACCAGAAATATCTATCTATCTATCTATCTATCTATCTATCTATCTATCTATCTATCTATCTATCTATCTATCTATCTATCTATCTATCTATCTATCTATCTATCTATCTATCTATCTATCTATCTATCTATCTATCTATCTATCTATCTATTTCTCTCCCGCATATGAAAGAAGAAGAAGAAGAGTTGGCTTTTCTACCCCACTTTTCTCAAACATTTAAGGGGACTCAAAGTAGATGACAAATCTTCTGTTTTTCTCCCCACAACAAACACCCTGTGAGGTAGGTGGGGATGTGGGAGCTCAGAAGAGAACTGTGACTAGCCCAAGGTCACCCAACTGATTTCATAGAGGAGAACAGAATCAAACCCAGTACTGTCGGATAAGAGCCTGGCTCCGTAACCACTTGACCATGGCATCATCATCTGCCCCAGTGCTTCTGGAGTTGCAAGTGGGACATTTAGCCATGGGGTCTCCCTTCCCTGCTGCCCCAGATGGAGGCCGAAGCTCGTGGTGCCGTCCACTGTCTGCACGTGGCCTTGTCTGAGAAATGGAAAGATTCCAAAGACCCTTTCTGACAGCCAAAAACTGTGCATCTGAAGCAAGGTAGCAAACCTTGGAGCTGCGCAGAGCTTTTGTGAAGGATTTGCTTAAGGACATTTTTTTTAAAGTCTGCACCATTGCATTTGCAATGCAGCTCCCCCCCCCCCTTCCATGGCTGCTTAAAATGCCAGCTACTTCAGACTCCTTCCTGCTCCTGGGGGGAGCTTTGCATAGGCAACGCACCGCAAGGGCGAGAACTCCAGCCCCTTTCCAAGGCTGGCTGCTTCTTGCACTGAAAAGCCCTTCATCTCCCCTTTCCCCCCTCTTCCCCGTGCCCCCCGCTCCCCCCCCTGCACAATTCCTTGCAGAGTGGGAAAATAACTGGAACAAAGCGAGGGGAGATCAGCTTTGGAGGGAGAATTCCGAGCTGTGCCCCCCCTCGCTTTGTCCCCTGCCAGCTGGGAGTGAGTCACAAAATGGAGGCCCTTCCTCCACCGGCTTGGGCCACCTCCATTGAGTAGCAGTCAAGCAGAAGCAGCTCCGGTCTCACCAGTTTTCCTTTTCTCTCCCGCACCCTCTTTCCCCCTTCATGTGGCACAACAAAACCCTCCTCCGAGGGCCTGGCCTCACCCCAGACACACACCCCGGGCTCCTTGTTGTGCCCCCCCTGCCTTGGGCCAGGCCTGCAAATAAGATGTACTTTCTGCTTTAACTAACTCAGGGAAACATCTGCAGACTCTATCTTTCTCTTTCATAGTTTCTAGTTGGCAGCCAAAGGGGCCGAGGGCCACGGGGGGAGCAATGGAATGGGGGGGGAGCATGGGAGGCGAATGGGGCACGGGGAGGGGGTTGCTATAGGATTATGTGTAGGCTGTCAAGGGCTGGAGTGGGTGGGTGGGAGGCCCCAGGCCCAGAGAAAGCCCCCTCCTCAGCATTGCTCACCTGCAGGGAGGATATGGGGGGGCTGGAAGGGCGGAAGAGGGGGGGCACACTCATTTTTAATTCTTTGGACGCAGACCTTGATGTGCGCCACTTCCCACTTTGTTGCCTTCAAAGCCCCTCGGAATGCCACTGGGCCCCACAATGGTCTCCGTGGCGCAGGGGAAAATGGCTTCCCGTCAGGAGGCCTTGGAGGAGGTGCGTCCTCCTGTGGGGATGATTAGGGACCAATTTAAAGGTCACTTTGGGAGAATAAAGGCCCACGCTGCTCGCAGTTGTGCCGGCACTACCTGCCCCGCCAGGCAGGAGTGTGTCTCCTCCGCAGCCCCCACTGGGCCGGGTTCACAGGTGAAAAGCAAGCGGAGGGCAGAGAACCACACACGTGGTGCCTGCTGGGGAGAGGGGGGAGCCGCCCGGCCGAGGGCCTCCGTTCTGCCTTCGCGGTGCTGAGGTTAGGTGCTTCAGGTTGGCCGGACTCTCTCCTCACCCTCAGGCTGCCTTCACACATACATTTTAATCCAGCTTCAGTCCACCTTCAGAGTGAGAGAACACATTGGCAAAGTGACAAAATGTTTTATTTCAGCTGTTTTCTTTCAGGGGCCAAAGTGATGCAAATACTTTCTGTGTCGTACCCATATCAAAGGACATGTCATTTCATGGGTTAATGGCCTGATCAAGTTTTGATTTTGTTCAAATTTTGCCGACGTAACTTCCACCCCCGACTCCACCTGCAAAAGAAGAAGAGTTGGCTTTTCTACCCTGCTTTTCTCACCCATTTAAGGGGGCTTAAAGCAGCTGACAAGCTTTGGTTCTCCCCACCACAGACACCCTGTGAAGTAGGCGGGGCTGTGGGAGCTCAGAAGAGGGCTGTGACTCGCCCAAGGTCACCCAGCTGACTTCATGAAATAGTGTGGAATCAAACCCAGTATTCCCAGATAAGAGTCCGGCTCCCTAACCAGTAGATTAAACAGGCTCACAGTCTGACTCCTCAACCACATAGCCAGGTGGCAAAGGTGCCTGTGCTATTCCATTTCTATCAGCTGTGTGACTTCCGTGCAAGAGCTACCAGGAGATTGGTTGGGCTTCTTTGATCATGTGCATCAGATCAAAGGGTGTATGCATCAGGCAATTCAGGCTTCAAAGGAGCCCAACCAATGTGCAGCCCTGTGGGAATGCTGCCTTACTTGGAAATAAGGCACTCCTTTAAGTCTGAATAAACATGCTTTAGATTCCACAGAGCGCTGTCTGTTGTACTGAAATTTGGTGTTGGTGGAGAAGAGGAAACACAATAGGAACCAAACTGGCTATTGATCCATAAGTTCAGAGGTATAAAGGGTGTCCAAACTGTGCCACTCTAATCACCACACCACCCCTTGGCTCCCTGCATTTCACTTGTACCACTGTGTGAGGAATGCTCTCAAGGACAGTGTGTTTGCCAAGAGACATGATAAGAAGTCTTCAAAGAAGCTAAACTGGTCTAAACCAGTCAGCTATAGACTTTGCTTCTACTGCGCATGTCAGAGAAAACTGATATGTATTTATTTTCCTTACTCGGAAGGCGTTACCGGGAATATTGTAATTACCGGCCAGGTTTAGGTATATAGATTGTGTGCTGGAAGGGGGAGGTTCGATGTTCGTCTTGGGGGGTTCTGGAAAGCGGACTTCCTATGCCGCAGCATACAAAATTAAAAGGAATCTTTTTCTCTCTGACCCATCTGCTTATTAAGAAACTAATACGAGTAGCATTTGCTGATAGAGCGGCAACTTGTTTTCATAGTGGTTCTGGAATTTTCCTAACAACTGATTCCCAAACTGGGGGCCATGGGAGGGTTTTTGCTGGCAGCTGGGGCCATGAGAAATATCTATGCAAAGGAACAAATCTTTTGTTAAGGTAAGTGAAAATCAAAACAGACACACATCATATTAAAGGGTTTGGGGACCAGTGCATTACACTATTTTGCAGCATCCATTCCAAGCCTTTCAATTGATATGTTCTGGCCATTCTGAAAGCAAAGATGTTGCCTTGTGGCAAACCAGTGCCTCTCAGTCCTACAGAAGCGCCTGTCTTAAGAACGGCTGCGGCAAACATTTATTTGCCTTTCAAACACTGAGGAGAGATCACAACGGCAGTCCAAGGGACAGTCCAGAGATGTGGCAGGTGAGGAGATTCACAGATGGAAAGAGGTCGGATGGCAAAAAGAAAACGACTCTGAGGAACAGCCCAGAACTAAATCGGAGGCCAAAGAGATGTAAATGCTTTTGTCAACAGTGTGCAAGAGCAGTAAAATTCCCACAAAGACCATGAAACCTTTGGGGAACTGACCTTCTTTTGCTTCAGAAAACAGATGTATTGTGTGTTATGAAAGGCGAGGGGATCTTTTGTGAGCCTCAGAATGTTCGGCAAAACGGAGCGCAAGGAACCCTTTGGCCATGCGGGGCTTCATTCCTTTCCTGAAATATCTCCCCAATGGCCGAGACAGGTGTATGTCCAAAGAAGATGCGCGTGGCAACAGGAGAAGATTTTGCCCTCTCTGTTTAATGAAAGCTGAGCCTCCAAAACTAGCAGCGTCGCCAGCATTGCTTGGTGCTCCTGTCACCATCGTTAGCTCCTCTTTCTTCTTGGCACGCCAGGACGGAAAGCACTCCTCAGCTGGTTGGAAGCTGGATGCCGTCTTAGGGCGCTTCCACGTCCTGGAGAGCAAAAAGCGACCACTTTGATACCCAGCGTCTTGCTGGGATAAGCTATGGCAAAAGGAAGGAGGCAATCACAAACGCCCTCCATACAGTTGCCCGGTCAAGCTGCACTGATGGATTTGTGTAGCCAGTCCAAGTTGACCCTTGGCTCAAGGGCACATTGACAAGGGTTGGCATCCTGGCCTAAAAAAAGCATTAGATGCTGGGATGCCCCTAGAAGTCCTGGGCTTCTTTCAAGTCTGGTATATGTCACAATGCCCCTCCTTCCTGTTGTTCTCACTTTCTGAAGGAGGAGAAGGGCTGGCTTTTCTACCCCACTTTTCTCACCCATTCAAGGGGACTCAAAGTGGCTGACAAACCTTCTGTTCTTCTCCCAACAACAGACACCCTGTGAGGTAGGTGGGGCTGTGAGAGCTCAGTACAGAGCTGTGTCTAGCCCTAGGCCACCCAGCTGGCTTCATGTAGAAGTGAGGAATCAAACCCAGCATTCCCAGATAAGGGTCCAGCTCCTTAACCACTAGACCAAACTGGTTCAACGAATTCATGTATTCCAGGTGCTTTTGCCTTCGCATTTCATGCAATCTGAGATCTAAAACATATGTGGGGTGGAAAAATAAATGAACGCTAAGCTGAGCAGCTCCCAAAAAGCAGCAATATTAAGAGTGCACAAAACTCTTTTCTGAATTACTCTGAAAGCCATGTGCTGGCACTCCCCCCATGGGGGTGAGCAGCCACACACCAGGTCTGAAAGAAAGGGGTGGGACCGGATATTGGTTCATTGCGCATTGTGACGACATCAAGGCACAGTGACACAGATTCTAGTGGCCTCGTCTAGGGCAACCCCCTGTCCCTCATGTGGGCGTGCACATCTGTTACGAGTGATTTGAAACGGCTTTGCACACAGCCTGTCTATACTGCTGGCTACATATCAGGAGGCTACTTTTTGTCTATCCATCCAAGCCAGAGGGACAACGGCCGCATCCTACCTCCTCTAAGTCACTTTTGGGTTTCTTTTTAAAAATACATGTTTATGCAACTTGCGATAGTTCTGGGACTGGTCATTCCCCCAGTCACAGGCAAACAGAGCAGACCTGACAAAGGATGGGGGGCAAGAAGGAATCCCTTATTAATAGCGGCTACTTCTGTCCCCCAGTGGTCAAGAGGGTGAAAGGCATGAAAGCACAAATGCCACAGTGAAAACCTTCTCTGAGAAGTCAAGCGTAGGCCCTGCCCAGATGGGGGATATATAGCGTAATTATGGCTGCACTATGGTGAGATTGCCACATGTGTCTATGGCAACTTCACCATCATCCTGCTGTGTTCCCAACTCTTGTCGTAGGCTTTCCTGAAGGAGCTTAACTTGTGGACAGAGGCACAATCGTTGCTGCAGGCAATGAAAAAGATGGCTGCACATGCGCCATGGTGTCAATTGCACCTTCTCAGGTATTTTCACCACTGAAATAGCTGGATGTGTGCATCTCACTCTGTTGGTTCAACAAGCAATTATCCCAGAGGGGTTTTCCTCCAGAATATCCCTCGTTAGTGCAATATTTGGCTGGCATCTGGAACCAGCTGCAATCACCCATCCCGATTAGGGCTGAGCAAATCTGGGTGACCTTGTGCGAATCACAACTCTCTTCTGGCCTCTCACAGCCCCACAGACCTCATGGGGTATCTTTCGTGGGGAAAACAGAAGGTTTGTCAGTTGCTTTGAGTCCCCCTTAAGCCAGTTTGGTCTAGTGGTTAGGGAGCCGGACTCTTATCTGGGAATATTGGTTTGATTCTGTACTCCTCCACAAAGCCATGTGAGTGACCTTGACCTAGTCACAGTTCTCTTCTGAGCTCTCACAGCCCCACCTGCCTCACAGGATGTCTGTTGTTGGGAGAAGAATAGAGAGCCTTGTAAGCCACTTTGGGTCACCTTAAATGGTTGAGAAAAGGCGGGTAGAAAAGCCAACTCTCCTCCTCCTCCTCACCTTTTAGCAGCCATGGAGCAAACTCTGGCACTGTGCAGAGCAGCTATGCTCACTGCTAAACCTGTGCACAAGGCCTCAGACCTGCCCACAGGCCTTGGACTATCTTGTGCACAAATGTTCTTTCTGTATTTGGTTTGTATTGAATCGAATGCAGGAAAATTTGTATTCCTTTGAATAGATCCCTTCGAATGTGGTAGGATTTGTATTTGATACAAATATTCAGTCCCATATTAATCCCACACGAATGCAGGCGGCTCCTATACGAATCCCATACAAAGCTTCCTACGAATGTATCAAAACATTCAGTTTGGATTCGAATATCTGAATATGGGCAAATTGGTATGGATTCCAAATGTGACAAATATCCGTACACATTTCTAGCCTCGTTCTGAGGTCTCAAAGGGCCCTGTGTTGCCCAATTTTCAATACCACGAATAGGATTCTGGATTAGACATGTCTGGGCACCCTGAGCATGTTTGCTCATAAGATAATGTGCAGCAGAAGGGGGGGGGGAGGCTTACTTAATTGGCAGATGATGTTCAGTGGCACAGGCAGGGTGGCATGTCTGGAAGAGGAGCTAACAAGGGGTCGGAATGATAGATGGCCCAGGCGCTGAATTAAACGGGAACAAATTTCTTGGGCTAATTAAGGCTTGTTAAAACTGTTTTGAGTCAGTGAAACAAAAAAGTTTCTTTTTATATATTTTTTCTTTTTAAAAAAGGGCCGAAAGGCGGTAGAGAGGCGGCGGGGGGGGGGGGGGGAGAACCCTTAGGTGCCACAGTAGCAACTCTGAAACAATGGCAACTTCAGGATTTTCATCAGGGAAATGGTGAAATAATTGACGCTGGTGTAATAAATGTATCGCTAGCCTCCCCGGGCGCATTGTGCGCCTGGTGACGAATGAAAATGTTTCAAGCCTCCCTCAAGGCCCGCCGGGCGCTCCCCCGTCAGGTTGACAAAGGGGGAGACGACAGGCGGTTAAATCTATCAGGGGACGGTCAATTTTGTTTGAAAACAGTCCTCTGCGGCCCCCATACACACCCCAACAAAGCGGCGAGCGAGCCTTCCTTTATTCAGTCAATCTCGCTTTCCCGGGATGGCTAGAACTCAACTTTCTCCTCCTTGCAGGCCAGCTCCCAAAAGGAGGGGTGGGGAGAGAGGGAGAGCGGCAGATATTCTGCATGGAGAGTTTAAAAGAAGAAGAAGAAAAGGCAGAAGGAGGAGAAGGAGGAGAAGAAAAGTCCAGTGCAGAATGGGGGGGACGGGACATTAAAGTGAGAGGTGTCTGGCCTGCAAGAAGGAAAGCCACAAAGAATGTCCCCCTTCTCTTGATTGATCATTTAATTTCCTCCTGAACCCTATTGGGGATTGGGGGGAGGGGGTGCCCCTGGAGGTGCCCCCCCTCGCCGCCTGATGATGTCACAGATGGCTCAGGAAAGCCGCGCTCAGCATGGTGCCTACATACTTTACTCCCCCCATTGTCCGCCAAGTTTAAAAAGAAGGGGGGAAACACAAAAGCAGTTGGAAAACATGCTTAATAACTAATTCCAAATAATTTCCCAAAGAGACAGAGGGCTTTTGGGCTGAGAGTGGGGAGACCAGAATGGGGTGGGGGCCGCACAGGGGGGAATCAGCTGCCCCCGAGGCGCCTTTGGGCATTTGGACAGGAGTCGCCCTGGATGCCTCCTGTCCTCCTTGAGGGGAGCCGCTTTCCCTCCCCCCCACTCCTTCCTTCCCCCACAGGCAGCGGCGTCTCCCCTCTGGCGCCCTTTCCTCCTCTCCGGAATGCTGCCGGGCCTGCTCCTCCTGGCCTTTGCTTCCCTCCCTTGGCTATGGGCGGCTCAGAGGTGCCAGTGCCGCTGCACCTGCCTGGCAGAGCCGGGGAAGGAGGGGGCCCCGCTGGTGCCAAGGCAGCGGGGCCGGCAGATGTGGCCACACCAGCCGCCACTTGGGCACAGGCACAGGCTACGAGGTAAGAGAACATTTCTTTTCAAGCCAGCCTCCCACGGCCCAGGTGCCATCCAGGAGACCTTAAACCTCGGCGTCCTCCTGAGCTCTCGGGGAGCCAAGGAGCATGGCAATGGGAGGAAAGGCAAGGGCAGCTGTGGGCGAAGGGGCAAAGTGGAGAGTTCTTTGGTCAATGTGCGTTCCTGAGAATTGGGCAGTTCCTGGGCATGTTTATAGTGAGGCAGTTTGGTCTAGTGGTTAGGGAGACGGACTCGGTTTGATTCGCTGTCCTCCACGAAGCCAGCTGGGTGACCTTGGGCTAGTCACAGCTCTTTTTCTGAGCTCTCACAGCCCCACCTGCCTCACAGGTGTTCTCTTCTGGGGAGAAGAACAGGAGGTTTGTCGGCCACTTTGAGTCCCCTTAAATGGGTGAGAAAAGCAGGGTGGAAAAGCCAACTCTTGTTTTTCTTCTATTAATGTGCAACCCCTTTGCGCTGAGGTCTGGGAAAGAACGGAGTGCAAGGAGGATGCTGTATGAGGAAACAGGAAAACACTGCAATCTTATTGTGCCACCCACGTTCCCGTGTGTCAATGGTTGTTTGTTTGTTTGTTTTTTGCAGCATGCGTGGGGAAATATAAGTCCTTTGCAGTAGACCCAGTGGGTTATTTCTGAACTCAGTGCAGACTTTGCCCCAGTTCACCTGTAGTTTGGTTTTGTCTGACGAGGCTGTGAGGCTGTGGAAGCAGATGCAAGCGTCCACCACCACTAGCATTTCCTGTGATGCGTCGCAGCACAGCCCACTATGGGAAAGTGCAAACTGAACATACTCTTTCCTGTTGCTAAAACTTAGGAAGCTAGGATGGGAAGATAAATAATGGGACGCTTACTAAATTGCTGTTGAATCACCTGGAGGCTCAGAAAAATAAGGGAGACCATAATGCTGAGAACCTGATTCATGGATGTGTCTGATGGAAAAAGGCAGGAAATATCGGGCAGGCAAGGAAAACCAGCATTCAGGATGAACTACCAACATTAGGGCTCTAGGGAAGAAACTGGGTTGCCCCAATCCGTTCCCATTAGGTCCTCCAGGAGAGATCTTCCTGGTGAACTGTTGCCCGAGCCAGTGGGATGAATGCCATATCTAAAAAAAAAAAAGTGTATTTGTATAAGTGACAGGTCAAAGTGCTGTATAATTTCTCCACTCAAAAAGTCATGATGACCGAGGAATTATTTGTAGCAACGAATTGCAATATTGCCTATTCATTTCTTACATTCCTAGACTGAAGGCTAAAGAGGAATGCCAGTGCTGTTTTTCAAAATGAAGACCCTCTTACAAAAAAGGAGGACTTTGCTTCCAAATGTCTCTGGTGGAAATAGTGACTAGGAAATGCAGAAAGGGAATAGCGGAGCGGGGTCTTTCACGCTTTTCTTTACTATGACCTTCCTACAGTCAACCCGTTCTGATTTGAGGTCCAGCGAAGCAACAGCTGTATGCTTTTCTTCTTTTTTCCTTGGATTCCCAGGCTCTTTGCAGTGTGGGTGTTACTGATTTCAACCACATTAAATTAATTTCATAGAATTAATGTCGTATCCGTTTATCAATCTCCGTGAAGTGGAAACTTGCAGAGAGGAACTGGTGGTCAGCAGAAAAGGCTGATTCCAGTTGAAACTTGACTTTAGAAATGTCCCAAAGGCATTTTCACTCACAGTGGATCAAAGCATGGAACCTCCTTGCCACACACAGACACAGACACACACACACACGTTCTGACACAATCTCCCTTTAGTAACACCGGAGTGGCAGTCAGACCTTGCTAAAGTAGTCCATCTTATTGAGAAGCCAGAATGAAAAGGCGCTAATCCAATATGTGATCGCCTTTCTGCAGTGTGTTAGGAACTGAGCAGTGGGGCACTCTGGGACCCGCAGGTAGAAGTCAGGGTCAGGGGCTCAGATATTGGGAGGTTTGCCTGGAGGTTAATGCTAGCAGAGTTGCAAGGTGGAAATGTCCAGGGCGGGAGTTGAGCTGGGAAGTGCAAGAAATACTCACAGTAGGGAGAGGAACAAACCAAAGCATTGAAAAAAGCAGCAGCAGCAGCAGAGAGAGAGACCCAGAATGCCCTTCCTAAGAATGAGAAGGTAGTGAGGAATGGTGCACCAAACACTAAGAACTTTCTACTCAAGGGTAGGAGAGTCAGATCAGACAAGGGGAAACATTTCTTCAGCCAGAGGGACATCAGGTGATGGAATCGGCTGCCAGAAGAGGTGGTGACAGCAACCAGCCTAGATGGCTTTAAGGAAGGGTTGGATAAATGTATGGATGACAGATGTATCAATGGCTACTAGAATGGATGCCTAAGTACATCCTTCAGGCTGTGGAGACAAGCAGGATGCTTCTAAGCAGGATTTGAGAGCAGGAGAAGGTTTGCCCATGTCTCTGCTTGAGATGCCCCTGGAGAATCGGTGGCCACTGTGTGAGACAGGATGCTGGACTAGACAGCTTGTGGCTTGATCCAGCAGAGCTTCTCTTAGGTTCTTATGTAAGCAGGAAGCTGGCATTTCAGGCCAGGTAGAATTCATTGAACAACTCAGAAACAACCCTGGATGTGGGCCATTCACAGAGCTCAGAAGCATGATGCCAGGCTCTGTGCATCCTGTGGGTTGCTCTTTACCCTGCTGCCTGTTTGCTCAGTGGTCGATGGAATGGCTGGTGCCATCCAAAAGCGAACTGATGGACCTCCACCTGTAAGCAAGAGATTTTCACTGGCTGCCTTAAGGCTACTAGTTAGATCTGAAGAGCTTAATCTACTCCTTTTCGTCATTGTCAAGAGCATCTGTACTTTGACTTTCGCAAGCATTTTGAAAATATGGGATCTCAGGTGACCTCTAGTGCTAACTCCACAATGCCATCTATTGGGCCCTTGACCAAACTACATGCCAGAACAATTTGTTACAATATTGCATTTCTTTTTAAGTATGCCTAGATACAGGCATCGCATTAGGAACTCCTTAGGCAAGAACACATGAACCTAAGAGGAGCCCTACTGGATGAGGCCACAGCCCATCTAGTCCAGCATCCTGTTCCACACAGTGCCCCCCCAATTGCCCATGGGCATCTCAAGCAGAGACAACGGCAAACCTTCTCCTGCTCTCGAATCCCAGCAAATGGCCTTAGAAGCATCCTGCTTGTCTCCACAGCCTGAAGGATGTACTTAGGCATCCATTCTAGTAGCCATTGGTACACCTGTCTTCTATGAATTTGTCTAACCCTTCCCTAAAGCCATCTTAGGCTGGTTGCTGTCATCACCTCTTCTGGCAGCCAATTCCATAGACCAATGACCCTCTGGGTGAAGAAATCCTTCCCCTTGTTGGATCTGGCTCTCCTACCCATTAGCTTCATAGATGCCCCTGGTTCTAATGTTGTGTGATAGAGAAAATAATGTTTCTCTCTCCACCTTTTCTATACCATGCAAAATTTTATATACTTCAATCAGGTCCCCTCTTAAACGCCCTCTCTCTAGACTGAAGAGCCCTAGACGTTGCAGCCTGATTTCGTAAGGGAGGTGTTCCAGCCCCTGAATCATTCTGGTTGCCCTTTTCTGCACCTTTTCCAGTTCCACAATGTCCTTTTTGAGCTGTGATGACCAGAATTGTACACAATATTCCAAATGTGGCCTCACCATAGATCTATATGCTTGGATGCCGTTGTGAGCGGGGCGTGATCAGTTGCTCACCCATGCTCACCCATGCCCGTCTCACGATTCTATGATCAATTGCCACTCCCGGGGATCGGAGGTCCGATAACGGCATGGGTGAGCAATCGATCATGGCTGCCATCACCACCATGCCTGTGCGGACCCAGCATTTGCTGGCTAGCAAACCCAGGGAACCGGACTCGCAGAGTGAATGCTTGCGCCGCTGGATGCTTCAGGTAAGCTTTTGGTAACCCTTGGTTAAGGTTTGGAGTATGAAATTGTGCTGCCCCCCTCATTAACCATTAGTGAACTTCTGGTGAGGCAGGCAGGCACGCTTGGAGGCTGTAGCAGCCTAGTTGATGTGCGTATGCCCTTCCCCAGACGTTCACTACTTCTTCACTACCGGCCTAAGTGTGAATAGGCCTCTGGTTCTAGTGAAAGGGGAAATCAGTATTGACTGAAAATGTGCTTTAACAGAATGATGGCTCCAATGCAATGAAACACCTGCCGGTTGACTCAAGCCTTTGATATATTCCTGCTGACTGTATCACCTTGAGTCACCCATGCCTGGATGGTGCAGGTTCTCCCTCCCCTCTCCCATCCACCTTGCCTACAGACTAGTGTCTAGTTTGTAGGGCTCTTGGATTAGTTTAACTGACACCCCCCCCCCCCAATTCCAGGCATGACGGTGGCTTCCGATCTTTGTCCTAGACGGCCGGCTGCTTTTTATGGTTTTCTTCTTTGGAAGCTTGAGTTGTTGCTCTTGAGAATGTTTCTTATTTAGGTTTATCATTCCCTGTGCTTCCGGACACGGCTGCTGTGCAACATCCTGCTATTGTCCAGGGTTTGTTTCTGTCCTTGGCAAACGCTGCCTATTCAAGTATTTCAAATGACATCAAGGTGCATGAAAAACAGCCTTTCCCAGTGCTCACATTCAGAGATCCTCAAGCAAGTAGCCCGACTGAGCGTGGAGCAAATAGATCCCACAGTGGACCCAACACCTCTATAGTGCAAGAGCGCTGCTTGCCACGCATGAAAAACCGAGGTCAAGAGAGTCACAGGAGCTCAATATGGTGGTGTAAGACGCCTGATCACCACATCCACACTGTTGCATTTCTATTATTATTCACACACATAGCTGCCTATGTCGGGGCCTATTCGTATTACCGCTCATAGTGGAGGATTAGGGAACTTCTGGGGAAGGCCATCCACACCTCGAGGAGGCTCTTACAGCCTCCAGGTGCCCCCTGCCTGCCCAAAGGTTCCCTAGTCATGCACTAGGTGTGGAGCATGAAATCGTGCTCTCACACTTGTACTAACCTTAACTAATTACTTACCGGGTGCATCCAGCCAGGGAGCATTCACGACCGCGACTGTACAGAGCATCAGTGTTATAGTGTTGTGATGGTGATGCTGCTGACACGCATGCAGTCATGCAGGGTGCTGTAGCCAAAATGGTGGTGCCCTGAAGAGGACCGCCCCCCGCCCCCCAATTGAATCAAGGTATTTGATCACGGGCGTGGGGAATGGCTAACGTTGACTAGCATTCCAAGCGTGAGCGTTAGTCAACATTGGTTCATCATGCTCCTTTCCCGTCCAGCGGATGGGGAAAGAATTGCGAAATCACCCTGGGATTATGGTGGGGTTGGTTTAGATACATGTGGTAACCCCACCATAGTGGCCACTGGGCTGGCACTGTATTCCCACAGTCTGGATGGAGCCTTAGTCTATGAAAGCTTATGCAAAGAACTTCTTTCCCTCTGTTAGCCCCCAAGGTGAACTGCCTGGAGAACGGCAAAAGGGAGTCCCAGACTACTGTTGAATGGGGGGGGGGGGGTGAGTGCAGGTTGGGGAAGTTCCAATCTTCCAGTGGGTCAACAGCGCTGTGGAAAGTTTTTGTGACGGTAGGGCTAGGCTGAGCAAGGCTTTCCCTGCCAAAATGCCCCTTTGGGTTTCTAGTTGCACAATGAACCAGGGGAAAAATTGCAGAATAATTTGGTCTATTAAAATAAAAAAGGCAAAAATTGAGCAGATACATAAAATAGCAAAAAAGATACAAGTTCAAAATAGTTTAAGCAAAGAAAAAACTTTCTCCATGCAGAACATGGGATTCAACATCATAGTTCCATAATAGTTCCAGAGCATCTGGGTTAAGGGAACAAAAGGTCAGCCAACATAGAATAGAAGATGAATATCCATATGCTAATACAAGCATGACTATATCCTAAATCATGAATACATGACATGTTACACATTAGCCAATACAATGCCTATAAACTCAGGTCTTCCTGGAAGTTGAGTGAATTACCCCTCCCATTAGGTAACATGAATAGTTGCACATCCTCTCTTTGCCACCCAATTAGTGTTATCTAATTCGGGAATAAGTTACCAGGTGCAACCTTTTTGTGGACCATACTGCTCCAAGGTTAGCATGCCTTTCTTCTTCAAGACTTAACATCACAGGGCCTTAATTTTCACCTGAGAAGATTTTTACTTCTGATGTCAACCCTCTAAGGCCAAGCATGGAGTAGTGAGGCTCTTCCATTACAGTTTGGACCACTGAAGTAATGTGGACCAACCACACATCCTTTTAAAGAGGGATCAGTGTAGTGGTGTGTTAGTGTGCCTGAACACCAGCCCAGGCTTAAGGGGAGCACAGCTATTGGAATGAGTGCAGAACAGCGTTTTGCACACCTTTAGCAGCCTAGTCCACCAATGATGGGTCAGTGGTTCCTCAGAGTCCGCAATGTATTATTGAAGTCTTTCAGAATTTGCTGTAAACAAGGTCCTCTTCAGAATACCACTAATGCCTTCACTCCCCCCTTTTCCCAAGAACACAACCTCTCTTTGCATTTTTTTTTGTTTTTTGAAAATAACTGTCTAGAATGTGCTATTAAACTGTGAAAAGGCCTTTTGCTTGCCTGAATGGAGAACGAAGAGACACAGCTATGGAAACTTGTAGCCTCCGTCTGTGTATGTGAGGAAAGGACAAAGTGGGCATAATTGGAGGAAGAGCCGCCAGGAATTAAAACACAGAGAGAAAATCTTGTGGAATGCAACGTGATTGTTTCTGCGCTGGAGGAAGCAATGCTCCAGCCCGCCTGTGAAAAGGAGGAAACCAGAAAGAAAGCCAAAATGTTTTACACTTTCATAAAAATAATAATAAAACTATGAGAACATCAGACCTTTAAACAGTCGTAGCTTTAAGCTCCAAGGAGTGGACATAGTTGACTCCACACCCACCCTCTTGCATATCCTGTGAGCAGTCCAGGAATATACGGCAGGACACAACAGGGACAGAGAGAGTTGGAGCGATGAAGCATTTGGAGTTGATAAGCTCATGCGCGGCCCACTGTGCATGTGTGTTCAGGCAGAAGGAGAAGACGCTGTTGTAGGAGAAGGAGGGAAAGCAGGCATTTGTAGGACTTCCCAGGCTGGGCAGCATGACATGGACAATGCACACTGTGCTACGGAAGATCTTGATCTGGACAGGGCTTCTGCTGTTAGAAGGTGAGTCCTGGGCATCTTTGTCTTTTAAGGTCGACCCCAACCTGCGGTTTGGAAGGCTAAATGCAGCCTAACCTGAAACGCCTCCACTTTGGTCTAGTGCTTAAGGAGCCGCACTCTTAACTGGGAACCACCAGGTTTGATTCCGCACTCCTCCATGAAGCCCACTGGGTGACCTTAGGCTAGTCACAGCTCTCTTTCTCAGGTATCACAGCCCCACCTACCTCACAGGGTGTTCTGTTGTGGGGAGAAGAATAGAACAGCTTTGTCGGCCACTTTGAGTCCCCTTGAATGGGTGAGAAAAGTGGGGTAGAAAAGCCAGCTCTTCTTCTTCCTCCATGAAGCTAGCTGGGTGGCCTTGGGCTAGTCACAGCTCTCTTCTAAGCTCTCACAGCGCCACCCACCTCACAGGGTGTCTGTTGTGGTGAGAAGAACAGAAAGCTTTGTCAGCCCCTTTGAATCCCCTTGAATGGGTGAGAAAGGTGGGGTAGAAAAGCCAACTCTTCTTCTTCTTCTTCTTCTTCTTCTTCTTCTTCTTCTTCTTCTTCTTCAAGTATACAGAAATAATGTCTGAATGGTAGGGAAAATAACTTTTCAGGTTCCCTCCCCTGAACCCCCGCAAGGAGCAGGGGAATTACATTAAAAATAGTCTGCGTGTTTGCAGAGGCATCGATTCTACTACATCTGGCTTTCCTCTCTCATATATTGTGTTTGCATTGCAGCCTTAGCTTGGGGTCCTAAACTTACACTATTTGGCTGTATTGGGAACAGATATCCTGGGATATATCTTTAAATTGAGCTTCTAAAATATTTTCCTACTGGGTGATTAGGGACAGAGATTCCATTCATCGCAGCTGTAGGTTGGGGACTTTCTGTCACCTCCAAGGGGACAATATGAGGAAGTTTTGCTCAGGAAGTTCCATGGTAATGGCCACAGATTGCAACAACAGCTGCGGCGGGACGCTTAGAGGGCGTAGATAGGCAGAGTGCGGCTCTACTTAGCTTAAATTTGGGGGGATAGGGGTGGCCTTCACCCCATGGAATCTGGGAAATTTAAATTTTATTCCCTAGCAGGGAGTCTGGAAAATGCACACCTGCTGTTAAGAGAAAATGAATTTGGAGATTTAGCACACCAATCCTAAATGTGCCTACTCAGAGTTAATTCAAATTGAATTGCCATTGTCAACCGTGTTGAGGATTTGGACACATTTCCCAATACAGAGCTGATACCACTGTGGAGTTATGATTTTTTTTGCTTTTTTGTCAGATTCAGGGCCTTAATTGATTGTAGTTTTAGTTTACATGGTTTTATAATCGTCTGCATTTTCCTGTAAATCACAGATGATAACACTTGGTCATTCTCTCTCCAAGAACTATCATAAAATCATTTCCTGCTCCTACCCAGTATCAAATTCATAGATTAAGCTCTGTGCCCCCCATGATGCTTTAATAGCAACAACAAAACAACAACAATCATCGTCATCGTCCACTATGCACTGCATCCACATAGCGACAGACTTTACCTGCCCAGAAAATCAGGCAGCAGAGGACTTCTGCAAGTGAGGCAAACAGGTGAAGAAGAAAAAACACTAACAGATTATGTGAAAGACATGGAAGAACCAGCTCTGCTGGAGGTCAACAAAGGAAGCGGCTCCAAGTGCGAAAACCAAAAAATGAATACTGTAGAAGTACAATGCAGAGTAGAACTGAAGACTGGCAAAAGAAGGCACTCCACGGACAGTTCCTAGAGAAAATTGAAGGCAAAATCGACAAGGAGAAGACTGGTGCTTGGGAAGTGCCCGCCTAGTGATATAATACGAAATCCAGCATAGTGATCTTGTTTGCTGTGTGTAACTGCTGTTTTTACACAATAATAATAATAGTAATAATAATAAATAAATGAACAAGAGCAGACAAAAAGACAAGCTGAGATTTTCTGACGCTTTCCCTTTTCTTGCCCTCTTAGGTTCCAGATCTCGCTCAGAAGAGTTTCCCCCCAAAATTACCGACCACCCTTCGGATCTTGTGTTGCGCAGAGACCAACCTGCCACCTTGAATTGCCGTGCCGTCGGGAACCCGATACCTGTGATTGAGTGGTACCGCAACGGGGAGTATGTGAAAACGAGCAAAGACGACCGAGTTTCCCAGCCCACCCTGCTGCCAGATGGGTCCCTCTTTTTCCTCCACGTCAGTCAGAAGAAAGGGAAATCCGATGAAGGGGTGTATACCTGTCTGGCCAGAAACCACCTGGGCGTGGCCACTAGCAAGAATGCTTCCCTTTACGTGGAAGGTAAGACATTTGGACTGTGTCCATATAATAGATCTATGATGAGCCAGTTTGGCCTAGTGGTGAAGGAGCCGGACTCTTATCTGAGAATATTGGCTTTGATTCCACCCTCCTCCACAAAGCCAGCTGGGTGACCTTGGGCTAGCCACAGCTCTCTTCTGAGCTCTCACAGTGCCACCTGCCTCACAGGGTTTCTGTGGTGAAGAGAAGAACAGAAGGTCTGTCAGCTGCTTTGAGTCCTCTTAAATGGGTGAGAAAACATGACGGATGGCAAATTAGGGTGAACACAAAGTCTTTTTCCTGTGCATTAGTTGTTGCCTGGAAGTTGATCCATGCAGGGTGGAAGTGAGGGGGCAGATGGGTGACAATCTTCCTGACTGACCTCTGACCTGGACTCTATGACAGAGGGATGTTCTCACCAGCTTCTTGTTACCGAAAAGGGCCCCTTCTGGGCAAACCTGGAGCTGGCTAGATAAGTCTCCCATTGAAGTCCTTTAGGAAAGCCATCTCTAGTACCAGGAAATGCAGTAGCAGGATTGTTGGCTGTTCTATGTCATCAAGCACTTTTCTCTGATGCTTCCATTGTCCTTTCTCTGGCCAAACCTGCCATTGGACCCCCTTTACTTTTGGACCATCCTGAGAAAACAGAATAACGCCGATAATAAATTCACCATTTATCTGCAAATGGAAGGTCACAAGCACGGACTTCAGACCACAGGGCTACTTGTCTTTTCCCTTTATCAGCTGCTAAATTTGTTTACTTATTTATTCATTCATTCACACGGTACCCAATGGGCCCACACTGCCGTGTCCGCTGCACTGAATTTCCCAAGGTGCCGCTAGAATGCTGAATGCCATATTAATGTCCCTGGACGTCAGCAACCTCTCCACCTTTGCACTCACCGCGTCTCTCTAGTCTTGGGCAGCGCCGTGCTAATTATTGGTGCAATTAGAATCCTCTTTAATATGCAGGCTCAGCGATTCTCCAATTAACACATCATTAGTGATCAGACACCACTGTACTCCCGTGGCCAGATATGAAGACTCTTCGTGATGGGTGTCTGGCAGCTATTAATATTCATACAATCAAAGACAGTTTGGGAGGCAGCTTTGGAGAGCAGCGCTGAATTAAATAAGCTGCCTGGACCTTCCTTCGAGGGCCACACTTGTAAACTGTCTTCCTCTCTGGATGCTGGCTTTGCTAGTCGAGTGCAACACAGGCAGGGCTTAGAGCTTTATACTAGGGTCCAGGCGTTCTCAAGTTCAAGCCTTACTTGATCATAAAAGGTCTCCAGGTGATCCTCGACCAATTACTGCTTCTTAGCCTAGTCTAGTTCACAGAGTGAAGGCGAAATGGTGAGGAGAAGGAAATTTGTGCTGTTTGGACATCTTTGGGAGGAAGATGAGCTATAAATGCTGCAAATAATAAAGTTGTTGTTGGGTAGCATTGTGTTGGGGCCAACCTCTGGCCCCCATACCTGTTTGGGGGCAAAATAAGGCAGTTGCGTACCTGTGGTGGTAGCAATTGTGCTCTTCCAGGTATTTTGCACTGTGTGTGTGTGTCAATGGCTGTTTCCACACTTACCTCCTTAAATCCGGATTAAGCTGATCCGTAACGTCAGGACACGTTCCTCACCAAATCGAGCCCACAGAGTTCCAGATTGCCACAGAGACACCATGTGTTCACATGGGGTGTTTAGCACCCAATTGTAAAAGGTGCTAAACAGGGCCAGCATGTGGCTGCCATGACATGCCTCCTGAGACCCTGATTAGGCCTGAGAAGGAAGTTCCTGGTTGGCCACATATGTGTCACTCAGGGGTCACTTCTGCTAGGCCCGCCCCTGGATGCCGTCCAGCCAGCAGGCATGCGGAACTGCGCTCTGCAAACTGGTCTTTGTGGGGGAAGACCGAATTGAAGACACCATTAAAGGGGTCCTCTAGTAATTCAGAACTAAGGGCCTGAAGACCCCATTACGAGTGGACAACGTGTTCTTCATGAAGTCCTCATGGGGTCTTCCATGTGGAAGGTAAGTGGCGGTTCTCTTCCTAATGGGGTGTTTAGGCTCCGTGCAGAAACGCCCAGTAAAACGTGCCCAGACAGCACCAGTCCTCACTCTGTCTAGCCAACAAGTGATAATTCCAGAGGGGCCAAGTGTCTACAAGTGTCGTTCATTTTACTGACAACTAGTATGAAATGCTTCAGGAAGCCCAAAATCCTACTGGTGATTTAGACATCTGTCCAGAAACAATTCAACCTGGGCTTTCTCTGATGCTGAGATCCTCTTGCCTAAAGCATGCAAGCTGTTTGGTGCCTTTGGGTGCTGTTTCGGCTCGCATGGGCCAGGTCTGGGACCGAGAACACTCCCAGCCCATCCCCATGTCATTCCCAGCAACATGGGCCAGGTATGGGTTGCAAACCGTGCCAAATCCTGGCATAGGGGAGCAACACCACCTACTCTCCACCCCCTCTCTCCTCATTGGAAGCCGAATTTACATCAGCCCAGCCCTGTGCCGCATCCCCCCCTCACTTGGTGGCACTGAAAGCCAGGACTGGGCTGGGAGACACCAAAAAAAGAAAAAAATTGACAATCAGGGAAACAAGGGTTGAAAATCTTTGGAAAATCAAGCCATTATCCAACCTGCCTTGGCAATCGGGAAATGAGGTTGGAATTATTTCCGTGGAAAATGCACAAAAATTAAGCCACCATCCAGCCTGCCTTGGCAATCAGAATTCTAAAATGTCAGCGGCTGCGATTGTCAATGCACAGGGCAGGAACAGCAAGCACACCCGACCTCCCAATGACGTGAGCACCAACCTCCTCCCCGTTAGCCCACGATTGTCCCCATGCGTGGGATCAGCTCGCTAACCAATGCGTTCCAGACTTGTATTTTCAGATATCACATCTGGCCCTCTTCTGGCACGGTTTGGGAGGATTTGGCACACTTTTCACGGGCCAAATCCAAAATGCATGGGGACACCCCTTGCCGATCCCGCGTTCGGAACCGTGCCAAACATGCATGGGGACATGGCCTAATAGTCTTATTCCTTCTTTCTTCCTTGTGGAAGTGGAATGTTTTCTGTTTGTTTCTTTCTTTCAAGGCATATGGGAGGCGTATGGGGTGGGGAACATTTTGGAAACAATAAGGCAAAAAGAGAAGTCTAAAAATACTACACACAAACATCCTCATGTTTCATCTTTGCAGACTGTTGCTAGAAAGTCCTTGACTCATCTCCTGGCGCTTTGATTGTATCACAGGAGAAGCACATCCTCAGGAAAGCAGGCAGCAAGGAAATAGGGCTCCCTGCTGAACTTTCTGTAGTCTCGGTTCTGATTCTGTTCCGAATTCAGGTTGTCAAGGTGACAGTCATCTAGATCAGGGATTCCCAGAGTGGTCCAGGTGGACCCCCAGGGGTCCATGGGAGACTCGACAAGGGTCTACATTGGCATGAAAAAAAGGGGGGTTCACAAGTTGTAAGTGGGGGTCCACGAAAATTTATCTGGTTTCGATAGTAAAGAACAAAAATGTTGGCTTGGCTTTACCTATCATTGTAGGCAGATAATATTTTAAGAAGGTCAGCAACTGTTACTTGTAAAAACTTGCATATTCAATATTCAGAACCACTCCAAATTTAGGGTTGGAACTCAGCCGTGATGCAAATTTCCATCATTAGATCTAATCTTCACATTTTTTGATGAGTTTTGGGAATAAGGTAGAAATGCAGCAGCAGGGGGTCCACCGAAATCAGTAAAATTTTGAAAGTGGTCTATGAGAAAAAAAAAGTTTGGGAACCTCTGATCTAGATGGAGCAGAAGATGAGGCAAGAAAAGTGGCCTTCTAAATATAGCCCCATCTTTCCTCATCACATGTGCCGATGGCCAGTAGTTTAGATGATTGCAAAAGTGAGTGGGGCAAAAAAGGGACCATTATTCTACCTGTAATTAACAATTTGATCCTTAATGCAGCACACCTGAGAACACAGGTAACAGTGGAAGAGGAAGAGAATGATTTCCTTCCTAGGCCATTTGCAGTGATGGTGGCGACCACTAGAGCTGCTGGTGGAGAAAGCAATGAAGTCAACAGGAAGTGGCTGTGAAAGTCAGAACAGGAAGAACTAACTGACGAGACACTGAAAAGTGGCACCTCATTGGATTCCATTGAGCATTAACCAGTTAGGCAGGCGCTAGGGAACTTTGGGGCTGCCTTAGTCCCAGCAGGCCTGAATAGCATCAACAGCCATATGGAGAGAGGGAGGAAGGACCTTGAAGGATTTATTTATTTATTTATATCCCGCCCTTCACCAGATGGTCCCAGGGCGGGTTACCAGGTGCCCTCTCCTGGCAGGTCTATATTCTGTGGGAGTGACTATAGCTGAGTGTCCACAAGTGAACTGAGATCTGCTTATTTTCTGGTCTTATCCACCTTTGTTTGTATAAAATCATTAAAATCAAACATATCAGATTAATATTCTCAGAGCTTATTTTCTTAATAATTTGTTTGTAGTACATTCTTTGTATTTATAACAGTTTTAAGGCCTTTCGTTTCCTGAATCAAATTTGCACTACTTATAGCACAGAAATCTCCTAACTGTACTGTGGAGGAAAATGACAAAAAGAGTTCCAGAGTTAAAGAGGTTAAATATATATATATATATATATAAATAATAATCCATCCAGCTGTTGCTAAGGACTTTTAAAACACTCCGCTGAAATCAATGGGGCACGCTTTGCTCTTGAAACCATGAAGCGGCTGTTTCACAGAAACTAAATTTTATATATTATAAGGTCTGATCTATGATCTTGGTTCCTGGTTTTACTGCTTTATCGTTTTAAGGATTTTAAACTTTATTGCCGCCAATTGTTCCTTCTCTCTCCCTCTCTCCATCCTCCCACAGCTTCTTGCAAAGATCATAAAACACACATAGTGATACAAGAATGTGTGGAAAGCAACTGTTCAAAGTGATACAGAATAAAGGCAAACCCTGGCAGAACTAAAATGCCAGGGGTATTTTGTTTCCAAAAGGAAAACTGGGCACCTAATTATTTTGGTAACTTATTCCACAGTGCTGTTCCCAAGAGTTTTCTTGTCATTACTACGTTTCAGATATTTTACTCTCTTTGGGCTTTTCTGCATGCAGAACTTCTGCATTTATCTGCTCCTTATGCTGAGAATTATTTTAAACAATGACCAGCTTCAATACTGCCCTCTGCTGGTGCAGTTCGGTCTTGCCTTACAAGAGCTGAGCCACAAGCTAAGGCCATGATCACACCTGGCTGAACTAGGTTGTCCCATTAAGCAAAAAACATGAAGCCATCCTAGTCCTGTTCACACCCAATCCCCAATGATCAGTCCTCAGATTGTCCTCAGTTTGGGCTGCTATGCCCACATTTTTTGTTATCTCCCTGAGTCTCCTTTACATGACTCTTTGGTTCACCACCCCTATTGATTACAGCAACACCACCTGCAGTCCAATAGGATAAAGTTCTGTCAATCAATAGTGGCAATGGGGTGTGTTTGGAGTTGTGTAGTGCTGATGGCAAACTCGGTGCTCACACAGAGTACTGTTGGGTGAGGGGACTGTGCCCCCAAGCAGATGCAGCGGAGGCATACCCCAGCCAGCAAACATCTCCACCTCCACAGCCATTCCGGTAGGAAAAGGAGAGGCGGTGATCTGCCCTTTTCCCTGAAGCTGCTGAAGAACTTCTCAATCCCTCAATTCAAGGCAGTATCCAAATGGAGGACTTCTCCATTACACCAATGCTCACTTCTTCACTGTCTATCAAACCCATCTTGCACCCAAAGGTCTGAGTTAAGGCTACGTGTCTTTCCCTGTAGCTCTGCAAGAGGAATTTCGGCTTCAACCCAGCAGCACAGAAGTGACAGAGGGGGATCAGCTGCTGTTAGAGTGTGCGCCCCCTAGAGGACACCCGGAGCCTTCCATCTCCTGGAAGAAGAATGGGATCTCCATAAGTGATGAAAATGGTCATTATGAGGTAAACCATGAATTCAATTAATAATAGTAAAAAATTAAATTCAGTACAGATATTTGCGGTTGTTGTCGTTGTCAGTTGTGGTCCTGTTCTCTTCGTCAGCCCAGAATCTTGGCCTTGCTGGTTGTGGCACTATTGAGAATGTCTGAGGTGGCTGAAATCAGTTGAGCCAGTTGGTCAGCAACTCCTGTGGTCTTAGGAAGCACTAAAATCAAGCCACAGGGCTCTGTTTTCTCCAGAGTTTTTAGATATAGTTCTCCAACCCTTATTTCCCCATAGGTGCCACGATTTAATATTTTCAGATTAGAAAGTCATGGGATTTGTCCCCCAAGAACCAAAACAATGAGCAATGAAATACTATTATGCTATTATTTCCTTTAAAATGGTGGTTTCTAGGAACCTGGCTGGGTGAGTACTTACCAGTATCCCATAGCGTGATAGAACTGGAACGGATCTTGAACCATCAGTCATCTGCTTAGTGCTGGACATCAGGCTGAAAAGCACTGGTGGGATTATTTGATGGCTTAAAAAATAAACTTGGGCAAATTCACAGAAGACCCTGGCTGACACCCTGATGGTTAAATGGCATCTTCTAGAGCGGGTGGCGTGTGCTAGGTCCAGCAACAAAACTTATGCTGCTCCAACATTGTTGTTCTTGTGTTTTTCTTCTCCAGATCTCCAGTACTAGACTTCTTGTTGCCCATGCGTTGAAGAGTGATTCGGGTGCCTATGTCTGCATTGCTTCCAATCAAGCAGGAGAGAGAACAAGCAGAGTTGCCCTGGTCTCTGTCTTGGGTAAGGAAGTCATTGCTGGGCAGACATCCTGGTACTAGGACCCCAGAAGATTCTCACCCCCAAAATTGCAACTTTAGGATCAACTGTGAGAGCGGAAAATAGCCTATCTGTGAGTTTTACCTGAGGGTACAAAGATACTCATTAAGACAACTGAGAACATAAGAACCTATGAGGAGTTCTGCTGGATCAGGCCACAGCCCATCTAGTCCAGCACCCGTCCCACACAGTGGCCCATCGATTGCCAATGGGCATCACAAGCAGAGACAAGGGCAAACCTTCTCCTGCTCTCAAATCCCAGCAAGTGGCCTTAGTGACCCCCTGCTTGTGCCCCCAGCCTGTTGTGGTTTGAAGCCACTAAGTTGGGGCTGAAGCTTGGTGGCTTCATAATGCATCCAGGCCCTAAATATATCTTCTGCAGGACTTGCTCTTAGGTGTGGTGTGTTAGCAGAGTCCTTTTTAGAAATAACAGGGCTTTCGTGCATCCAGCTTGATTTTTATTCAGCATTTAAGGTGCATCAGCTTTGCAGGATCCATCCTTGGGAAGTCAAGGGAAGGGGGTTCTTAGGAAGGCATGGTTGGAGGAAGAGGCAAGCGAGCTTCTGGAACAGGGATGCTCAACTGCAGCCCTCCAGGTGTCCCCAAAGTGCAACGTCCAGCAATCCATGCCAGATCCAATTGGGGTGGGACCAGAATGTTGGGTGCTATAATTCAGCAACTCCTGGGGGGCTGCAGCTGAATATCTGTTTTGAACGTGCAGTTGATTCCAAACCCCAGGGCTGCCAAACATTTCCAATATTACAGTAAGACTGAGTACCTTTGATTGCAACACCCTCTTTCCTGGTTCCAGAAAAGCCAAAATTCACTCGGCGGCCTAACGATGTCGTGGCCAGACAAGGAAGCAATGTCCAGTTTGTCTGTGGGGTTCACGGAGACCCCAAACCCACTGTCTGGTGGCAGAAGGAAAATGGAGAGCTTCCCCCTGGACGGTAAGGACGCTTATTTTATTCTTAGGGTTTATTTCCCCCCTTTTCTTAGGTTTCATCCACACACAGGGCTCAAACAGGGATTGGTATCGAATCGATTGTAAGAGAATTCATATTCGTTCAAATAGATCTTCTTCAAATGTGGTAGGATTTTGGTTGATACAAATGTATTTGTACAAATTTGTACAAATATCCGATATGAACACATACATATTCAATACGTGTCCAATATGTATCCCGTAACGTATCCACTCTAAAAGTGTCAAATCTGCCCTGAATCCACTTTGAATCTGCTCTCAAACCATTTTGAATGCACACTGGATCCATCCCACCTCCCTGTTTCACAGATGTTCTAAAGCATTCATATAAATGCGAAGGTCAATGTACAAATGTCGTAACATTCATTTTATATGAATGTCCAAATTCATACAAATATTGAATGTAGTGTCTTAGCAGTGGTAGCCTGTGGACACTAATGTTTCCCTCTTATTTCTAATCCACATTGGAAGTGTGCTTTATGACCTTCGTGTGGATGAGAGAGTCCAGAATGTGGATGCTGTCAACTCTAGGCCACCTTTAAGCTATTTTTTTAATGCAGATGGATGCGACCTTGCTGAAGCCATGCTATATCATGGCCTCCGAAAGCAAAGGGTGAAGATTTGGTCTTATTTCTTAGACTTTGTCCTTTGATGACTTGGCTATCATCAGTCAGACCACCAGATTCAAGGCCCACCTTTGTGGTCAAGGATCACACCCCAAAAGTAGGGAGATGTAGCTACCACAACATCTGGCGCTGGCCAGAACTGTTCCTGGACATCGGCACGTGCATGGCTTTGGAGCCAATGATGGCTGGAGCATCAGCAGCAGGCAATATGCCAGATCCTGCAAGGAAAGGTGCACCCTTCCAGAGCAGACATGCTGATCAGTTTCTGGATCTGGAAACCACCATTTCATTGGACATTTGCCACCTCAGAATTCAACTTTAGCTGACTTATTTGCAAGCCACCAGTGGGGTGAGACACTAGCTATCGGCACTTGAACACATCTTCACTTGGTTCCATTTCTGGCAAGTTGTGTTGCATACATTTTGTTAGGAGATGCAGTTGTTACCTCTGTCTCCATCACTCTGCACCAGTTCAGTTCTGGCGGTGCAAAGATGCACAAAAATATGTAATGCACAGCATGGCCACAACATTATGGCTGGCTTCTCCAACAGTTGGCTTTCCATTGGTGGTGATACCTTGCCTCATGTTGACAGAGAACCATACTATGAAAGAACCAGGTTTGTGAGGGTAGTTCTCACATTTTATATGGGATTTGAAAAACAAAAAAGGATAAAGAGTGGATCTAGCAACGAATGGCAGTAGAATGTGCAATTTTGGGGTTGGTCTTCTTCTAGAATGTATCTCAGAACAGGGGCCAACTGTCTGCATGTGGACAACAGATCTCTGTCCCGAGATATATTCTGGAACAAGGCCAAGTGCAGAAAGGGCTCCTGCCTGTTCCAAAATGCAGGTATTTTGATGTAGAGGGAAACCTCAGAGATGACAAAGTTCTGTATCTGCCTGCTAAGGTATGAAATAAGCCAAGAAAACACTCTTCAGCTTCTCCACCTAATGGCCAACGATGCCGGGAAATACATCTGTACTGCTCGCAACCAAGCGGACACCATTGTGGCAAAGGCAACTCTAGTGGTGCAGGGTAAGTGAGGCCTTAGCAGGAGGCTACAGACGCCTTCACCCTGGCTGTGCCACAGGACCACCAGGGCACGGCATATCTTTGGATGCTCTTCCTCACCTGTGTGCTGCTGGTCTTGCCGCCATGCATCGATGAGCCACTGGCTAACTTCTCAGCCTGCTGCACCTCCTTCAGCAAGTGGTGTTGGATGGAGGAATGAAGGACATTCAGGGGAGGGTTGCCCACTGCAAGGATTCTGCCTGATATTTCTCCAGACTGCAGGCTGACTGGTTCTGCTGCCTGAGATTAAAACTTGGCTGCTGTTTTGCAGCTTCTATCTACAGCAAACAAACCAGCAGACAGCCCCCCCCCCGCCCCCGTAGAAGCCACCAGCATGAGTTGACATATGTCCTTTCTAGTGGGGCCAATGGTTGCTGCAAGACAAACACATCAAACCCAGGTGCGAGGAAAGGGATGCAGCAGAAAGACTGAGCTCACTTGCCCTCCAGGATGACGGAAGATATGTTTACCCACAATCCACTCTGGCTTTCCTTTTGGGCTTTAGATCCCCGGGACACTGGCCAGAAGGGGAAGGACTACCTAGATGATGCCCATCAGGAACTGAGAGATGTCCAGGTTTCCCTGATGAATGCAACGGCTCTTCCCTCTGCCATGGGCGCCTACTTGCACTGGAAGGTAAATCAGTGAAGATGATATGTAACAAAGCCACACTGGGCGCGTTCCCATCTACCGTATATGCAGATTATTCTGGTCCGGGTTCTGGTCCAGGTTTGAGTTTCTGGCTGGGAACAGCACCAAGCGCGCACTGGGCTGTTCCCATGAACAGACCCAGAAGTGCGAAAAAGCACACAAGTGCTTTTTTTAAAATGGTGCAGCGCAGCGGTTTTTCTCAAAAGGAGAGGACAGGAGCTGCCGCCACTGCCAGGCTCGGATGTTGCCAGCCGCCCTCCCCCCTCTACTCGGCCAAGCCGCAGCTCATGGTAGGGAGCCCCCCCCCTTTCCTCCTTCTCCTCTTTGCCCGCCCAAGCTGAAGGCTGATCATGCAGACAGTTTGGTTTAAAGTTTAAAACAGAAGGAAAAACCCACCTTTCCCATGAGGGTGAAAATGCCTGTCTCAGAAGGCTTTAAGCCTCTTACTGGCAAGAAAAATCCTGTTTAACCAGGGGTTCCCCCCCCCCCAGGATTTCTGCAGGACGGTGCTCAGAAAATAGGGTGAAAAGAAGTGAAATGGGAACGGGGCTTGCTGGATTCAGATTACTGGCCAATCTAATGGGAACCCTGGATGCCGAGTTCCATCCCAGTCGACATTTTAGTGCCTATGGGAACACGGCCATTGAGTGGAACGCTGATGGTGGCTTGTGCTGGGGTAGATTGAGGCTATGGGGTAGAAGGTGAGGCAACCACAATAAACTGGTTGCGTGTATCTGAACAAGTAGGGCTCATGACAGGTGAGACACTGTAAGATTGAAGTTCTTTGAGAGCCAACATGGACATTGACCCTATCAAACCTAGTGGAATATATGCTAGTCAAGTCTGAATAGGAGTGAAATGGAGGGTGGAGGCCATTCATGGGTCCTGCATATTGTGTGTTGCTGACCACATTGACCTTATGGCTTGGCCGTGGCTGAGGTCCCCATTAAGATGGCCACCTTCTGTTAGTATCAAATCACCCAGAATCTGCACTCTATTTTGGGGCAGTTGTGACTTACCTCCAAGGCTGGACTCCATCCTTGGAAGTGGCCATTTTCTAAAGTAGGATGACCCTTTTTGAAAAGGCCTTGCTGCCCTTGGGCATCCCTGCTGATGCCATATGAACTGATGGCAGAGACTCAAGAGTTATAGAGTTATAGAGTTGGAAGGGACCTACAGAGTTACCAAGTCCAACTCCCTGCTCAATGAAGGATTCCCTAAACCATCTCAGACAGATGTAGGTCCAGCCTCTACTTGAAGACCTCCAGTGAAGGAGAACCCACCACCTCCCGTGGCAACCTATTCCATTGACTGATCGCCCTCACTGTCAGGAAGTCACAGGTAGTCCCTCTTATAAAGTCTGAAATGCTCGTTGGTGCCTCTTTTCTGAAATATTTAAACCATACTTTGCTCTCCTGTCTTGAAGGTTGTACCCTCTTCTAAGCACTTGGAAGTTTACATCATTTTCTATCGGTCCCTCCTGCCTGTGAACTCAAGTTGGGCAGAATGGAACGTCACCAAGGACCACCACACTGTGGTTCCGAGGCTGAAGAGAGGCTACAAGTATGAGTTCACGGTGCAGCCATGTATGGAGAAGATCTGTGGCTCAGAGAGCAACAGAAGACAACTCTGGATCCCAGAAGAAGGTATAGAAAATCTCTTGCCACGCAATATGTCTTAGACGTAGTCGGGGGAAAGCACCTCTGAGGTGGCTTAGATACTGTTGGGAAGTGGGATTGTCCCCACACCAGCACACCCTTCTTTCTCTCAGGAACATTCTACTGCTTTAAACAGAATGAAGAGTTAGATTCAGTGATAAGCGCCTGATGAAAAGTCTCTTGTGAGAAGCTGAATTGGACGCTGTGACAGGCCCCAGAGAACAGAAAGGAGCTACAGCGCTTCTTAGATTTTGCCAACTTATACTGAAGGTTCATTCCAAGCTCTCAAGTTCTTTCAGCCCCTCTAAGAGATATGCCAGGCATGGAGGGCTCCGTGTGGTGTGAAGGAATCCTTTCACCTGGAACGCTTGAGGTTGTAGGTTCAAAAACAGGAAACGAAAAGGCATCTGTGCTGGAGAAAAGGCGATTTCCCCCCTCTCGTTCTTAAATTTTGAAAGTTGACCTCACTCTCTCTCTCTCTCCCCCCCTCAGTGCCTGGGGCTGCCCCTGAACGTGTGAGCCTCACCACATTCCAAGATGGGAATGGGACAGCAGTAATCCACTGGGAGCCCCCTCCCCAGAATTTTCACAATGGGGTCATTAATGGCTACCAGGTAAGGAAAAAGACGTAGGGCAGATGAGGAGTTGGCTTTTCTACCCTGCTTTTCTCAGCGATTTAAGGGGCTCAAAGCGGCTGGCATAGCTTTCTATTCTTCTCTCCACAACAACCATCCTGCGAGGCAGGTGGGGCTGTGAGAGCTCAAAGAAAGCTGTGACTGGCCCAAGGTCACCCAGCTGACTTCATGAAGGAGGGCAGAATCAAACCCAGTATTCCCAAATGAGAGTCTGGCTCCCTAACCACTAGACCAAACTGGCGCACTTGTAGCAGATGCTGAGCTGCTTTTGTGCGGGAGCAGAAGGCTTAATGGAAGCATGGTGAAGTCAAGTGGTGTGGCTGTTCTCCAGGGCATTTATGTCCCAGGACTAAGCAACTCAAGGAGAGGATATGTACAACCGTCCCTCCTCCCCCCGCATACACTTTGCTGGCTGTATGGTCGCCTACATTATATTTGGGGTTGCTTCTGCATTTCCCTTATGGATCAATACTGAATATTTCTTTCTCTTTTTTGGTCTCTTCTTATGCGCCTAGGTCTGGTTCCTCCACAATGAAACCCACCATGGTTCTAACAGAACAGTGGATGGAAAAACACACCGTCTAGAAGTGTCGGGACTATCTAGTCAGCTAAAATATTGCGTCCAGGTAGCAGCAATCAATGGAGCAGGAATTGGAATGGCCAGTTACCCTGTATGCAGCGCTGCAGGTGAGAGATCATCTTCTCCTGGAATCTGACTCTGCCAGGCTCTCTCCCCTTTGCCAGCATCCTGGCTCCTTCACAAAAGCCACAGGCCTAACCCTGAAAATATCTCAGCATTGCAGCATTCCTGAGTGTGCGCAAAAGCAAAGAGAGCCTTGAATCACCTTCTAGTCTATAGGAAGGACTAGAAACAATGGGGTGAAACTGCAGGGGAAAAGATTTAGTTTAGATGTTAGGAAAAAATTTCTAACAGTAAGAGTGATCAACCAGTGGAACAGGCTGCCACGGGAGGTGGTTGGTTCCCCTTCGATGGAGGTCTTCAAGCAGAGACTGGACAGCCATCTGTCTGAGATGGTTTAGGAGAACCTGCCTTGAGCAGGGGGTTGGACTCGATGACCCAGGAGGTCCCCTCCAACTCTACCATTCTATGATTCTATGATTCTATGACAAAGAAAGTGGAGTCATTCAGGCAATCTTACTAGGCAAAAACAAAGAAAGAGAAGAAGACAAAAAATATTAAATGGAAAGGGAAAAAGAAGAAGAAGAGTTGGCTTTTCTATCCCGCTTTTTTCACCCATTTAAGGGGACTCAAAGCATCTGACAAAGCTTTTCTATTCTTCTCCCCTCAACAGACACCATGCGAGATAGGTGAGGCTGTGATAGCTCAGAAGTGAGCTGTAACTAGCCCAAGGTCACCCAGCTGGCTTCCTGGGGCAGGGCGGAATCAAACCCGCTATTCCCAGATAAGAGTCCGGCTCCCTGACCACTAGACCAAACTGGCTGTGGGCTAGAGGAAAGAGAGGGTCAAATGAAGTGACGTGGTCTCCTTGAAAGAGCTCATGTGCAACAGTGGCAGCATCAATAGAGCACATCAGTCACTAAATCCTGAAGAGCAACTCACATATAAGCCGCACCAGATATTATTTGTCATACTTTCTGTTCTGTTGAAAAAATGCCAGTTCATAGATCGACAGAGCAGGTATGAGTTCTTCCTGTAGTTGTAAATGTCTGTAGCTCAGGCTTGGCGTGGTACATCAAGGGATTTCTCTGCGCTGAAATGTCCTTCTTCAGACGTTTCTTTGGGCGATCCTACTATTGCCTGTGAGCACTTAGGTGGAAGGAAGCTGATCAACACCCCACTGACCTGGAACGACGAGCACTTCAGCTGGGTAAAGGAACACCAAGGAACACCAGCAAAGGAGCCGTCCAGGGAAAGATGGACCCGTCCTCTCAGGAGGGAAAGCTACTACCAGGGAAAAGCTCTTGCTCAAGGAAACAAGGAGGATCTACTATCGAGGAAAGTCATGGCAAAGAACAGTTTCTTACCCATTAGTCGGCCATTGGCACTGATGGCCTTACCCAACCTGGTAGGAAAATTCCTGCAGAAGGAACATTCAGCTCAGAACTTCCACGAGGCACCATCAGCCTCATCTCCTTCTGTATAATAAGCATGCGATAGACACCATTTTAATGTTTCCTTCAGGTAATGAAATGACTTGGGCTTGCTTTGAACGCCTTCTCCCATACCAGCCTGCTGTGCCCTAAGATCTGGAGGGGAGGCCCTCTTGGTTGCCACACCACCCTCAGCAGCAAAAGGGGCAGGCACCCGGGAGGGGGCCTTCTCCATGATGGCCCCTAAGCTATGGAATAGTCTCCTCCTTGAGGTGTGTCTATCACCTTCACTCTACACGTTTAGGAAGGCAATGAAGATGCACCTCCTTGCCCTGGCCTTTGGTTAAATGGGGAGACGCTTTTCCCTTCCCATTTGCAGATGCTATTGTTTTGATACATACTGTTATTGTTTTAATGTTTTATTTGAAAGGTTTTACTTGCCAGAGACTTCCAGGTATAGGGTGGGATAAAAATGTAAACAAACAAATAAATAATGAGGGGGGTTCTTGAAAAGCCCCGCTCTGATCCTCTGCCAACGTTTATCGTGGAATTCGAAGCCCAAATCCACCCTCGGAATGGGGCCGTTTACCCCTGTTAGCTTTAAGGGTGTCCCTGATTCTCAGCATTGCATGTCGTCCTTTCCCAGATCCTTTGGTGGACAAGATGGCCAAGAGCAACGACTTTGCATCCGGCAACTTCATCCTGGATGTGCTGCGCCAGCCGATTTTCATTGCCAGCGTGGGCTCGGCGCTCTGGATCATGCTGATGGTGCTGGCGGTGTATGTTTGCCAGCAGCAAGCGAGGCAGTACCGCCGGGAGAGGCACTACACCTTTGGGGAAGGTGAGAGGCGCAGCTTTCAGGGGCAGCTGAGCCGTAGCCAAAGACAGATGACGGAAAGGGGCCTCAGTCCCTTAGTGGGGAAGGTGAAAACATGGCACAGGGTGGTTTTGGCAGGGCATTAAAGGCAGAGACTGTCTTGGCCTGATTCTAGCAGGGGTTATTCCCTGATAGGCTTCTTAGTTGTCTTCTTTGAAAAGCAACCAGGGGGCAGAAGAGTCAGATCAGACAAGGGGAAGGATTTCTTCACCCAGAGGGTCACTGAAAGAAAACAGCTTGTCGCTTTGTTGCTGTATTCTCTTGCTCTGAAAGTGGACTGAAGCCGGAATAAACCTTAAGTGTTTAATGTTGCAGCACTGACATTGCTTACCTATTCTTCGAACCTGGGACATCCCGGAATAAAGCCCTCCTGGGGTTACTTCACTTTGCCCAGACTTAGGTCAATAGCCTGCATTTTAGCATAAATCCCGGGAATCTCTTCTGTATTCCAGAATTACATCCACAACACCATGATCACATCTGCCAAATCAAAGACTATTCTGAAATCATTACAGGTTTTTGACCCTGTTTGGATGTAGCTTCATTCTCATGCAGGTTTGATATGAGTTACTGCGTGTAAAATGGATGATAACTCAAGGTTACCTTGTTGGACTAATCTTGTCTTCCCTCCCCAGGTCTGTACAGGAATGCAAGTGATGACACCATCATCAAGCACAGGTCAGTTACATCCTCCTGGAGGCCTTTATTTTGTACTAAATTCACACAGTGATCCAATGTCCCAAAGCCTAAGTTGGACCACCCAGGCCCAAGTGCAAGAAAAGGGAGTTTTCATTCTAAATAACTGTAGCATCATAAAATAACAGCATCCAAGGGCATGAAGTCGTTTGCCATGGTCATCTTCTGGGGATCGAACCAGTGACCTTCTGCTTTCCAGGCCATTTGGTCTAGCACTGATCTATAGCCACTCCCAGCCTCCATGGGCCCCTCTGTGCAGTTCCCTTGGCAGAAGTGGTTTACCTTTGCCTGTTTCTGGGGAGAGACCGGGGATCAAACCAGCAGCCCTCTGCTTTCCAGACAATTTGCTCCACTGCTAAGCTACAACTACTCCCAGTTTGGTCTAGTGCTTAGGGTGCCTGACTCTTATCTGAGAATACTGGGTTTGATTCCACACTCCTCCATGAAGCCAGCTGGGTGACCTTGGGTAAGTCACAGCTCCCTTCATGAACATGCCCTGGTATCAGGTGAGGACTTCACAACACAGAGACTTCTCTACCTTGTTCATCCTGTAGGCTCCAAAGGCTATTAGCATACAAATCTACTGCTAAAGTTCTATTTTGGCCACTAGATGTATCACAGGTTGCTGGCAAACAGGCCTCCTTAGATGTTTTGGGCTATAACTCCCATCAATCTGTGGCGCCATGTTAATGAAAGTTGATCAAGAAGAAGAAGAAGAGTTGGCTTTTCTACCCCATTTTTCTCACCCATTTAAGGGGCTGACACCCATTTAAGTGGCTGACAAAGCTTTTCTATTCTTCTCCCCACAACAGAACACCCTGTGAGGTAGGTGGGGCTGTAAGAGCTCAGAAGAGAGCTGTGACTAGCCCAGGGTCACCCAGGTGGCTTCATGGGGGAGGGAGGAATCGAACCCGGTATTCCCAGATAAGAGTCCAGCTCCCTAACCACTAGACCAAACTGGCTCACAAGACCAATGTATGAAAACACATTTCATATTATATTATACTTTTATTATATCAGAATAGATTCCAGTGGTTCCCCATGGCTTTCAAACACATGGAAATCATCAGACTCCAAGACTTACAGCACCAACAGCAGCTTGAGTAGTCAGCTCCTATGGGCGGATTCCAAAGAGAACCCACAAACCCACAAACCCAGTAAGTGCTGGTAGCTTGTTTTCTCCCTGGCAAAGAACTGGACGAAAATTTATCAAAATGAACCATCTCCATTCTCTGAGAGTGAAGTTGGTTGGCTTTGTACAGGTACACTCTGGAGACAGTTTAGCAAAGTCATCAAGGGTGAATTCCCATTACAAGCTTAAAAGGTTTCGAAATGGTTTCGATCCTCGCAGTCCCCACGTCAGGTTGGCTTAACACGCTTTCCGCATGTTAAATCACCAGAAAGCGTTGTAAATGTTGACAGTCATTTCAACAGGTCTCGCTCTGGTTCATGCATTTGAAACATTTTACATTTCTTACTGTGGGAACCGTACCGTTTTAGTGGGATGAGAATGCATGTTTAGGGTTTCCCTCCCCCAATAGCTTGCTTCCAAAGATAGTGATTTTACTGTAAAAATCCACCCCTTACAGCAGCCGCTACACTGTAGCAATCTACCCACTTCACACCTGATAACAATGTTGCAATTTTGTGCAATTCTGAAAGTTCTGACCTTTAGAAAGGGAAAAGAAGTCTGTTGAAGTCTGTTTCAATGTGTGTGAAACTGGCACAGGTGGGAAGAAACTGGATGCATCTAATTGGCTCTTCACACTCCTTCCTTCCTTCCTTCCTTCCCTCCCAGCAATGCCATTTGAAAGGCAGAGCCAAGGATCCAACATACAAACAGTCCCTCTGGTGACTGATAGCAGCAGCCTATATGGGGCATTCCGAGTGGATCTTCCAGTGAAGGACCTGAAGACCTTCTCTGGCTCTAACCTATCCAGCCCCAGTCTTCATATTGTGGAAGTGGCACAAAGCGGTGAGCAGAGGGCCGTGCCTAGCTACAGCCAGCATCCAGGAGTGCCCACCACCAACACCAGGGGAGGAGTCAGAACAGAGTTATGGAAGGCAGCTCATCCTGCTGCCTCCCCCTCACCTGTGATGGTCCAGGAGACCTGGGATAAAGCCATCAAGAAAGGTAAGTCCCTGGACAAGGTTTGCTGGCTTGTTTCCCCCCTCTGGAAGGATTCCTAAGTTTTCAGCTTTTCCATAGTGCTTAGCAATGTCCTAGAAAGCAGAGGAACTGAGAAGAGAAACTTCATTTGCGGGAATTTTGCTCCAGGCAAACAGCCTGATTTATTTTTCCAAGGCAGTGCATAGCACAGGCATTTTACTTCTCTGCTTCACCTCTGCCCTCTACTTCAATTTACAACCTTTATTTATAATTTTGGGAAAAGTCATCCTGTCTGTGACATTTAAAGGTTGCAAAGGTATGCATTTAGACGCTCTCTCTTTCCCTTCCAGCTCAATAGAGTAATACATTGGAAGCCACACCTGCTTAAAGTCCCTCTTTAAAGCCAGTGATGGTGTAGCTCTCCTGCCCTCTATTCTAAATGGTAACCCTAACAATGGGCCTTAACTACAGAAGAGAAGCCCTGCTGGATCAGGCCGAGGCCCATCCAACTCAGCATCCTGTCTCACCAATTCCTTCTGGACATTCTCAAGCCGAAGATAAGGGCAAAACCTTCATCCGCTTCCATCTCCCTGAAAAAGGTCTTTGGAGGCCTCCTGCCCGTCTCCCCAGTCTGGAGAATGTACATTCTAGTAGCCACTGATACACCTGTCCTCCATGTATTTGTCTAACCCTTTCTTAGAGCCATCTAGGCTGGTTGCTGTTATCAGCCCTTCTGGCAGGAAATTCCACAGACCGATCACCCTCTGGGTGACACTTCCCCTTGTCGGTTCTCACCCTCCTGCCCTGTTGATCCTAGCTCTCCTGCCTTTAGCTAGTCTGCAAAGTTCACGCTGGCTGCCAACACTCCTGTGAAGCTGCAAAATCTGCAGGCATTTTTATCAGTCTTTGCAAAAGCACTGGCCTCCCTAATTCCTTACAAGGGGTGGTGCAACCAGGAGGGCCTCCCGTGTAGATCTTAAGGCATGGACAGGTCGATATGGAAGGTATTCCTTTAGATATTTGAGGCCAAGTCACTCAGGGCCTGATAAGTTAAGGTTAACACCTTGAACTGGGCTCAGTAGCCCAAAGATGCTCATTAGGTAGTTGAGACTGCCCGAGGCAGACAGCCATAGGGTAGAAGGCTGGCAAAAGCATAGGGTGGGTGGAAGGCATTGTCCTCTGGGAACCCTTCAAACACAGAACCTCTCTCTGCCAATGCACCTTCACTGTGAATCAAAATGAAATGGGAACCTGTCTGTAATTGGCTCCAGAGGCTTCATGTGCCAGGCAGAGGCCAAAGGCGTGCAGGACAGGTCGCAGCAGGCGGCGTCCTGGGTTGTTTCCCAGCAACCCATCAGAGACGGTGTTTCTGCCCACATTGCTTCTGGCAATTAGTAGCGTCAGCAAACAAATTAGGTTTTCTATTAGATCCCACAAAGTCAAAGCATTCAATTTGTACTTGCACTCTGAGGATAATTCAATTAGGGCCTCCCAAGAGCTTTTTTCCTCGCTGGAGGGGGAGGCGCAGTGGTGGGCTGACTGGGGAATTTTCTTCACACACGTCCCCCAAAGTTGTGTGTGACTTTCAGATGCAGGCCGGTGGAAATGCCTCCTTTCCAGCCACTGAAATGCAAGTCTCTGCCTTCCCCTCTGTGAGACCTTTGCTTCCACTGAGCAGGGTGTTTACTGTACCTCCATCCACACTCAGAGGAAGTAAAGACTAGGAGCCTCCCTTTCGCAGACTGGTGTGGTCCAAGGGAAATCCCACCTCCAAGGGGTGCCGGGACTCCTGATATCTCACCAGGTTGCAGAAATAAGTCACCTGGGCCACTTGGCAATTTAATCTGGTTTTAACTCAGATTAACCTGAATTCTAGTTTGTTTTTTTTATTTTTTTTTTGTGTTTTTTTTTTTGCATTCCCACTGTTGCATTATAATGCGGACTCACTCTCCATTCTTCAGTGCCCAGCAGGAAAAAAACCCTCCCCTCTCTCCTCCCCTCAGCGGAACGCCCTTCCCATGCAGTCAGCAACTGGACACCATCATAACCTGCCTTCATCAGGGCGGACAATTCAAACCTCACCCTCTGCATAAGCTTGTCCCCACCTCAGATCATGGAGTCCTTTGGCAGCAGTTTTTGTTCATCACTTCTCCCCCTACTGCAGCACAGCTTCTTTCTTATGTTAACAAGGCAGTAGAAGATTAATGATCACTTTCCCTTCTGATAAGGGTGTGCTATATTGGTAGATCAGAGCAATGCGAAATGGCAGGGAGTGAGGCAAAAGGGGTTGATGGAAGGAAGGAGGAAGTAGGCAGCCTTTTACACAAAGCTGACACACTTTGCAAACCCATGACAGAAGCTGCTGACGTATGATTGCTGCCAGTGAGTCCTCCTTATTGAAATCAGGCACTTTCACTTACTCCTGCCCCTGCTACATTTGTCTGAGCTGGTTATATCATTGTGTGCACCTGAGTTACTGCAGGCTCTGTTCATTTTTCACCTCCTTCCTCTCCCCTTTCAGCCAGCAGTAGATTTCCTTAGCCCGTAATGAAGAGCCTGGGGAAGAGGGGACTATGGCAGAGGGAATCACGCCTTCTCATTGGGTCAGGGGAAACTGAGGAGAACACCCCTAAAGCATGGTTCCCTTCCAAAAAACCCTCGCTTGTGTTCCCATTTTGCTAAATAAAGTGGAGTATTTCTCTATCCAGCAGCAAGACCTCTGTTGATTTGAGGATAGATAATCCACGTTTCAGGACCTTTAATAATCAGAAACTGCAGATTCTTTTAAAACTTTGGGAACAGTGAGCACTCAAAATGGTCTCAGAGCTCATCTGTTTGGGAACACACCCCTAGTATGCTTGATGGTCCAGTGTAGCAGCCAATGCAGAATTGCCCTTAGGAACGGAAGGTCCCAGATTCTCATCCTTCCTTGGCTGCTTCCTAAGAATCACACACATTATAGGTACCTTTGACACTGCAAAAGGCTTAGAATATAAAGCAGGCGGTATAACCTCATAGGTTGTTGTATCACAAAATCAGGCAGTTTGGCATACAAGTGTCCACACCGTCTCCTTTCCTTTTCAGAACTGGAACAGATGCACAGCTCACCGGTCCTGCCTTCCCATTTCCCGGTGAACAGGAGCAATAATGGCAGCCAGGCCACCAGCATCAGCCTTGGGAAGCACCCAAGAATCCCTGGTAAGGAAGCAGAGATGTTGCCAAGTGAGAAAGCAGGTCATATGCAATGTGCCGAGAAACCTGGGACAGGATCCAGGATTCTGAAAGCAATTCTGTGAATGAAAGTTCAATGGCGTTTCTACCGATGGGATGCCTTGCCTTTGCCCAGTCCAGGAATGCAACCCAACTTAGTAGAGAGCAGGTTCAGTCAAAGGGGTTGAACTAGGTATTTGTAACATTCGATATTCGTACAAATTTGTACAAATTTAGATCATCAATAAATCTAAGACATCTGTGAAAAGGGAAATTTGCCGGCCCTGCTCCCCCGTAGCCACGGCTGTCCCTAGTCAGATGGGCCATGCCTCTGGACTGGGAAGGCAGAAGGATGCCGACCGATACACCTGTGAAAGGCCTTGGGGCTCAGTTACAATTGGATTGTGCTTCTCTCGTCAAGGCAGGAGAGGGCAGCAGAGCTTCGTGTTAAGCCTGGCCTAAAAGAGCCACCAAGGGATTTTTTGCTAGGTAGGAGAGTTGCCTCCTCTTAAGAACCTAAGGGGAGCCCTGCTGGATCAGGCCACAACCCATCGAGTCCCACATCCCGCCCCACACAGTGGCCTTTATAGGCATCCGGCATGTGTCTCTGAACTGGAGGCAGTACTTAGGCATCCATTCAATATGCCTGTCCTCCATGAATTTGTCTATAAGAACATAAGAAGAATCCTGCTGGATCAGGTCACAGTCCGTCTAGTCCAGCATCCTGTCTCACATGGTGGCCCACCAGTTGCCCATGGGCATCTCAAGCAGAATCAAGGGAAAAGCTTCTCCTGCTCTCCAATCCCAGCAAATGGCCTCAGAGGCCTCCTGCTTGTCCCTCCAGCCTGAGTTGGGGGGAGGGGGCAATTGATCTGCCTTTCTTCATTTTGGCAATGATGCACAGTGGGAGCCCTAATGGAAACTGCAGCTCAAGCATCTGGAGGGCACCAGGACCATTCCTGCACTCGGCCTTATTCTGGAATATATCACAGAATAGAGACCTGCTATCTGCATGCCAGGGCAGACTATGGAAAGCCCCAGGTGAGTCCTGCCATAGTCTGCATTAGCTTGCGGCCAGCAAACCGGTATCCTGAGATATATCCCAGAATCAGGCCAAGAGCAGAAAGTGACTCAGCGCTCTTCTCCTCGGACTTGCCAGGGGCTGAATGGAGGCATGTTTCATGCAGCGCCTGCCAGGACCTTTCTCTATTGGGAAGGAAGCTGAGTCTGCAGTTTCTGCTTCCTCCTCCCATTTACTAGGCATCTATGTTAGAAAGGATCTCGCTGCTCCATCCCAGTTGCTTTGTGCTGCTGCCCCTTTGGCCACCCCTGCCTGCAAAGCATATGCATGAACAGGAAGGGCCTGTCTCTCCTCCCTGGTGTTTATTGGCTAGCGGGGGATATAAATCCTTTGCGCAAACAGCGTGGGATGCCGCAAGCAGGCGGAGGAGATGAACCATATGCCTTGCCGAGGAATTGCCCACGCTCCATCCTTGGGGGGGGGTGACGGGTGGTTGGGGGAATATGGTGGCCCCACTCTGGAAAGTTTGCCTTCAAAGGGCCTCTGTCTCAGAGATAAGCCCCTTTAGGCTGGGTCTGGAGCGTGTGCTTTCAGCTGGCGCTGGGGGTGAAGAGGTGTTCTTGGAGGAGCACCATTGTTTCCGCTGAAGACGTCCCGGTGCCAGACGAGCTTCCAGATGATGAGTGCTGCCTCTCAGAGAGGCGTCTTTGAAGCCCTTTCAAAGGCTTAATGAGGCACTGTCTCTGTCGAGGAGGATTCTCCTTGTAAACCGCACACAGGCCTGCAACACAACTCTCTCTCCCCGGCGGCCCAGGGCCATAAATCCTCCTCCGTTATTCATGAGGTTGTGTGACTAAATTGGACATTTTTCTGGGGAAGGAGGAACTGGAAGCTTTTGGTGGCCCAATGAGTTATGGCAGCAGGGCATGCGCGCACATAGGTGTGCAGGAGGGAGGGAGGGGCAGACAGGCGAAGGCTGTCTCCAGATGTGCAGCAGAAACCCCAGTCCTCCAGGCGCTAGATTGGGAATCCCAGACGTTCCCAATTCGGTCCTGATGTAGGTGGCCCAAAAACCTGCGGCGTCACGTTTGCAGGAAACGTCTAAAAGTGCTGGTCCCTTGGAACTGGAGTGACTTGGGCTTCCAGAAGGCTTCCTGGGAAAGGGAGTAAGATTTACTCCCCATTTGAGGCAAGCAAGTTGCTCGCCTGCGAAAAGAAGTAAAACAACCATCCCGGTGTGGCTTGCACGGGGACGGCTGAGATTCAATCTTGGTCCTGCACCCGGTCCTATGCGAGCCCAATCCACACCCAACGGCTTGCATTGGGACATGGCCTTAGTGTCACATACACATATTCTTGATCTTTGTGCACAACTGTTTGGTGGCCATGTGCAGGACCCAGTCGTGAAGTGGCAACCACCAGTGAGGCCCAAGGAATGCTTGTGTACATCGCACACTGCCCACAGGCAAGAGTTTAGTCACCTATGGCTTTTGTGTATTAAATTAAATTATCAGTGACTGAAACAGAGAACGTATTTTGCTATAGACTAGATTCTGTCCCCTAAATCTTGCTCTTAATTCTAACCCTCACAGGAAATACGTGACATTATGTCTCCAATTCTCTGACAAATGGATGGTGAGGAACTAGAAGGCTTGAGTGGTTGGGGGATTGGTGGGGAATTTAGCTGATTGATAGCTGGAAGTGTGAGCTGCTCCAGATGCATTAGAAGAGGCTAAGCATTTCTTCCTCATATGTTTTTTCATAGGAGTGACAAAAAAGGTGCTGAAGACATACAGCTCCCCGAAGTTCTCACACTGGGGGACCTCACAGAACATGGATGGATGGCTGCCACCTCCCCCACCCCTCCCTCCAGATCTCCAAGTTCCCCAAGATCACAGCATCCCAAAAGAGTAAGATTGTGTCTGGAGGACTTCTGAGGACCTTCCTTCCTTCCTTCCTTCCTTCCTTCCTTCCTTCCTTCCTTCCTTCCTTCCTTCCTTCCTTCCTTCCTTCCTTCCTTCCTTCCTTCCTTTCTCTCTGTGCTGCCTCAAGGTTGGAGAGGCAGGCAGGATGTCTCTAAAGGCCATTTGCGGGGAAATGAGAACAGGTGAAGGTTTTGCCTTAGCCTTCTGCTTGAGATGCCCAGAAGCAACGGTTAGGCCCCTGTGTGAGATGGGATGCTGGACTAGATGGGAGTGGCCTGACCCAGCAGGGCTTCTCTTATGACAGATTCATGGAGGACAAGTGTAAAAATGGCTACTAGAATGGATGCCTGGGTACTGCCTCAAGGCTGGAGAGGCAGGCAACTGCTTGAGATGCCCAGAAGCAATTGGTGGCCCACTGTGTGAGATGGGATGCTGGGCTAGATGGGCTGTGGCCTTACCCAGCAGGGCTCCCTTTATATTCTTTTGCCTCTTGAATAGAGCCCCAGAAGATCCAATGAAAACCATGCTCTCTAGAGGCTGAAGCTACCGGATGTCCCTCAGATTTAGAAATGTTGTATACAGCCCCTGCGTTCCTGATCAGACGTGGCTCAGTTCTTCCATCGCATAGCCCTTGGTACCCTCAGAATTTGCAGAGATCTGTGGACCTATTTCTAATGAAAACCTCCTTTGCCAGACTGGTGTGATTGTCCATGAAACAAAATAGACACAGTATACTTGCTGTCATGCACCGAATCAGCTTTCTGATCTGCAGCACTGGGAGGAAAGGTCTGCTGAAGAGGTCTTTGTTTCATCGGTCATCCATTCAGCTATGGTCCTTTCCACTTACACGAGGCAGAACACCCCCATTTTAAAATTAGCTCTTCATTCGCATCTCTTTCCCGCCCTGCATCAAAAGGTCTCTAGTGATTTATTCTGTTTTTATTGTTAATTTTTTTTAAAAAGTCCTGTAAGAAATTCGGATGGTTGCGTCTGTTGAAGGTTTCTCATCCTTTCACTCTAAAGTTCAGTTTCCCTCTACATGAGTTTGCTCTTTAGGGAGGAAGGAGGGAAGCAGATTTTCAAAAACTTATATCTACTTTTAGTGTGCTATGAACATCTCAGATCATAATGCATTTTGAACGTTATCTGAACTGGTTTGAAGACCAAACTGTGTATGCTGAATTTTCAGAGAGGTAAAAAGCCTGGCTCTGGTTGCATCCAGATATCCAAGACATCCAGGCTTCATTCCAGAATATCCACGTATTGTAGAATAGGTAAACAACATCTGGACGCAGCCCGCAGCCATCTGTAGAAAGGGAACTTGTCCAGTGTTTTCCTCTCCCACTTACTTGACTTTGGAGAAGGAGCCCAGGGCAGTTGTGTCTCTGCTAATTCATCTCCCAGGTGTTCCTGGAGCTTAGAAAAATAGTCTTTGCCAGGATTCTGGTGCTCTGCATCACATCTGCAGGTAGAAGGTTCCCATACGGAGAAAGGAAGGGGGTTGAGCAAACCTTTAAGGGTTCTGCTTGAGATGCCCATGATCCACTGGGCCACTGTGTGGGACAGGATGCTGGACTAGACGGGCAGTGGCCTGATCCAGCAGGGCTCCTCTTCATTCATGGAAGACAGATGCATCAATGGCCACTAGAATGGATGCCCAGTGCCTCCAGGGTGGAGAGACTTTTAGGATACCTCTAAAGGCCATTTCAAGGGAGTCAAGAGAAGGAAGGTTTTGCCTTCATCTTCTGCTTGAGATGCCCATGGTCAATTGGTGGGTCACTGTGTGAGACAGGATGCTGGGCTAGATGGGCTGTGGCCTGATCTACCAGGGTTCCTTTTAGGTTCTTAGGTTGTTTTGTAACCCACACCTGTTGAAACAGGCTCTTCTGTATGCTTTTGAAAGGTGTATCACTCCCATCTTCCTTTGCACATGGGGATCCTACTGTAGACAGGTATGCTAAATCCCTTCCAGAGCTGACAGTGTCAGGGGAATGAATTACAGCCATATCCTCTACCTACTTTGCACTTAAAAAGCTACAAATCATGCTAAGATTCTGTGTGTTTCTGGGAGGGAGAGCATAACACCTAATAGGGCAAGCCGCTGTACAGGTGCTGCGCTATTTAAGTAAATGAACAATTATCATTCCTGGAAGGTAAATCAATCCATTAGTCGAAATATCAGCTGACTCCGTCCTTTTAGCTGCCCCCTGAATTTCACGTTTATGAAGGGGGGGGGGAGAGTTGTCCTTGGATCTGTGCGTGAAATAATTTCATGTCATTTTAAATTTATGGTCAATTACACCATAATTGGCTGCTCCATTGAAAATACATTTTGTTGCAGAGGGGATTGAGGTACAGAGGGAAAGGCTGCGGTACATTTATGTGTCCCTTTGCATCACAGGCGGCGTCTGACGGATGCTCCATGCTCATTGATTCTCTCAGGATGGAGAGGTGGGATGGGATCAGGCTGGGACCCAAATCAACCCCAAAGTCAGTAGCCTGGAGTTATTCCCTTGTATCCAGATCCTGTTGCCCTTTTGCCCTGGTTTTAGCAAGAACCACTGTGAAGGCTGCCTCTCAATCAAGGTAGAGATTTGTATATATATCCTGACTTGGTAGTGTAGTAGCGTGTATTTTACATTTTATATTAAGACTCTGTTAATTCCCTTCCAAGAGGCACACCTTCCATTTACTTTTCCCTACTCTTTGGCTTGATAATAATGTTGCCTCCTTCTTGTGCTGCAGCAGACAGCCCTTCCCCCACTCTGCCTAGCCAGCAGTGGGTTACAGTATCTGTTTAGGATTCAGCCTGTCTTGGCTCACTTTGAAAACAGAGAACACGAAGCTTCTTTAAAATAACCGGAAAACAAGTTTATTGTTTACAATTCAAGTTTCTTCTTAAAGTTGCACTTTGTTACTTTAAATATCAACAGTTAGGTCTTTAGCTTCCTCACTAAGCCTAAAGACTTCAATCCTTTTCAGATCAATGCCAACAGCATAAATAACTTATAACCACTTCAGTTCTTTTACTTTCTAAACACTGTAATTCACTATTAACTCAGGACTCTATTCCCCAGCTTCCCTCAGGACAGCTTAGAGCCCGTTTCTCCCCTTCGTTAACCTCCCAGATTAACGACCCAAGGCAGAGAACCCAGATTATCCCCTCAGGCTCCATTTTATATGGGCCTGGCTGGCTTGCTTCACCCTGATTGGCTGAGCTCCTCCAGCATTCTATTTCACCCCTCCCCTAGGAGTGCTCAACTAGCCCCTCCCTCAGGCTACTTACCCTTGTTAAAAATACACTTTGGCGACACTTAACAGTGTAGACAACGCGTTCTCGCCACACTTTGCATTTTAAACCAAAAATAACTTAATTTTGGGGTTGAGGGGTCCTAGCGGTCTCCACAACTCCTATAATCGCGGGGGGAAATAAATAAATAAAAATAAATATTTTTATTTATTTATTTTTAAAACTACTATGCATCAACCTCAACAAACTCAATCAATTACGTTCCCCTTCTGCCCCCTTAGTCAATCAAAAAGTCACTTTCAGCATTTTCTGCTGTCATCAGTCTGCTGGTCAGTCCTGCTGCATGTTTGTCTCCAGTTCAGCCTGGTGCTGCTTCTGGACAGTCCTGGATCACCCCTGGCTCCATGTGGGTTGACTCCTCACGCATTGGCTGACTCTGGTCATCTGCTGATGATCCTTGCTTGGCACACCTTCCTGCAGCTCCAAGCTCACAAAGCTTCTTTCTCACAAGTAGTATTCTGTGCATAAGCTGCTCATTGCTTCTTTGGTTGAAGGTCTCTCCATGCTTCTTGATTCTTTCTGGACGTGCAAACAGTTCATTAGGTTTAGCCATTGCTGCATCCTCACAGCCAAGCTCAGCCAGCTCCAGTTCATGGCTCAGTCCTTTATCTTTTAGCTGGTCTTCACTATATTTGGCCTCTGTCTGTTCCAGAACCAGCTCTAATTTCTTAACTTGACCTGTCTGCTTTTCAATGGCAACTACTTCAGTGCTTATTTCTGTTGTCTGTGGAGCCTTTGCTCGCGAATCAGTCTCGATTATTTCAGAACGTTCCAAACCTTTCAAAGAGTTCTGGTCAATGCTCTTTTTCAAGTCTGACTCAGATTCCTTGCTTATGTTTTCAGTAGCTATTGGACTTATTGAAAGCTCTGGATACTTGTTGCCATCAGTTTGCATTTCCACTACTTTTCTTTCTGCATCAGCATGGCTTTTATTTACTTTTTCTGGGAATATCTTTTCTTCTCCCACTGCTATAACTGTACTTTCCTTGGAATCTTCAGCTTCACTTTTCTCACCATTGGTTGGCAACTGTTTTTCAGCACCTTGAGTGTTGCTCAGTCCAACCTCTACACTGACCTCATCAATAGAGTCTGGTGGACTACTGTCACTACAAAGGTCACCTTCAGGAAGCACCACTTCTGATTTTAAAACCTTGTCACAAAGTTCAAGCTCCTTAGAAGTCATTAAGTCAACTTGCTTATGTCCAGACAATGGACATAACTCTGGGAGAACTCTGGTTACTGCTCCCACCAAAAGTTCAGTGCTGCTATCCTCACAAACAGCAGTGCCTTGAGTTAAAAGTCTTTTCTCAGTTTTAACATCTTTCTCAATACTATCTTGGAATATGGATTCTACTTCATCTCCAAGTTCCCAGGTTTGCTCTAAGTCATAAGCTACCTGCTGTTCTTTCAACTCCTTTGGTTTAATTCTAACATTCACTTGTTCATCATAAATGTTGTCTGTAAGTTTCTGTCTTAGCCAGCTAGCAAGCTCAAGCCTTTCAACCCACAAATCATGTTTAATTTCTCTCAACATCATTTCTGTTTCGTAACTAAACCTTTTTAGGAAAGTAGCTTGTTCTTTTCTTATCTCTAGCAGGGTCTCCATCTTGTTTTAATGTGTTTATTTGTTTACTTTTAATTTTACAGCAGATTTGCTACTTAACCCTCTTTGTTTACCTCACAAATCTGCCTTTTCCTTTGTGTACTGTGTTGTACACAAGTTAGCAGCTTAGATTAGGTGTTTCTACATATACCTTTAAGCTGTTACCTTGAAACACCTATCGTGGCTGCTTTTTTTTAACAATATAATCAAGTATGGCTTCTACCAGCAATGTCCAGTGGTGTTGCTACCAATTACCCAAATCGTATACCTCGCAACGACCACCTGCTGTTTTCAAGTCAATATCCCTACCTTACCCTAGGTGTTTTACCTCAGGATATTAACTTTACTTGAATTTAAAAGCCAAAATTCAACAACTTTTACTTCATGAAGTTCTTCCAAATACTGGATTACTCGAATCCCACCATCGCTGCCACCAAAATGTGAAGGCTGCCTCTCAATCAAGGTAGAGATTTGTATATATATCCTGACTTGGTAGTGTAGTAGCGTGTATTTTACATTTTATATTAAGACTCTGTTAATTCCCTTCCAAGAGGCACACCTTCCATTTACTTTTCCCTACTCTTTGGCTTGATAATAATGTTGCCTCCTTCTTGTGCTGCAGCAGACAGCCCTTCCCCCACTCTGCCTAGCCAGCAGTGGGTTACAGTATCTGTTTAGGATTCAGCCTGTCTTGGCTCACTTTGAAAACAGAGAACACGAAGCTTCTTTAAAATAACCGGAAAACAAGTTTATTGTTTACAATTCAAGTTTCTTCTTAAAGTTGCACTTTGTTACTTTAAATATCAACAGTTAGGTCTTTAGCTTCCTCACTAAGCCTAAAGACTTCAATCCTTTTCAGATCAATGCCAACAGCATAAATAACTTATAACCACTTCAGTTCTTTTACTTTCTAAACACTGTAATTCACTATTAACTCAGGACTCTATTCCCCAGCTTCCCTCAGGACAGCTTAGAGCCCGTTTCTCCCCTTCGTTAACCTCCCAGATTAACGACCCAAGGCAGAGAACCCAGATTATCCCCTCAGGCTCCATTTTATATGGGCCTGGCTGGCTTGCTTCGCCCTGATTGGCTGAGCTCCTCCAGCATTCTATTTCACCCCTCCCCTAGGAGTGCTCAACTAGCCCCTCCCTCAGGCTACTTACCCTTGTTAAAAATACACTTTGGCGACACTTAACAGTGTAGACAACGCGTTCTCGCCACACTTTGCATTTTAAACCAAAAATAACTTAATTTTGGGGTTGAGGGGTCCTAGCGGTCTCCACAACCACCATTAAAAAAGGCAGAAGAGATGAATGCCAAGTGAGCAAAGTGGTGGAATCATAGAATCCTAGAGTTGGAAGGGTCCTCCAGTCCAACCCCCTGCTCAATGCAGGATTCCCTAAACCATCCCAGACAGATGTCGGTCCAGCCTCTGCTTGAAGACCTCCAGTGAAGGTGAACCCACTGCCTCCCATGGCAACCTATTCCAGCGACTGATTGCCGCACTGTCAGGAAGTTTCTCCTAATATTTAATCTGTATTCACTCCCTGAGATTTAGCTTGGATCTATTTACCTGTGATACAGGACTTTGTTGTGCCTGAATCCTTTCACTTTTTATTTTCCTCTTCCCTTTAGCACCTTCGGCATATGGGCTCTTTTTCCATTTATAAGCCAGAGAAAGGATAAACAATTCCCCCTTCTTCTCTCCCCCTTTCACTTGTCCGCCTGTCTCACACCTTGTCAGAGCAGGAGGAGGTGGGATCCCAAATGCAGGTGGCAGGTGGCAGCCAAAACCGACTGTTGTCACTCACCCAGGAGCGGCAAGTGAAGGAGGTACCTTGTAAGGACCGTCTTGCAAAGAAAGAGGCCCGCTTCTTCACTGAGATCGTTCCCAGGAGCAAAAGACGGACACAGCCTGGTGACTTAGACAACTGGAGCTGAGCAAGCAAAAGGAAGGAGACCCTTGCCCCCTCCCAGGCATTCCCCAGTCATAATGTGGTTTTGGCTATCAGGAGACTGGAGATATCTGGGGGTCATGATGCTTTCATCCCTCTTCTTCAAAATCCACAGACATTGAACATCTGGGGTGAGAGAACACATCGGGAAGTGGGCAAGCAGCTTTCCTTCCACGTTATCCGACTCAGAAAAAATGAATTTGAGTTAGGTAATGCATGAAGAAAATGGCCGTTTGCTGGTGTGTGGACAGAATGTGGAATAAAACTTGGGTGTTGCTGGGTTAGGGTTAGGATTCTGCATCTCTCTAGGCATCATGGACCATTTCTGGATAGGACACAGTAGATTGTTTTGGCTTTCTCATATTTTAGAACACACTGATTTAGGAGTCTGTCCCGAGACCCATTCACACTCCAGCCAGTAGTCAACGTTTAGTGAACTTCTGGTGAAAAGCATCCACACGTGGAGTAGGCTGTTAGAGCCGCCACGCGCCCCCTGCCTCCCCAGAAGTTCACTAATTGTTGATTAGGTGTGGGGCACTAAATCATGCTCCACAACTTTACTGACGTTGACCAGAAACTTACCTGAAGCATCTGGCGGCATGACCATTCACTCTTCTTCTGGTTTCCTGCTGTTGGTCGGCGGGGGAGGTGGTGTCTGCGCAGAAAGGGTCACAGTGGTGGCCATGTTCGATTGTGGGCTTCTTACGTGACCGGATCTCCAATCTCTAGTCATTGAGTCGTGAGATGCTGATTCAGTCACGGGTGTTGATGTGATTGTCCGCAATACGCCCCTGTGCTCGAACGCACCCCTCTCACAACGGTGTCCAAGCGTGCCATGTAACGGCCAATCGCGGCAGCGAGGAGGCGAAATTTCCCGCTTCAGATGCAGCGACGCCGGCTGGTAAACGGGAGGACCATTTGCACTTCTGGCCGGTAATGGATGCTTTGGGGAAGTTCCTCATGACGAGTGCGAATGGTCCACCTTTAGACGTTTGCCAGCCCTAGTGCCATGGCAGCCTAAACAGGTAAGTGCGAAAAGGCCCCTGGACTGTTCCTAAAAGCTCACTAAGAGGCCTTTGGGCACCATCCCTTGATGGAGGTCACTGAATTTGGGGCCAGATCCCCTGTGGAATAGGGTCCCAAACTGCTGCCCTCCAGATGTTCCTGAGCTGCCACTCTCTGCTTTATTAGGATTTTACAGGTCGTGTCTATGCTGCACTAAAGATTAAAATGGCCCCAAATCCCCAGCTTCACTTAAATAGTGCCTGTTGTTTCCACGCATGGCAGATGTACCTGCACTTGCTACCTGAATCCCCCTGTGGACCAGATCTTTCAGCAGCAGGACAAGGAGTCCTTGCCAGCAGCCAGTGAATCTGCAGAAGAAAGCAGAGCTTCTCCCATGCTGCCTTATGGGCACCTTTCTTCAGCATCAGTCTCTGGGTCTTTCAACGATGACGGAGAGACGGTCCTGACCCCTGAGGAGGTTGCGGAATACCTGGAGCTTAGCGAAGAGGCTGGATGCCAGAGGTATGGTGATCTCCTTCCACCAAGAGAGAACTGTGTGTGTGCTGCTCTTCCCCTAATTTCCACTAACGCAGCCCCCTCTTGTGACCGACTTTGTCATTCAGAGGAGGAACAGGATGCCCTAGGTTGGAAGAACCTCTCCTTGGGACCTTGGAGAACCACAGCCCATCAAAATCCTCCATTTTCATGGCACTAGAAGCACTCTCTGGGGGACACTTGGTGCAACATTCACACATGCATCTGGTGCGCCCTGGGTTGCCCACTCTTTTCCTTCCATCTGCAGAGGCCGGCAAGGGACGTTTGCCAGCTGAAGGCCTCCTGAGCACTTAGGAGCGTTTCCCCCACCCTCTCCTAGCGGAAGTGGCATGGAGCACAGGGCGCTGGGCTTCCTCCAGCTTTCTCCTGCTGCCAGCAAAAGCATCGCTGGCTGCAATTAGCTAATGTGCTGGAACTGCTGCCTCGGCACTTTGAGGATGGCTTGCCCCGCAAGGCTGACTCCTCACACTTCTGTAATTGGGGTTGGGACATGGCGTAGCCGATATTTACGGGAAGCACATTGATCCCACTAAGATAATTACAGCTCTGTTTGGAGCCCAGGCAGACCGACTGCCTGCCAGCTTAATTTGTTCTCAGCAGTATTTAACAAACCCCGGCCAAGCCTGCCTGCCAGCTGCACCGCTTCCCAAACCCAAGCCGCATCTACTCGAGAGGTGTGGAAAACCTGGCATGCAACCTCCGTTGCAACCAATGGCACCACTGAAGCCTCTGCTGGGTGAGCCTAAGAAGTGGCCTCCTGCAGAAAGAAGTTGCCCCTCTCCTCCCCTCCCCTCCTCCAGTTGACAGTACCATTCTTGCTTCATGAACTCCTTAAGAGGAACATTGTCGTGGAGTTGCTGGGCACCAAATCTGCTCTACGGTTGACTTATGTAAGGCTATGGTCCTTGTGCACAGGGACCTTATGGAAGAAAGGACTCCTCACGGCCTTTGCGGCTGGCTCCACACTGTGGTGGTTGCCCCTGGAGAGAGTCCACCTTAGGCTGATGGTCCGTCTCAAACAGCTAACAGAGGGTTAGCTGTTCTTTGAGGGTTCCTGTCCTGCAATTCTCATCACCTATAGACACTGGCTTTGTTCCGTAGGCAGGTCAGAAGAGCCACATATCGGCCACTGTCCGTCTGCTACAGTTTTGACTGATAAAGCCTAGAGCATGATGGCCACTGAGGAAGCCTCCAGTTGCTCCATTGTGGCTCTTCAGTTCCAGAATTGGCACTGAGCGCAGGGAGGACAGGCGCCCACAGCACCCTTGCCCACAGTGCTCCTATTTTGTGTTTTAGTTGGGGTCTTGCTCGCCATAGAGTCGTCCATATTGTCATTTAGTGGTTAGAGAGCAGGACTTCTATCTGGGAATATCGGGTTTGATTCCGCATTCCTCCATGAAGCTAGCTGGGTTACCTTGGGTGAGTCACAGCTCTCTTCTGAGCTCTCACAGCCCCACATACCTCACTGGGTGTCTGTTGTGGGGAGAACAGAAGATTTGTCAGCTGCTTTGAGTCTCCTTAAATGGGTGAGAAAACCAGGGTAGAAAAGCCAGCTCTTTTTCCTCCATGAAGCCAGCTGGGTGACCTTGGACTAGTCACAACTCTCTTCTGAGTTCTCACAGCCCCACTTACCTCATGGGGTCTATGTGGTGGGGAGAAGAACAGAAGTTTTGTCAGCCGCTTTGAGTCCCCTTAAGCCAGTTTGGTATAGTGGTCAGGGAACTGGACTCTTATCTGAGAATACTGGATTTGATTCTGCACTCCTCCACAAAACCATCTGGGTGCCCTTGGGCTAGTCACAGCTCTTTCCTGACCTCTTACAGCCTCACCCAGCTCACAGGGTATTCTGTTGTGGGGAGGAGAACAGAAGCTTTGTCAGCCGCTTTGAGTCCCCTTAAATGGGCGAGAAAAGCTGGGTAGAAAAGCCAGCTCTTCTTCTTCTTCCCCCTGTATCACCTTCAAAGGCTGAATCTCAGTGCAAGGAGGATCAATGCCCCAGCCATCTGCCCAACCACGTCTCCTTGATTCTCCAGATGTGTGCCCATTGGCCTCTGGGGTGGGCAGTGTGGAACGTTTCATCCCTCCCTTCCTTAATACTAGGCTGCGTTTCCTGGAACCTTTGCCCCTTAGGACAGGATGTGGCTGGCCACAGCTCTTGTTGCTAACTCCATTGCATCCAAAGCTGCCTGTGGAAATCTTTTCCAGCTTATGGGCAGGGACTGGGGGTGGACCTGCGGTTGCAGGAGTGGGTAACTCCCCCAAGCAGTCGTACATAAATATAGAGAGCGCATTTATTTAAAGAATGTCTTCCCTTAGCCACATGAATGTTCTCCTGGAATGTTGCAAAGCAACATTTCCAAGCTATACTTCAGCGGGTCATAAAACCTTCCATCAACCATGCTCCAACGGGATTTTGAGAGCAACTGAGACGCAGTGGGTTTAGGGTGAGAATGACACCTAGGAGACTTAAGGGGCTGTTATGTACTCCAAAAATAGCGAGGACCGGGTCAGATTGTGTGGCACACGCTGCTGCCAACTTTGCATCTATGCCACGCTTCGGTTGGAGCAGGATCAACTCCTGAATTCTGCTGATCATACAGAACTCCTCATCTTGCTGGTCCGTGTCCAACTGGCAGTCAGGCCAGTCATGGGGATCTCTGGAAAAACAGACACCCACGGATGCACCCACAAATGAGGAAGGGCAGCAAATGATGGGGACCTGGAATCTTTGACCGTGTTGGCCTTGAGCCGCTTTCCTGGACTAGGCTAGGGATTCCTTAAGGGCTTCTAAGATGGTGAACATCTGGCTATCACATCAGTTTTGCCCTTCCTTTCCTCTCTCCAGGTCTAGGCGGCTCAGAAACTGCAAACCAACAATGTCGGGAAGGAGACCAGTCTGACGTCTGGCCTGCGCATGCTGGTGGCTTTTGTAGACAGCTCTGCACCCAGCATGCCAGGACCAAAGTAGCGCTTCTAGACACCCTCCCCGTGAAACTGTCTTTCTGAAAGCAAAAGCTTGCTTCAGAAAAGGAATTATTATTGTTATTATTATTTTGAGACCCGCAACAGGAGAAAAGTCTTTAAATTTCTCTTTTCTTGCCTGCTAAAGTCCAGGTAATTACAACGAGATGATGTTTTGCTTGGGAAAAGGAGAGAAAAAAACCCCCAGACTTTAAATGCCAAGACACACGTATCCCTTGACATTTCTTTGGATGCTCGGTGGATTTTGGTTATTTGCCTTTGCAGGGAGCGTTTGTTTTAATCATTTTAATAGTTGTTCTGACCTTTCCCTCCCCAGGCGGCAGAGCGACAGTGTCCCGGCGCCTTCCCAGGTCTTCTCTCTGCCTCACACCTATGGCTACATTTGTGGCCCTTTGGCCTCAGAGCTGCTAGAAGACGATGCTATGGACGAGGAGGAGGAGGAGGAGGAGGAAGAGGGAGGCGATGCTGATGGCCACTCCGACACGATAGAAGGCTGCTGCAGTTCCTCCAAGCTCTTCCGTAGATTCTGCCGGACGCCCCCCTCCAGCCTCAGCGAGGACGATACCTCGTGGGCGGGCTCCTTGCTCAACGGCTGGGGCTCCGTCTCGGAGGACAACGGGACTAGCACGCGCTGCAGCTTCGTCAGCTCCTCCGATGGGTCGTTCTTTGTGGACGCAAACTTTGCCCAAGCCCTGGCAGTGGCCGTGGACAGTTTCTGCCTTGGCCTGAGCCAGAGGGATCTCGACCAAGTGTTGACAGGTAACAGGGCCCCCTTGATCCCCCCAAATTTATATCTGGGTGCTTATTTACTTTACAAAATGCCTGAAGCAGCAAAGTCCACACAAATAATCATTTTTTTAAAAAAAATCACAGGGTGTGTCCCCATGGGCACTTGAATCCCTTGGGAGCCTGTAATGGAGCTGCGATCTCCATGTAATGGAGCTGCGATCTCTCCTTTGGCCTTTTTCAGGAGATGAAGGCCACTTCAAGACAAGGCAACGGGGTCATTTTGAGGGGATCCCACATACCTCCATCACAAGGGCATCACCAGTCCATGTATCAAAGGCAGAAATACATTTTGAATGAGATTTGGTTGACGCATAGCAATGATAATGTTGATAACTCTGGCTGGCTGATCTCCATCCCCCGGGGTGGGAAGTGAGAATGAGGCAGGTGATGTGATTTGCATTGCCTCCAGGTTGAAGAGGCGGGCAGGAGGCTGATAAAGGCCGCGTGCAGCGAGTCAATGGTTGTCTTCATCTTCTGCTTGGGATGCCAAGAAGCAATTGGTGGGGTATCATGTGGGATGGGATGCTGGACTAGATGGGCTGTGGCCTGATCCAGCGGGTCCCTTTTGGTCTAGTGGTTAGGGAGCTGAGCTGGACTCTTCTCTGGGAATACTAATTTCAATTCCACGCTCCCCCATGAAGCCAGCTGGGTGACCTTGGGCTAGTCACAGCTCTCTTCTGAGCTCTCACAGTCCCACCTACCACACAGGGTGTTGTGTTGTGGGGAGAAGAATAGAAAAGCTTTGTCAGCCGCTTTGAGTCCCCTTAAATGAGTGAGAAAAGCAGGGTAGAAAAACCAATTCTTCTTCTTCTTCTTCTTCCTAGCAGGCAAGAATCCAGTGCAAATGGCGTTCCTTCATCTAGGTCTCCTTTCAATTCATTTTCAGCCAAAAGAGTCAGGTGGACGGAAAAAGCAGAGTAGAATATTATTTCCATTCTACTTTTTCTGACCCCACAAAAATCCTATATGTATTTAGCATATGGAGTGCTTCAAGCCTTAGGAAGCCCCTGGTGGTAAGAACATGAAGAGACGATTGAAAACAAAAAGCTAATTATCTTAATTTCTGCGTGCGTGCAGCACACTAGTTATGCCTGTTGATATGACATGATCCAATCCAGAGGCCTTTTTGCACTACGGCTGGTGGTCAACAATCAGTGAACGTCTAGGGAAGAGCATCCTCGCTTGCAGGAGGCTGTTACGGCATCCAGGCAGCTTCTGCCTTCCCAGAAGTTCAGTAATTGTTGATTAGGTATGGAGCATGAGATCGTGCTCCATACCGTAACCAGCCTTAACCCCAAGCTTACTCGGAGCATCTGGGCAGTGGCCATTTGCACCTCTTCCAGTGCTATGGCATCGTCTGAGGTGCCACACAAGGGTGCTGGCACCTTCGATGACCACAGACGTGACTGCGTGTGCACACGGCGTCAGTGTCGTCATGGCGAATGTGCTGACGCACTTGCAGCCACGGAGGACGCCTCAGCCGAAATGGTGGCCCCGCGATTGAATCAGGGAAGTCACGGAGGGGTGGAGGGTGGAATGGCTAAAGGGGCCAATCATGGGAGGGGTGTGTGTGTGTCCGTTCATTGCACTTTTTTCCCGTCCAGCAGATGGGAAGGGAACTGTGAAATGGCTCCAGGGCTAGAACTCTCGGCTCACAGGCAGGATTTCTAGTGCCAGCAGCCCCGATTTGAAGAACTATGAAGCGTGAGGTTCTTTCCAGCCTCCCTTTCTTTCCAGCATCCATCATGCAAATCCTCTTGCTTGCTGCTGCTGCTGCTATTCCACAAAGCCAGAGAAGTGGAAAGCCACGCTCTCTGTCTGTGCAATTGAAATCCTGAGGATTGGGTGTTGAGAATCTGCAGCCTTCAGCCTGCTAGGGAGGGATACAATGAGCCCTTGTGAGCTTTTATCATTTTAGAACCTGCCATTCATTGTCTGTTAACTTACCACTGAAAGATCCCACCGGATTTTCCGCCGAAAGCAGGAGCCCTTTCTGCCGTCTGCAAATCCGCTTGGAGCGCCACAGGTGTGCACATGTAGGGCGCTTGTTTCCCATCCTCCCCCAGAGATCTTTCCTGGGATAGCTGAGTTGAGTTGTATGCAGATGGGGGGGCTCTTCTCCCTGGAGCTGGCAGCCGCATTGATTTATGCTGTATCTGCTGCTCAGGTTGTAGGCCTTTTTCATTCAATCTCTGTTCCTCATAATAAGGCAGACATCCGGGAAAGTGCAGCTTGATTTATCGCTGCAGTAATTCGCCGTTGCTGTTAGAATGAGGCTTTTGTTTCCAGCTTTTCCCGTGTCTAGCAAACTTTTAGAGCCGTAAATGACAAAATTGATGGAGCAAACAGGGTGGGGTGAGGACGCTCGGAAGGAAAAGAGCTTCCAGGCGCAGTCATGCCAAGAATACCCAAGCAACTGGCCAGACAGCAGCTCCCGTTCACCTTTTCCTCAAAGGTGCAGGGAGGATGTTGCTCTCTTCCCCCAGGTGCTTTGAAGATCTCCCTAGTCTGTTGACTACTGGGCCAAATAACCCTTCTCATCCACATGAAGAAGAAGAAGAAGAAGAGTTGGCTTTTCTACCCTTAAGGGGACTCAAGGTGGCTGACAAACCTTCTGTTCTTTTCCCCACAACAGAACACCCTGTGAGGCAGGTGGGGCTGTGATAGCTCAGAGGAGAGCTGTGACTAACCCAAGGTCACCCAGATTTCTTCATGGGGAAGTGTGGAATCAAACCCAGTGATTCCCAGATAAGAGACCGGCTCCCTAACCACTAGACCAGACTGGCTCAAAAGCATACAGATAGCAGATCCCTGTTGTGAGATACATTCCAGAATAAGGCCAAGTGCAGAGAGCATCCTGGTCACACCAGCTGAGCAAGTTCATGGTATAGTTCTTTTGCTGCTGAAGATCTTGCCTGGCCAGATCTGAGGCTGTGTCCTCTAGCAACTTATTTGCCTCTCTAGTTTTCCTCTATTGTCCCCCTATTCTAGCGGACTTTAAAAGTGCCGTTCAATTCCGGAATAAGCGTCCCCATCAGGTTCGGTAAAACACACATTTTAAACGCACCTACCGTCACCAAGGAAGCATGTTTTGTTTGCCCGCATCTTTTTCTCCCTGCCCCCTCTCTGCTTGATAGGGTGCCTGGGAGACAACCCCCAACAAATCCAAAAGAAAATTAGCCATATTTACAAGTTCTCTTTTTGTCTCCCCTGCCTGCAAAACCCACCAGAGCCATTTATCACTTTGGGATCCAGAGCTTGCTTCCAAAGATAGTGATTTCACTGTAAAAATCCACCCCCTACAGCAGTCGTTACACTGTAGCAATCCACCCACTTCACACCTGATGACGATTTTGCAATTCTCCGCAATTCTGGCTCTTTAAAAGTTCTGCCTTTTAGAAAGGGAAAGGAAGGGAAGGTGCTGCTGTTCTGGGAGATGTGTGAATGTTTAAGGCTATGGGTGCAGGCGGTGGCAGCAGCAGAGCCAGGGTGCTTTTTTCGGAGATCTTGGCCACCAATCCCCACCCCTTTTGCCACGGAATACCCACGGCTTCCAAAAAGTGCTCTGGTAGTCTTGTTTAAAGGGCCCCCTTTCCCCCCACGCATTTTCCTCCTTTTGTGCTGCTGGAAGCTTGGAGAAAAGCCATGCATGGGGGCGCTCAGAGGCAAAATAAGCTTTTTAATGACCTTTTTATTGCTTGGGGACACAGCCTGAATGTTAACTCCGTTCCACAAGCGCTTCTGAGCCTCTGCCAGGGTTTCCTCTTCCGTGTTCCAGCAGCAGAGGTGTTGCCTTTGCAGATTTGGTTCCGAGTCTGCCTTCCTTTTTGGGAGCCTGTTTGCTGGATGCCTTGAGCCTAGGATGTTTGGCCCCAGGCTGCTCCAAAATCATATTAGGGCCGGGGAGTGATGGGAGGAAGACCTATCGATTTCCAATACCCTGGCTGATTGGGCTTTGATGGCCTCCCACACCTTTGCGCCTCAGTGAGCAGGAAAGAGATTCAATTAATGACGGCCTCGCCTGATGGAGGAATCCCGTGTGCCATCCAGCATCTGCTGTCTCTGTTTTGGAAGGGAACCTTCCAGGGGGCAAGAGGAGGCAGGCAGGGTCTGCCCACTCAGCTCGTCTCTGGACGCTCTGCACTGAAATTAAGGATTGTCCTTAGATGAGACCTTTTGGGTATAGGGCGGGATAAAAATTCAAACAAAATGTATTCCTCTTTTTTTTAAAAAAGTGATACACCATTCTAAAATCCAGTCAAAACATTTGCGTTCACGCCTATATTTTAATCCAGCTTCAGTCCACCTTCAGAGTGGAAGAACACGGCAGCAAAGTGACTTGTCATTTTCCTTCCATGTTATCTAACTCAAAAAGTGGATTTTCTGAGTTCGATAAAACCAAACACAATGCCGCCAGCACTCAGGGGTTTAGGAACTGTACCGGGCAAGAGGAACCAGTGGCACTCCCTTGCCAACCAGACTTCAGCCCTGGTCACAGTTTTAGTTCAGGATGACTTCAGGTCGCCTTCTGGTTGCATTACTCACATTATTTGAATTCAATTCATTTTCCAAGCTGGCTTATACATCGTTCTAACTGGAGTCCTATTTTCCAGAGGACTCAGCCCTTCCTGGCATCCCAGGCCGTCTTCTCTTCCTCAGTGTGAGCAGGGGGAGGGTCTAAAGGAGGCTGGACTGTGCTGTGGTGGGGGGTCCAGTCTTTTGGCCAATGTCTAGGGGAGAGGGGTACATGTGGAGTTTGTGAGGTACCTCCCCTTCTCTCCTCAGTTTATGCGTATGATCCCTCTATCTAGCACTTTTATGCAAATTTGTTATTTTTTTTAAAAAAATCATCACATGGATAAGAAAAGCACATACAAAAGGAAGGGGGGCATGGAGGTGGGGGAGGAGGCTTAAAAAAGAACCACAACCCCCACCCCACCCCCGGTCCTCCTTGAGTGACAGAACAACATTCAAGCAGAAAGAAGACAGATTTTATGCAGCAAAAGGTGTGGAGAGCCAAGAGTTCCATGGAGGAGGCTCAGGTCGATCAGGGAGAAAGGTGTGAGCGATGCAGCCCAGAGTGAGGACAACCTGAGGACAACCTATAATGATCTAGGTGTGAACAGAACTGGTACTTCCTCAGTTCAAATTATGAATAGGACATCCTGTCTCAGATAGGTGTGACCAGGGCCCTTGTCTCTTTGCTGATGTATTCTCTCTCTCTCTGAAAGTGGACTGAAGCTGGATTAAAACTTAAGTGTGACCACAGCCCTGCTTACCAACACTTGATCCTTGCCTCTTCATTGATTGAGGACTTTTTTTTTTTTTTGCTTGCTTGCTGGGCTGGGTCTCTGCTCTGAGGAGATGCTGCCCAAAGGGCCTGTGGCAAACAAAACCCCACTGTCGAAAACTTGCCTTTTGTGCGCATGGCAGGATGCTTGCCTGTAAAGAGCCTTTGTGCATGCACAGGATTTCTCTCTTGATTATTCAGAGGTGCTTTCTGGCTCGCAGAGTTTCAGTCTCCTGGCCCCAAATATGCCAGTGGGCTGGAACAATAAGCCCTTTTTGGTGCTTGGGTGACTCCCCTCCCGTCCTCTTCCTAAAGGGCAGTAATAGCCAGTTTCTTTTTTTTCCCCAGGTGCCGCTGTGTCTGACTTTGCTGAGCCCCCAGAAGGAGCCAGTGGTGCCCTGCAGGACTTTGGGTCTGGAGCCTTTGCCATTCCAGGCAGAGGGGAGAAATCCATTGCGGAAAAGCTGGCCGTCAGAGGCCAAGGAGAGGAGGAGGAAAGCGCTGCGGAGAAAAGCAGGCCAAAGATATGATTGCAGTTGCCCCAGATCAATGTGAAAGAAACCTGCCTGCTAAGCAAGTTCCTCCCAGGGCCTCGTGGGATGAAAGAGCGGCTAATTAGCATCTCTTGCTTGACTGGCATCGAGCTAAGCCCTGCTCAAGAATCTTCACTTGTATGACGATGTTCCTAACCTTATTTGGAAGCATTCCCAGGGATATTCCTCGCTGGCTGTCACTTTTTCAGTTCTCAAACCACCGTGACCATCTGCCTTATGAAGCCCTGCAGAACTTTAGAACAGCCTGCCAGATGTGTTCTTCTCAGTCTGTAGTATCTTGAATGCATCCATCAATGGCATGAGAACATAAGAGGAGCCCTGATGGATCAGGCCACGGTGCATCTAGTCCAGCATCCCATCCCACACAGTGGCCCACCAATCACTTGTGGGCATCTCAAGCAGGAGACAAGGGCAAAACCTTCACCCATATGGTCCAGCATCCCATCTCACACAGTGGCCCATCAATAGCCCATGGGCATCTCCAGCAGACACAAGGGCAAAACTTCTTCTGCTCTCAACTCCCTGCAAATGGCCTTTAGAGGCATCCTGCCTGTCCCCCCAGCCTGGAAGATGTACTTAGGCATCCATTCTAGTAGCCATTGATACTTCAGTCCTCTATGAATTTGTCTAACCTGTCCTTAACACTAGATTGGCTACCATTACGTCTTCTGGCAGCAGATTCCATAGGCAGATGACCCTCTGGGTGGAGAAATCCTTCCCTTTGTCCGATCTGACTTACCTACCCATTGACTTCATAGAGGGTCCCTTGGTTCTAGTGTTGTGTGACAGAGAAGAGAAGAAAGGCAAAATATGTATAATATATGAAATATAAGACCAGCAATATGCACAAATATTAAAAGCTGAAGTCAGTGACTATTTATTAGCACTATCTGTATATAATGACACACAATACTCATGCTAGTTAAAGGGCTGATCATTATAATAACCGTTTATTTATATCCATTTTCTCCAGCCCTTATACTTGTGTGATTTAAGAGTTCTTATAACTAGGTATGCACAGATATTGATTCTGCCAATTACTGGTCGCTGATGCCATCTTTATATTTGCGCACAGACGTGTTTGAACTGCCTTTTATTTCTTGGATGGTTTATCCCTGACAGTCTCCTCTTTCCCCATCTGATGACAAAAAAGTAGTGACCGGAAAATTGGAACCACGGGGCAGGGAGGGAAAATCGAGGCTGTGGCTGGAATCACCCCTTTGATCTTCACGACCCTGTTTTGATTCACAGTGGGTCTAAGGATGCAGCTGAGAGCAAGGCTTCTGAATGGAATCGTGGTCCTATCCTGCAGCCCCTAAACAACTCTAAATAGCTTCCCTGGCTCCAGCAGACGCTGATCTATCCTGACTGCGGTTTGCGGCTCCTGTGCTCTTTCTGGAGCTCAGGCCTTCTGCGTGTGGATGTTGTGTGTCTGTAGCATATACAGCTGCCTCTTGATTATCATGGCTTTTCTTAGTGCGGTTTTGGTCAGGTGCCCTGAAGGAATAGCAGCTTCCCTTGTATAACATGGTACCGTATGAAGCAAAATTATGCTGATACAAATAATTGCCTGTAATGCTTCCAGTTCCCCTAAACTGATTTGCTTAATACATTAAGAATCAGGTTGTATATGCCTGTGAAAGCCAGCACAGCTTAGTGGTTAGGGCTCTGGGCTGGGCTGGGAGTCCCTGGGCTCAAACTCCCCCTCCCCATGGAAACACACGGTGACCTACTTCACAGGGCTGTTGTGAGGATACAACAGAGGGGAAGAGCATGGTGAGCAATCACATGAATTCTTCAGAAGAAAGATGGGGTATGAATGCCATAGATAAATATCACAGCACCAGAGAAACCGGATGTCTCTGTTGATTGAGTCTCCTTATGCGCGTCCGTCCTTCTTGCCAGATGCGGTGACTCTAAGATAGCCTGATCACCACATGGACCTCTGAGAAGGGCATCAGAACTAGACTAGCATAATGAAGGAAAATCTTGGAGCCTTTCACTTCTGGCTTCCCTCCCTGGTCCACCCATCTATTCCACCCAGCTTGCAAGAGGTATAAAGGCCCATTGTTTATCTTCTCCTACTTAACCACTGATTTACAAGGTTATAAATGTTTGCATTTTGAAGAGGGATCCCTCCCTGCTGTTCTACGTGGCCAGGAGACTCCATTAAGAAAAAACGAAGACGAAATGAAGAATCCACAGAGTGGGGAAAATAGTAACTTGGGCTGCCCAGGGAATTCTGAACAGAATGGTGAGGCAGCTTGACAAACGCCATGGGCTAGAGATGTGAATGGATATTCGAAATATTCATTATTCGTATGAATTGGGATGTTTGAATATTTGATTTATGAATCAAATGTTGAAAATTGCATTCGTGCACATCTTTACCATGGGTTCTTTCTACCCTTGGCCTTATTCTGGAATATATCCCAGAATAGGGACCTGCTATCTGCATGCTAGTGCAGACCATGTAAAGCCCCAGATGAGGTCTGCCATAATCTGCATTAGCTGTGGACAAGATCCCTATCCTGAGATATATTCCAGAATAAGACCAAGTGCAGAAAGGGCCCATGTTTCATGGCTCTTAGCACCTGTGTTGGTAGATCAGCTGAAGAAGCCGGGGATGGTGTTTATGTGCCCAAATCTACTTCCAGGAAAACTTCAAGCTGCCATTGAGGCAACCAGAACATTCAGGATGAAGCTGGCCTCACAACAGACCCCCAGTTCTGACCCTGGAATTGTGGCAGGTGCGCACACGCCGGTTGAGACCACTTCCTGGGTCAGGCTGCCCCTCAGCCAGTAGATGCAACACCAGGGGTGGTTCTTGTTCAACTGGTCCTTGTGCTCCTGTGGATCAGAATTCATGCTGAAGGGTCCTGACCAGCCCTGCAGATATTTTCTTCCTTTTGGATGTATACTGAAGTAATTGTACCTCATATGGCACAGCTACTAACCCTCCTTCTTTGTTGTTCTGTGGCCTTACTGTATAAATAAATGGAAAACTTTTCCAAGTGTGAAATCCGTCACCTTGGACAACGCGTTGGCCGTAATGTGCAAATTGCTTTGTTCTTTATGCACCTTATCCCAGAATGCCTTTCATCTTTGCCTAAACAAAAACACTGACTGTCAGTCAGTCTGTCCAGCCTTTGCAACTTTTATGCCTCTATTCAGTGTTTTGAAATCCAGTGAGATTTCTGTATGCCTCAAGGGTCTGAAGGGTAAAAGGTTGGCAAATGCTAGATTGGGCCGTGTGGAAAAGAGCAAACCACTCTCTCCCAATGGCTACGCAAGGTGTCGTTAGGTCAAGAGTACCCACTGCCCAGTACCAGAGTGATGGCCCAGAAAGCAAAAGTTGCTAAGTTGAATCTGAGGTGTCCTCAGGTGTGAGCCGGTTTGGTCTAGTGGCTAGGGAGCAGGACTCTTATCTGAGAATAGTGGGTTTGAGTCTGCTCTCCTCCATGAAGCCAGCTGGGTGACCTTGGGCTAGTCACAGCTCTCTTCTGAGCTCTCACAGCCCCACCAAATTTGCAGGGTGTCTGTTGTGGGGAGAAGAACAGAAGGTTTGTCAGTCACTTTGAGTCCCCTTAAGTGGGTGAGGAAAGTGGGGTAGAAAAGCCAACACTGCTTCTTCTTCCCACAAGAAGACAAAGGGCAATGTCTTCTGCAACTTTGGAAAAAGTCCATGAATGCATCCATGTAACCCCAAGGAGTTAAGTCTGGCTCTATGGCACTCAAGAAACTGAGGCTCTAGACAATTCTTTCTCAGCATGTGGAATATCCCTGCTTTGTTCCAGAACACCCAAATATGGTGGAATATAATAAACTGCATCTGGGTGTGTCCTGGTCGGTCACTAAGGAGGTGAAATTAGGGAGGGCTTTTCCCTGGCCCAGCAGTGAGCCCCTTGGGTTTAGCCCTTGGGGAACTCTGACCGCTGTGTATTGACCGCTTCTTTTCATCCTGTGGTTTTTGCTGCTCATCTGTCGAGCACCGTACACACTTCGAGGTTTGTGGCCTTTTCTCCAGGTTCAAAGTTAAGTCCAAGCCGTTCCTGGGCTCGGGCATTTTGTATTCAAGTCAGCCCTGCAACACTCTATGAGCCAGGCAGGGTCACGGAGTTAAGTGCTTGTGCTCAGTTTGAGAAGTGGGATGGATAATTTTACAGCCGCAACGATAATTTTATGAGTGGAGCTTTCACTCCTTAAGATGAGCTAATTAGATTGGTGTTCTGACTGAGCGCAAGCAAACTTCTGTCTCCGGGACCAGCCGAGCCTAATTAGCCAACTGCATCTTTTACCATTAAAGGGACCAAACTGTCTCCTCTGCAAGGATCCTGAGTAGCCTCTAGCAATTTTAGGAAGCCACCTAACCCCGGTGCCAGTTGCAGATGTGCCCCCAGGAACTGGCAGAAGAGCCAGATCTCAGCTGGCATGCCACAGATCGGAGGCCATGGACCGCAGGAAGGCAGATTCGTCCTTGGCGCAAAACTCCGGCTTCGAGCCAGAAGCAAGCCTCCGATCCTTCCCTAATTGAATCAGGGTTGTGGGCAGCTGGAACACACACTCGCTTGTGCGCGCCAGAAAGTTGGCAGTCCAACCCGACATGCAGATTTCCCCTCATTTATATTTGCTGCAAATAATATCCGCCCTCTCACCGGGAGAGGGGTCATGTCTGTGCCATCTGGGTACAGACTGCTGATGAGCAAATGCGGGACCCTTCCTGCTCAGTGCCTTCTAGCTCCGAAGCAGGCACAGCCCCTTCTTGCAGGAGTTATCTCATCGAGACAGACAGGGGGAAAGACAGGCAGCCGAAGAAGGTCTCACAGTAGAGCTGAGCAAAACTGTATCTGGAAATCACAGCCGAGAAGATGAAACCGGTGGTCAGAGGAAGCAGTTCTTGCAATTGTAGAATCGTGAATTGGAAGGGACCTCTAGGGTCATTGCGTCCAACCTCATGCAGTGTGGAGGTTTTCCAGAGGTGGGACCCCTGCACCTAGAAGGAGGGGCCCTTGTATTTCTCTCTTTTCTACCTGTCCGCTGTTGATATCTAGTGCTCTGCATTCCCCAAGATCTCCACTCTTTCTTTAGCAGAGGAAATGGATGCCCTGCTGCAGGGGAGGAAGGGGGTATCCACTCTTGCCTGCCTTCTAGTCCACGTGGGGACTGAGGTTGCACCACGCAAAACGGCATGCGGCTTTCTGCCAGGTGTCCAGAGCAGATCGGCAGCATTCTGAGGCCCATATGGTTTAATAAGGGAACTCCGGAGGGGTTTCTTGTTGGAGCAGGGCTAAATAAACACAGACAGCTGCTGAGCAGGGGCCTTGGAAACCTAAACCTTTTGTGTGGCAGAGCCCCCCCCCCCCCATTTCCTTCGGCGTATTGCGTAAACATATCCCTTTGACGCCGAACAGAAGCTTAACGCAGCCAGCGACGAGGGACACGGGGGGTTCCACGGCTCAGGCGGCGTGGCCTCGACGTTTGGGGCAGCTACCATCTGCGGACAGAGCCGCTCACTCACCTCTTTGTACGGCTGCAGAATTAACCACTCCGGACATGGGGCCATTTCATTCTCCAGCCCCGCTCAGAGATTGAGGCAGCCTACAAAGAGAGGCCTGGCTGACAGGGCAGCTGGACTGATCCCGGCATGACTCACATGAGGGCAAAACATGTGTGTGGTGTTGACCGCCCTCTGTGTGCGTTTCCAAGCAGGGCACATCTTGTGTGGGGTCAGGGCTGGCGGGAAGGGACTGTGGGCTTGCTCCACAGCCATCCGGAACTGCTGAGCCCTTTTCCTACCACATGGGTTTATACAGGCATCCACAGGAGAAAACTTTCCTTGGGAGGCTGGTGGAGTAAAAGGAGATGCGCTAGTTGAGGTATCCCAGGGTAGCGTGAGAAGTAACGTAATGGAATTTTCCACTCAGAATAGCGTGACTGGCATAAGGACCTAAAAGAGTCCTGCTGGATCAGGCCACATCTCATCTAGTCCAGCATCCTGTCCCACCCAGTGGCCCACCAATTGCCCATGGGCATCTCAAGCAGAGGCAAGGGCAAACCTTCTCCTGCTCTCGAATCCCAGCAAATGGCCTTGCTTGTCCATTCTAGTAGCCATTGGTTCATCTGTTATCCACGAATTTGTCTAACCCTTCCTTAAAGCCATCTAGGTTGGTTGCTGTCACCACCTCTTCTGGCAGCCAGTTCCATAGACCAAAGACCCTCTGAGGCCATGTCCCCATGCAAGTGATTTGGTGCGATTTGGGCTTGTTTGTGACCATGTGTGGGACTGAAACTGAATCTTGCCCGTCCCCTACGCCATCATCGCTAACGTGGCCTGTATACGCATACAGCCATCCCCATGCAGTTGAGCTGTTTTGCACACCTCCGCTTCACCCGGGAACCTGCCTGCCTTGGCCGTGAATGGAGGGCGGGGATTGCTTGCCGTGGAAAAGGGAGAAAAATCAAGCCATTGCCCTGCCTGCCTTGGCGATCGGAACTGGGGTTAGAGATGGGATGAGAACGTAAGCGCCACATGCTACCCACTCAAGAGACACTTTTCCTTCAATGCAGCCATAGTGTGACCAGCCATTACTGGTGGCAAAGTCAGAGCTGCAGCCCCACAACATTCAAACAAAGCACAATGTCTCCTGAAGTGTAATATGTGAACTTAACGTGTGCACTCTGTGTGCATCCAAATGTGTCTAATTGGAAAGTAGGCTGGGATTAGGGCCAAGGTTTTCTTGATCTCCAGGATCGGCCGGTGAGCAAGTCCTTCAGTGCTAGAGGGCATCTGGATGCTGGAGCCTTTTGCGGGGGGGCGGGGGGGGGGGGCTGGCACCCATCAGCCTTGGTGGAGCCGAGGAGAAAGCGGCCGGCAGAAAAGGGCACCAAGAGTCAGAAGAGCTGGGATGATTTTTCTTGAAGCGCCTGGGCTGAGGGGCCCATCTCAGCAGGCCCTGGCGGGAAATGTGCACGAAGGAGAAAGGGGGGGGGCAGGCTCAGGCTGGGAGCTACCGAGTCGGGGGGGGGGGGCGGTCACCGCCCACTTTGGCCTTATGAGCAGCTGCCCTTGACCCTTTGCAAATACAGCATGTCAAGCCTCTGCAGCCACCTAGCTTCCTCCAACGGCCGCCATGCCGTTTCTTAAGCAGATTTTTCCCTTGATTTACTGACCACAAGCTCATTCATCACGGGCAGCAGTCAGAGGCGTGGGTGGATGGCACTCCCGGTGGGAGGATAAATTGCGGATGAGTTACTTCCCCGAACAAATCAACCCAGCGGTCCGGTTCCTTCACACCAGCCGCCGAGGTGCCTTTGAACTGCACCGCCCCCTCCCCTCCCCTCCCCTCCCCAACAGAAAAAGCATCCTTGCTTTGCATGGATGCAGTAACAAGAGATGGACGTTGTGACTGAGTCCCCATGCTGGCCACCTGGCACACTTTGGGGGCTGTTTGGGCTTGCATGGGCTGGGCATGGGACCGGGTATGCATTTCGGGCATCCCCATGAGATTCCCGGCAACGTGAGACAGGTACGGGTTGGGCGTGGACGGTGGCATCGCCATGAGAACTGTGCCGAACCCTGGCACGGCGGAGCAGCGCCCCCTCCTCTCTGCCCCTTCTCTCCTCATTGGCAGCCAGACTGACGTCGGCGCACCCCTGTGCCGCATTCCCCCCTCCCTTAGTGGCACGGGCAGCCAGGACTGGGGTGGGAGGCACGGAAACAAGTTAAAATAAAGCTTCGTTCATAAAAATAACTTATTTAAAAAAAAAAGTCCGAAAGCTGCTACGAGGTTTAGCGGCAGTAGGCGCTTGGGCAGACCAAATCCCAAAACCACGCGGACAGACCGCACTGGTCCCACACTTGGAACCGGACCAAAGAGCCATGGGGACGGGGCCTGAAGTTCCTGTCGCTGGCTGGAGATTCTGCCTCAAGGCCCCGGCAGAAGGTCAGTCAACTGCCCAGTTTGAGGCTACGTTTGTACTGGGCTGGTGTCCGAGCCCTGGCATTGGTGCAGCTGGCCCTGTGGCAGGGCTGCACAGTCCACACGGCGGCGTCCCCCTGCATGGGGGTAGAGTTTTCCCGCATGAGAGGGTTGACACCATTTGGAATGTCTTGTAAAACAAATGAAATAAATGGCATTTTTCATACCCCAACTATAGTTCTATGAACTCTTCTCAGTTTAAGGAGTGGAGTTGACTGTATTACTCAACATACAACGAAGGGAGGGGGGGAGGAGGAGAATTGGCTTTTATACGCTGCTTTTCTCACCCTTAAGAGGGTACTCAAGGTAGCTGACAAGTCTTCTGTTCTTCTCCCCAAAACAGACACATTCTGACTGCACATGGGGCTGTGAGAGCTCAGAAAGAGACCTGGTTATGCAGATGAGACTCCGAGACTCTAACCACAAGACCAAACCGGATTGCAAGGAAGGAAGTGCACGTATCTTTGACGATTTCCCTTCACCGCCAGGAATGCTGTTTCCTCTTCCGTAAACCCTGAGTCCACCTGCCTTCCTTGTCTGATCTAAGCTGTTCTGAGGTGGTACAGTACAATAAAAATAAAAATAAAAAAAAACCCCACAAGTCAATGCCAACCTACCATCCATCCTCAGAAAGTAAGACAGCAGAGAAGCCAGGAAGACCCTGGTTATCAAACAGCTTTATTGGTTATTTTACAAAAGGATGCCTTAGCTACCAGTGAGAAACTTGCTGGTCTCCGACTCATGGAAAGCAAGGCCGGGGCAACGGGCATGTATCAGCCCGTGTGCTCGGTAGGTGTGGGTCGCTTTGGACGCCCGTTCTCGGCGGAATGGCCAAAGGCTGCCTCCCTTCTCTGCCGCCTTCCACCGATCCCTCTTCCCTCAGATACGAAGCCTTCGGGCGCAGAACCACCAATGCTGCCACATGCCCACCAAGAGCTCGGGTGCCCCTTTTGTCACGACTTATAAATACACCTTTCTTAGATTCCGGAGACTGCCGCCCTCCAGGGAACAGATTATTTACAAGGGGCCAGGCTGCGTGGCTCCTTTGGGAAGGTCATAAGTTAGAAGAAGCACAGAAATTATTCCCTGGCCTGAAGTCCGTGGAGCCCAGCTGGTTCGAAGCCTTGGTCTGCTTGTGTCAACACCGATGTGGTTTCATCTCTTTTCCTGAAAGAATACAAGGTGGGTGGGAAAGATCAGTGGTCCTGCCTCTGGTTCTCACTCTTCCTTGTACTAGGCCAGGAAGAAAAATGCACCTGGGCACTTTCACAATAATCATTTCCTGCCAGAAGCTCACAAGACCTGGCAAATTAGGCATTTATATTTTCTGCTCCCTGTTTAAGGAAACTCTAGGGCCCTAGTCACACCTATATGAGACAGGACGTCCTATTCATAATTAGAACTGAGGTCATACCAACTCTGTTCACACCTATATCATTACAGGTTGTCCTCAGACCATCCTTGCTTTGGCCCACATTGGTGACACCTTTCTCCACAGACCTCTTGGCGCTCCACCCCTTTTGCTGGGTGAAATCTACCTCCTTTCTTATTGGATGCCATTGTGTCACTCAAGGGAGGTGAGGGTGTATATCTGTGGTTCTTTTTTAAGCCTCCTCCTCCTCCTCCTCCTCCACCTCCACACCCCCTTCCTTTTTATTTAAGAAAAGAAAAATAAATTTGCATAAAAGTGCTAGATAGAGGAATCATACACATAAACTGAGGAGAGAAGGGGAGGTGCCTCATGAACTCCATGCATGCCGACAGACTGAAGGAAAGACTGGACCCACCCACCACAGCATGGTTCAGCCTCCTGTAGCCCATCCTTCCCTCACACTGAGGAAGAGAAGATGGCTGGGATGCCAGGATGGACTGAGTCCTATGGAAAAGGCAACTCCAGTTAAAATGATCCAACAGGGATAAGCCAGCTTGGAAAACAAACTGAGTAAAAATAATGTGAGCAATGTGACCAGAAGATGGCCTGAAGTCGTCTTAAACTAGAGGTGTGACCAGGGCCTAGGGCAGTGGAGCTTCTAGCACGATTAGTATGAAACAGCATGAGGTTCTTCACTCACCTTTCTGCTCAGGTACAGATGCACATCCAACGTGGAAGACACCTTGGCTAGCTCAGGAGTGGGCACTTTTTCTGGCTGCCTGCTTGCCCCTCCTTATATATGCCAAGTCCCCCCCCCTCCGTGCCTTAAGGGCATTGTGTGGTTTTGCTCCACGCTTTTGGGAAGGTATTGGGGCACCAAGATCAGGTCTGAATTATGGGACACCCTCGTTTTGTAGTTCTAGGCCCAGGACTAGGCAAATGTCCTAGCGGGGTGCTTTGGGAGCGATGTGCGCTGACCTGGGCCCATGCCAAGCCATCCCGCAGCCTTTAGGTCCTCCTCCATCCCGCCCCTAATGCAAAGGGAAAGAAGAGAGCCTCTGCTGTGTACCTCGCTGCGATTCCCTGTTATTCTGCTGCGCCCTGATATGTGACCTCTGGATCCCGTTGACCCCTTGGAAGACGAGCTCCCGGTGGTGGAGCAATTGCTGGACACCTGGCTTCTGGAGAGAAAGCTGGGCTTGCTGTAGGGGATGATCTCCTCCTCTATTGGGAAAGAAGGCGTGGGGAAGGAAGGCTCGTGCAGCTGGCTGGTCTGGTGCACCTTGACGCCGTGCGTCCGCTGTTCGTCTCTGACGCTCTGCACTGTTCGCAGATTAGCGGAAGCAGGTAAGAGAGAACAGAGTAACAGTAATCTGGCAACATTAATCCAGAGCAGAAATCAACAACGGATACCAAAAGAGTCTAGAGCCAGCTCCTGATGCCAACAGGCCAACAAGCGACATTCTTGACTATAACTGCCCTGGAATTATCACCAGTTGGCTAGAAAGCATAGGGTCCAGCACTGTCTGTAGCATTTTTTTTAATTTTTCAGAGATGCCAATGCAAAATACCCGGAAGTACACAATTGCCACCACTGTCTTTTCTGGTCCATGCCTGCATGTGGTGGCCACAGCCGTGATGGGAGCTCCAGGTAAGTTACAGAGTTGTCTCAGGAAAACTCCCCACCAGCACTGGGTTTTCCTGCCACAGGTTATAGAAGGATTGGGGGAGGGGGGGGGAATAAAGCAGAGCTATGGTGAGGCTGCGATAATTATAGCTCAGCGATAATGGCGCCATAGATCCCCTGACTGGAAAGGACCTGAAACTCACTGCAAGGAACCAGCATTCATTGTCAGATCCCTGCTTGCTTTCTGATCCAGCAGGAATCACTTTCTAACATGAATATTGGGAATCGAGAGGACTTATAAAAGGCTCCCTAACCTAATATAGACATAAAGACATTTCCCCTTCATCCAAAAGCACAACGGGAATCCTTTAGAAGTAAGCAGAATTTGGGGTTCCCTCTCTCTTCCCCCACTGTTTTGAGCCTATGACTGTGGAAGATACAGTCAAAAAATGGAATTTGTCCAAACCTGAAGGACAGGCTGTCCATAAGGCTTATCTAAAAACCTTATAACTGGTATGTAATAACAATATGGATCAGAGATGCAGACGGTGACCAAATCAGGTGCACAAAGACTGTAGCAACACATAGCAGAATGGGATGGGAGGAAGCAAAACTCATGGGTCAGAGAGATGAAGAGATCATGACTGATGGACAGCAGAAATACTCAGCTAGGTGCAAGGAGAATAGAGAAAGGCCCAGAGGGGTGTCAACATGGCAGACGGGTGGATGAAATAAGGAAAGCAGACTGGTCAATTATGGCCAAGAACTGACCAATCCTGCCCACTGGACCCAACGTTAACTAGCGCCCCACACAATTGGTCACTCACCTGTGACCAATCCAGGGGCTGGTCCTCTTCTGGGCGCCACCATTTTGGTTGTGACACCCTCTGTGACTGCATGTGCGTCAGCACTGTCGCCATGACCACACTGACACTCTGCCCACGAGCAATCATGTCTATGATTTATGAGGTGCCGGTGCGCTTGCGTGGCCCCCTCAGACAACCCCAAAGCACCGGAAGAGTTGCAAATGGGCACTGCCTGGACACACCAGGTAAGCTTTCAGTTAAAGCTGGAAAAGGTGTGGAGCATGATTTGTGCTCTACACCTAGTGCATGATTAGGGAACGTCTGGGAAGGTGGGGGTGTTTGGAGGCTATAACAGCCTCCTCAAGGTGCAGACGCTCTTCCCCAGAAGTCTGAATAGGCCTCAGGATAGGAAGTGGTAGAAGAAGCTTGAGGGACCCTCATCCTAGAGAGGACCCAAAATGCTTGTTGTTGAGGGTGATGTTGGTGTAACCAGCGGCTAGTCCTGTGCATTTTTACCAGAAATTCTTCTCCAGCTTGGATCTCGGTCTCAGCTAGGGGATGAGGCTACATTTCATTTATTTTTGTAGCTTTATAGCTTATCTATTGCAGAATGGGCCTCAGGGTGGATGACACCTTCTCTCCTGCTATATATAAATGTTGCAATAGCAGCAAACGAGGTTCTCAGGATCCTGAGAAATCTCACTTTCCCAGGGGACCAAGGTTGTTAATGTAAATATCAGAAGCTCTGAAAACTCATTGAACATGGAGGAGGGAGCGAGGAAACAGGAGGAGGGGGTCAGATGTTGCTGACATATGGGTTAATATTTTGGAGCACTGGGTGTACCGCGTTTCCTAGTTTTTCAAAAGAAACCAAACACCCCCAACCCACAACAGCTTAGAGCATGTCTCCGTTTATGGTGGAGGCAGCTTTGTTTGGGGGCAGGTGGGGGGAGGCACACCCATCTCCAGCACCCTCCCTGCCTCCATTTTGGAGGGACGGGGTGCCATTTTCTATAGCACCTCCGTGAATGTTGGGAAGAAACCAGTCAGCAACAGAGGTGTCTCTGAAAGTGATCATACTGGAAAATAGCCCATGTGTTTCTAAGAAGAAGAAGAGTTGGCTTTTCCACCCTGCTTTTCTCACCCATTTAAGGGGACTCAAAGCAGCTGACAAAGCTTTCTATTCATCTCCCTACAACAGAACACCCTGTGAGGCAAGTGGGGCTGTGATTGTTCAGAAGAGAGCTGTGACTAGCCCCGGGCCACCCAGCAGGCTTCATGGAGGAGTATGGAATCAAACCCGGTATTCCCAGATAAGAGTCTGACTCCCTAACCTCTAGACCACACTGGCTCACTGCTACTGAACATGAGAGCGGGTTCTAAAGTGTCCCAAGAGAATGGGCTTTGCAGCAGGATAGGAAATGCCCACGTACATAGACTGCCCCATAATCTGCACATCGGTCACATCTTGAATCACAACTCCTGCAGTTGGCATTACCGTCTCGGTGCTGCTGCTGCTGCTGCTGCTGGTGGTGATGGCTAGGCCCCACGCGATGCGCAGTCCTCCGCTCCAGGGCTGAAGGGATACTCAGGTCCTTCTCCAGAGAGGAGGGGTCACAGTTGAGTCTTGGTGCACTGTCTGGGGCAGAGCCACTGAGGTCTTCTGCTGGAGGTGGCAAAGGTGGTGGTGGAAGATCTACAGGCAGAGCCCAGAATGAAGTATGGTTAATCCTTTCTCCTTCCCTAAGATTTATGTCAATTTTGAGAGCACCTACAGCATGTTCCACCTTTTCTCCAAGGAGGTTAAGTCAGACAACTATGCTTCTCCCTTCCATTTCATTCCCACTTGTTGAGGTGGGTGAGGATGAGAGGAAGTGGCTGACCTAAGATCAATCTCTTGGTTGTCATGGCTGTGTGGAGATCTGAAACCAAGGGCTGTTATGTCCAAGACACTCACGCTGGCCATAACACTGCTTGGTCTCCCCTTCCAGTGTCTCCTGCTGTTCACACAGGTACTGCCATAATGGTGCATGGACACAGGAATTCCCCCCCCCCCAGGTGTTCAACCACGTGGAAATGAGTGGAGGAACCAAGAGACAAAGGTGGAATTCCTATTCTTAGAGCATGTATCTGAGCCCATGTGAACAAAATCACGACACACATAGAATCTGCCTATGTGAGTCCCCTTAAATCTGCCCAAGGATTGGAAAGGAGAGAAGGAGCCTCAGCAGCTCAGCTGCTGGCTCTTCAGAAGGGATACCTATAAACAGAGCCATGTGAACATGCCTTAGGAGACCAAATGTACCTCCTTGCTTTTTCTCTCGGCGGTAGTGGCTGGACTTGGATTTCTTCTTGCCTTTTGCTTTTTGCCCAGGGGGAAGAGGGGTGTCATCTGAGCTGGCATGGGTTTTACCTGTCAGGGGGGTGGGAGAAATACAGTCCAGCCACAGAAGACATCAAACATCAAGAATAAAAGCATATATACAGAAAAATCACCCTCACCCCCAGATCTGAGAGTATGAGATCTTCAGGAACACATGGGTATCATCACAACTGGAACATCTGGAACACTTCCTCTGGTACCATACCTCCCCCCCCCAAACTGATTGCTGTGAGGTCCTTAGGGCTACTAAGGCTGCTTATAATTGTTTCCCCATGAAAGATGGACAACAGGACACTGGATTTACTTCTTAAGACCCTTGTTCCATCCTTGCTCCATGGGCTTCAGAGAAATATACAAGAGTCTATGTCCCTGTCAATCAGCTAGCCCTTAGAGTTTTGGGCAAGCAAGAATCTGAACAATGCTTTCTCCAGCTTTCTAGATGTTATGGTGCTAGATTTATCATGGCTTAAAGAAACTACCTGGGCACACCCATTTTATTGCAATTTCAAGGCTGAGAACTGATGACAAGGGTGAGTCTTTGAAGCCAAGCCTTGAGATGGAGGTTGTCTCCACTAACTTCCAAGGCCTGAGATGCCTGATGAGGAACAAACAGAGAAGACTCCTCTACCTGTCCCAGGAGACTCAACATCCTCTGTGCTCTGTGCTGGTGTCTGGTTCAGGTTACGCTGATGAGCTTGCCTGGAAAGCATGCTTTCAAGTCCCTCTTCCGGCACGCTTAGGTTTGGGTTAGATCGAGCCAGTGGAGGACTTGAGGCCCTCGGTCCAGAACCATTGGGTAGCCGCCTTGAAATCAGAAAGCACCAGATTAAGTGAGTGGTTGGCCTGGTGTGGAAAGACTGTTAATGCAGGGGGATTGCAAGGTGGCAAGGGCAGCTCATAACATGGATCTGGCTGGCAAAGAGGTCCTTATTCTCTTCTACTAGCAAGGGCTGAATCCACATATTTGAATACATGCATTTCTCAAGTTTAAAGCCTAGGAACGTAATAACAAGGTCCTTTCTGGATCAGGCCAATGGCTATGCACATCTAGCACCCTGATCCCACAGTGGCCAAGAACATGCCTACAGGAAACTCACCAGAAGGAGACAAGCACAATTGGTTGTGTGTTTTTGTGGCAGTGGTGGTGGGAATTCAAACAAGCAAATGTTGTTAGAAAGCTTTCTACAAGTCCGAACAGTTGTCTGGTCATAGTCCCCCCGCCCCAATCGCTGTGATCTGGTGTCATCCATTAAACAATGTCTCCATGCTAAGCTTAGTGTTGTCTTCTCCAGAAGCCCATAAACATGCACATGGGGATGAGAAGATGGAGGTCTTCCAGCAAAGGCTGGACCTACATCAGTCTGGGTGTTGGACTGGATCACCCTAGAGGTTCCTTCCAACTCTATGATATTATGAGAGTCTATGAGAAGTCCCTGTGTGCCAGTTGTGCCATTTCTTTCCAGAGGTATCTGCTTGGTCACAGGCTCAGGGTGTAAAAATGTCCTTATAAGTGATTATGAATGGCTGAGTAGCTCCAAGGCCAGACTGAACTGTCCAAGGGTTCAATTAAGTGGCCAGAACTATGAGGATCAGGTACTTAAGGACAAAGGTCCTAGAGTCCCCAGAATTCTATGGCGGTTTTCTGTGCCTGTATAGGATTAACCCTACAGCTTTCCTTGGGCTCTTAGAAAGATGGCAGCCTTTGGTGTTAGCGGGGACCGGCAGGAGTTTTAAATGCCCTTGGCAATTTTAGAACTGGAATGAAGGATCTTGAATCTTGTGCCTTGACTACCTCCTCAGATGTTCTGTGTGTGTGTATGTGTGTGTGTGTTGGTGGCTCTCCAGTTCATTCTGTCACCCAGAGCACCACGCTGCTGCCCCCAGGTCCCGCTGCAATGCCACCATTGTTTAAAAGTAGTGATAGATGGAAAAGGTGGAACGTTTCAGTAGAGCTCTGTGGTGATAAGCAGAATGCTCTGGATGATGTAACCTGAAGGAGGAGCTGCCCAGAGTCCTCTTAATCAGAACTCTACCCTAGGAATGTGCACAAATGTTGTTGTTTTGTATTCTATTGAGCGGAATGTGAGAAAATTCATATTTGTAGTGGGATTCGAACTTGATACGAATGTTCAGTCTCATGTGAATCCCATGCAAAGTTTCATACGAAGCTTCATATGAATGTATCAGAACATTCAATTCACATTCGAATGTCAATCTTCGAATGTGCAAACATTCAATTTGAATATGAATATTTGAATTTAGTCAGACTTGTATGAATTTCTAATGTTGTGAATATTCGTGCCCATCCATATTCCACCTCTATTCTGCTCTCAGGTGAAATAGAGACCCTACAGACCCCATTCAGTGTGTAGTATCATATTTAGCATACAATCAACATTTAACACTGCAGCAAGTGAGGGACAGCAAGAAACACAGAACCAAAAACACCCCTGCAGAATCCTGAGAAATGTAAACTCGCCCTTGTATCCAAGTCGGCCCATTACTCCACTAAGTTCACTTTGCACTGGAAATTCAGAAAGAGCAAATGCAATGGTCCTACCTGGGCAGAAGCGGGATCTCAAAGTGGTGCAGTCTAGGGATGTCTTCGGAAGCCCTCAGTTCCTCCCGGGGCGAGGGGGTCAGCGTGGCTGTGGACTGCTGCCCATAGGAATTGGCGGGGGAGGAAGCGTCTCCACGAGGTGGGGGAGGGGGACACTCCTCTTCCTGGATGTTCTCCATTAGGTAGGTCCTTTCTGGTAGGGGCGGGCACCACTCCTCCACCTCTGAACTACAAACATTGGGTGAACTGGGACACATTGGGGTCACGGTCTCTGACATCATCCTAGGAAAAGACACTCCTTGGGACTGAAAGAGGGCATCTCCACTGGGGCTGGCACAGGGCTACATCTCCCACCATTGCTTGAGCACTGGCCATACTGGCCAGGAGCTGGGGCCTGTAGTTGTCTACAGAGCTACAGATTCCCTATCTATAAGCGGAATCCTGCTTAACCTTTCTTGTTATCCTGGTACCGGCTTTAAAGACAACCGCTACTCCCCTGAGGTGCCTAAAAATATACTTCAGAAGCCACAATGAGACCTATGGAGAAACACTTCTCCCTCACATGTTTTGCCTTATTCAGAACTCAGTCTTGTCCAGCTGAGCATCATGAAAGGGGAGCCGGCTGAAGTATTCACAGCACAAAGCCAACAGCCTTCCTTTTGTGACTCAATGGATTAGTACTTGTGGCTCGTGGATTGGATGGTTCCCATAACATTCCCATGGAAAATAGCGCAGAATACTGTGCAGGCTTTTGAGCAGATAGATAGCTAGGTCAGTAGGTAGATAGACAGATGTGAAACTTTCATATGAGGCCAATGGAAGTGGCAGGTATGTTCTAAATTAAGTAAATCCAAGAATATAGAAAACTGCTTTGGTAGCAGGTCCCAATCAATGATGGAGCCAGTAAGTAGGTGAGGAGGTCTGGTTGACCGAGGGTTGGTCTGGAATGGCAAATGGACTTCTGCCAGAATGCATCTGCCTTCTGCTGAAGATACCAACAAGGGCATCTTCCGCTTGGAGGCTATTCTGGATGGCTGATGGGGGCTGGCGTGTATCTGACGTGTTGCCCCCATGGTAAGTGAAACACTTGAGCTTGGGGTTGTGCACAGTGTTTGTGGCTGGACTTCTGAGTATACATCTGGTCCTCGGCTGGCACCCACGGGCAGGGAATTCCACTCTGTGCATAGTGTACCCTACACAGAAAAGTTCCAAATGGCACGAAAGGGTGTAATGGAACCTATATTTTACTGGCTTTTTAAAGTTCAGAATTGTGCGTTACATTTCAAACAGTGACAGCATTTAGGGCCAAGGGTGTTACCTATGGTCTTCCAGAAATGAGTGAACTGCACTAAAACTTCCTTCAGGAGGAGCAGATGTTCCCTTGGAAGACCACAGGTGAAGCGACCTTGTTTGTGGCCTTCCATTGGTCTTAGGAGTTGGCAGGCTGTGACGATGCAAAGTCAGAGCTACAAATTAATTCATTCCATGCGTATCCAAGCAACTTGTCTTCCTTCCCTTGACTCCGTTTTATGTTCATGACAGCCCGGTGACCATATGATGGAAGAACCATTGGTCAAAGGTCACTGGCTGAGCTTTCTACTCAGGTGGGGCTTTGAATGCAGTGCTCTGGGTTCTGATAAAACTACATGGGAATAGAGAGAACTGTTGTCCTCTGGGGGTTGTTTGGCTCCAAGATCCATCATGTCCTAGTCACTGGCTATGCTGCCTTCTGGCTGATCAGAACTGAGTGGGCAGCAACATTCGGAGAGCCACGTCCTACTGAAAGCAACCTACCAGAGCTGGCTGATGGGACAGAGGACAAGAGAGCTAGAAGGAAGGGCACCAGATGTCAGTGACACTGCCAAGGATGCACTTCTATGGAAACCCAAAAGAAAACTGGTTTTTCATCCCGCATTGGTCAGCCGCATTGCAGTAGGTTTCATGCTTTCAATAGTGTGTACCAGGTAATAGCCTGGTGCTCTGCTCTGGCAACACTTCCAAATGCATCTCACTAGTCAGGCATGCTGGCCTTAGTCTGCAACCAGCTAAAGGTCAAACTCTGGTCGCCTGAACAAAAAGACCACACATTGTAATGGAAGGCAATGGTATGTTCTGCTGTTCCTTGGGCCTTACCTGATTTCTATCTCCTCTTCCTCCTCCTCTTCCTCCTCTTCCTCCTCCACATATTGGCTCAGTTCACTGGCAGAAGGTGGGGGTGGAAGCACTTCCGTCCAGTTGAGAGACGGCGTCTTCACGGCCTTTCCCATAGATTTCTGTTTCCCAGGCTTAGCAGCTATAGAAGAGAACGTGAAGGCAAACAGCAGAACCTCAGCTGCTGCAGGATAAAGCTCCTGGACGTTCTTTTATTTCAAAATAACAACAACAACAACAACAATAAAGATCTGGCTGTTAAATCTCATGGCACTTCTGGAGAAGCAGGTCACATGAAGGTGCAAGTGGCTAAAATCTCAGTTAGTTCAGCTTCTTTGACATTCTTCTAATGAATGGCCGCTTCTCCAACAAAAGTCCTTCCCAGATGTCTTAAATAACAGTGGGCCTCCTCCGTGCAAATCATGCCTTCACTGGTTGAAATATCCACCTCCCTGCCAGACTACAAGCAATAAATAGTGTTGGGGGAGCACCCAAGAAACTCCCCTTTAAGCTAGATGAGGAGCTTACCTTAGCTTACCCACTCCTCCTGGCTTTTTCAGAGCTTGGCGGAGGGCAGGATAAGGCCTTATGTCTCAGTGGGTGGTGATCTCATGGCATGAAGTTGCACCCACTTGGGGCCCCTGTAGGAACTACTCAATACCCTGAGCACCAAAGGGGCAGTAATGCTGCAGATGTTTATGAAACATTTCAAAATGGCATTCTGGACACTCATATTAAATATTATTTGTATCAGAAAGCAGCAAGTCTATTGATATGTATTGATTCATGCAATGCTGCCATTCTTATTGATAAAAATTTCATATGAAATCGTATTTTCATAAATAGGAACAATGAGACGGCATGGGTGGATGGAAGGATCCTGCATTCACACAACACAGCATACACAACTAGAGGACCCAGAGGGTCACTTTCTTGCTTGCTTAAGGACCCTACCACTCTCGCCTCTGCCCCGCTCGGGCTGGGCGTACTGAATGTTGGAGATCCCAGCCTGGCTGCTCCAGTGGCTTTCCTCTTCATCAGGTGACTGTAGATGGATGGCCCCATACGGGACTACAGGAGTGGTCGCATATGGAGTGGTGTGCTGGGAATACGTCCCGTTGAAGGTCCTCATGTCCTCACTGGCAGGGTCAATGGTGCTGTAAATGGGCCCATCAGATACCCCGCTCCCAAACTTCTCAGTCTGAGCAATGTAATTAGAAATCCCAGCATCTGCAAACGAGACAAATTGCGACCTTACGTCACCAGGCTCTTGGGTTCAGCAGAAACAAATACGATGGGCTTTGAATTTTTTTTACAAAACCCCCTGCTGGCTTCTTCCTTTTAAAGTATCTCCTATAATCCAAGACTTGGGGACCTGGGGACTATTCCTCTGCCCAACCCTAGCTGGGATTTCCCTCTGCAAGGTCATGGCCAGGGAAAGCCAGCTTGGGGGGTCTCTGAAACTTCCTGTTTTGCACACTGAAAGATTAAGCTTTCCGCTAACACCACTCAGCTCCTTTATCGTAAGGCAGCATAATGCTTGGACGCCTTATCTCCTCACCATCTGCATCTGTTTTCGGTTGCCAAGATACACACTGGGGGGACTTCATACCATTGTAGTATCTCTCAGTGGCGTTGTGGTTTCCGGTGCAGCAGTTAGTTCCAGGTTCCTTCGCCGTTCCATTCCGCAAGAGCTTTGGGGCCGGCCACGAGTCTGCCAGCCACGGGTAGCTTGAGGCGCTGGTGGCCATGGCCAGCATTCCAGGCCTGCTATAGGAGAGACCGAGGCACAGGTTTCGTGGTTGATGCAAGCGTGGCAAAGATGGGAGACAAGAAGGAGTTGGGCTACAGGTGGCGCTGGATGCTGAAGGAAGAGCTTGGAAAGCTGGAAGAGCAAGCTTGAAGCCCACAGATGGGCAGTGGGGAACTGGTAATTGATAAGAGACAGCCTGGAAGGCCTTACTTGATGGTCTTCCTAGCTAGTCAAGGATACCTAACAGTGACAGGCCCACACATGTGACATCTGCCCTGTACCAAGGCTCTTTGTGATGTTTGTAATGTTTATTACACACTTTATTAAATTAAGGATGAAAAAAGAAAACTCTGCAATGCTCTTAACATACTCACATGACTATAGAGTTCTAGAAGAGAGAAACACTATATTTACAAATGTTAGGATCAGATATTGCTGGTCTCCATCTTCTATTCAGCAGGACCAATTGTTAGGAAATAGTTCTGACCTTTCCACACTTGCCTTCAGTAGACAGGACCAAGTAGACCAGATGGATGGTTCCAGGGCATCTGCACTGGGATGGCCAGTTATGTTGTAGCCTCCCAGAATGGCTCCTAAGTTCACACCAGCTTTGGAGCTGGTGAGGAGGACCTCTGAAGGTCCAGGAGACCCACTTGGTGGTGCACCTTGCTGTGTGGGTGCAATGTGTCCCATGGTATACTAGACCACCAAGGCGTGCTGTCCTTGGTCTGGTATTCCACCCCCTAGTACACCAGTAGACAGACCAGCCCATCATTTTGGGCCTCCTTGTTGGTCTATGTTCCACCCTCTACTGGCAGGAGGTGGGACCTCTCTTAGATCACAACAGCACAAGGAAAGAAGGATTCTAGTTCACTTACTGGTCTGGTCTACCAGCAAGTGCAGAATCCAGCAACATTTGGAAGCCTCATATTCTCCAGCCCTTCCTTAAATGACTTTAGATTTGGTATGTTACATTTTGGCACCTGCATATAAGTAATTAATAAAAAGTAGAGGGCCCGCCCCCTGATAGTTGATCTGGCACCAGGTGAAGTACTACGAAAGGAGTGGGGAAAGCTTTTTCTGCACTCACCTGCCGCTGCCACCTGCCGGTCCGTCTGCATGGGGGAAGGAGACTGAAAGAGAGGGCACCACACTGAGTCAAGGAGGCTTCCTGGGAGGGCAGGCAGAGGATTGGGTCAGCAGTGCTGCGTGATGGAGGTGGGGAAAGAGAACTCTTACCTGCTGGCGTGTATGCAAAGGAAGCTGTGAAGAGAAGCAAGCCAAGAGAAAGACAGCTCAGAGCAAGTGTTGGCAATGGTAGGCAGGAATGGGAAGAAAGCCTATTGGGGGGGGGGCATATCCCAGCTCCATGGCAGACCATGCACTTGGCATGCAGGACAGCAGGTTACTCAAGCAGTAGGAGTTTCAGGTAGCAGGTGATGAGAAAGAATATTTCACTTCCTAAGACTCTAGAAAGTGGCTGCTAGACGGACCCTTGACATGCCTTCCCCAGATTTCACAGTGGCAGTTCGGTTTCAGGCTCAGATGGACAGGGGCTGAGCAGATCTTGGGCATCAGCTGGAAACCAGCTTAGACCTCAGCACCAAAAGTGAGCCTGAGCCTGAGAAGGCGCCCATCCAGTGCGCCAGGGAGCCCTGAAAGGTTGACCTCCACCTTTAGGTTCTGTGCCCCTTTAGGAGACACTTCTCTCCCTATCAAGGGACCTCTCCCCAGGAACCTGCCACCGCGGTTGGAAGAAATCCTCAGCAGGGACACTGGCATATTTCCCAACATGACTGGGACAAAAATTAATGCACCTTTAAGTTATCTGTGTGCCCGAGGTCAAGGCGCATAAAGATGAAAAACAGCTTCAGCAGGGAGGCTCAAAGGGTGGACAAAGGAACTGGACAAGTTTCTGTGCAGCAAACCAAGGGACCCACCACTGCCATCAAAGGCCTCATTGAATATACAGGGTTCTAAGCCTTGCCCTGCCCTGCCCTGCCACCCTGCATGAGATGCCGCTCGGTAGTGCTGGCAAGTCATCAAGAAAACTGTTCAGTCATAAGCACAAGGTCCTAACTCCATTTGGCCCTCACTTCTGGTATCATGTTGGAGGCTCCGCCATGACCCAGGATGTCCCATGGGGTTTGTAATCAAGGTCAGCACATTTGGGCCCATAATGGTGATGCCCCCATGCCCACTGAGAGGGCATGTAAAGGTCGGCGGCCTCACCTGTGTAATGACTCAACTCTTTTCTCTTCTTCCGTCGACAGTAGATCCAGACGCTGAAGCACATGAGGATGACCCAGCAGGCCCCTCCGATGCCTGCTATGAAGGCTGGCTGCTTCACCACGTCTGTGATCTGCTCAGCAAGACTCACGCTGTCCCCACTGCTCACAGACACAGTGTCCTGGTCTGGCAAAGGCTCTGGAGTAAGCACAGGAGGCAAAAAGCACCTAGGTTGGCATGGGCAGGAGGTTGTGATGCTCGTCTCTGAGGCGGGAAGGTGAGGGGAAGCCTGGCAGTAGCACTGAATGCTTCCTCCCCAGTAAATAAACCCCTCAGATAGAGATCTTGCACATCATCCAGATAGAATGCAAGTCCCTGGATTGCGGGCTGTCTACATGGATGAACTGCTTTTGGATGGTGGAGCATCCTTGGATACAGGTCGGAAGTAGTTTACCTGCAGAATGCGGACGGGAGTCTCTCCAGCTCATTTTATGGGAAGGATAGACCCACCAGCCAACATCTGGAGGGGGCCTCAATACTCACTGATCTGGATGGTGACAGGAGCGCTCCTCACTCCGATCCCAGCGCTGGTGGCTGCTGCTACCTCTGTGTGGTAGATCATGCCTGGAACCAGCCCGAGCAGAATGGTGGAATGCACCGTGCCGTCCACAGTCTTGTTGATGTGATAACGTGACTCGTTCCCCAGGCACCAGATCTGCCAGAGGAAAGGGAAACCATTGTGACCAGGGCCTGATCCGTGGCAGCAAAGCAAATTTCCCGCTGCTGCTTCCCAGAATCCACTGCAACTCTTACTGATGGTCTAGGTGCAAGGCCCTCGCGCCAACCTGCTCTCCTCCTTAGGGTTTCACAAGCCAGGAAGTTACTGGCTGTGATTACGAGAGTCCATCTTACCCTGTAATCCTGGATGATCCCATTTTGTTCGGCGGGCGGAGGCGGCTCCCAGGATATGCTGATGCTGGTGCTGTTTTTGGGCCCCACCGTCACTACCGTAACCGCCTGAGGAGGAGCACTGGGGGCTGCACGGGAAAGAGTACAGAGGAGTCAGTTGTTCACAGCAAAGGCTACACAGCACTTCAGGCTCCCATTCTGAGTTCTGCATGCCACACATGTGCCACAGTGCTACTAAGTACAGGTGTGACAGGAAAGGAGGTCCAACCCTGCTGTGCCCCTTTAAAGCTCATTAGCCTTTATGTTCTGCACTGGGTTTTAGAGAGGGATGCCATAGCATTTTTTAAAAAAATTGCTTTTGTTTTCATCAACATAGTGGACGTTAATTCATCTGCATCATCAGTACTGGCTGCCCCTACAGCACTTCTGGAGTCTGGTGGGAGCATGTGCCAGTTTGGTCTAGTGGTTAGGGAGCTGGACTCTTATCTGGGAATACTGGATTTGATTCCGCAGTCCTCCGTGAAGCCAGCTGGGTGACCTTGGGCTAGTCGCGGCTCTCTTTTGAGCTCTCACAGCCCTACCTACCTCACAAGGTGTCTGCTGTGGGGAGAAGAACAGAAGGTTTGGCAGCTGCTTTGAGTAGAAAAGCCAACAATTCTTTTTCTGCCATCGGGTTAGCAGCAGCCTCTGAGGTGCAAAATCCTCCCTTGGGAATGACTTAGGCTGCCTCCAGACTAGCAGAAAAAAATCCGCAGTTAAATCTAAAAGCGCAGTATATATACTGCGCAGCAGTGACGGGTGTCCCAACTGGAAACGCATCTCCAAAGCTTCCCCTGTTGGAGCTGCGAAAGTTGAGTTGGCGTGTGTTGTCATGCGGGACAAGGCAGCCAATTGAATTCTGAGCTGCCCTTCCTGCTTAGCCGGCATCTTATCTGCTTTTCTTGCCCTCCTGCCTGCACTGGCTTGAAGCTTCAGATCTCCTTTATACTGCGCAGTGAGTGTCGTTGATCCAGCCTCAAGGTAAGCGCATAGTCCCGATCATATAATGCAGCGCCACGAGGATCGATCGATTGTCATGTGTGACAGCTTGATTCGGACAGTGCATTCCAATGAGCAGTATAAAGGTGTCTGGACACAGCCCTATTTGCAGGGAGCCAAGGGGCAGTCCAAGGGTAGATTTCATCCTTCTTTTGCTACTGCCACAGAACCTGAGCCAGGTGGGAGCTCCACCACTGTGCGTACCTTCTTCAGGAGTCCGAACCAGCAGCACCTCGCTGTCCATGCCCTGGAACTCATCAAAATACGGGCGGACTTTGACCTCGTATTCCTGCCCTTTGTGCAACTCAACGAGGACCGTCTTCCGTTCGGCTGGCGATTTCACATCTTGCACCAGCCAGGCACTGTTCTTGGGCCGATACAACACTTTGTATCCTTGGATGAACTGAGCCTGGCGATCCACCTGAGAGATCCGTGAAAAAGCAATCAATGCTCAGCCGCAGCCCTGGCTACTCAGAGGGGAACAGGCACTCACCTGTTCCACCTCCCTTCTCTACATAAACATCTTGGCACTGGTTTGGCCGGATTCACCACTTCTTTGCCCTGACCTTGCTGCCCTTCCACATTGCCCAGGGCTCTCCCTAACTGCACTGCTGGTTGTCTTTTGTACCAATTTTGTTGCCTCCTTTCTCTCTCTCTCTCTCTCTCTCTCTGCAGGTACCTGAGATCAGCTTTTCCAATCAGTTCCCTTTAGTTGTTTTGGGCTTCAGCACAGCCTCAAGAAGCATTGCCAGGCACATGAAATAATAGAAGCTGTGGTCCAACATTATCTGGATGCCTTAAGCTACCTTTATTGCAGTGTGGATCTCTATTACCCGTGACTAGTTCTACCAAGAAGCAATAGAAAGCCATTGCTTTAGGGCTTCATAATTCTTAGGAGCACTTTCCATTTTCCATTTATGAGCTTTCAGTCTCTCTGTTGTACGTGTATACACACACACACACACACACACACACCACATTACACACACCACACTGTAATCTCAAAGAAAAGACCTATGTAGCCTACGCTCACCTTCTCTACAGTGGCTGACTTGATACTTGGCGAAACAGACAAGAAAGGAGGGCAATAGTTCTCTCTGGCTCTTGTTTCCCCAGAAGCTAGAGGGAAGCATACAGCTGTTCCACCTACAAGCCAGTGGAACCCCCGCCCTCCCTCGGTTTTCCTGTCTCTTTTAAAGCCATCTGTCATGCCAAACACGCTGCCAAAGCTCCTTTTGGTCTTTTTACAAGAAAATATCAAGGACCATCCCGGCACTTACAATCCAGGTCACCTGGATGGTGGTGGAGGTGAGAATGATGGGATCCTGGAGCTGAACCCCAACTTCACCAAGTTCCTTTTGCACCTGCCGGTGGTCAACACCTTGTCTTGTGGGACTCACATCTGCCACAACATATAAGAAGTGAATTGAAGTCAGATGTTATAATACCATTGACCACAGTGCCTTTCTGGGGTACCTGCTGGAGCCCAGGGTATTTTTTAGGCTGAGCAGAAGGACTCTAGATAGATCACAGCTGACGTATCTAACACCAAAGCATGCAAATGGTCTCCTAAGCTCTCCTGTCACTTAAGGATGTCTCCAGGGGAAGACCTTCACTTCCAGAGGTGAGCCTTGTAAACCCTTCCAAGAATAGAGTCCACAATTGCCCGACTACACCTCATCCCGTTTCAGGACTATGACAATCAATGGCTATCGATGTGCCCCAGAGTAGCACACCTGCATGCTGGAATCTCACCTTGTGTCCGCACTGGCTCAGAAACAGGACTGGGGTCACTCAGGCCATAGCGGTTGACAGCCCTTATCAGGAAAAGGTAAATGGTGTTGGGGTTCAAGCCGCTGACCGTGTGCTTCTCCAGCTTCACATTGTCCGCTACAGTCTGCCATGTGCTACCTGATGACTGGCTGTAAGAGAAGAGCGTTGGGGAAGGAGGAGATGAAGGTTCTGACTTGGCTCCTCTACTGGGGAATGATATGAAGGGACGGGGAAGGGGCATACTGTGGCATAAGATAGGATTCCTTAGCACCTCCTCCCTCTTGAGACATGGACACAAACACGTGGACAAGCAACCAGCTTGTCCAGAGATCTCTTGTGCATTGCAGAGCCCCCTGTGTTGCCAGGATCCCTCACTGCACGCCGCAGCACACAAAGCTCCAGGGTAAACCTTGCTGGAGGCCACAAGCCCCACGGAGAAGAGTGAGCAAGGTCCCATAGCAGCTCGACAAATTTGGGTGTCTGTGGTGGGATGGCAGAGTGGAGCTTCTTCATGGCTGACTCACACTTACCGGGGGAAGGTTGACCCAAAGTTTCCTTTGTATGAAACCAGGCATCACAGCAGAGGAGCATTTTCCCCAAATGTCCAAGGAAGTGTGAAAACGCGTGAAGCTTCAGCACAATCCTGAGTGTCATGGCGGGCATCACATGGGCATCACCGGGACATTGTCTGATTGTGCCAAGCTGGCCTTAAGATCTCACATGATGTGAGCAGGCCCAGAGACTGATCAGGGGCCTGCCACTCCCCAGGAGAGTGCTAACAGGGAAACATTTACACCACTCTCTGGATTTGCACTATGGACTTCCCCAAAACCCCGCTCTGGACAAGGCTTGGTGGAGCTGCTTTAACGGAAGACATCAGTTCTGCACAGCACCAAATTCTTCCTTACATAAGCAATATTTAAAAGGTGCCATTCTCGGAGGACAGCCTAGGCTTATTGCTTACACTCTCCCCGGGTCTTTTACAGGTCAGTCAATTTCTCTAGGGACCTGTTAAACGCCATCCGCTAAAGAAAGCAACTCGGTGTCTGTTTATAGGACCACTGATCCCAAGAGGAACGAGGTGAGCAAAAAGGCTGTAATCTTGTCAGAGAGCTGCTGACTCTGAAAACACTCTAAGCTCACATTCACAGCAGGATCGTTTACAGAAATTGTTTTCCAGCCAAAAGTAGGCAACGCTAAAAAGCCCTGATTCATGCTCTGTGCCCAGAATTGAGGTCGTCTAGTTCTGGCTGCAAATTTCCAAGATGTTCCATGTGTCAGTAGCCATTAGGAATGTGCACCAATGTGCTTTTTGGCATTTGATTCACATTCGTACAAACAGGCACTTTTGAATGTGGTAAAATTCTATTCAATGCGAATGTATTCATACAAACGTGTATGAATATCCAATACGAGCCAATATGTATCGGATACGAACCAATACGTATTGGATATGTATCCAATACATATTCCGTATCAAATCCACCCTGAAAGTGCCAAATCCGACCTGAATTCACTTTTAATATGCTCTTAATCCATGTCGAATGCAGTCTAGATCTGTTGCAGATGTGGCTGGGGCAGGCACTTTCCCATTTCCCCAGTTTAATGGATACCCAAACTATTCGCGCGAATGTCTGGAAACAATCGTATTCATAACATTTGATTCATGTATGATTGCCTGAATTTGTATGAATAACGAATGCTATAAATATTTGTCCGCACCCCTGGTGGCCACAGAACACAGAACCCTCTGCACATCTGTGGAAGGGACTCCGGGGTTTTGCTCCTTTCCAATGCGGTCCTGCTGAGAAGGGCTATGTTGGAATCATGTTTTAAAAGTTAACGGTGTTTTTATTGTTTTTATTGATGCTTTATGCTTTTATGACTGCTAAGAACTGCTCTGAGACCATTGGGAAAAGGACGGGATAGAAAAATATGGAAATGAATAAGTTTCTGACTAGACAATTGAGTTCAGTTAATGACAGCGCCATGCTGACAGAGACATCCAGAGACCAGGAACTGCTATGGTTTGTAAGTGGTTCTTAATAAGGGTGCCCACAAATCTAATTTTCAGCATTCAATTTGAATATCCGAATACCCGAACTCATACGAATAGAGAAAAGCAAATGCCTGGACATTCAAACCAATTAGAATACATTTGTATCTATTTGTACGAATATTCTATGCTTATCCAATGATACTAATTTTGTATGCATCCCATTTTTATCCCGTATGTATCCGTACAGATATGGACAAGAATATATGTGATGCATATATATCTGTACACATCTCTGAGGAGACGCCGTAGGATCCTTTCTGCCTGTCAATTAACTTATTCCTTTATTTTCCTCCTCAGAAAACCTCTCTGGTTCATGCAAGAGTTACCTGAAAGCTTCAATTATGTACGAGTTCACGGCAGCTCCGCCAGTCACAGCATTTGGCTTCCAAATCAGAGCAACACTATTCTTAGTGACATCAGTGACCAAGGGTGCAGAAGGAGGTCCTGGGAGAAGGCTTGGCTCTGGAACCTGGGTCTGGAGATCACTCCCCTTTTCTGGAGAAGTAAGTGTGGGGAGGAAATGAGCAACCAGCCTAGATAGCTTTAAGAAAGAATTAGATAAATTCACAGAGGACAGATGTATGGATGGGTCCTAGAATGGATGTCTAGATACTACCTCCAGGTTGGAGGGACAGGCAGAATGCCTCTGAAGGCCATCTGCAGGGAACTGAGGGCAGGTCAAGGTGTTTCCTCCATCTTCTGCTTGAGAATGCCCAGAAGCAATTAGTGACGGGATGCTGCTCTAGATGGGCTGTGGCCTGATCCAGCAGGGCTCCTCTTACGTTCTTAAATCCTAATCCAGCCAATTTCAGAACTTTAAACTGGGGTCAATACTCACCTTGCACTGCCAGGAAACCACTCCACCGTGTCTCACCAGTAGAGCTTGTAGCAACGCAAACATACATTCCAGAATCAGACACCTGCGACATAGGGAAGGAGAGGATATCATTTTTCACTAGCATGACCCAGGCCATGTTGAGATCCTAAGAGGCATCTCTCTGCTAGTGGTGGACAGTGAAGCGGAAGGCTCCCAGAAGCCTCCGTTCTGCACAGCCATGGTTCATGTTGTGTCTTCTTTTAGCTTGCACACAAATACACTTTTGTTCCAAGTTCTAGGAACTTCAAGGAGAAGTCCGTTTATCATCAAGTTGAAGTTTTTTTGAGTGGGGGATGGGTTCTGGCACTGCCTACACTTTTGTATTGTGCTAATGCTGCCCTTAATATTCCTGGAGAATTTGGCAAGACTTGTTCCCCAGGGACCTTAACAGCACTGGACAAGTGGCAGCATGCCGTCCACATGTCTTCTGCCCTGGCTCTCAATATCCTGTCCCGCAACTATGATGCTGACAGCCTGGGGGTGGGGGGAATTTCCTGTGTTCAGTTATTGCACAAACTACCAAGTTGTTTACCCAACACCATAAGGGCAACATGGTGCACCTACCCATAGAATCATAGGATCATGGAATCATAGAGTTGGAAGAGACCTCTATGGCCATCGAGTCCAAGCCCCTGCTCAATGCAGGATTTCCTAACCATTCCAGACAGATGTAGGTCCAGACTCTGCACCTACTAATGAGCGGCTACTGCACCTACTTTTCTAAACAAAGACCCTGGCAGGCAACAGCAGTGGACCAGGAAGGAGCAAATGAGCCTGCCGCCTGCCACACAACTGAGCAACAAGAAGCAAATGAGGGGATTATTTTAATGTCCTCACCAGGTGGGCTCGGAGTCTCAATGTGGGAACTGCTGCCCCACTTTTTTCCCCATGAATCAAGAGTGGTCTGATAGGGCAGCCCCTCCTCGGGGACCATTAACTCATAGCGGTCCTCCAATCCACCTGACAGCTCTAATTTTTTCCCGGGCAAGGAGCCACTGCGGCTATAAAACGATGCTATTCGGCACACTGGGACCTGGCAGATGCATTAACCTCCTGACTCCGACACAATGAAGTCACAAAAGTAACGTGAAATATTTCACTCCCTGCTGACAGCCGGCATCAATTTTTAAACAAATGTTTAGCGTGAGCTCTGTGTTTTGATAAGTAATTCATGAATAACCTCCACATTACCCCGTTGCCTGATCCGATGCCGGTGTAGCAAGAGGGCAGGCTGGACACACCCACTCCGGGGTCATTTAAGGGTGGAGGGGGTGAAGAGAGACAGGTAGACTGCTCCCCCCCCCCTTCAAATCACTACTTGAGACCTCCTGCCTTAGGACAGATTCCTCTGACTCCAAGTCACAAACTGTAAATCAAGGCAGCCTACATGCTGGGGAAGAAACAGAAGTTGATTCCAGGCTAGCTGGTATACCAGACCAGCAAACATATTGGAAATCTCCCTTCCACACCAGTGTGAGGGACAAGCGGGATGCTTCCAAGGCCATTTGCTGGGATTTGAGAGCAGGAGAAGGTTTGCCCTTGTCTCTGCTAGAGATGCCCCTGGGCAGCTGGTGGGTCACTGTGTGCGAAAGGATATGCTGGACTAGATGGGCCTCACGCTGGATTTTCAGTTGAGGTTTACTCCCCTCGTGTTTGCTTTTTCTCAAGGCAGTGGGGCTGCTGTGATCTATAGCTGAGAGAAATAGCCCCAGTGCCACACAGTTTACAGCCCAGGCTCTTAACCACTAGGCTTTGCTGGTTAGAAGAATGAAAGGCCGGGGCAGGCATGGAAGCACTTTGCACACTGACCTTAAAGACTAACAGATTAATTGCTACGGGTTGTAACTGCAACAAGAGGAACACAGAAACTGACAGTTAAAGAGAGCTGTGGTTGTGGAAGACTCCGCTAAATAGGGTTAATTATGACCAGCTCTCCCTGGCAAGTTATATATAACTTTGCCCATAATGGATTTTGTGTTCTCAGACTCGGTTCTGTCTCAAAGGGCCTGATTTGCCTGCCTCGGCAGTTTGTTTATTGATATTCACTTCGTTAAGAGCAGGAAAATTGCATTCAGCTATTTTAACTAGTAAAACAAAGCTATTGCTCGCTGCTTGTTAATAACATTAATTTCTTAGGAAGGACACAGCAGCTTACGGGTTCCCCTCTCCAAGAAGGCTTTCAGGAGCATTTCACAATTCCTACACATTTCTGAACCAGGCAATTACAGACGTGCTTTTTAACAAGTAATTCCATTACTTAGCAATTTACGCAATTACAAATGCAAGCAATCCCACTCCCAACGACATCACGGGATTCATTTGCTTTTTGGCTGTGTGTTCGCTGGTAGGATTGAATTTGCCTGGATGACCTCAGCCGCTGTTGCAGAGTAATAAAGTATTTGCTAAGCATGCAGAGGGTTACAGCTTTGATCTCCAGCATCTACTTGGAAAACCACTTCTGTGCTCTTGGCAAAAACAACCCTGCATGGATATGTGTCCATACAGCTTGACTTGGGGAAGTCTCTTCCTTTAATGCACCACCAGGACCCTGGTCACACCTTTAGTTTAGGACAGCTTCAGGTCGTCTTCAGGTCGCATTACTCATATTGTTTTTATTCAATTATTTTCCAAAGCCGGCCCAACCCCATTAGAGTGTTCTAACTCGGGCATGCCAGGCCATCTTCCCTTGCTCAGTGTGAGTGGGGGGATAGGCTAAAGGAGGCTGAACTGTGCTGTGGTGTGTGTTGTTGTCAATAGACTGCACTCCAGTCTTTCAGCCAATGTCTAGGGAAGGGCTGGACGCATGGAGTTCCTGAGGCACCTACCCTTCTCTCCTCAGTTTATGTGTATGATTCCTCTATCTAGCATTCTTATTTTTAAAAAAATTAATTGCACAGAGAAGAAAAGCACATAAAAAGGAAGGAGGGCGTGGAGGTGTGGATCAGGCTCTAAAAAGAACCAAAAAAATAACCTCTCACCTCCCTTGAGTGACACAATGACATCCAATAAGAATGGAGATAGATTTGACAGAGGAAAGGGGTGGAGAGCCAAGAGTTCCATGGAGGAGGCTCAGGCCGATTGTGGAGAAAGACGTGAGCAATGCAGCCCAAAGCAAGGACAGCCTGAGGATGATCTAGGTGTGAAAAGAACTTGTACAACCTCAATGTGAATTCTGAATAGGACGTCTTGTCTCATATAGGTGTGACCAGGGCCCAGGCCTTTGCCACAACCTTTGATTAAATGGGAATATACTGTCTCTTCCCACTCAACAGACACTGTTACTATTTTAATATATACTGTTGTTGTTTTAATATGTGTCTGATTTTAAATGGTGTTATCTGCCCTGTGACCTCTGGTATAGGGCGGGATAGAAATACAAATAATAATAAATCCCATCACAGATCAACACACCTGGAGTTCATGGGGCAGCAGAAGAGGATGGGAATGAACGTTTTCAAATATTCATTCATTTCATTGCAAAAATTTTGTTTGCCATCAATACAGAACCGGACAGTGAACGTTGTAAAATTATTAATAAAAAGCCGGTGTGCCAGCCTGCGAGCTCTGAATGCATCTTAGCACTTAGCAGACTTCTAGAAATGCAAACTCCACTCTCCCATTGCTATCTTGAGGTTTATGGCAAAGGTACTATGGCAAAACATGAGAGCATTTCTGTTAGGTCTGCTGTCTAAGAAACAATGGCTCATGAGTTCCAGCAAGGATGGAACCGAAGAAACAAGCACCATACCTGTAGGTTCACAATCTGTAAGGTCCCATTGTCTAACAGACTAATCCGTTGGTCGCTTCCCACAATCCGCTGTCCGTCCTTCAGCCACTGGATGCTGGGTAACGGGTTCCCAGTTACATGGCATTGTAACTCTGCTGTAGAATCTATAACAAGGGTTTGGTTGGTTGGCCCTCGGCGAATGATTGGTGGAATGCGGTCCGATGTCACTGGATGTAAAGTAAAGCAGGACAGCTTGAGTTTTACGACCTTTCTGGGCATCATGACAATCAGATGGCATAAGACTATGGTATAACCCATACAAAAAAGTGACAAAAATAAAAATACTAGGAAAGCTGTGTCCAGGGCCTAAAGCTCAGTATAACTCAGGGCTATGGCGCAGCAATGGTTGAAGATCTTTTTCATATCTTGTTTACCTATCCCTTGTATTCTTCAATAAGAACAACTTGTTTGGGTCCCCTGTTATAAAATGTGTCCCACTGGAATGCAGAACAGAAGTTGACTTACCTTCTTCAGGGAGAAGACATCCAGGTGACCTATAGGGTAGCTTTGATTTTTGTTAAGGCAGCCTGATTTAGGAAATTATTTATTGAGTTGAATGGGGTGTCTTGTAAGGATGATGGGGACAAATAATGATGATATTTTTATTGTATTTTAGTTTTTATCCTTGAATATTTTATATGATTTTATCTTTCATAAACTTGATTCGATCATATGACTAATCAATAAAGTTCATTCATTCATTCATTCATTCATTCAACTCAGGGCGATATTGCAATTGCAATATTGCTATTCTGGGGAAAAGTACTCCTGGAATAAAGATACAGGCTTATATGTCTGGATGGTTGCTCCCAGGAGCCGCGATCTTGAAAATGGCTACCATGCACGTGCAGGGCCAAATCCAGGCAAAAAGTGGCTGCTGCGCATGCGTGGAGCTGGAGATCACACACATCTAGGCACTTCATACCACCGGAATACCAGGAAGTGCATGCCAAGCCAATGGGAGAGCAAGTGCCTTGTGATTTCGCCCGTCCATCTGACAGGGATGGCAAGAGGCAACTTCAGGGTCTAAACAAGACCCTGCATTTTCTTCTCAGCATTTAGAGGAAGAGACAAAAGCTTCTCATCTTCACACATCCTCTCTATTAATTTATCCATTTTATTCTACCAAATCTGTATTCCAGTGGCCTCTTAATAGCCATAGCAATGATGAAACCATCAGTACCTTTTCCACATGTTCTCATACCTTTGAGGGGAGTCATCCATTTTTTTCTTTAATTGATATATGTGATAAATAAGGACCAGTCTCTAGTAACAATATCCACATGAGCTTGATCTTTAATCATCTGGATTTCTCCTTCAACACAACATCCCATGGCCTTGAGTATCAGTAATCCATATTGGCTCAAATCAATCTGGCAATAGTTTGATGAGCAGCAGCCATAAAATATACCACTTCACAAACACACAATAAATCCAAGGGTTTCCTCAGGGCACTGGAGTCTCAGCAGTATAGGTGAAGCCACTATATTCGATCAAGGGTAGTCTATTTGTGATGTGGAACCTTTGGTGAGTTATGTTCATAAGCTACGTGGTTAGATTATCTGTAGATATGTTCAAGTGATATCTTAAGAACAGGGGAAACAAGACCAAATACCAGAGCTGAAGAACCGCAAGGGAAAATGCTTTTTTTAAAATGTTAAAAAAATAAAATTCTCACTTCCTCGTTCAATTTATCATCTAGCTATCTGTTATCGCAAACCACAGGAAACCATCCCTGTACCACATTTCACACTGAAATTGCTTGTTACAAGGGAGAAGACAGGCTAAAAGACTTCAGGTTTCGAGGCCAGGCGCCCATGTGGAGTTACCACAGAAGAGGAGACCCTAATGACTTCCTGTGGTCTTGCTTGTTAGTTAACACAATAAAAGAAATCTCTATTGACAACAGAGATACAAGAAAAGTTAAGAATTGGCCTAGTAATGAGAAATCAATTTGGCCGTTATTAAATACTTTGCTTGTAGAGTTGCATTTACCGATGATGGTTTTCCTGACAGATGTGAGGAAAAATTAAAAAGCAAGATAAAGGAAGTGTGAGGGAAACGTTCCCACTACTACGCAGGACTTAACGATACATGGAGGTGAGGAGAGAGGAAATTAATTTCACTTTGGATTCCAATTATGCAAATATGCTTTCAGGTGTTGATCTGTAATATTCTTTGCAGAGACCCACTTTACTCAGGGATGTGCCTTCTAGCTTCTGTCAGCTTTATGCACAGGCTGGATCAGAGCATTTCTTCATGCGCTGTTCACCGGACTACATTAAAGAGTAAGTATGGTGGGTTTTAACTCTTCAGATATATCCACCTGAGCTCACAGATATTCAGGCAGATAGGGGCTCATCCAAAAGATTAATCATCTTTTAAGCATGTGTGGGGTGGCCTTTCCATTCCCAGTCCAGATCTGAGTCATATTCCCCCATTCATTTGGCACCTTTCCCAGGAACTGGCCACTTCAGTTCCTGTGGAGGGCTGCACCCAGGGCAGGGGGGTTATCTGCCCTCAGCCCCCAACCACCACAAAGCTGTGTCTTCTCCCCTTTGGCAGTGAACAAGGCACCCTTGTGTGAATGTGGGAACTTGGTGCGGTGAGGCAGCCCCTTGTGCAAGATTCACGTCATGACTAGGGATGTGCGCAAATATTCGTAAAATTTGAAATTTGTACAGATTCAGCTGAATTCGGACATTCGAATCCGTATATTGGCACATTCGAAGATTGACATTAGAATTCGAATAAAATGTTTCAATACATTCGTACGAAGCTTCATTGCAGATTCTTATGGCATCCAGATGTGGACTCATGTGCGAATTTGTACTGAACATTTGCATAGAAATCAAATCCTACCACATTTGAAGTGATTTATTTGAACCAATATGATTTTTCTTGCATTCAATTTGATATGAATTGTAATTAAAAATATATATATTCATGCACATCCCTAATCATGACAGCTGTTTGGAAACACAACCTAAATTGGCTGAGCTGTGTTGCACCCGGACCATGTGGGAGGCGGTTGTGACTGTAAAGACACCAGAAGCTGCTCCAAAGCCTATGAGGGCAGGGGATGTTTGACCAACAGAGACATACTCAGAGTTGGCCTACAGATCAAAACATTCATCTGGGAGCCACAGCCCAAGGAAGAAGAGTTGGCTCTTCTACCCCACTTTTCTCACCCATTTAAGGGGACTCAAGCGGCTGACAAACCTTCTGCTCTTCTCCCCACAGCAAAACACACTGTGAGGTAGGTGGGGCTGTGAGATCTCAGAAGGGAGCTGTGGCTAGTCCAAGGCCACTCAGATGGCTTCATGGAGGAGGGCGGAATTGAACCCGGTGATTCCCAGATAAGAGTCTGACTCCCTAACCACTAGGCCAAACTGGCTCACCAAACTGGACGCCTGCCTAGTGGCCATTCTCAGAGGCACATTTCACCATGGCCTGAAGGCAGAACAAGAGCACAGCATGGAGACCTGCTCCTCCTGATCCTGGGATGTACTGCAAGCTCTCTTCAACAAGCCCTCGCAATCCTATGGGTATGAATACCCTTTGTCTTCCTAAGAAACACTTCTCCTCAAGCTACTTTGGGCCTTTCTGAGCCTGACACTCGCCCAAGGAGACAGCAAACTAGAATCTGCTTCGGAGGCGTCTGACCTTGAATTTAAATGATAGCTTTTTCTCCCGACTTCTCCTCCCAGTGCTGCAAATCTCCTTCCGCCTAATGTGTCTCCAGTGTGAACCCCTCGCAATGCAGGGATCACACAGCCTTCAATTTGCAGCCAATTTCTCTGTTCTCCTCTCTGTGACAAACGGTCACAGCAGCTCCTGGGCCACAAAACCTTGTTGCTGTGGAGAAGCCCTCCTGCAGCAGCAGTGACGTTCCCACATGAGCTGCTTTTCCAGTGGGCCAGAAATGGCTCCAGAAGTCGAGCATGTTGCGTCTGGTGCAGGAGTGTCCCAGGTGGAAACTGGGATGGGAGAAGGGGGTGATGCGCCCAGTATGCACCACACTGGAGATCATTTGAACTGGAAGTGAGCCATGCGGGCTCCCAGGTGCTTGGGAAAGCCCGTGAGCCAGATGTGGGTGGGTGCGCATAACTCCTCCACCCTAGGGCAGGGATGTCATATTGAATCAAATGTAAGAAAATTAATTTTCATTTGAATAGATCCCCTTCGAATATGGTAGGATTCTATTCAATACGAATGGTTTTGTACAAATTTGTACGAATAACTGATATGAATGCATACATATGAATACATGTTTCGAAGCATTCCTAGGAACATGAATGTCAATGTCCAAATGTCCAAATTCAGACAAATATCAAATGTTAGGAATATTCATGCCCATCCCTACCCTAGGAGTATCTAAGTGCTTGGATTCCACCAGGAGCCCGGGTTGGATGGGGAGCCCTCGGTATTTGTGGGAAAATGGTCTAAGTTCAGCCTAGCGGTCACTCTGACCTGAGGAAGTGCCACCTTCTGATGAGCAGGTGCTTCTGAAGCTGTATGAGGACAGGGGTGACCTCTGGGTTCCTCATGCCTTCCTTGCTTGGGGGGTTTCCTCCCTCCAACTGCAAGCTCCTTCGCTTTCCTTCTCCTCCGGCTGCTGCACAACTTGCTTTGCTTCTGCTCCACAGAGGTGTTCTTTAGTGTCATTTCTCATAGTGTCAGGGCAATCTTCCCTTGGATCAATAGCATTGATCAACAACAAAACTGGCACCGACGTGGAGTATTTCGGGAAGTGTGCGAGCTAAGTGCTCCACCACTGGGATGGGCAAGGGTGCTCGGTTCATTAGCACAGATGTCCAGTTTCCAGGATGAATGACAGTTGTGTTATTGAAAGAAGAGGATTTAGCTCCATCTCCTCTGTATACCAAAGGTCCTGGGTTCAATCCCAGGGTAGGGTGCGAATGATGTGCACCTGAGGTTGCACCTCCACTTACTGCCAGAGCATATGTGCCACTGTAGAACTTCGCAGTGAGCGTGACGCCCCACCTACAGGAGCAACCCTCATGTGAAGCCCCTGTCCTGCTGGGTGCAATTTTCCGACCTCCCTGCTTGTCCCTTGGATTGCCTTGTGAAACAACGGCTGCATTCACACCCAGTTTTTAATCCAGCTTCAGTCCACCTTCCGAGTGAGAGAACACATCAGCAATAGGCACATGCACAAATATATGAAACATTCAAAATTTAATTCGGAGACTCGTATTGGCACATTCGAAGACTGCCATTAAAATTAAAATTGAATGTTTCAATACATCCGTATGAAGCTTCGTATGGGATTGAACATTTGTGAATCCTACCACATTTCAAGGGGATCTATTCAGACGACTATGAATTTTCTTGCATTCAATTTGATACAAATTGAATTAAAAATATATTCATGCATATCCCTAATCAGCAAATTGCCAGTCATTTTCTTTCCACATTCTCCATCCCAAAGGTGAATTTTCTGAGCTATTTAACACTTTAAGGAAACTGCTTGTCACTTTGCTGATGTATTCCCTCACTCCGAAAATGGACTGAAGCTGGATTAAAACTTAAGTGTAAACGCAGCCAATATCTCTGTGCTCCTAAATGGACACCTAGAGGCATCACCTGGAGTGGCCACCCTTGTGCCACCCCCCACCTCCTTCCCAAGGTGCCCCAAGTAAACAGAAATTCTCCCAAATGGTAAGGAAAAAAATAAATATTTATGAGAGGAGACGCCTGCCATTATCGGCGTCACTTCCTATTGATTGGACTCTTCCTGCCCCCCGCCCTCGTGCAGAGAATCAGCGCATGATCACTTGACCTCCTGCCTTTCTAAAGTGGCAGGACCGAAGCAGCAGGATTCAGAGGGAAGAACATCATGGCTCGCCTGCGATGGCATGAATCCAGGAAACATGTGTCTCCCCCCGAGTTCTCTATGCTAGTGAGGCTGCCAGGTTTTCCAACATCCTGTAGCCCAGCAAGCTCATAGGCTGTGCCCATTATTTACAGCCCTAATTACTCTCTATCGACTGGGAAGCAGCAAACGGACAAAGGGCGCTCAGGAGTTCACACACAATTGAATTTCCCAGTAACAATCAGCAGTGAAAGCACATGGGGGGGAGGGGAGGGGGGAGGGAGGAGTAGAATCAATCAAGGTAAGGAGCTGGATTCAGACAGGAATCATCTGTCGCACCTGCCAGGCGTTCAGCATGAGGGCCCTGCGCTTGCTGCCCGCCCGGGAGAATGGCCATCGGGGCTTCCTTTCCTCCTGCCCCAGCAAGGGCGTTTTCACACTTCCCATCAGCTGGATGCGAAAGGAACGTGATGACCTGTCATGTCCTGTTCAGCCTCCTCAGAGGAGGGCAGTCTGTCTGCAATGCCACAACAGGCTGTGAGGCAACTACAGCATGGCATTGCAGGCATTGAAGGGTTAAAGCCAGTTCCAGGTGAGCAGTCAGACAGCTCTGATAATGAATCTACCAGCTGTGAGCCTCAGTAAAAGCCCTCTCCTCGCCTGCTGAGGAAGCAGAAGCAGCTGAGGTGCAGATCAGAGCGATTAGCTCAGCTGCACCGTGGGCGTGGCATTCTCTCACCTTGCCTCAGGTGCTGCAGACAACATCTTTGCAGTCTCGTGTTACCTGAGCTTGAAATCCTGGATTCCTTGTGACCTGCTGACCCTTTGGACTGCCTGATCCTTGCTGACTTTCTGGACTCCTAGACCCTGGACCGGAATTGACCTCGAGAATGTCTGAAACCCTTGGGACTGAGTAAGCTGCCTGTTGCCTGACCTGCCCGCGGTACAAATCAAAACCTCCATCTGTCTTTGCGCTTGGAGTTCTTGTTTGGCTGGGTACCACAGAGTTACATCAGGTGCCTGGCTGACTGCATATGGGCACCACCTAGCAGTGTATCTGTGCAGTTTTCATGGCAGAAATGCAGAAGTGGTTTGCCATTGCCTACTCCCAATGCATTATGGAAGGGAGGAGAAGAGATCTTTAGCCAAAGCAAGGATAAAAGTTTTTGTCCCCCCCCCCCGCCCTCCTGAAGGTACAGGGAGCATTCCTTGAGCTTTGTGTGGCCTCTGCTTGCCCCCTTTCACCAATAGTAGCCAACACCACTCCCGTCATCCCCTTACTTCTGTCTCACTGGCAGAAAGGCCCTGATCACACCGGTGTAAGACAGGACGTCCTATTGATAACTGGAACTGAGGTCGTGCCAGTCCTGTTCATACCTAGATCATTATAGGTCATCTTCTGACCATCCTTGCTCTGGGCTGCATCACTCACACCTTTCTCTGCGATCGACCTGAGTCTCCTCCATGGAGCTCTTGGCTCTCCGCCCCTTTTGCTCCTTCAAATCTACCTCCTTTCTTATTCGATACCGTTGTGACACTCAAGGAAGGCGAGGGAGTGTGTTTGTGGGGTTTTTTTAAGCCTCCTCCCCCACCTCCATGCCTCCCTTCCTTTTTTATGTGTTTTTCTTCTCTGTGCGATTAATAAAAATAATAATAATAATAAATTTGCAAAAAGAATAATCAACACATAAACTGAGGAAAGAAGGGGAGGTGCCTCATGAACTCCACACATGGAACTCACGAAGGGAATAACTGGACCCGCCCACCACAGCATCGTTCGGCCTCCTTTAGCCCACCCCTCCTTGCTCCCACTGAGGAAGTGACTTGTTAAAATGATCTAACAGTGATAAGCTGGCTTGGAAAACAAACTGAATAAAAATAATGTGAGTAACAGGACCTGAGGTCGTCCTAAACTACTAGTGTGACCAGGGCCAAAGTTACCAAGTGACGATGCTTCAGGTGCATTTGCAAATGCACACACAGTTCCACCCCCCACCCCCCGCCGCCCCGCTCCCGTCCTGCGAGCTGCACCTAAGCGCTTTGGGAAGAGCCTGCTCCTCCGTGTTGCCCTAGAAACCCAGCTGGGGATGCTGTGACTAAATGAGGATTTCAGGGTTATAACCTCCTTTGTCTTATTAATCTCCCCCAATTGTCTCCAACCCAATGGATCAGGTGTTACCATTAAGCAAGAGGAAGAGCCGGGGAAAGGGCTCTGTTGAGGGCTGAGCATTGCTCTCTGGGGAGACAATTGGGGGGCGGGGAAGCAAAGGAAGGCGGTACAAAGCCTTTCATTTCCAGGTCACTGGTTCTACAAGGTGATGGTTCAAAAAGGTCTGCTTACATACAAGCAGATATGGAGGCGATTTGCAATTCTGTTGGGCTCGGCGGCATTAAGCATCAGCTGCAGCATCTTTTATGTTCCTGGAACTTTAAGCAGCCCTTCTCTCTCCCTCCCTTGCTCTCCCTACCCTCTGCACGTGGGCGAGAGAGAAACGCGTAAGAAGTTCTTACCCAGTTGTCTCTTGAAACCTGAAGGTCATTGTGGCACTTATTTGTAAACAAAACTATGGCGTAGGGACTTTTTTGCCTTCGATTTGTATCGAATCGAACGTAAGAAAATTAGTAAACCTTCAAATAAATCTCCTTTAAATGTGGTACTTGGGATGCACATGAATATTTGTAACATTCCAAATTTGTCTGGATTCAGACATTTGAACATGAATCAAATGTTACGATATTCATATGCTAACGTTCAAACAAATATGAATGTTTCCGGACATTCATACGAATAGTTGATACATTTGTTAAGCTAGGGAAATGTATCAGATACGTATCTATCCGTAACAGACAGTATCAAATGTCCGTACAAATACATACAAATAGATTCGCATCGAATGGAATTTTACCACATTCAAATGACTTGGGCCCCAAATATCTGAAGGACGCCTCCTCCCATACCAACCTGCCCGTGCCCTAAGATCTGGGGGGGGGGGAGGCCCTTCTCGTTGTCCCACCACCCTCTATAGTAAGACGGGTGGGCACTCGAGAGAGGGCCTTCTCAGTAATGGCCCCCAGGCTGTGGAATCGCCTCCCCCTCAAGGTGCGTCAGGCCCCTTCACTGTATATGTTCAGGAAGGGGGTGAAGACGCTCCTCTTTGCTCTGGCCTTTGGCTAAATGTGGCACAGTTTTCCCCTACTGCACATATTATTGTTTTAAACTGTTTTATATATATGGTTTTATTTTAAATATTTTTGTCTTTTAAATATGCTGTTACCTGCCCTGACACCCTAGGGTATAGGCCAGGATATAAATGTAAATAAATAAATAAATAAATAAATAAATAAATAAATCTATTCATATGGATACAGACTTTTGAACATTCAACTCGTTTTGAATGAAATGCAAAAAAACCCCACATTTGCAAATATCCTTTTGTGGTGGATTCTGTTCAAATAAGTACAAATATCCAATATGAATGCATAAGTATTCTATATGTATCCGATATGTATCCTGTAACATATCCGCTGTAAAAGCATCAAATCTGTCCTGAATCCACTTTGAATCCACTCTCAGTCCACATCAAATCCTCTCTGGATCCACTGCAGGTGTGGCTGGTGCAGCCACATTCCACATCCCCAGGTTCATGAATGTTCCAAAACACTCATGCGAATATGAACGTCAATGTACGAATGTCATTAGGTTTGTAAATGAGTGTCCGAATTTGTACAAATTTGTATGAATATCTAATTTTACGGATATTTGTGCGCATCCCTACTGCGGGAGGATTAAGAGAGCCTTGGCACCATTCTCCTTGCTTTCTTGTGGATTTTCTTTTTCACCTACCCATCTGGAATCCCCATTACAAAGTTCATTTCCTAGCCACGAGTTTCCATATCCTTGAAATGAGTGCAAATACAGAGGGGCCATTGTATCCCGTTCTTTCCAGTGATTTTAATTCTTGCAATAATTGTGAAAGTGTCTCAAATCCAGGCTGGGCCCTTCCTGCTTCCCAGTGATCCGAATGCTGGCAAGGAAGCTTAGTCAAAATGAAATGAGCAGGATGAAGCCACGGAAGGGTGAAAAGGGAACAAAAAAGCTCTCAATGAATCCATGGCTTTGGGTGAACATTAACCAACTTTATCAGCTAACAGCCCAACAAAAGGCACACCAAAGGATGACCAACACCAACCCAAGGACTGGTCTGCACCTCATTTGACAGGAAATCCCTGCAGCTCCTCAGAGCTCTGCAAACAATCCATTTTTGAGGCAGAGTTCTGAAGCAGCACAATCAGTCATAAAATGGCATCATGTGGAAGACAAAGAAAGGCACGGAGGCGTCCTTGGGCTCAGAGGGGAGTGACATTTTTTGCAGCCTAAACCACTTTGCACTATGGCATGCGAAGACTGAACAACTTTCACTGGGCACTTTGGAACCTTCACAGCATTTGCTTTCTTTGGAAGCAGGGGCATTTTCACACTTCTCTTCCCGTCTGCTGGATGGGAAAGGAGTGTGATTAACCAACGTTGACTAGTGCTTGCACTTGGAGCGCTAGTCAACTTGGCTGTTCCCTCCCCCCAGGATCAAATTCTTACCTTATGCGATCTGGGGCCCGGTCCTCATCTGGGTGCCACCATTTTGACTGTGGCACCCTCTGTTGCCTTGACGATGCTGATGCTCTGCGCAAGTACAGTCACAACTATGGGCATCTGAGGTGCCAGCATACTTGCGTATGGGGAAAAGGGATCATGAGGGGGAGACCAGGGTGACCTTTCAACAATCTGGATGTCTTACCATCTTCCACTTCCAGGAGAGCTTTGGCCAGGATGCTTCCGGCCACACTGATGGCCTGACACATGTAGTAGCCAGAATCTGAGGTTTGGACGTCCGTGATGGTCATCTCACCGCTTGGGGAGACTGAAAAGCGGCCCATGGTCTGAGGTGGCTGACTGGGGAAAAGTAGGATCTGTATTATAAGGAGAAGAAAAGTATCAGAAAGAAAGCAGGAGTCTTGCAAGAATCATGGAGAGGTGGGTTGGATGGGTGGTCTTGACACCCTCTAATTCCATTTCATCTCTCAGAATGACACAACAAATGTTTCCTGTCATTCTGTAGTTTGCATAGACATCTCCCCCCACCCCCAGCCATGACAGACAGGTCAGAAATGAAAAAGTGAAGCACAGAAGATAACACAGAAAATTATTATATTGGTTACCTGTCCTAACAGGTATGTTTAGGTGTCCCCATGAAAGAGAACAGCACAATATACCACGGCACCAGGGCTGCCAAACCAGAGACCCCTGCACTATCAGGGCCGCGATGCTGAGGAGAAGCCTTAAGCACTTTGAATACGAGATCTGTTTTTAAGATGTGCTCTTCATATGAAGTTCTGGCTGTAATATTGTGTGCCCCCTCCTTTTTACATCTGCTTTCCCTCATCCTTCTATCATTTGTCCTCTTAGGATATGAATAACTGACAGAGTAATAGCTCAGTGCTATTTAAAGGCAACTTAGAGAATGGCAATTGTTCATTTCGGGGCACTGGCTCCCTCCAGAGACGCAGTGATATCCCACAGGCCCGGCTGGCAGAACGAGCTTTTACAAGGAGGAAGCTGGAACATGCACCAAGGGACCACAGAGAATTTCCTACAAATTGTGCAGCAGAGAAACCGGGGCTGTTTAAAATTGGGGTGCAGCTCCTCCATTAGCAGGAGGCATTAGCATAGCTTCTTCCTTTGTTCCTAAGAGTGTGTGCGGGTGTGTGTGTGTCTGTCTGTTTGTCTGTCCATCTATCTGCCCATCTCTGTCCATCTGTCTGTCCATCTGTCTATTTCTCTACCTGTCTCTCTGTCCATCCATCTATCTCTCTGTCTTTCCATTCATCTGTCTGTCCATCTGTCTCTCTCTCCTGCTCTGTCCTTTGGTCTGTCTGTCTGTCTGTCAGTCAGTAAGTCCGTCCGTCCGTCCGTCCGTCCATCCATCCGCCTGCCCGCCCGCCCGCCTAGCATTGTATCCTCCTGCACCCTTGAAGAACTTTCCCTCCTAACCGAAGCTGGTGAGGATGCTCAGCTTGCTCTCCAGAGGCCGTGATGCCCATGCAGACATACACAAGCAAGAGAAGTGATGCACATTGGGTTAAAAAAGAAGAAGAAAGGAAAGGAAAGGAAACCCAAGGCTCATATCCAACCTACCTGGCTACCTTCCTTTTGCCAGAAGACAGCTGGTGGCGGGTTTCCTTTGGTCTCACACTGAAACGTCACAGTGCGACCCTGGGCCACAATCTGATCTCGAGGCCGGGTCACTAACTGAGGTGGAACTGAGGGGAAAAAAATAAAACAGAGAAGGCAACTATGGACAGAGTGGAGATGCTGTCAGGCGGAGGAGTTTGCAGGGGCTAAAGGGGCTGAGTGAAGTCACTGAGAACTTTTCCATAGAACAGGGTTGGGGGCCTGGGCTTGCGTAGGTCTTGGTGGACAGGCCGTAGTTCCCACTGTTCCCAAACATGGGTCATGTTGGTTCACACTGAGTGACACTGCAAGGCCAACATCTAGGGGGCTTTAGTCTTTTTATCTATCTGCATAGAGTTTTGGACAAGCTGAGTAGGTCTCAGCTCAGCATTGTAGCCTGTAGTCCTCCAGTCACCACAAGATTGTGTGTCTCTTTACAGCTGTCCATTGGCCAAAGCGATTGGGGCTGATATCAGGATAGGTGCCAGATCCGGAGCATTACTTGCTTTGCCATTGGCACTGCACCAACTTTAAACTGCATCTGGTTGTGTCTCCACACACAGCATGGGAAGCACCTAGAGGTGGACACTCTGGCAGAACTGCTTGCGCCACCAGGCCTCCAGATGCTTCCCAGACTTCCCTGTGGAGGTTGTGGTGCCTGACCAAAGAGGAAACTAAATGCTCATCAGTAGAGCACGTTTCTGTGCCCTCAACTCCATGTGGGCACCAAGCTCCATGGTGGGCATCAGTGGAGATGTGAGGCCTGACGCAATGTCCATGGGTGCCAAACCAGGTCAGTGGAGTCACAGCCTAATTGTGTGTGTGTGTGTGTGTGTGTACATGTGTGCATGTGTCAGCCTACTACAGAAATAATCATTAGAAAACCTGTAGTACTCTTTCAGTTGCATGAAGACTGGAGTTTGCAACCAATTTTCAATTTGGACAGCCTAAGAATAATTAACTGTTTTCCCACTTTATCTCCCGGGGATTCCGTATAAGTTGAACGTTTTCCAGAGAAGAGTTTGATTTACCCAACAAAGCTTCATAAAACACCACAGTGGCACTTTATGCCTGTTTTGCACACTTTTATGCCCACTATGGCCTTTTATAAAGGGCTGCCACGGCTGTCAAAGTGCCACAAAGCAGCTGTAAAAGGTCGCCCTGGCATTTTACCGCTTTTGCGGTTCTTTCACAGCTGCTTTGGGACCTTCACCCTGGTCATAAAAGGGGTTCTGGGCCTCCCAGCATTTGGGTGGCTTAGGGGAGTTCAGCTTAAGCCCTCATGGGACTCAGCCCAATGCAAGAAGCCAACAATATGGCATTTGTTCACATCTCCACGAACTGCAAAAGTTCATGCACTATGCTGCACATTTCTGGAAACTACCAGCTTTGGAGATGAATTCATAACATTTGCTGGCAATACAAAATTCATGAGAAGGGGTCATGTGAACAGAATCTCCCACTAAACGAGATCAGTGCTGTAACTGATTCATTTGGGGAAGGGTCACAGTGCAGGAGTGGAACATAAGAACATCAGACGAGCCCTGCTGGATCAGGCCACTGCCCATCGAGTCCATCATCCTGTCCCATCAGTTCTGGGCATCTCAAGCAGAAGACAAAGGCAAAACCTTCACCGGCTCTCGAATCCAAGCAAATGGTCTTTAGAGGCATCCTGCCTATCTTCCCAGCCTGGAAGACATATCTGGGCATCCATTCTAGTGGCCATTGATACATCTGCCCTCCAGGAATCTACTCCAGCATCCTGTCTCACACAGTGGCCCACCAATTGCAGAAGACAAGGGCAAACCTTCTCCTGCTCTTGAATCCATGGACACATCTGTCATCCATGTCTAACTGTTTCCAAAAGCCATCTAGGCTGGTAGCTGTCACCACCTCTTCTGGCAGCCAATTCCATAGACTGATGACCCTCTGGGTGAAGAAATCCTTCCCTTCACCTGATCTGGCTCTCCTTTGTATTAGGTCCACCGTGTCCCTTGGCTGGGCTGTGGGAAAGGCCCCTTCCGAAACCCCATCAATACTGAGTCCTGGTTTGAGAGTTGCTAGTCTCCTGTGTTCCTTTCTACCCAGAGCACCTGCTTTCACATCATGAGATCCCAGTGGTGCAACCCAGATGATTTCAATGCACTCACAGCTTACAGCCTTGGTGAGGAAAGCGATAAAGGAAAGGACAAACCAGGGCAACCCAGGCATCTCAAAGAAGCATAAGTCATAACTTTAAGAAGGAAATCAAATGCATAAATGGGTTTCCAAGATTGGCCCTGGTTCTTTCTTTCTTTTTCTCTCCCCCAAAACAATGCAAATTCATGCAAAGAAACAAGTCATAGAAGGAAAGCAGTGGGAGGCAAGAAAGGAACCCAGCTGTAAATAACGCTGAAGATTTAAATTCCTCCCAGAACATCTCTAGCTAGTTTAGAGCCTTTTTTCTGCTCTCAATGCAAGACAAATGAGATCAGGTTTTACAAATGCTAATCGCCTGCCTTATCGCCTCCTCGCCCTCCTCTCCAAACTATCTGGAGGAGAGAGACAATGTGCAACCCTCTTGCAGAGCTGAGAAGTATTGATGGGGCACCAGGCCCTAAATAAAGGACCTTCAGGTGTGCCATTGTCAAGCTGATCACCCCGCGTGCCTGACTTTAATGAAGTTGTCGATTGCTAGGCTCCCATATGCTAATCACAAGGTGGAAGGAGAGGGACTCTTTTTTAGAGAAAGACAGAGGCTGAGCTGGCAGCCGCTTCCTATCAGAACCCCCAAGCCTTGCAGGCTGGAATTGCAAGGAATGGAAAATGCAAGAAGGGTGAATAGCTCTTGATTGGCACAGGCAAGACCTGGAGGGAGGCATCTCTGCCAATTTGCCCAGGAAGCAACATGGATTCCAGCTGTCTGGGATTACTAACCTAGCCTAGTTTCTGGTCAGCGAGAAAAATCTTGGTGTTTAATGTGTTTAATCCTAGGAGGGGAAAAAAACCTCCCAGAGAAACCTGTGTACTGGTTTTTGCCCTTTCCATTCATTTAGGCTGTGTTCACACTTAAGGTTAATCCAGCTTCAGTCCACTTTCAGAGTGAGAGAACACATCAGCAAAGTGACAGGCTGTTTTCTTCCAGTGTTAAATAACTCAGAAAGTTCCCCTTTGGGATTGATAATGTGGAAAGAAAATTACTGGTCAGTTTGCTGGTGTGTTCTCTCGCCCTGAAGGTGGACTGAAGCTGGATTAAACCTTAGGTGTGACCACAGCCTTTGATCTAGTCCTTTTCTATGGAGCAAGAAAGACCCAATTCAATCCTGCTCGACCTTTGATACTGGTTGCCTGTGAACAAAGGTGGTCGAAGTGGCTGAGAGCCAAGTGGAGCCCACCTTTTGGACTTCTGGAACAGCATTCTTTGCGTAGCTAAGCTTCTCATTCCTTTTTGATATTCTAGTGGTTGTTTTTTTTTTAATGATATCTGACATTTCTTGGAAGTCCAGCCTAATTTTGAGTTTTAGCTTTGCTGTCGTTTAACCCATAGGTTAAAATGATTTGTTTGCACTTTCATTGTGTCCTTCTCCATCTGGAACTGGACAGTTGGGCCCTCGGGTGTTTGTTGTGGGAGCAGGAAAGCTCTGCACCTTACAGCCCCATGGAGGGCCATTTCAGGGGTCTTCCAATCTGCAATGAGTCGCCTTGGGATGATTTAGCAAGGAGGGAGCAAGCAAGGCCCACTCTGAATATATTCCTGGCTGCAAGCCTGGTGCCCTCTGACCTTCCGGAGCAACAGCCTGGTGGTGTCTTGGCGGTGCCACCTGGTCCATAATCAAATACAAATGTAAATGGGAGGGAGGGGGGGCTCTTTCAGCCCCTCCGTTAATGATTGTTGGGGAAACCACCTTCCCCGATGATCTTAAACACACACTCAGCCGCATGCATCACCCACCAGGCTCCACTTCAAAGGCCGGAGGAATCTGGATAATGGAAGGGGTATTGAGAGCAGGAAATTCATTACCGGCCCCCAGCAATGCGCCGCCCCTCTGTGGCTTCCCCACTTCAAAGGAAGAAGAAGATAAAACAACAAGGACACGGATGACCTTGGGCGCCTAAGGGAACATCCCTGCTGCCCAGAAATCCAGCAGGCAGGTAAGAGATGGTGGCCAAACCCTCTCTCGCCTCCAGAGGCAGAAAATTGGACCCGGCGGGCAGTTGCACAGCCAAGGCAGGAGAGCCAGGAGAAGGCGCACGACCTATCGGCCAGCATCTTTGTTCAACCTTGGGCCTTCATCTCCCGCGCTAAAAGAGCCCCGTGCCTGCTTAGAGGGTGATTTACAGGCAAAGACGATAAGCCCTTGATGGGAAGAGGACATGCCAGGCCTCCAACAAGAAGAGAAAATGTGGATTCGCCTCTGGCGTTTTAGGGATTTCGGAAACCACATCTGTTGAGAAGGCAGCCTAGAGACAAAACTCTTGGTGGATGCAAATATAGCTCATGCTGCATGCACAGTGAAATTAATAATAATAATAATAATAATCTTTAAAAAAATATGACTGACATGAATATCAACCTTCAAATATAATGTGTGTATTGAAAAAGTATCTTTCTACAATTTGTCTGATTCTGTCGGTGTGCTTGGACCTTTACAGACAAGGAGAATTTCAGTCCTTGCCCCAAGGAGCTTGCAATCTAATTATTTTTTGTAGGAAAACAAAGGAAGAGGAGGAAGGAAGAGAAGCTATGAGTTCTTAGGCCTTTTTGCACTTTGGCCTCAAGTGAACAATTTGTGAACCTCTGGTGAAGAGCAGCTGCTACAGCCCCCAAGCGGGCCCTGCCTCACCAGATGTTCACTAATTGTTGATTAGGTATGGAGCATGAAATGGTAACAAATGGTCTAGGTTTGAATTCCAATTCATCCATGAAAGCTCATTGGGTGACTTTGGGTCAATCGCCAACTCTCTGTCTGTTCTACCTCCTAAGGTTGCCGTGAGGGTCAGATGGAAAAGGTGGGGAATAGTGAACCCCACTTTGGGCTCTTTGGAGGCAGGTGGAGTACAAATGTCATAAATCAAGGAGTAAAATAGTTCTCTTCTTCACTGCAGGAAACTGGGGCATGGGACCCAATCTATTTCTCCAGAAAAGATGAAATCTGCAGCTATGGCGCCATTGAAAGAAAAGTAGCATGCACAGAACTGGCTAATGAAACCCGACTCTCATCTATCCCAGCATGCAGCACTGCTATGAGATGAAATGAATACTTACAGAATGGCCCAACTGGAACAAAGGGAACATATGAAAAAAACAAAACAAAAGCATGAGATGAGTTGGAGCAAATCAAGCTGGCATGAATGTCTGAATAAGAAGGAAGGCCTAGAATTAGGACGGGAGGGAGACCAGAGGTCAAAACTGGGCTGATCTCTTTGCCAAATCGATACAGAAACGCAGGTGGACTCAGTGGCGTTGTACGGATTTCCCCTTGACTCCTTGGAGACCATCCAGAGCTGGAGGATCCTCTATTTGTTTGGATTGCAAGTGTTGTTGATACTGGGAATGGAGTTGGATCCATAGCTTACAAGTAATGATTTTGTGATTAGCCGGGGATTATGGGTATAATCATTTCAAAATGGAGGCATATTTGGAACAAGGTACACATGAAGACCAAATGCACGACTTAGGTTGTAAGTAAACCAATAACGTGATTCATTCAACCCAACTTAAAAAAAGAAGCTGTACATTTTCTTACGACTAGAGGTTATTGCGGTCACGTTAAAGAAATGTTAAAGTCTAATAAATTTATTGTGAAAACTTCAGAGTGGGCAAGTGAAATATGTAAAGGTTAAAGGACAAATGACCACAAGCTCTTAAGGCTAAAATATTACATTAATCAGTACACTTAAGGTTCAATTTTTTGTCCAACATATCCAGCTTCCAAGATGGCCGTTGGTTCATATGACCTTGTGGGACTGTTAGAAAGAAAAGACATATTGTGGCCACAACCGCATGAAAGTGATTTTGTGCGGGACTGAAACCGATTCTTGCCTGTCCACATGCTATCACTGCTAATGTGGGCTGTGTAGGAATACAGCTGTCCTCAAGCAAACCATGCTAAACCCCGGCATGGGGGAACAGCGCCCTCTCCTCTCTGCCCCTTCTCTCCTGATTGAAAGCTGGTTTGACATCACCCCCACCCCTGTGCCACCAGCTGCAAATGCCACTCCCCCCCCCTGCCATTTAGTGGCACAGAGAAGTCAGGACTGAATGGCAAAAATAGTAATTCAAAAAACCAGCTGTTTGAGCAAAGCCGCTATGAGGTTTGGTGGCAGTTGAGCAGTTTTTTGCACCTCCGCTTCACCACGAGAATACCCAGGAACTGCAAGAACACCCGGCAAGCAAAAAAGGGAGAAAAATCAAGCCGTTATCCTGCCTGCCTTGGTGATCGGGGAAGGGGGGGTGGAATACTTGCCAGAACAGAGTCTTGTGGGGCAGCAAAGGCCATTTGACCCCTCATCATTTTGGCTTTAACACCATTTAATCCCCAAAATATCAGCAGTTACAATCTCCAATGCACAGGGCAGGAACGGTAAGCACACATGAAACCCCGCCTCCCAATGATGTGAGCGCCAATCTCCTCCCCAAATAGCCCAGAACTGTCCCCATGTGCAGGCTCAGCTCACAAAGCAACGTGCGCCAAGCCACCAAACCGTGGCGAGAACAGTTTTTTCCAGGACCAAATGTGGTCCTGGTCTGGGCAATTTGGTCCGTGGAAATCAGACCAAATCTAAAATGCATTGGGACAACCCTTCCCAACTCTGATTTCGATTCAGACCAAAATGTGCATGGGGACTCGCTCTATGCCATTCAAAATTGGGGTTGACTCTACAAGGAGGTACTAATGAAGGGCCTCTCCTGTAATGCTGCACTCTGTGCTAGAACCCCATTCATTCCATCTGGAGTGAATAGAAGGTGCATGGATATGATAGGAGAAGGAGGACAGGAAGTGCTATTAATTCACTTCCTGTATTCTCCCCAACTGCTTTATGGGCAGATGTCCTCCACCCAGAGGGTGGCTTTTCCTTCTACTATAGGTGGCCTTCACGTACTTTGACAGGGATTCAAAAGAGCGTGTAATCTTCAATGGAGTACTGATACCCTTCTATCTTCCTGCAGCTCAGCTAGGTCTGTGTGTCAATCTATTAGCTTCGTGATTCAGCTTGGAACAGTTTGTTTCCTATTTCCTTTATGCAATGGTGGTACACAGCATTTGTGGCAGATTCCAGTTGGTATTCTTTCCCCATGCTTTCAAGGCCCTAGAAGAACGTGCAGCATGAACCCTGGCCAAATCTCAGAGCAATAAGAAGTCCTCCATGTTGCACATGGTTCATCAAAGCCAAGGACAACTCTTGGTTTGGGCAACTGAAGCCAACCTCCTTGCATTTATCTTCTCCTTACGTGACCAAACAACTTTTCATGCTCTTTTGCCACCTCTGGAAACTTGTCTCTTCTGCACACTTACCATGGACGCTGAGGGAGCCCGCAGCCTCCGATTTGCCCACGCTGTTCTCCGCCACGCATGTGTACGTGCCCTCATCATCTGCGTTCACCTGGCTGATGCGAAGGGTGTTGTCGTTCTGGACCTCCGCTCTTCGGGGGAAGAAAAGAATGTTTTTAAAAAGGGAAAAACTACCAGGCCAGCAAAGTTTAGCTCTGACTGGAAGGTAAAGTCAAGCTTGGCTATGCTGATAAGTCAGGAAAGGTGGATTTTGTCATGTTTTGCGACGCCAAAAAAGAAATACATCCAAAATAAAGTGCTGTCTGGCATTCCAGGCCCCTGTTTGCAAAATTAGAAGCTTATTACCATCCTTGACCCAAATAAGTGTTTAAAAACAGTGCACAGATAGTGTAAAAATAATCAAATAAAACAAAACAGTATAAGACAGCCAAAAGAGTCATAAAATCCTACTATAACTAAGTTGTCTACCAAATGTATCAATAGTAGGCATTTTGGTTAAGATTTAGGATTTTATGATACTTGTGGCTATTTTATTCTAATCTTATTTCAGTTATTTTTTAATACACTCTTTGTATTCTTTGTATATATTTACTTTGGTCAACAGCCATAATAAATAAGTTTCTAGCCTAGCAAACAGGAACCTGGAATGCCAGGCAGTATGGATTTGGCCACAGTAGTGCCATAGGTATAGTAATGTGAGCCAGTTTGGTCTGGTGGTTAGGGAGATGGACTCTTATCTGGGAATACTGGGCTTGATTCCACCTCCTCCATGAAGCCAGCTGGGTGACCTCGGGCTAGTCCCAGCTCTCTTTTGAGCTCTCACAGCCTCACCTACCTCACAGGGTGCCTGTTGCAGGAAGAAGAACAGATGGTTTGAAAAAAACCCAACCAGATGAAGAATTTTTCCCCTCTTAAAGACCATGTCTCAACCCTTCCTCCTACCAAAGGGTTTCATTTTAATTTTAGAGAAAAACTGGAGCTACCTCTCTTCCGTTGCATAGCTACTTGTGCAATTACCTCAATGAGGTCTGTGATTAGTCCGGTATGCACCTAACGCCTCATTGTCCAGGGAATTAAGCATAATTACTCAATGTCACTCTAAAATGTCTCTTAGCTATAAGCAGGTGTTAAAAAGAGGTGCTTCTGGATTTTGAGCAGCCATATTGGCTTCATTTGGAAGTCATGGAGATGGCCAGAGGAGGTGGGAACACAGGGGGGAGGAAGTGACCGCCTTCCACTTCCTCCCTCACCATCCTCAAGACCATTCTATGGGTGGAAACTCCCTCTTCACAGATGAGCCTCCATTTTAGATTTTTGTGTGCGTGCGTGCTTCCGAGTACCTCTTATATTAGAATCAGCTTCAAATTACTTTTCAGTATTTCAAGTTTTTGGGCCCTGTCTAGAGATGTGATGAGCTGGGCTCAACTACAGCCTGGACTGAGCTTTGAAGATGAGCCAAATCTTGTCAGTGTCATAAAGCTTCATAACAGACTGCAGAGGGATTTTGTGGTGGCTTTGCGGCCCTTTTATGGCCACACGCAGGCCTTTAAGGTCCTCACACAGCTGTAAAAGAGCCACAAACTGGTGGTAAAAGGCATGGTGGTAGCCTTTTACAGCTGTTTTATGGCACCTTTATACTCAACAATAGGCCTCTAGGGTGGCCATGAAAGGCACTCCAATGAGGACAGTGGAGTGAATGGGCCAGCTGCTTCAGTGAAGACGATGGCCATCACTACAAGGCATCGAAATTGCCTCAGTGATGCCACAGTTTGGCTTGAGGCACGTCTAGTCACAGAAATTGGGCTCCTGCCTCGTGCTTTTTGTGTAGGTGCAACCAATGTTATCTGAGCAATATTCTGATAATGGCTTTCATTCTCCAGTGATCTCCACCTAGTAGAAAAACAGTCCTTTACTTCAAGCCTTTTCCTCCTTGTAAACTGTTGACTGTCATTTGTATAAAGTGCAAAGTCCTCGATTGCTCTGTGTTTGGAGAGCGGTCCAGGAGCATCATTGAGAAATGGCCAACCCTGTCTGGCCAGATTTTCCTCAGGAGAGCAAGCCACTTCTAAGCTAAGAGGGCAGAAGGCTTCCTCCCTTGCCACTGACCTGCCATGAGGAAGCTCTCCTTCTTCCTTCCGCCAGCGGGACGTTGGCACAGGATCCCCCTGGACTTCACAGTGGAAATTCACAGTGTCCTCAGCAAGCACCACCTGGTTGATGGGCCTTTTGATGAAAGTGGGACGTTCTGTCAGGGAAGAGGACGAGGAACTATATTAGTGACAAAATAGCTAGGGTCACCAAGGTCAGCTCCTGAGGTTCGCTCCGAGTAGTAATTTTTCTTCCCCACAGCGCCTCAGAGTGATCCTTCTCCCCAAAAAGCCACCAAGTTCCAAGCTGGACTTCACAGTTCAGATAAGATGACAACAGAGGCTCAGATCAAGGGTGTGTCTACACACAAAATAGGCCAGTCAACAACCGAGAACCAGAAGCAGGCTACTCCTATTTCCTAGTTGTTTTGCCTTAAGTGAAATCCAAATTAAATGAAGAAAAGGTTATAAACTTGCAACTTTGGGAGACAATTTCCCAGGCCCAGTTCTAGGATCTGATCTTTGAGCTTACAAGAATAGTTGCTGAGGCAAGGGAATTGTGTTCAGGGATAGAAAACATCTAAGTCTCTCCCCACTTTCTTCCACTTGAGCCCCTCCTCACTGGCCCAATCCCTCTTCCTGCGTACCAAATACCACCAGCTCTGCAGGTTCACTGTCCCGTTCGCCCACCATATTTGTGGCCACGCAGATGTACATTCCAGCATCACTCTTCCTTGTGTTGGACATCATCAGCTTCCCACCTCGGATCTGGAAGAGAAGGCCAACAGGAAACTTGATGTTTAGACACTCACTCTGGAACACGTTTTGTAGAGAGCTTCACTGATGCTAAAGAAGAACCCCCCCCCCTACAGTACATCTCCGCTGGGTATGCCTTTAAAAAATAGAAGGGACCACAAGAATCATTCAGTCCAACCCCCAACAGCTTGATGTGCTTCCAATGTTCTCACCCCCATGGTGACTCTTCCACAGTTCTTGGTCTTGAACATAAAAGAGCTAAACTGAATATTTTGGCTGTGGTCACAGAACTGGCTACTAGAATGGATGCCTAGATACCACATCCAGGTGGAAGGGGAAAGCAGGTTGCCTCTAAAAACCATGTGCAGGGAGTTGAGAGCAGGTGAAGGTTTTGCCTTCATCTTCTGCTTGAGATGCCCAGAAGCAATTGGTGGGTCACTGAGTGAGACAGGTTACTGGACTAGAAGGGCTGTGGCCTGATCCAGAAGGGCTCCCCTTAGGTTCTTAGGTTCTCTTGGGTTCTTCACTTTTTTAGCTCAAAGTGAGGCATCTTTGGTTCTATGGAGTCTTTCTCTCTCACCGTGATGCGTTCATCCTTATCACTGACACGGAGATTGTTCTTTTTCCAGGAAATGGTGGGCTCTGGGTGTCCCCGCGGTGGAATGCACTCCATCACAGCTGGCTCGCCTGCGGCCACCACCACATCACTTGGAGCCTGGCGGAAATCATCTCTCAAGACTGCAAGAAAGATGGAAAAGCATGAGTCCCACCCTGAGAGGGAAAAGCAGGAGACAGTAGAAAAACACTCAAATGTGAATTTAGGAATCCCAGAAATTCTCCTTCTGCCTTGGCTGCTCCACCAAACATCATCTGGTGTGAATTCACAAGAGGAATTAATTCCGCCTCCTCAAGAAACCAGGGTCCTCACAGGTCTCCTTAACACTAAAATTGCTGGTGTGTGTTAAACCTACCCTGTTCCTCTTTTCTATGCAATTTTCACTTCTTACATACAGTCACCCACCCCGGCTGAGCTGGTGTTACTTTCATTCCTGAAAACACTTGGAGAAATGGTGGTGTGACTGTCGCCCTTCGCTGTGCTCCTCCAACTCTCACGTGAACAAAGAAACAGCATGAATGAAGCAGGTGAGTTGATGGGAACCAGGGGCCTTTTTGCACTTAGCTGATTAGGCTGCTGTGAATTAAGGCTGGTAAACATCTGGTAAAGGTGGACCATTCGCACTCGTCGCGAGGAAAGCTTGCCCAAAGCATCCATTATTGGCCAGAAGTGTGAATGGTCCTCCTCTCTACCAGCCCACACTGCTGCGTCCAAAGCTGGAAGTTCCACCTCCTCTCTGCTGCAACTGGCCATTCTGTGACATGCCTGGATGCTGTTGCAGAGGGGCATGTTCAAGCAGAGGGACGTATTGTGGCCGATCACATCAGTGTCCATGATCAAACATGCAGCGCCCGCTACTTGGTTGCTGGTTGAACGCCTGTCTCGCAACTCAATGACCGGACACCAGGAATTGGAGGTCTGGTCACATCAGAAGCCCGCAATTGAACACAGCCACCACCACACCCGCATCTGCACAGACACCACCCTCCCTGACCACCAACCACAGGGAACCAGAAGAAGAGCAAACAGTCGCGCTGCTGGATGCTCCAGGTAAACTTTTGGTCAATGTTGGTAAAGGTGTGTAGCCTGATTTAGTGCTCCACACCTTATCAACAATTAGTGAACTTCTGGGGAGGCAGGGGGCGCTTGGAGGCTGTAACAGCCTACTCCATGTGCGGATGCTCTTCACCAGAAGGTCAGTAATAGCTTACTACCAGCTGAAGTGTATAAAGAAGCTTCCAACCATCACAGCCTAGACCAGCATCCACGAGTCTCTCTGAGTTGCTCAGTTAAAAAGTCTAAGAGTTGCTCCAAGCTGAACACTGCAGCAAAGTCTCCTTAATTACTCCAGGATTTCTTGTGTTATTTTAAACAACTGACCCACTTGCTTTACGCACCAGGCAGCCACATCGTTATGATTTAACACTGTCCCCCCAAGCCGTTTCCTTTCTCATCATCTGGTCCTGGCTGGAAGGGCAGCAGGAACTTCCAACGCCTACGCAGGAAATGACACCCAGCCTTGCCAGCTGCTCCTTCCTCTATTTGATGTCTTCCACAATGGGGCCAGCCTGGCCATATGGTCTGGGGAAATGCGCTACAGTTCCTAGGCGGTATGCCTCACCTTTGCCAAGTGCAGCAAGCCAACTTCCTATGGCAGCCGACTTCTTCTCTTTGGACACTGGTTCCAAAGGCACACAGATGGCAATAAACAGAATATATCCCACTATTGCTCTTCCCCGGAGCAGAATGGTGTGCTCAGCTAGTAAGTCTGATCAGGCCCTCCAAGATGCTGTTGAATTGCAAACCCCATCTACTCCAGCCAGCCAGGATGCTGGTCAGTAACAGACCTTGTAGTGTAGGGCGGGGTGTCAGCAGGAGCAAACACATGCCCAGAAGTTGGGATAATTGTTCTGATCCAAATGAGAAAACTTCTACTCCGAATGTTAGGAGACCTTCTGAAGTTCTGCTGGATTGGATCAATGAGAGGTTGCCACACGAAAACGGTACCGAGGCTGGAACTGGTGCAGAATCCAGGAGCTCAACTGCTGACGGGAGTCTCTGGTTGGACTCATATCAAGCCAGTCTTAATGAATCTCCATTGGTTACCTATTTGCTACCAAACCTAATTCAAGGTGTTGAACTAAAATATAAAGCCCTAAATGGCTTGGGCCTTGGTTATCTGAAAGAGCGCCTTTTCCCATATAGACCTTCCTGGGCACTGAGATCTTCAGGAGAGGCCCTTCTTGGAGTTATTTCTCTTGCAGGGTTATGAGGCATAGGGACATGGAAGAGGGCCTTTTCTGTGGTTGCCCCTAAACTCTGGAACAGCCTTCCTTTTGAGCTTCTCCAGGTGCCTACGCTGTGTAGTTTTCAGCGCCTGGTGAAAGCATATCTTTTCACCCACAATTTTGCTTCCTTAGGGTCCTGTCCTGTTAGGGAGGGAGGGAGGGAGGGGTTATGTTTTTACTTATATGTTAATATTTAATGTTTTATTCTGACTGTAACTCGCCCTGGGACCATTTGGTGAAGGGTGGGATATAAATAAATAAATAAATAAATAAATAAATAAATAAATAAATAAATAAATAAATAAATAAATAAATAAATAAATAAATAAATAAATAGTCAGCCAGATGTCTATGGAAAGTCCCTTGTTAGCTGCTCCCTGCCAGCACACTCATGAAAGGCCCCTGGCATCTCTCCACGAATCTGAATTCAGCCCCTTATCTCCACATCCAGTTTATAACCCGTCTACTGGTGGAGACGGAGCCATGGGACTTGGAAGGCACGGCCGATGGGCACCAGTGCTTTGCAGAAATCACCAACAAGTCTGTGGCTAAAGAAGACACAGAGCCACTTCCAGAAGTGCCTCCTGCCCCACCGGCCGGCTCCTCCGCTTCCCCCATGCGCTCCTATGAATTATTAAGCGCTTCGACTCACTATCTCTTAAGCTGCCTTCGGTATTTACCACTGCACAACTAATTATCTTGCCTCCAAGTTGCTCCCTAATCAGTTGCTGCTTGCCCAAATAATTCAGCATTTTATAACCATTACAGGGAACTGTCAGGACTTTATTGCACAGCTGCCTGTCAGGGGCGATTTATTGCATCGCGGGGATGTCCTCGGCTTGTAAAATGCACCTAAGCAGCCACTGTTAAAAAGAGTCGCAGTAGCAACAAACACAGTTCATTTAACTAGGTTTTATGATCCTGGAGACTTAACCTCTTGCTCTGGGCACCTGACGAGGCTTGCAGCTCTCAGGCACTCGGGCAACGGGGCTTTGGGAAGGACCAAGAAAGACAAGCCGCCTCTCTCTCTCTCTCTCTGTGTCTGTTGTTATTTGTGAGTCGCTAGAGAGGAAGGCAGAGCTCCATTTGTAAAGAGGGAGATCTTGTTAGGAACAAGGAAGAATCATTACTTCAGCAACATCCAAGTTCGGATTTTAAGACTTTCTTGAAAATAACGGTTAGCGAAAGGCATAAAACACAGAAAGCTTGGCTTCCAGTGATAACCACACATTATATGATTTGATGGATCAAAATATCACAAGGCTGGGTGCACTTTGAGAGAAGCCCTCCTGTAGCTAGGAGCTAAAGAAAAGGAGAAGAAGGAGGTATATTCTGGGGTAGGGGAAAGGCAGCTTGAATGAGACGCATAAAGCTGACCCTGCCCAAAAATCTTCTCTTAGAGCATTGCTGTTCCAGGGTAACAAAGAAAGCTGCACTTGGAATTTAGCATTTTGCTATTGGCACAGAGCAGGTGTTCTGTGCTGATCTTTTGATGCCCTAAATACAGAATCTGTTTGAATTTTGAGGACCCCTTCCTTCCGGCCATTGCTTTCCCCTTAGGCAATAAACAAGGAACTCCAAAATCCTGTGCACCAAGGAAGCCCTCTTTGTGTGTTCCCAGGGGCCACGTGTAGACAAGCATTCATTTCAGCAGGGTCTGAACCATGGCGGTTCCTGTTGGCAAAGCCTTACCCTCATAGCGCGCAGCTTTGCTGTTTGCACGTGCTCTGCCATTCCTGATTGTGGAGACATCACAGCCAGGGAACATTCATTCCCTGCACATCATGTCTCTAGGCAGGACTGCCTTCCTGAACACGGGAAATGGTCCTAAACGTCGGCCATCCTCTATGTTTCAGAAAACAAGGCTGGTCTATTCAGTCTGAAGAACATAAACTAGGAAGTCCACATCTTTAGTGGTGGCAGGACTTGCAGAAAAGCAGAACAAGGACTTGCAGAGAACTTTCTCCTGGTGTTCCACAAAAGTGTTCCTAGCAGTGCTCTGTGACTTCAATGAATGCTCTTTTTGAGTACTCTTAGGATGTTGTAATGCGTAGCTCAGAGGTAGAGCGAACTGCCTGGAAAGCAGAGGGCCACTGGTTCGATCCCCGGTCTTTTCCCAGAAGTAGGCAATGCCAAACCATAATGGTTGAAGGATCTAGGAATGTTTAGCCTATAGAAGGGAAGACTGAGAGGAGACATGATGATGGTCTTCAAGTATCTAAAGGGCTGTCACAGTGCATAGGGATTATCCTTTTTCTCACTTGCACAAGATAGGAGGACTAGAAACAGTGGGATGAAACTCCAAGGGAGTCAATACAGATTAGATATTAGGAAAAACACCCTGACAGAGAGGGATATCAGTCCATGGAATAGGTTGCCATGGGAGGTAGTGAGCTCGCCTTCACTGGAGGTCTTCAAGCAGAGGCTGGACCTACATCTGCCTGGGATGGTTTAGGAAATCCGGCATTGAGCAGGGGGTTGGACTGGATGACCCTGGAAGTCCTTCCAACTCTATGACTCTATGATTCTATTATCTGTGCCAAGAAAACCTCACAGAGGTGCCCATGGAGGGGTCCAGATGCTGCTGTGAAGATCCTTCCTTCCTTCCAACATGTGTTGTTGTGTGTTTAGCTTCATTCCTTCCATACATCTGTATTTTCATTTTCTTTTCCCTTGAACCTGGTCAATAACTGTAATAGCACAAGCCTGCTAGGACCCTGATAGCTTTCAGAGTCTCCCTTACTCAGGGAGAGAGCCCCATTTGCTTACCAGGCACTATTAGTGTGTCAATAAGCCATTTAACTTCGAGCCAAGTAATACACCATAAATATTCATATCTAAGAGTAATACACTGAAATAATCTTGCCCGTAATGAGCAATAAAATACAGATATATTGCTTATTAAACATTTATGCCAACAACTCAAAAGCACGCTACTGGCTTTGGAAACCACCATGTGCAGCAAAGCTTTGAAATAGGGGTGTCAACAAATGGGGTTTGGGGCATTCAACTCATAAGGAACCGAATGTTAGAAAATTGTATTCGTCTGAATAGATCCCCTTCAAATGTGGTAGGATCCTATTTGATACAAATGTATTCATATAAATGCATACAAATATATGATAGGAATGCATATGGATCCTGGATACGGATTCTGGACATAGATCTTGGATGCGGATCCTGGGTACAGATCTTATACAAATGCATACATATCAGATACATATCCTATACCAATGCATATGTATCAGTACGTATCCAATACATATCCCCAGTTTGACAAATGTACAAACCATTCTTATGAATGTTCCAAAACCAAGTGTGAACCAAAGTGAAACCACAATAGAAGATACAGAGAAAAAGACAAGCTGCTGTGTTCAGCAGTGGAGGTCTGGCTGGGCCAGAACCACACCGGGGTGGTCAGTGAGGTCCACCTAGCAAATGGGGCCATTTTGACTGCTCTGCAAAGTACCACCCAATACAAGGTCCATGTTTGAATGATGAGAGCCAAGCTAGCTCCATTGTATCATTGTTACTTCCTTGTCTTTCCAGCCTTGAATCGTGAGGGGTATTTTTAGCCTTTAGAAGAATATAGTGGATTCAGTTCTGCTAAACCTGCTGAAAACTCATTTTCTATAACCCTGTTCAGAAGGCCTCTTCCCTTGAGCCAGACTACATGCCTGTTTTCGCCTTCGCCCTGGTCTCATCTGCATCGCCTCCTGTGATTTTGTCTCCTCCACCCTGGCCAGGTCCCACCCACCTTCCAACCACAGTCCAATTTGGTGCAGCAGACCATTCAAAGCCCTTGTTCTGAGGGAAAAAGCACCTTTTATTTTAAGCAGAGATGATCCCACATTCTTGGGTATCAAACTGCCTATTCTGGTCTTGTGCTTCTATCATTCCTTCCCTCCCTGCATAATTTGAAGCCGCTCTCCTCCTCCTCCTCCTTCTTCTTAAAAGCTATTTATAGGCAGAGCTGGTAAGTCTCCTGTGATCTTTCTACCAAACCCCACTGAGTCAACACAGAGGCTGCCTGGAGCTTGTAGTTCCTTGGAGCAGCAGAAGAAAATAAAATGGTATTGTTCATCCTACACAGAATCCACGAACACCATCGCTTTTCTGCTCTGATGTCAGGCTTTGATCTATGCTTCTGCCCACATCCTGCCTGGATGATGTGGAAGGCTGGGATGCATTTAATAAAAAGATCATTTCTGGACTTACACAACAACTCTGTTCCATTACTTGCTTTGAAGAGCAGAAAGCCAGCTCCGCAATGCTGGACCTCTGCCTAGTAGGGCCTTGGATGCCCTGTAGTTTAGTACTCCCTGTAGTATGGTACTCCCTGTAGTATGGTACTCCCTGTAGTATGGTACTCCCTGTGGTATGGTACTCCCTGTAGTATGGTACTCCCAGGGCCACTGACAAGGGTCAGATATTGGGGTTTCTGCTGGGATATGCATGCCGTGGTTTTAAAAAAACAAAACAAAAAAACCTGTGTGTCCCTTGAGGCTCAGATTAGCCTCAGAGGTGCCCCTAAACACGTGTCTCAGCACCACCACCACCACCACTACCCACTGCTTAGCTAAATATGCCTTTTATGTAGCCTTTTTATGGTGCATTAGGTGAAAAAGGATGCAGGAACATGCATTAAAATTGACAAAGCTTGAAGCGAGATGTAGGAATGGTACGCCTGAGGTGACTTTGCTTTCTTCTTCATGGACTTCCCCACTGGGAGCAGGGAATCTCCCAGCACCCATATGGGCAACTCGGCTGCCGCTCTCATTGCTGGCTCTGGCCGGCCTCATCAGTCTCCTCAAATAATCTGATTCCATCCTGGGGCAGGAAAGGCACAAAAATCTATCACCGAAACAGCCTTTCCAGGGACTTGTGCCGTTAGGAGGCAGACACAATTTAACACTTCATTAAGGATTTGCCAGCCATTGATCTAGATTATCAGGGTTGCTGCCAGCTAATTGCATCTACCTATATTTATTAATTATATTTGGAAAGCAAGGGAACAGTGCTCAGTGCCTGGCTGCTATATTTAGAAAAATCTCCAACAGAGAGATAATTGTAGAGCTGATCATTCATTGGTGCTAGGTAAACTATTAACCTTTCCTTTTTTAAAATCCAGATGTAGCTGCTAGGGGGAAATCCTGTAATTTCAACAAGCCATCTGCTTGGATTTATCTGTTCTGTGGTATCGCCAAAAGCTGGCCACAGACTTTGTAAAAATGGCCAGTCTTCTAGCTGAAGGGATTTGAAGTCCGGGGCACCTGGTTCAGAGTCCCTATAGCCCCTATCTGACACAAGGGTGTCTGTCATAAGGCTACTTGGGGCAGGACAAATGGACCTTTCCAGCCCAGGCTCTGAGACGGTACAGCTGTGGCTTTGCAATGTTTGATTTTTAGCAGATGGAGCTGTTGAGGGCACCTCTGAGCCAAATTTGAGCCCCACTTACTGCCTCCTCAGGCCTCTGATTATCTGCCCCTTCCCCAAACAGGAAATCATAATAATTGGCTCCCTGCTTGGGCTGGGCTCCCTTATAGAACTGCAGACTGGAAACAGCTGCCATTGCTAGCTAGTGAATAAGAGACAGGGAATCCCTGGCCAGCAGTGGCCAATCAGTGATGAGCCTGGAAGGAAGAGGTGATGGGTGCAATCATATAGGGTGGTTTTTAGGTGCCAAAAGTCTGATATAGTTCTTTTCTGCCCTTACAGGCTAGTCCTTTGCAAATGTGCATACCACGTGTGATAGCACCCTAAGATTTGTTTCATGGGATTACAGTTGAGCAACCATTCTTTTGGGGTTCTGACTGGGCACACATGCCCCTGTGTGTAGATGAAGCCCAGGTTCTCTGGAGTTCCTGCACCTGGAGAGAAACAGGGTATCACTTCTGCAACTGGGCTGAGCTGCAAAGCAGTGCAAAGCAAAGCAAAGCAAAGCTTCAAACCTTTGAAGCAGTGGAGGCTGTTGCTGCTGAACTGGAGGCCATTGCAAGGTCAGAGATGATCATGTGCACAGAGGTCAGCACTTGTCTGCAAGAAAAATAGATGCTCACCACTGGCAACTGGGGAAGCATTTCGGTGGACCTTTGCTCCGCTAGCTCTCTGCCCTTATATTCAGCAGAATTATTTATGAACACCAGACAACAAGATGTCCGTTTGGATAATTTTCCAGAATAGCACAATTCAACATTTTTTGTTGCTGAATCTAAGTTCAGCTTTTCTCCCCCACCCCACCCTTTAAAAAAATAAAAGAACAATCTACTGAGCATTGTGTATCGTGTACAAAATAAGATTTGTAATCCAGGAAGAACCAAATTCTGAAGAGTGATTTACAGCAGTGGCAGAAGACTTTAAAGTCATTCAAAATCTTTAGCTCCCCATTCTACGTGATTAAAGTGGGCTGTGATGAAACTGAAAAATGGTGTAAAAATCTAGCAATGAAATAATTTATTTTGGAGCAAACCGTGCCCCCTGCCCTCTGCATGGTGGTGCTTTAATCCGGAAGGTCACCTGCACATCTCCAAGGCCCTTTTGCAGTGGATCTCAAGGAGATGTTTTCAAGTGCAGATGTTCCTGAACCACAGATGCTATTACTCCATCCCACTGGCCAGATCTGCTGGAGCTTGAAGGAGCAGATGGTCATGAACATCTGGAGTGCCACAGCCTGAGAACCAACGCCCTTTTGTATATGCAGCACCAAAAGAGGGCATCTTGGCAAAAGCCCCTCTATGCAAGCTGGAAGCTAAAATTATAGGACAGGTCCCTAGGCATAGTGTAAGTCCATGGGTATAGCAGGACAGATATATGTTCTCCCATCTGGGGTGATTTCCCACTTCCCTTCCCATCCGCTGGATGGGAAGGGAGCGCAATTACCGGATGCTGACTAGCACTTGAGTCACTTACAGCCTAAGCCCTGCACAACTGGTCACTCACCTGTCAATGATCCAGGGGGTCCATTTCAGGGCATCCCCTGAAGGGTGTTTGTGGCACCCTTTCTGACTGCGTGCGCATTAGTGCTGTCACTATGATGACACTGATACTCTGCACACATGCAGTCGCACCTATGGTTGTCCAAGGTGCCAGTGTGCTTGCATGGCACCTCAAGCAACCCCAGAGCACCGGAAAAGGTGTGGATGTTCACTGTTGGACATGCCAGGTAAGTAATAAGCTAAGGTAAGTAAACGTGTGGAGCGCAATTTCATGCTCCACACCTAGTGCATGATTAGGGAACTTGCTCTTTGACTTTGTTTGGATCAGGTCCATGAAATGCTAGAAAGCTGCCATTCCAGGGAGGAAAGATAGGAAACCAAGTTCAAATCAGTGAATGTGGCTACCAGGCAAGTTACAGAGGTAGAGGTAAAAATACCTGTAAACCAAGTTTGATTCGTGGTGACTATACAAATGTGCCTATGCAGCTGTGTTGGCAGTGAAACCGAAGTGGTTTGCCATCGCCTTCTTTCAGGTAGACCCTCTAGACAGAATCTGGGACCCTATGTACGCAAGAGAGATGTTCCACCACTGAATTACAGCCCCTCCCTGAATTTAATATAGTCATTGTGTTTACAGTACAGAAGAAGAGATTTGAATCGCTCCCCATCCTGTAGATCTTTATACATTTACATGCTGTTTCGCCCACCCCCACCCCAGAGGCGTCTTTTCTGTTGTGTTAAAATGCATTTTATTCCGCCGAATAATTAAAACTTTTTTAACCACAGATTCTGCCTGGGCTTGATTCAGATGGAAATTGTGCATTAGCATGCACAAAAGCTACATTTTTGAAACTGTTTTAATATTAGGGAAATAAAATTACCTTAAACACAACTGATTATACATTACGGCAAAGAGCTGAATGCAGAGGTACTAATTAAAGCAAAAGCTTTTGTGCCAGCAGTGATTCTGACAGCTCAGACAGTTGGAAGAAACAACTGACGCCCAACATTCAAATCCATTGTAAAGACCTGGGGGCGGCAAAGCTGGGGGAACTTTCGTGAGGCTGAATCTCCCATTCACTGCTGTCAATAGGGGTGCCTGAATTCTCCTGAAGCGTCGCTGACACAACCGATTCACCAACTCAACAGCTGGAGATTCAAGAAAATGCCTACGGTGATTTTTTTAAAAATGCAGTTGCTCCCATTTTAACGCAGCGTGAGCTTTGCAGCTTGATTGCAAAGTCTTAGACTTGTGACCTCCAAGGTCCCTTCCAGACCAGGGGGTAAAAATCCACAGCTGTAGAAAAAACCTCGCAGTTTACCTGACTGCGAAGTCGCGAGGCGGTGTCCCCACTCGAAACGGAGGTCCGCAGCTTCCTCCTTGGCAGCTGCCAGACTTTGTAGCACACATGGTCAGGTGCACGTCACGTGGGATTGGGCAGCCAATGGGAGCTGAGCTGCAGGCTCAGCTCTCATTGGCTGTTTGGGTGGTGAGAAACTCCGAAATTACCTGATACTGAAGAGCGAGCGTTGATCGTTCTGCATCAGGTAAATCCGCAGTAGCGGCGTCATAATGCGCTGCTGCTATGAAGTATCGGGTGTCAGGTGTGAAGCCCATGCACCGATTGCGCATCAGAAAGCACAGTACCCCCCAGTCTGGACACACCCCAAGGCAAGCCAGAGAAGGGCATCTGCAGTCCCTATGCGCTGCCTCATACCTGTGAATGGTCCTCACCTATCACAACCAAATGGCAGCGAGGAACAATTTGGTCACATCGGTAGCTAAATTCAACATGAGTCAGAGTCCTTCTCGAATCTGGGTGTATGTGTGATGCATGCCCATTTCCTGCCTCTACCAGGTTAAACTTTGGTTTAAGTTGTGTTTTCCAGAGCAGGGAAAATCAGCACCAGATAGGAACGTGCATGAATATCAGTAATATTTGATATCTGTACAAATTCGTACATTCGCATACAAATAGAATGTTACGACATCCGTACATTGACATTTGTATTCGTACAAATTTTTTGGAACATTCATATGAATCTTCAGAACGTTCATGGACTGGGGAGGTGGCTGCAATGGATCCAGAGTGCATTCAACATAGATTGAGAGCAGATTCAATGTGGATTCAGGGTGGATTTGAGGCTTTCAGAGCGGATATGTTATGGGATACATATCAGATACGTAAGGGATACGTATGCATTCGTATCAGATATTTGTACAAATTCATACAAGTACATTCGTATAGAACATAATCTTACCACATTTGATGGGGATCTATTTGACCAAATACAAATTTTTCTCACATTCAATTTGATACTAATTGAATGCACCCCCCCTCCCCCCGCAATTCATGCTGGTTGGTTGTGTTGCACTTTCATGGGACCGTGGTAGTGAGAACAGGAACCCTGAAAGCCACAGCAGGGTCCCTCAGAGGGAGAGACCTGCCACATGGAAGGTCTTCCAACATGAACCCCCAAAGCCGCATGAGAGCCATGCTTGAAGCCACACTGGTGCCCCTGGCTGCCCCATCTGGGAAGGTTTTTGCACCCGCATTCTCCTTGCCTAGATCCAGACTTATTCTCTGTGCTCTGCTGGGTTATTTCACACTCCCTGGCCTCTACATGAAAGCACTGTCCTTTTCATGAATAGGGATGCATGCAAATGCTTTCTGTGTGTGTGTCTGATCCATATTGAATCCAATGCAAGAAAATTCATATTCGATTTAATAGCTCCCCTTCGAATGTAGTAGGATTCTAATGGGATACGAATATTCAGTCCCATATGAATCCCATACGAATGCATACAAATCCCAAATAAACTCCAAACAAACCTTCATACAAATGTATCAAAACTTTCAATTCAAATTCGAATGCCAATCTTCAAATGTGGCAACATTTGATTCAAATATAAATGTCCGAATTTGGCCAAATTTGTATGAATTTTGAATGTTACATTTGGGCACACCCCCTTTCATGGGCCTTCTGCTCTGCCTATCCAGTGCTTGCCAAAGGTGGGGGGAAAGAAAGTGAATCAAAAGTGGTTTGGAGTTGGCAGAATGTGGATCTGGAATGACAATGAATGGATGAACCTTTAACTGCTTACATATTCTGACTTCTAACATTCATACTGAGCTCTTCTGAGCAGCCTCATTGGTTGTCCTGCTGTTGCTTTGCAGCCCCATTTCCTGGTCTTGGCATAAGTCAGATGGTTTGTCTGGGCTTGTGTAGGCCAAGGGACATCTGTCACAGGTCACGAGAGGCACCGGCTTTGTTCTCCTTGCTAGGCTGACCGCAGCAAACAAGAGCCATTACACCCTTCAAAACAAGTGTGCTGCCTCTGAATATAATGGCCGCCACATGCCACCCAGGAAGGGCTTCTGGGTCAAAGGATAATTGCAGCAATTCGCTTTATTGAAAATCCGTAGGGGTGAGCAACAGAAAGTAATCCTTGCTCTGAAAACTCCTTAAGCTGAGGATGAGATAGTAAAAGTGTCCCTGGAATACATGGTGGTAGTGTGAGGTTGAAACTCTGGGATCAATTCTTGCATGGGACATGTTTTTTCAAGGGCCCGTAATGTTCAGGTCTTGGTGGGGAACTCTTTCCCCTGCAGTGGGCCATGCTTTGGATTAGAGGAGGAACAGCCAGAAACTGAAAACATACTCAGAATGAAATAATAAAAACACTAAGTTTATTGGCTAGCCAGATACTACAAAAGGAGATTGCCTTGGATTTGAAAACCTTCAGCAGAAATCTGAACTCACTCAATGGTAGTTACACCCCTAGAGAGGTGCCTCCATCAGTCTTCTTTGGCTGCGACGCCCATCACCTCTTGGCCAACTTGGCCAATGGTTAGGATTGGTGGACGATTTCGTCTGACAATATGTCACTACCATAAGAACATATGAGGAGCCCTTGCTGGATCCGCCTATCTAGTCCAGGATCCTGTCTCACACAGTGGCCCACAGCAAATGTCCTTAGAGGCATCCTGCTTGTCCCCCCAGCCTGAAAGATGTACTTAGGCATCCATTCTAGTAGCCATTGATCCATCTGTCCTCCATGAATTTGTCTAACCCTTTCTTAAAGCTATCCAGGCTGGTTGTTGTCACCACCTCTTCTGGTAGTAAATTCCACAGACCAATGATTTCCCTTTGTTGGTCCTAACTCTCCATGCTAAGGGTGACACGAGTAACTGCTTCTGGTGCATTTATTTCACCAGATGTAACCTGCAGCAGCTTTCCAAAGAGCTGCACCAGAAGGCCTTCCTCCTGGATGGAAAAATCAGATGCCCAGAGCTTGGGTGAAATCCTCATTCTCCACAAAGGCTGTTTGTCTGGGATTAGCCAAGAGTTACAACAGTGATGCTGGTGTCAACCTAAGATTTATGAATTAGTCAGCAAGGTAATCAGGACTGAATACAAAACTAGGCTGAAGTGCTGATGTTCTAAAGGTTGAAGGCTTCCTTAATGAATGGCCCCTTCTTGGACTGAGGGAAACCCATTCAAAACCATGAGAGATGTCCTCTGTCCATCTGCTTTTGATCAGCATTTGCCAATTACATTGGAGTCAGAAAGAATGAAGATTGATGGTCCTGGAAAGCCTTCAACAAATGACCAGTCATCCATGGATCATTTGGCCTCATGAATCCAGGCCTCATGTTTTTCACCCAAGCCAGGCCAAAAAAGAGGCCCCGGTTAAAGTCAAGGTCACTTTAACATAGCCAAACCCTATGATATTATACTGTAAGAAGTAAGAGTGTCAACAGAGAGAGAACTATGATAAGAAAAAGGAAGGTGAAACAGTTTTCTTAAAGAAGCAATAGTCTTCAGATTAGAGGAAAGAAAATGACTTCAAAGCAAGGTAAAAAGACTGTAATGAAATCCTTTGTGAATGAGATTATGGAACTACATAAACATTTCAGAAGAGATAATACATTAGGGAACCCATTAGATTGGGAAAGTGAAATGATATGGGCATTAGAATAACTTTTGAGAACGGAAAGCACCAGTCACAAACGAAAATGTTCATTTAACGGCTTAAAGGTGTTAAGAGAAAGAGACAATCCACATTGTTACTGCTCTATGGCAACAAATGAGGAATAAAACTTTGTAGCCTAGATAATGGGGGTAAAAATGGTGCAAATAACTACTGAAGAAGGGAGATACTGGGGAATGTGTGGTTAGCCAACAAAATTCCAAATCAGCTGACCAATTTTACAAATGCAGGAGATGCAAGATCAAATAGCAAGAAAGACAATGGAGGCAACAAATCTTTGATGACAGCCAACTTTGTGCAAAGGCGGCATATTAGATCATCAGATGATTCTGCAGAATATTGATTTATAAAGAATCAGAAATATGAGGAAACAGACGGGATCAGAACAGAAAATGGGAGGAGGCTAATTAGGAACCATGCATGTGACATCAAACCTGATGCATGGGCTCAGAAGAGACAATCGTGCAAATTCAAATGGGAGATAAAAACCATTAAGGATTTGACAAATTCAGATAATACCACTTTATCAGTCAAAATTAAGATGTTCCGTAGTAAAATAATGTGATACTTGAGTGATTAGTCAATAGGCAGTTTTGAAATTTAGAAGAATAGCCAACAGAACGCATACAACACACACACACACACACACACACACACACACACACACACACCACAGGTCACCCAGAGCCAGCCCAGGTGGGCATGACCAAAAGCCATTCCCCTTGCTGAAAGCCAGTTTGTGAGCTTCCTTTGAAGTCCAAGTGGCTACCAGAAGGGGGAAGGGCTTCCGGCTGGGGTCAGCCACACATAGGAAAAACACAAAGGTAATAGTGAATTTGCAGGTAACAGGGAAGGAGTGCAATTAGTGGATTAAAGAGAATCACCTTTACCTTATGGGTCTCAGGGCATTTATTGAACATGCAGTGATCTGTTAGCCCTGACAGCTTCTCTGTGATGGCTACTAGAATGGATGCCCAGGTACATCTTCCAGGCTGGGGGGGGGGGGGGACAGGCAGAATGTCTCTAAGGCCATTTGCTGGGATTTGAGAGCAGGAGAAGGTTTCCCCTTGTCTCTGCTTGAGATGCCCATGGGCAGTTGGTGGGCCACTGTGTGAGACAGGATGCTGGACTAGATGGGCTGTGGCCTGATTCAGCAGGGCTCCTCTTAGCTTCTTATGGACTAGATGGGCTGTGGCTGATCCAGCAGGGCTCCTCTGAGGTTCTTATGGACTAGATGGGCTGTGGCCTGATCTAGCAGGGCTCCTCTGAGGTTCTCATGTTCTTATAATTACTAGCAAGAGGAAACTCACATACTTTGGGTAAATAATGGGAGAGGGCAAGAGACTAGGTAAAAGAGCTATGCTTGATGGATTCAGGGAAGCAGAAAGAATGGAAAGCAATGGCCACAAATACAAGGAGTCCCTGGAAGGTCGCTGAGGTCTTACTAAAGATGGATCCAGACAGTGAGCATCTGCTCATAGCGTCACCAGGAATGGAACCTGATTTGCTGCCGTGCGGCATTAATAATACTTCAGGTTAACTTTTTTTAAATGAATGTGTCCGAATTAGGGATGTTCATGAATATTTGTATATATCTGAACTTTGTACAAATTCACCCAAATTTAGATATTCGAATTCAAATTGAATTTTGCACATTCAAAGATTGACATTTGAATAAAAATCAAATGCTCCAGAACATTCGCACGAAGCTTTGTCACATTCATGAACCTGGGGAGGTGGGAAAGAGGCTGCACCAGTCACATCTGCACTGGATCCAGAGTAGATTTAAAGCAAATTGAGAGTGGATTCAAAGTGGATTCAGGGTGGATTTGACACATTCAGAGCAGATACATAAGGGATACCTAGGGGACTCATAGGGGATATGTATGGGATTCATATGCAATTCCTAGCAAAGGATTCGCATCGAGTTTGGATTGAACATTTGTATCTAATTCAAATCCTACCACATTTGAAGGGGAGCAGTTCAAACAAATACAGATTTTCTTGCATTCAATTTGATATGAATCGAACTCCCCAAAAACATCCGTGCACATCTCTAGTCTGAATAACTTTGACTGGCCCAACATTCTCCTGGTCCAAACTTAATGCATCACCTTTCCTGTTACGATCTCCATGCTCCAAACGAGGCCACGCAAATCCTTTAGCTCTCTTGGTAGCAAGATGCACAGGAGCAGGAGACTTCTGGCTCTCACTTCTTCTGTGTTCCTTCACACACCATTTCTATTTCTGGGAACGGACGGCATTGACGGCGCTTCCCCTGGGTTATGAAGCTCCTTATCACCCACAGGAGCGAAAAGAGCATCTGAAACATATATCCAGCTGATAACATGCACTGCATGGTCTCCTGATTTCTGCATGCAAACGCTGGCGCGCCTCATTTGTGCTGTGAACCAGGAGTGGCAATCAAATTATTCAGAACGTGAGCAATCCTTGCAGATGCCCTATGACAGTTAAATCTTCTCCGTCAGGTTATAATTGTTCATTATCCCGAATTACAGGCGATCTTGAGGGGTCATGTCACCTCTCCCTGTCACAGCACGAAGGAAGATCCTTCCAGCATGATTAATGCCAGCTTGCCCACTGCTGAATGAATCAAAAGGCTGTTGAGAACTTTGTAGAATATGACCAAATGGGGAGATTGTGGGGGGGGGGGGAGAGAGAGAGAACTACGTCTCCTCTCCAATCATTTGCTCTGATTTCTGATTAATACTCTCAAAAGGTTTGGGGGGGGGGGGGCAGCTGAATAGAGCTGAATGAGAACCCACAGTTTTTGGGCACAGTTTTTTGCCAGGATCCTATAGGCATCATCTTAGAAGCAAGGCTGAATCCGAGCCTCCCCTGAGGTGCCTTCCATTGAAAGGAGCCAACTTTGAGATTCCTAAAGACGCCCTCAAACTGAGCTCAACTCCTAGGGACTCCACAGACACCTCCACACAGTTTTCTTGGCAAGGATACAGAAGTGGTTTGCCATGGCCGACTCCTAAGGAGATGAACTTGGGGCCTTCTGCGTGCAAAGCTCATGCTCTACCATGGGCTAAATTCTCGCCCACCCATCCTTGACATGGTAAGGCAGGGGCCTCTCCCAACTTCCTTTTCTGTTCAGAGGTTCAACTTGTCATAATTAGCCAAACTAAATGCTGCACAAAAGCTGCTGTGCGCCCATAATTAGAGGTATAAGGGAGGAGGAGCCTTCAATCATTTGCAACAGAGTCAATTATGCAAAGTACTAATCAAGTTTCCCTAATGAGGTCTCTGAGTGATTAGTGTGAGCTTGCTAATTGGCCGCCGTGATGGAAAGTGTCCAGCTACTCGGGGGGCAGGAAGTGGGGATTGTGAGCAGGCGGAACTGGCTGCGTCAGCCATCTTGCCTCCTAAAGGATGGGAAAGTTCCCAGGGGGGGCACCATTGACTGGGCTGAGTTGACTGGGTCCTGTGCATTATCGAGGTGGTTTCAATTAGCATAACACCGCCACTCCCAAACATGATGAAGTAGCCCGATGGCACCATTCTCTGGGATTTCACCTTGACATTGAATGCTCCATTTTGTGCATCAGATAGCCACAGGATCAGGAGCAAATGTGCCTGGGGCTTCCAGATTCTGAATATCATGAGCATTGGAGCATGTAGACAGCATGGAAGAAGCATGGGAGCATGCTCTCAGCATGCAACTAGGAGAGACGGGGCAGCCACAATGCTCAGGCATGGACATGGCCTTAATGAAACTTCCTTCCCAATCAAGTTGACTGAAGCTGCCCCACAACGCTGTGAAAATCTAAATCCACTGCACAGAGCACCAGCGAGATCTTGCAGGCGCTGCTCCTACGTCAGCCTCAGGAGTCTGGCCACATCATCTAACAGGCTGCCAGGCTCACCTATTCTCAGTGGGCGCGTAAGACAAGGAAAGGGGGGAAGTCAGAGATGTCAGCTCCAGCGTGCTCCCCCTGAGTGCATGCCAGGGCTTTCCAGGCGTGCACAAAAGTCCTTCGGAGCAGAGATGTCAGAGATGTAGCACAGTCACAGCATGGGTCCCTGAGCTAAAAGTCTACTTAAAATATTGATTAGAGGGTTTCGCTGCTCAGATGCAAGTGACAGAACAACACAGTGAAGCTGGAGCCGCTTTAAAGATGGGGGGGGGAATACTTCTTTGGCCTTGTAATCAAGGCCGTTCATTGTCTGTTGTGCAGAAAAACATTTGCGGAATGGGGGAGGAGGAGGAGAAAAAGGAGAAGGAAAAGAGGAAGGAGAGGAGGAAGAAGAGGAAGGTGGTGGAGGAGAGGAAGCAGCAGCAGCAGCATCTACTGGAAGCCAAAGCAACATTCTTGATTCAAAAATTGGCTGACCCCAGTCTTTGTATTCTTCAGATTCAGGCCCAGCATAGCAATTGCAAAGAGTGGGCTATTAATGGTGAATGGCTTCTCTAAATCAGTGTCAGCTTGTTCTAAGAAACTTATTTCTATCACGGTCATCATCATTGCCTGGAGACGAATGGTCCTGGATGATCAATGGCCTTCCTGCTTCCAAGCCACTGCTTCCTTCCTTCATAAGAACTTGGTTTTTGCACCGTTCTTGCCCCTTCCCTCCAACAAGCCCAACGGCATGTTTTGCAAACACGGTGCCGGCCTGGATAGAACGTAGGTTTTATCTCCCCGTTGGGCCATGGAAGCCCACTGGGACTTCATTCATGTGGCAGCATTCAGGACATGAACTACTGCAGCAAACAGTTGCCTCTTGGTGTGGCCGTGTGCCCCATGCTGCCGCCCCCTATCCTGGAACCCCATGGGAATGCTACTGCAAAAGGGCAGCCTGGGCGACCTCAGACCACTTGCTGCTTTTGGGGCCTGACCTTCATCATGGTCATGTGTGGAGGATGAAACAGAATAGAAGACTGGTGTGTCCGCAGGAGGAAATGCGAGTTGCTTATGCCATAAATAGATACGTGGAGGTGGAAACTCTCCTTCTTCACACATTTTAAGGTCCCAGCAATTAAAGGAGGCTTGTCATGTCATCCATCTGTAGCAGCTTCCCTTCCCCTTTCAGTGCCTTATGCCCAAGGGAATAATGGCATTTTGGACTCAGATGTCCTGGAGTGAGAGTAGACAGTAACCAGCTTCCCATGAGGTTTGATATTTTCCCATCTGTAAAGAATTAAGGAAGCCAGTGTGTTTGCAAGGGGCTGATAGAAATGTCTGCAGATTCAAAGGGTAATCAGTCTGTGCTGGCCAGCGGAAACTTTGTTTGAAGCGGTGATTTTTGTTATATAGTAAAACAACAACAGCAGCTCTCATAGTAAAATCTCTTCCCCACTATGAATAAATTAGATACAAATTAGCGAAGGCCATGAGGAGGCACCTTGGGAAGGCTTTAGCCAATGGAGAAACTCTGGGCAGGAAACTTTCGGCTGGGATAGGATTAAAAGTCTTGCTGTATTATAGAGACTTCAAACTTGTTCTGATGGGATGTCTGGAAGGCAGGTTTCCTGTAGTGCAATACAGATAAAAGGAATTCCTTCGTCTCTAACTTGTTTATTTACTCAAATCTACGTGGATGGAAAAATGCTGATAGAGCAGCAATTTTCCTAATACTTCCTACCATCTTAACTCCCACAAACCACAGTCACGGTCACGCAAACTCCTGCTGCCACAAGCTTCTCTCATGCAGACAATGTGGAAAAAAAGTGTGAGCACTCATCCAGTCTCTTGGATCATTACCAGCACAACTGGAGGTCCAGGTTGCATCACAAAGTTAGACCCCCGCCCACCACTCAGAGCAAATTTGTCCTCTGTCTTTCCTGCAGCCGGTCGACTTTTCAGCAGCTTCTCTCCTGGATGAAGCTCTCTGACCTTGTTCGTTTCCCTCACCCTCCTCGGAGGATCTGACCCCAGTGCTAATGATTTTCAGCTCCACCTCTGATGTCCCACAAAGCGATCCCCGTGGAGGAGCATGCCGACAAAGGCCGCTCTCCGGTGAGACTCATGGTCGCTTGAGCTGGGCTTGGCTCAGCAGGCGTCCCTCTGCTTCAGAGCCCCATTTAATCACTTTAAACGTGGCCCCATGCCAGTTGATGGCCTGGATGGACCCTGCCTTTCAATTAGAAGGCACCGGTCTGTTAGGGGAGAAAGGAAATCGCTTGCCTGCTCTGGGGGACTCTCTCTGACTTCATTCAATAAAGCATGTCCTACCCAGAGAACAAAAGTCTCTGTTTATTGTGACCTTACATGGGCAGGAAATAAAATAACCGAGAGGCTAGAAAGCAAGTCTCATCATGTTAACAGACATCCTGCATGATAAAAAAACCCAAAAAGCCTTGCAGAGGAATAGGAATTGTAAAAGGTAAGTGTGAAGATTTGCAAGATGGTTAGGAATGGCCATTTTCAGGAAATTAAGTGCTTTATTAATAGCAATTAAAAAAACGATTAATACAATCAAGTGATTTATAGGATTTAAGTGATCAAAGGTTTCCTGTTAAGCCCCACACTTCAAGATACACATATGTTTTCATTCCACAAAACCCCTGACAAGTGGATCTTGCCTGGCTTGGGCATCCCAACAACTTTTCATCGGGGCCCAGAAACGTCTGCCCACCTTGCGCCCTCTGTCCCCACCAGCGATGGAGGTAAGGGCCTGCTTTTGATGGTCATCCTTCAAGAACCAGCCTGAAGGGCAATGAGCAGTTAATGGTCATAGCCAGCTTGTGGACAATCATTTTCCTGGCCCACGGCATGCATCGGCTTTGTTCTAGCTGCCCCAAATTGCCAAACAAGCAGAGCCATTGGAACGTATTAGAAGTGTGCCTGGACCAGCATTCCATTCTCTCAGCCATGATCCAGATGTCTCCTGGCTCGTTTTGCAGGCTATATTGGTCAGGAGCTTTCCCGACTAACAGCCACTGATATACTTGCCCTGAAATAATTTACCAGTCCTTCTTTTAAAGACATCCAAGTTGGTGGACGATTCACTGCAGCCACAGGTCCACAGAAGAAGAAGAGGAGGAGAAGGAGGAGGAGATGGCTTTCTACCCCTCTTTTCTCACCCATTTAAGGGGACTCAGAGCAGCTGACAAACCTTCTGTTCTTCTACCCCCTGTGAGTTGGGTGTGGCTTTGAGAGTTCAGAAAGAGAGCTGTGACTAGCCCAGGGTCACCCAGATGGCTTCATGGAGGAGTGTGGATTCAAACCCGGTATTCCCAGATAAGAGTCCAGCTCCCTAAGCACTAGACCAAAGAGGCCAAAGACACCTGGGAAAAGTGCCCCCACCACAGCACCCCCCTTGCAACCTCAGAAACTGTTTATGTGGTCCCATTGCTACAGGTGGAGCCTCCACCTGCACTTAGAAGGCATCTTTACCCTCCATGTGCCTCCCAGAAACATGTCCCACCTGGCTGAGGTGGAGGCCCAAGTCTGTGCACGAGGAAGCAACGTGAGTGTTGATGCTCAGGCATGACAATTTTGCCTCCTCACATGGGCACCAAGGTCCACGCAGCTCCCTTAGGGTCCACAGTGGAGACTGGCATACTTGGGTGCTTGCCAAAGACCCACTGGCTCCTGCCATGGAGACACAGCCTAGGTTCTGCGTTAGCAAATTCTGCAGTTACCCCCGGGCTCCATGTACAGGGTGGAAGCACAGAGAGTAAAGCCAAAAGTAGCAGCAGTAGTAAAATGCATGTGATGAATAATGAGAACAATAAATGTAGTATAAGACAGCAAATAAAATAACACAACAAATAATAAACCATAAAAATAAAGCTGTAAAGCAAGAAGGACATAATATTCCAGGCTGTTTTTTCCTTCAGAACTCTCAACTTGTGCTTTACTAGGATTTTGGTGCCAAATGAAGACAAATTTTTATCCTCCCCAAATACTTAATGGTTCTGTTTTGCTCCTGCATTTGGTGTCACTTTGCTTTTAGTGCTGCATTTTGCTTTTATGCTAATGGCTCTTTCAGTTTTTGGTTATTACCTGAAGGAACACACAACTTCCCCAGAAAGCAGAAAATAAAAATCTGCATTCTGGCTTTTCTCACATTTAACAGTTTCAAGGCTTCCGTGTTTGTGTCTGTTACCCAAAATACTGGGGTTCTGATCCAGAATAACTGATCTGCCTCTTCCTTACATTCAGCGATAATGGATACCTGATATTAAGAGAAAGCTTGGCAAAGATTTAACCTTGGGGTCCTCAGCTGCATCCCACCAGGTGTTCCTGGACTAGGGGTGTGTTCCTACTTACTGCATTTCAGGATTATTCTGGTCCTGGTTCTGGTTTCGGGCTGTTCCCAAACCCAACCTGCAAGTTTTTTCTCAAAGACAGGAGCTGCTACCGAAACTGTCTAGTGGAGAGCTGCACTCCAAGGGCAGGTTCTACCAAGCTCAATATTGCCTGGACCCCCCCCCCCCCCAATTCCTCTGCTTGGCCAAGCCGTGGCTCACGGCAGCGATCCCGGCGCCCATTTCCTCCTTCTCCTCTTCGCCTGCCCACCAATCGCATATCAGGATGGTAGATCAGGCCAAATTACAGCCCAAAGTGAAATGAATCTAGGGGATCACTTGACTCGAAGTGTTTCTCTCCATGGAAACCACAACTTAGTGAAATTGCAACACACGGTCACTAAGCCCTCAAAAGGGAGAAAATATTTTGTTCTGATCGGCTCAGAGGAAAAGGCTGAAGTGCAGAGGAGCGAACGCACCGCACTTCAATTGGTTTACTGGCAAGAAAAATCCCGTTTCATTAGGAGGGGTTTCCGCCCGGATTTCTACAGCATAGTGCTCAGAAAATCCAGGGGAAAGAACTGGAATGGTAACAGGGCTTGCTGGATTCGGACTACTGTCTGATTTAATGGGAACCCTGGATGCCGAGTTCCATTCCAGTCTGGATTTTAGTGCCCATGGGAACACACCCTAGAACTCTGCTCAGTCCAAGCCAGCAAGGGCAGTGGTGATAGCATGAACATCTGGAAGGCAGCAGTTGCTGTTGCCTGGGGTGTAATGGGAAAGAAAGTGGAAAATACAGCCACCTGAAGCAAGACATAACTCTGTATCCCTGTTGCAAAAAGTGCTTTCCAATACCCATAGGGTATAGAACAGATTTATGGCACAACTGAGCCTGCAGCTTTAAAGTGGTTGGCAGTTTTGGTCTCAGAAGATCACTGGTAGTGCTTCACTGGGTCACACCTGTGGGTCCAACAGCTGTCCTCACAGTGGGCAGCCAGCTGCAGAAGGAAGCTTACTTGTTTGCCCTGCTGCCAGCAGCTGGCCTGCAAAGGCCTACCGCCTCACATCACCATTGAGGCCAGTGCCAACTAGACCACAGCTTGGTCCAAATCCTTTTGGAAGCCATCAAAGCAAATCCAGGTAGTTTCCTTCTTCTTATTGTTTTAAGTGGGTTCTTCTAATGTGTTTTGACTCTTGTCACCTGCCTTGTAATCTTTTGGTATGAGGAAGGAAGGAAGGAAGGAAGGAAGGAAGGAAGGAAGGAAGGAAGGAAGGAAGGAAGGAAGGAAGGAGCTCATACTGCACAAAAAAACCAACAAAAAGGGCAGCCTTAGCATTTGCCTATCTTGGTTAATGGGGACTTTGAAGAGTCTGATGAAGGAAGATGTCCCAAATGCAGCCTAGTGGCACAATCGATGGCATTTCGCAACTGCCTGCAGCTCCTAGACCTCACTGAATCCAGCATCCTCGCACCCCCACCCCTTTGCCCCACTGCCTGGGATGGGCCTTTGCCGACTGGGTCGTTGCTCAGGGCAGGCAGAAGGTGAGCTGTCAGACAAAGCCCGCCTGATGCGCGGATATTATTTTTGAATCAATACGTTATATTGTTTCAGAAATAGGGCTTCATTAGTGTGGCGTCTCAGCAGATGGACCCCTTTGCCCCAGGGGAAGCCCGCATGCTTTTGCTCCAGAACAGAAAAGCTCATCTCACTTCCTTGAGGGAACCAACTCTTTAATTAGCCTCCTCGCCATCAATAAATGGAGCGCGAGCGGTGGCATTCCTTCAGAGCTAATAAACTGCAGGATGAGCCCAGAAGGCTGGGCAGGGAGCACAGAGGTGGCAGGGCTCCATGTCTGTTTCACAGTTGCAAGGTGTAGACAGACTACAGCCGCAGCTATTTCCAATCAGAGGAGCAGCAGAAGGCAGATCCAGTTTGGAAAGGCAAATGCCACAGACCATTAGTTTAGGAATGTCTGCTTAAGTCAAGAGTTTAAAGCAAAGGTGACCATCCCTCTGTTTGGGAGCCTGGTGGACCTATACAAATAATGCTTCTCTCCTCTTCTCTCTCCTCTTTTTCTCTTTGCTTCCCACAGAGACAACCCTGAGCTGTCAGCTAGAATATGGTTCCTATGGGGCATGGAAAAGAAATGACAAAAGGCTGGATATAGAAACTGAGTCTCAGACTCCTTACCGCCTGGCTAGCCCTGAGAAGAGACAGGGAGCTATCGGAGCAAAAGCATCAAGGTGTTTCTAAATGCTAAGTAAATACCAGAGATGGCAAAGATGCGTCAAGAGGAGTATTGAGTCTAGATCACAAGAAGTAATTATTCCTCTTTACTCTAGTTGGTCAGACCTCATCTAGAGTGCTGTGTCCAGGTCTGGGCACCCAAACTGAAGAAAGATATTGACAAACTAGAGCAAGTCCAAAGGAGGGTGACCAAAATGGTGAGTAATCTGGAAACCATGACCTACGAGGAATGGTTGAAGGATCTAGGAATGTTCAGCCTGCAGAAGAGAGGACTGAGACGAGACATGATAGTGGTCTTCAAGTATCTGAAGGGCTCTCACAGTAGAGAGGGATTGTCCCTATTCTCACTTGCACTAGAGGATTAGAAACAACGGGATGAAACTTCAAAGGAGTCAATATAGATATTAGAAGAAACTTCTTAACAGTGAGGGCGATCAGTCAATGGAACAGGTTGCCACGGGAAGTGCTTAGTTCTCCTTCGCCGGAGGTCTTCAAGCAGAGGCTGGACCTACATCTGTCTGGTATGGTTTAGGAAACCCTGCATTGAGCAGGGGCCTGGACTGGATGACCCTGGAGTTCCCTTCCAACTCTATGATTCTATGTGGGAAAAAGAGCACAGATATTCCAGCCAGCCATTTCGTTTCCATGTGTAGAGGCCCTCAGATTGGGGCCATCTTGGAAAGCCCAGTGCCCAACCAAGGCTCAGTGAAGGCACAAAAATGTTCAGAATGGCCCCAGTTTCTCCTGCTAGAATCCTAGCTGAAATCTCTGGCACAGTTAAGGAGTTGGGAGTGCCGATGCTGAAGAAGCTATGGCTGTGCAGTGACGGATCTCCCTCACAATAAGGGCACCGTGAATCCCTGGCATGTTCCCTTCAGGCCGCCTGCCCCTCAAAGCTTTCCCTTCTCAGAGTCCTAGAAGCAATTAAACTCTCGTTATTAGGAAGTGCCATTTTCTGAAAGGAGGGGGGAGAAAAATCAATTTTCCAATTAACCACAGGCAGGAGCAGACATGAATTAGGGTGATAAGCAAACACTAGAATTAGCTGGGAAAATCCTGCCCACCTGATGCCTGGAAGGACAAAACTAAAATTAGCAGCATTTTCTGTTTCAAATTTGAGGGTGTGTGTGTGTGTGTCCCACTGCCTTAGCTTAACTGGTTTAAAAACAGCTGCTGTTTCAAGCGAGTAAAAAATAATGGGGTGAATTGGTGATATAACAGCCCTGACCCTGGAAGGCTTCACTAAACACCACCACCCCCCAGGTGTTCATAACTACAGTCCCCAGCATTCAATTTCCCTGTATTCAGTACTGTCATGCCTCCGGTCCTCTCTGACTTCCTGGACGAAGGTCCCACTCCTGCCAGCCATGGTGCCTCAGGGGCCACACGTGGAACCTGCTTCTGTCCCTCCAGATGGGGATAGTTCGGACTCAGATGATACGCAACACCCAGAGCCGAGTTCTCTCCAGAGGGAACAACAATAGCTGTTGTGTCAGTCAAGGGAGGTGAGGGTATGTGTTTGCGGTTCTTTTTTAAGCCTGCTCCCCTACCTCCACGCCCTCCTTCCTTTTTTATGTGCTTTTCTTCTCCATGCAATTAATTTTAAAAAAATAATAATAAATTTGCAGAAAACTACTAGATAGAGGAACACAATGTAAACTGATGAGAGAAGGGGAGGTGCCTAACGAACTCTGCGTCTGCCACCCTCCCCTAGATGTTTGCTGAAAGGAAAGACTGTCCCCACCTGCCAGAGCACAGTTCAGCCTCCTTTAGCCCGTCCCCCCACGCACACTGAGGAAGTGAAGACGGCCTGGGATGCCAGCATGGGCTGAGTCCTTTGGCTTGGAAAATGAATTGAATAAAAATAATGTGAGCAACGCGACCAGAAGATGACCTGAAGTTGTTCTAAACTAAAGATATGACCAGAGCCTCTGAGGCAGGGATGTCTTGGTAACGATGCCAAGGGCTACACGTTTGTTTGAGAACGCTCCTCGGATCTTGTCGAAAGGAGAGATAGAGAAGGCCCTTTTGGTGCTCCAAAATCTCTCCTGCCTCCTGCCCTGGATCCCACCCTTTTAGGCTCTGCTGGGATGAAGCCCATTTCTATTCTGGTGTCTCAAGAACTTCACAGAGTTACCAGCAGCCTCACTCTATCTATCCAGTCCTCAATGAGCAGCAGCAGCAGCAGCAGCAGATCTTTAGCCTGTCCTGTTTGCACGACATTTAACAGCAATTGATATTTGACCACCTTTCAACAGCTGCCTGTTTATGTCCTTCTTCATGCCACAGGCTACAGCACATAGAAGCAGCCTGACGGGGATCCATGGCATTCGCTTTGTGCCCAAGCGCTGGCTTGCAGGAACACTGCGATGGAGTGACGGCAAAGCGTCCCTTTCTCCCTGCCGCTTTCAATCAGAATGAAGATCTCTTGCAGTCGGCAGCAGGGGGCACGTTGTGGCAGCACCCCCAGATCAGTAGAAGCTTTGAACAGCTGCCCGGGATCTGAATAATTGAGGGTGTTTGGACTGGCATTGGCATCCACGGATAAAATGGTATGAACATTCTTGTAGGAAAAAAATGAATCTACTTCCCTTTCTCTTACTGTAATTTCTAGGGCCTGCAGCTGGACTGGGGGAATATAGCACCATTATGGCACCTATTTATTTATTTATTTAATTTGTATTTCTATCCTACCCTATACCCGGAGGTCTCAGGGTGGGTAACAATGCTTAAAAATTCCACACCTTAAAACAAACAATATATTTTAAAAAGCACAAAGAACTATTGCTGGAAAACCCAGCGCTGGTTGCCGAATTCTCCAGCAATAGCACATTTGAGGCCATCTATTTACCTTCTGGACGGAGCTGCCACGGTTGCTCCATCCACTGTGCATACATGGAGGCCCAAAGAGGCGAAGACACACGTGTGGAGGTGACAGCGACTACATCTGGATGCCTAGATGCACACCTGACTTAAATTGTGCAAAGTTTGCACTGGCCATGGCAGTGTCCAGCCAGGAAGCAATACTCCTAAGGGAGCAATGCCCCCACATTATCAGTTTGGTCTAGTGCTTAGGGAGCTGGACTCTCATCTGGGAATGCCAGGTTTGATTCTGCTCCCCTCCACGAAGCCAGCTGGGTGACCTTGGGCTAGTCGCAGCTCCCTTCTGGGCTCTCACAGCCCTACCTAATTCACAGGGTGTCTGTGAGGAAAGAATAGGTATGTTGTCAGCAGATTTGATTCCCCTTAAATGAGTGAGAAAAGCAGGGTAAAAAAGGCAACTCTTCTTCTTCCTAGCTCCGTATCTGGCTATCATCTGGAGGTGGCCTAGGAGATAATAAAAGCATCCATAAGAGAACATAAGAGAAGCCCTGCTGAGGAGGCCACAGCCCAACTAGTCCAGCATCCCATCTCAAACAGTGGCCCATCAATTGCTTCTGGGCATCTCAAGGAGAAGAGAAAGGTAGGGCCACCTGCTCTCCACTCCCTGCAAATGGCCTTTAGAGGCATCATGCCCGTTCCTCCAACCTGGAGGTAGTAACTGGGCATCCCTTCTAGTAGCCACTGATACACCATCTCTCGGTGAATTAAGAGAAGTCATATGGATAATTTCTACCTGGAAAAAGTAATGCCTGCATTAATTATCTTGCTTTTAATCACATTTTAATTATGTGCTATTAGTGTGTGGGTAGGAAGGAGAGACAAGGAGACAAAAGAAATGACCATCTTGTATCCTTTTCTTTTCCCATCCAGTTTTAAACCTTAATTTTTTTTCTACTTGTAAACTGCCTTGGTGCTTTTTATTCAGTGGAAAAAAGGTACAAAAATGTTTTAAATAACAAAGAAAGGACAAGCCCATATTGAGCAGACTGTTTGGAAATAATTGCTTTTTTCTAAAGATTAGATATTAGGAAAAACTTCCTGACAGTGAGGGCGATCAGTCAATGAATAGGTCGCCACTGGAGGCAGTGGGTTCTCCTTCACTGGAGGTCTTCAAGCAGAAGCTGGACCTACATCTGTCTGGGTTAGTTTAGGAAGTCCTGCATTGAGCAGGGGGTTGGACTCGATGACCCTAGAGGTCCCTTCCAACTCTATGATGCTATGATTCTATGATATGCAGAGGTCACCTGTGCTACTAAGTTGGCTAACAGGCCACTTTAAAGTCACGCTTAAGGCTCGCTTCATGTATAGCTTCAACCCATGAAGGTCTGTGCCCCAAGCCGGCCCCAAAAGCTTGACATTAAGGCTGCTGCATCTATACTATAGGTTCTTGCATGAGTTTTGAGGAAAGGACACGTGTTTTCCAGTGTGCACCCTGAAGACCTTGCCTGCGTGTTCTCAATCAAGCGTGTCGTGAACATTAATAGGCACAGCAGCTTTGGAAATAAATAATAATAAGGAAAAGTCTTACCACTTCCCTGAAGTCCCATCCTTCCCCCTTTTCTCCCCCTCCTCACATTTTTCTTGCCAAAAGACTGAATCCCTCTGTGGTGACACGTTTGGAAAGGCTGACGATATTGATTAAGCTCATTAGGATGCAAATGGGCAGAGTAACCCTTCCAGAGAGGTCAGCTTATTCACTGGGCATGCAAACGGCTGATCCTAATAGGCTGGGAAAGAAGGATGCGCTATAATAGGCCAGCAAAGGACCTGGCAAATGTCACTGAAACTACAGGCCCTTCCTGGGGGCTGCCACACCAAACCATCGCTGAAGTGGCATTTCACAGCCACACTGCCCACTTTATAGCCACGTGGCATGGCTTCTAGCTGTAAATGCATCCAGCAGCTAAAACCCTGGGACTGTGCAGATGGGAAGGATCTCCAAGGGCTGAACTGCGATGTCACAGCAGATGTCTCCCTCCCTCCCACTGCATCTGAACATAGGCAGGATCTGCGTTACACCTTGATGGTGCTTTGAATGCGCAGTTCAACATAGAGGAAGCGTGCAGTGTCTGCATGGATGCTATGCGCTTCTTCCACCGTGCCTCCATGAACACCCCTGCTGACGTTCAGCCACCCTCCTTGCTAGCGGTTTCAGAGATGCCTCTCTGAAAATGACCACAGGGAGCAGAGGGGGTTGGACAGCAGCCTCTGCACTACGCATAGTGCTGCTTGGGCGAGGAGAAAGCGGGGAGATGCCACAGCGTAAGAACAGGAAGTTGCCCTGCAAATGTTTTCCTTGGTTGCTGAAAAGCTTTCGAAAAGAGGAACCATTCTGATCTGCCTCTGCCAATCATCTTCCCAGGCTGAAGAGGTCCAGATGCAGCCTGATTTCGCAAGGGGTTTTATTCCAGGCCCTTAATCATCCTGTTTGCCCTTTTATGCACCTTCTCCAGTTCCACATTATCATTTTTGAGGTGTGGTGACCAGAATTGTACCCAATATTCCAAATGTGGCCTCACCATAGATTTATAAAGAGGCAAAATGCCACTTGCTGACTTGTTTTCTATCCCCTTCCTAATTATTCCCAGCACTGAATTAGCTTTTTTCGCTGCTGCTGCACACCTTTAATTCCTGCCTAAAAAAGCAAAGTCAACCTGTGCTGCTTGCAGGGCTGGCAGTCTTGACCAAAATCTCTTCTTCTAGGCAGCCTTTAAAGGATTCAGAAGCCCTGTTCCGTTCACATCTGTCCTCTGTTTTATTTCCATGGAAGAGGGGAGACTTAGGACCAGGGGGTTCAAAGATTTCAGGATGCTGATGACGTCCAGCAACTTGTGGATTCATTCTTGGGCTCCTTTGAATCTTCCCTTGAATGAGGTTTTTGCATCCAAACCAAATTGGCTTTCATAGCCAATAAATTCCCTTCCATTAAAAAACCCTGGGACCTTGGTCTCTCTGCTGCTTTTCTGTACCCTATTAACTTCTAGAAATGGACATTTCATTGCTAGAATTTAGCAGCCAAACTAAAGACCGGAAGGGACAAAGCTTCAAAACTTAGTAGAAAAACAGACAAGCAGGTGCTCAGTTAAGAAAGCACACGCTGCTGCTGCTAGACATAATATTCTATTCCAGGAAGGAATCCAAAGCAAAGAAACGAGGGAAGCAAACTGCAGATTCCAAAAGGGAAGCAAGTGGGTCCCCAGAGTGGCCGTAGAAATCCTCCTTTACACAAGGACGGCTTATGACCTGGGAAGGACTCCCATGGGGCCAAGAGGTCAGGAATTAATCAGAGTGGATAATATGGTTTGGGAGGAGAGAACCCCGTGAGCCTGTCATGGATCTGGGAGCGCAGCATCAGAGATCTGGGCCTCAAACAACCTTCCCGTGAAGCGTTTGCATACAGGCTTTGCCTGTGAATTTCCAGCACCCCAGGACTCACATTCATGCATTTATTTAATCAGCTTTCCATAAAATAAAATTTTAAAAAAAGACAAGACATTGAATAACACGTAAGAACAAAACATAAGACAAAAGCAAAATATGTTTAAAAGCATTTTTTAAAAAAACCCCACATACCATTAACATGTCATCACCATGGACAGAGCACCACACTATTCGTGTACAGGCAAGGACACTGCTAATTATGCCAGTTTTTCCTAAAATAAAACCACCTTAAATCAAAAGCGCCTGGGAGAACAGCTGTGCTTTTACCTGGTGCCTGAAGGCAGGCAGATCAGGTGCCAGGAGACACCCCCCCTCCCCCGGGGAATAAATCCCACAATTAGGGAGTCAATACTAAAAAGGCCTCATCTCTAATTGACCCCCACCTGACAGGCGATGGAGGAGGCACAAAGCAAGGCCTCGCATTTTGGAATAAGAATTACAAAGCAATCCAGGGCGCAAAGCCTCCCTGGAACCAGCCCAGGAATTTGAAAAGCGGCTTCCTATTTCAGTTTTCTTCACAAAGAACAGCGACGTGGAGCGGAGAGGCCACAGCTCTCTATCTGCCACCTTGTCACCGACAGCAACTGAGCTCCCATTGCAACCCAGTGGCCGGCTGTTGCAAGGACGACACCAGAGAGAGCCAAAGCAATGTGTGTAAATATAAAACCAGTGAAACCTCAAATAATCTACACCAGCAGGAAAGTTGTGACGTCATTGTAAAGGCAAAGAGCTGAACAACCAAGCGTGTGGAAAGGATTGCTTTTGGGAAGAGGCTGAGGTCACATCACAGGAGCCACGTAGATCCTTTCCACAGTGGGCCTTTTTCTGAATCATATCTCAGAACAGAGACCTGTCGTCTGCATGTGGGTGCCACCATCTTGCCTCCCAGTTCAGACTGCTCCAGCATGCAGATGACAAGTGTCTGTTCTGGAGTATAATCCGGTGTGAGGCCCATTAAGCATAAAAGGAGCCCTCCTGGATCAGTCCATAGCATCCTGTCCCACACAGTGGCCCACCAATTACTTCTGAGCAGCTCAAGCAGAAGACAAGGGCAAACTTTCACCAACTCTTAAATCCCAACAAATACCCTTAGAGGCTGTTAGGAATTAGGGAGCGTGGTGTGTTTGCAAAGACTAATAAAAATGTCTGCAGATTTTGCAGCTTCAAAGGAGTGACTGCTAGCACAAACCTTGCTTGAACTGTTCTTATTTTGCCTTTACTGCACATGCCAAAAGAGAAGTTTCATATGTACTTCTCCTCCTTACTGTGAATAAATTAGATGCAAATTAACGTTTGAGGGTGTAAAGAGGTGTTAATGGGAAGACTGTAAACTTCCAGCCAGGATAGGGATAAAAAGTCAGGCTGTGATGTGACAGAGTTTGAACTTGTCCTGATGGGATGTCTGGAAGACAGGCTTCCTGTCTTGCAATATAAACAAAAGAAATCTTTTGTCTCTATCTTGTTTGTTTACTCAGACCCACGTGATGGAAGAAAGCTGATAGGGCAGCAATTTTCCTAACAAGCCCATTGCAAAAAGGGCTTATACAGTCCTTAGCCCAGATGCCCGTTCAGACCTGTTCAGAACAAGACGTCACGAGAAAAGATGGAGTCATTAGCAGCCCACATAAAGACTGGAAGTTAAACTGCTTTGCTGGAATACCGGCAGGATCAAATTCCTTCTGAGAAGCTTATCCTGCATGATCTCCAGCATCCAGCTGTGTCTTGCTGGCCGCTTCCCATCTTTTTGCCCCATACGGGAGTGGAATTAAAATTTTAGCACTATAAATTTGTGAAATGGGGCTGGTTGGCTGCCTCCTTTGGCATAACAAAGCACGTGCCTCTACAGCAGTCAACTTAGCATACTTAATATGCACTTCCCAGCAGAGAGTGGCATCAGAACGGCTCCCAAGACATTTAAATGTTTGAACTCGTACTTTTAAACGGCCGTCCAGCTACCATGTAAGGATTTTCCTCCTCTTGTCAGAGACAAGAATTCCGGCGTGATCGCTGCTAATTTAGAGGTGTCCATGCCTACGGAATTGCCTTTTCCTCCGTCCAATTTGTGACAAGGAGAGCGAAATTGCAATCGTCCACACGCAACCGAATTTCAAGCTTCCAGGTCCCAGTGTCTGGGTGAAACACACTGTCAGTTAAACACTGAACTGTATAATTGAAAGAGAAATTGAATGGAAAAGGAGCCAAACTGTCGCCGTGTTTTCATCGCCACTGTGAGCACTTCATGGAAGCTGATTTTCATTGTATTTTCAAAGGAGTCTCGATACATCTATGGCAGCATTTCTGAGTTTATGCGGCAACTGCTGTCGTTTGCTGTATCAGGTGCAGCTGAAAAATCCTCAAAGGTTGGTCCCCTAATAAGATTTGGGGAAATACAGCACTGGTGTAGAATTACCCTTGCAAAACCTTGCTGTCTCTAAAATTAAGACTTTCAGCTTTGGTCTAGTGGTTAGGGAGCCGGACTCTTATCTGGGAATACTGGGTTTGATTCCGCACTCCTCCACAAAGCCAGCTGGCTGACCTTGGGATAGTCACAGTCTCTTTCTGACCTCCCAGAGGCCCACAGGGGGGAGGAACAGAAGGTTTGTCAGCAGCATGGAGTTTCCTTAAATGGATGAGAAAAGCAGGGGAGAAAAGCCTTCTTCCTTGGGTATATAGGGCAGGCTAAAATGGAAATTAATTAACTAATTAAACCCAGAGGAGGGACAGATCTCCTGGGTTTTAGGCAGGGGGCTCCCTCGCCTCTACCTGAAATATGTGGAATTGATCCTGGAGCCTTCAGCATACAAAGCAGGTAACCTACCACTGACCTAGGAATATTCCCTCCCCCAGGCAACTTTAAAATGTGAGGGTTTAAACCTTACCTTCCCCTGTGGGTCTAAGCGAATTGGTGTGCCTACTGAAAAGAAAACCCTGGGTCTGTTTCTTTTCTCCCTGCTCTCTAGAAACCAGGACAACCATAACATTCCACAGATGGGCTGGATTTCATGAGATGCACATCTGCAGCACTGACATCTGTTTGGAGGTTGCCTTCCTTGCTGCTGCATGTGTCTAATGCTGTACAAATGGACCACAGGCAGCAGGAAGGAAACGGCATGTTCAGTGAGCCAGTTTGGTCTAGCAGTTAGGGAGCTGGACTCTTATTTAGGAATACTGGGTTTGATTCCGCACTTCTCCGCAAAGCCAGCGGGGTAACCTTGGGCAAGTCACAGCTCTCTTCTGAGCTTTCACACCCCCACCCACCTCACAGGGTGTCTGTTGTTGGAAGAAGAACAGAAGGCTTGTCTGCTGCTTTGAGTCCCCTTAAATGGGTGAGAAAAGTGGGCTAGAAAATCCAACTCTTCTTCTTCCTCCATGAAGCCAGCTGCGTGTCCTTGGGCTAGTCACAGCTCTCTTTCAGAGCTCTCACAGCCCCATCTACTCCACAGAGTGTTGTGGGGAAAAGAACAGAAGATTTGTCAGCAGCTTTGAGTCCCCTTAAATGGGTAAGAAAAGCGAGGAAGAAAGGCCAACTCTTCTTCTTCTTTCCACGTAAAGTGCTGAGCTCCTGAGAGCTGATCTGATGCTTCCGGAAGCTAATCTTGGCCCTAAGGCAGCCTCGGTTCTGTCTTTGGGGGAAAGGACGAGCGGAAGGAGCACCACACTGCCCTTCCTGCAGGGCTTCCTTACTAGGTCAGGCCTGAAAGACGCTGCTGTCAAGGGCCTTCCTCTTCCCTGTGGGCAGCCCTGGTACAGCGGTCCCTGCTCTGTGCAGCTGCTGTTGGATCAATCAGCTCCCAGGCAGCTAATGATGAGGGAACCCCCTGAAGCAGCTTCACAGGCATAAGTGGGAGCACAGATTCTGCCCCACTTGAACTGCTGCTTCTTTGTATTGTGTGTGGGGGGGGGTGAGCTAGATGGAAATTGCTTCCCCAGTACAGAAGGTGCATCTGGCCCTGGTGATGCCCTAATGCCCTTAAATGAGGGTCTGCGATCCTCGCTAAGCTGGGATTTGCACCTCGCCCCCTCCCCCTCACAGGCGCCTGAGCCGTTGCAAACGATTTGGCACAGGAGGTTTCCACACAGCATGAGCCCCCCTTGCCCACTACTGTCCTCCGCAGATGCTCCCTGCAGGCAGGCCAAAATATCCCAGCAAAGAACAGGCAAAGGCCGGGAGCAACGCTGAGAGCGGAAGGCGAAGGGAAAGAGCATGGAGTTTCCCCACTGCTGCTGCTGGCTGGCTGCACCTCGGGGATTCTGGGAAAGCAGGTGGTCTTGCACGAGGCGTTAGGTCTACAGTTGGCCAGCAGCCCAGCCCAGCCCAGGATGCTGGCAACAGCCCGCCTGCTGCCTGACACGTGTGGATTCTTGGCACAAGGGCTACAAATCCTCTTAAGAGAGAGGAGCGTTGTGGATCCTGGGGAGTTAGTCATCTGGGAAAATCCCTCGGCCCAAGTACACAGCTGCTTCCAGGTGCCACTGGCTGAAAGGACGCGCCGTCAGGGCTGCACGCTGCACGGATCATTCCCAGTTAGAGAGGGCAGGGGTGGCCAGTTGAAAGGCCTGGGGATCCTGCTCCCCCTAAGGTCGGGCGCGCTCTGCCGCTGGGTGGCAGAATCTATACCCTTTGCACGCAGAAGACCTCAAAGGGATGGAGAAGGTCCTCCATTCGGGATCCCTCAAGAGCCCCTGCCAATCACGAACGTTTCAGGCCCCTCTTCTTCTCATTTTGTGGAGAGTAAAAGCGCCGTCGTTTTCTTGGGAATTCAGAAGACCTGTCCCTGCTTTCTCAGGCGCACCAACATCAAACTTTCTTGAGCACAGAACGTCTCCCCCCTGCGCCCTGCCATCTGCTCATCTCCCACTTGAACTGCTGCAAGCAGCTGCATGCCGGACCTCCCACGAAGAAGAGGCCACCAGGGCGGCTTGTGCAAAAGGCAGCAGCCAAAGAACCAGAGGTCATAGAGTCAGTATGTTGACGTAAGAGGGGAGGTCCTTCCTGAAACAAGGGGAAACCACTGAAAAGGCCCTATTCAGACCGTAGGGTTGCATTTGTAGAGAACCCTGCAAATAACATGCCCCCCATTTACAATGTAAAAGGGGTGTACACAAATATTCAAAAAAAATCATTATTTGGGAGAATTTGGGCCAATTCAGACATTCATATATGTATCAAATGTCCAGACATTCATTTTTCTTTACGAATTCGGAAATTCGAATATTTGATTTGAAGCTAATTGAATGTCGAAAATTGCATTCATGTAAAGAATAGAACAGAACAGAGGAGCTTAGAGGGACACTTCCGGAGGGTTTGCCAGGACCACACGGACGTCAAAGGAAGCGCACAGGCCGCCTCTTAATGATGGGGAAGGAGTGTGTCCGGCTCACTTGCCCTGGCCACTACCGTGTACATCTGCACTTAGGCCTGTCCTTATGACATTAAAAGCAGAGGGAGAAAAAACTGGGGGACGCTGCCTTTAGAAGAACAAGTGCCAGGCCAGAAATGTTGCAAAGGAGGCGACGGTCACATTTGCACAATAACAACTCTGGCATTTGAGGGGACGGCAGCCGGCAGCCCTTGACCCAGCTGTTTGCTGCACCCCTGTTGACTCCAATTATGATTAAAGGCACGGATCACGTTAATGTCGCTGGCTTGGCCCACGTGAGCCACGTCCTGACCTTTCCCTTTCATCTGCAGTTTTTCTGGCTTGGCTTCGTCTGCAGAGGCACCTCCTGGCAACCTCCCATTCAGATCAGGAACCATGTAGAAATCTTACATTTGAGATCCAACCTGGTAAAAGTCGAGACTTAATACTTTTAATTACTTGCCAGGCAGTTAGGAACAGGCACGGGGCCCGTTCAGATAATGGTTGGCAGAGCAGCCCGGCTGCAAATCCAAAGGAGCACAGGAAACCAACCGTCTTGGAGGTGACATTTTTAAAAACAGTTTTCGTAAGGTTTTTATTTCAACTGTTTTCCCTCTGGCCCTACGGTGGGACTCAGCATGCCTTACGATCTGGGCTGTCTTTTGACATTCAGTTCATAATGAATCAAATGTCCAAACACTCATATTCGTTCCATAGATGCTTTTGAATGTGGTAAAATTCTATTCGGTACAAATGTATCCATACAAATTTGTACGAATATCCGATATGAACGAATATGTATCCAAGGTACGTATCTGATACATATCCCATAGCAAATCTGCTCTCAAAGCACCAAATCTGGCCTGAATTCACTTTTAATACACTCTCAATCCACATCAAATGCACTCTAGATCCCTTCCGGCTTTCCCACGTCCCCAGGTTAACGGATGTCTGAACTATTCATGCAAATATCCAAATTCCTCTGAATTGGTATGAATAGCTAATGCTGTGAATATTCATACCCATCCCTACGCCAGACGTCTTTATTCAATGTCTCTCCAAAATCATGAGGACTAGTGTTTGCTTTTCAAATCCATTTAGGTGGTTCTAGTCACAGTCAAATTACAGATCTGCACAAATTGGCTACTTTTCCTTTAAAAGCCGCTTCCTAAGGTCAGTTTCCTTTGCGTGATGCCTCTGTCAAAAGGACCTGGAGATTTAACACAACCCAGTTTTGTGCACAGCACTGATGGTGATGCATGAACTCAAAACGTTTGTGGGAAAATAGCTGTTTTCCCTTTACTCTAACCACATTCTCCTGCACACACTGTAAAATGCACGTTTTCGTACGTATGGGGCAGTGCAACTGAGGCTGCGTCCAGAATGGAGGGATATAGTGCTTTAATGTCAGGGCTACAGTGGGGTTGCCACATGGATGTGCCGTAACTAGGAATGTGCACATTTTTAAAAAATGTAATTCATATTGAATTGAATGCGAGAAAATCTGTATTCATTCAAAGGGATTGCATACGAATCCCATACAAATCCCATACGAAGCTTCATATGGATGTATCAAAACATTCAATTCAAATTCTAATGTCAATCTTTGAATGTGCCAACATTCAGTTCGGATACGAATGTTCAAATTTGGCTGAATTTATATAAAAATTCAAATGTTACGAATATCCATGTGCATCCCTAGTGGTGACCACCCTGTGGGCCTCCCTGCTTTGCCATCACTAAATCCCGCTGTAATCTATTTCAGGAAACCTGACTCTTCTGGATGGAGCTGCCATTTTGACTGTGGCCTCTGTGCATGTTCAGAGGCCAAAAAAGATGGTTGCGCATGCAGAGTGCTAACAATGGATTTAGTGCCGTTGAAATGCCTGGCTGTGTGTCACTGTACTGCACGCAGACGGAGTCAGCTCTGTGCTGTTTTCTCAAAAAGCTATTATTCCATAAGGGCGTTTCTCCAGAATATTGCTTGTTAGTGTGGCAGTTGACCAGTGTCTACAGCCAACTTGAGACCTGTTATACAAAATTCAGAGACCTGCGAAAATTTCAGGATAACTGCATTCAGTTTGCATAGTGGCACCGACAGTAAAAACTGCTTTGAGCCTGCAGAACTGATATGGTTCAGCTAATTCAGAATAAAGCATGCATTAACCCATTTTTCAGACAGAAAAGCCCCTCTGCTTAAAAAGAGAGAGAGAGAGAAATGAATCTGCCAAGAGGGACAGATGAACCCAGAGGGACAGAAGCTGTTTCTGAGAAATGGAGAAAGAGGAGATGACATAAGGTATAACCTGGGAAATGGGAAAATTATGCTGAATGGAAGTGAAAAATTCTTGACAATGGAGTGCATCAGACTGTGGAATTGTCTCCCAGGAGAAAGGGGGGGGGGCTGGTGATAGGGCAGTAGCGGAAACTCCAGTGCAGGGGTGCCAAAAAAATTGCATCTGACAAAACTGCATGCCATGAGACAAATGACACCAGAGAAGCTTGCCCCTGTCTCTAGAGTCATGGCCAGAGCATCACGGCCTTGACAATGAAAGTGTGACTACAGGAGGCAACCACACACACTCTCAGTATAAGAATCTCGTGATATTAGGTCCCCTTTTGCACGTGCAACAAAGTCCCCATTAGGAACCCAATAGGGACGCATTTGGTACAGATCCTCTACATACCTTCCACACACACAACCCCATTAGGATCCCATTCTGAATGCGTTGTCCACATGAGGGCTGTCAAAATCTGGATTAAATGGGGTCTCTGGGTCCTCAAATCCAGATTAATGCAAGACACCTTCAATCCGGTCTTCCACCATGAAGACTGGATCAGAGCCCACGCCTCTGCATGTCTTCCTGGGCAGTGGGGCCTAGACTCCACCATTTGTAACGGGATGGCTCCAGCTCCACCCCTCAGCACACACACTACATAGGCTGCCCCCCCCTCCATATCCTTCTGGCCAATGCCTACTGTAATGAGTGAACGAGAAGACAGTGCCGCCAATGGATGGGATTTCACATCTGGGAAGGAAAGCCCCCTCCCCTTGCCATCCCTGCAATGCTAGTCGGAGATTCAAAAAAAGGCTTGCATCTTTAAACACAGATTTCCCCTTGAATGCCACTGCAATTATGAGAGATCCATTTGTAGCAATAATCGCAGAGGAGGGGAAAGGTATTTTAGCCCCGCTAAAAACCACGAGCGAAGCATCCGATTTGAAAGGGAAAGTGATTACTAGCGATTGCCCTGTGTCTGTTCTGATTCTGAGTGGGGCAGGCTTGCAGGTGTTGGACGAGGGGCAGAGATGAAAAGATCCTGTTTCTCTGTGCTGGGGATTTGGACGGTTTGAATGGAAACTGCAGTATTGAATTCAGCCCATGTTATCCTCAAGCAAATGGGAAGACCCAGAATGTGCACTCGGTCCTGAATCTGGATTAAAATAGTTCAATCCAGATTAAAATAGTCAAGTGGGAATGCAGCCTAAGACAGGTTCACACAAAAAGACCCCAGAACACCTGTGCCTCCAGGCAGACTACCACTAGCTTTTCTTCCCAGTTGCTTCGCTGCCCACTGATAACTTTGGAATGGGAACTTGCAGAAAAATCCCAGAACACATCTGAAAAGATCCCAGTGGCGGCCATTCCTTCCATTCATTGTTTCCCCCTCTTTTCCTCCCTGCAACCGAAACGTGTCTCAAGTCATTTTGGGGAGGCATAATAAAACGCATGGCGAGGGCACTGCCCAGCTGGCATCGGCAGCCCTGAGCCCTTGGCCAACTGCTGCTCTGGTCCCTGCCACGCAACATCAGCTGTCGCCTTCAAGGCGCAGGGCCACAGCTGGGGCAGGAGATGGGGAAAATTGCTTCAATGAGGCCGGCGGAGACCAGCAGCAGTGCGTCTTGTAGGGCAAATTAAGTGTCTGGCTTCCCATTCGAGGGCAGAGCAGCCAACCCTGACAGCAATGGAGCCAACTCTGGTTGCATACTTAACAGCATGGCCTTTGCGTGAGGGTCGGTATGGAGCTCCTCCCTGCATTTGGCTTGCAGACTGCCCTTTGCCACAATAAAGGCTGCAGCCACACCTAAGGCTTAATCCAGCTTCAGAGTGAGAAAACCCCTCAGCGAACCAAGGCGTAATTTCCTTTCCCCATTCTCTACCCCAAAGGTGAATTTTCTCAGTTATTTAACCCCGAAAGAAAACAGCTTGTCACTTGGGTGATGTTGGCTGTGGTCACACCTAGGGTTTAATCCAGCTTCAGAATGAGAGAACACATAAGCAAAATGACCAGTAATTTTCTTTCCCCATTCTCTACCCCAAAGTTGAATTTTCTGAGTTATTTAACCCTGAAAGAAAACAGCTTGTCACTTGGGTGATGTTTTCTTTCCCTATGAAAGTGGACTGAAGCTGGATTAAACCTTAAGGGTGACCCCAGCCTTTGTCACTTTGCTGATGTATTCTCTCACTCTGAAAGTGGGCTGAAGCCGGATTAAACCTTAAGTGTGACTGGAGCCAAACAGACAAAGCGTAAACCAGCCTGGGCTTGGAAGAAATGAAGCTCTTTAGCTCTGGATGCAAACTGGAGAGCAAATGGGGTGGCTGGACTGATTTGAGGCTAGCGTGCTGTGGAAGTCTAGCATGGCGGCACGCTACTGAACCTTCTGTCAGAGACCTGTTTCAGCAACAGCAAGGGTCTTCCTGCCTTGACAGGTGTGTGTGTGTGTGAGAGAGATGTTAATACACCTTAAGATCTCCAAGTTAGCACAAACAGGGAGTGGTTACGTAGAAGCTGCTCTATGTGAAACTGCCATAGATGCCTGGAGTGGTGTTCCAGCGTTTGCAAAGCAACAGACCCCTCCTAACAGGGGCCGGGTGCCCAAGATTTGCCCAATGGAACTAGATGCATGGGTTTTGCAGGGGGAAGGAGGCAGTTGCTGCCCATCACAGCTGGGCAGAAGCCGCAGGCCAGGAGGCCCACAGTTCAGCATCCAGATGCCTCCATTCCATAGCTTCTAATCTGAAGGAGAGCCACAAACAGGCATCTGGCGCTCACTCAGCACACAGAATTATTGCGGGCAGTCATCAAGTAGAACCATGTGGCAAACCGGTGATTTGGGATGTCCCGCCCAGCCAGGAGGGGGAAAACCACAGCAGCTTAGGTAGAGATGCAGCACGTTTACCAGGCCTGGAAGTGTGCTAAAATTCCCAAACTCCCCACCTTGTGCAGAAAGCTCACTGCTGATTTCCCCTTAGCCAGCCCTTTTGGTCCATGGAGTGAAAATTATTTATCTATTTATTGAAAAGATCCTCTCCCCTCCCTTGGATTAGCGTACATATTTCCCAGTGGCTGTGGCTGGGTGGTAGAGAAGCCACTGGGAAAGCTGATGGTTGCATATTTAATCACCCTCAGGCCCTCGTTTCCATACCCACCGAGAAAACCACATGGATGCAATCCACGTGGTTGCCAGATAGTTAACCCTTTCTCCATGGTACCAAACAACAGCAACAATATGCTTTCTGTACACTTATATCCCTGCATTGTAGGCAGCCTACCGAGCGATGCTGGGCACACACCAGATTTGTTTATTTGTTTATTCTTATTTATGTAAGGACCTCATATCCCTTCCTTCACCAAATGGTCCCAGGGTGGGTTACAATAAGAAGGTTACAATAAGAAGAGGGTTACAACAACCCCCCCTAACAGGACAGCACCCTGTGGAAGCTAATTAAATGGCAAAAGCCGGGGGGGGGAGGGGAAGATAACGTTTCACCAGTGCCGAAAACTATACAGCGCCAGTGCCTGGTGAAGCTCAAGAGGGAGGCTGTTCCAGAGTTTAGGGGCCACCACAGAAAAGGCCCTCTTGCGTGTCCCTGTGCCTCATAACTTTGCAAGAGAAGGAACTCCAAGAAGGGCCTCTCCTTGAGATCTCAGTGCCCAGGCACTATGTGGGAGAAGGCGCTCCTTCAGATACCCAGGGCCCAAGCTGTTTAGGTCTTTATATTCTAGTGTGTCAACACCTTGAATTGGGCTCGCTAGCAAATAGGTAACCAATGCAGATTCTTTAAGAGCGGCATGATGTGAGTCCTGCCAGAGACTCTCATCAGCAATCAAGCTGCACCAGTTCCACCTTCTGAACTATTTTCAAGGGTAGCCCCACACAGACCGCATTACAGTAGTCTAATCTGGAGGTTACCAGGAAGGCACAAAGCTCATTCAACCTCACATCACAGCTGGAGACCCAATTCGAAGACAATCTGCTTATCTGTCCATGCTTATCTGCTGCAGCTGCTGGCAATGAAGATGATGATGATGATGATGAAGTTCAGTAGAACAAGCAACACAACAGGCAACTTTGCTAGACAGCAGCACCACTCAGAAGAAGTTGCAGAGATTAAAAAGATATTTTGCAATGGATAGTGAGGGAGGGGGGATAATGGAACATATCTGGTGCAGAATGGAAACCCAACCAGTCTGCACTGCCTGTCTGGGGGAAAGTGCTAATTATCTCCCCAGGAAAGCATTAGGTGTATATTTGGAACCTGAAAATGGACAAAAACTGCTAGTATCTAAGCATTTCCAAGTTATCAAGTCTATAGCCGAAACTTTGCAATTTTCAGATTTTGGGATCGTTTTTTCCTCCTTTCAAAGCGATGGTGAACTCCAAGAAAAAACAAAACATAAAAACCCAGCCCACGGGTGAAAGTCAGAAACCTAATATTTGAGGGAAGTGTCAGTTTAAAATTCCTTTATCATTGTACCTTAAGGTACAAGGAAAGGTAACACAAATTGCATGGAAAAAGCAAAAGAAATCAGAGACAAAAGCTGAATCTTTTCAAACTCTTAAAAAGAGAATAGGCACTTTGGGAGTGGCAAAAGGAAGTGACACTGCTTGCATTTTGAGGAGAACCTGTCCCCCACTCCAATTTCAAATGCAAATATACCTTAACATGCTTCCGAAAACCTGGAAGAAGAAACGTTCCAATTTGCCTAAAAATAAAAAAAGGAAGAAAATCTGGTCCAATTTGCCTTTCTTGAATGCAAACAATAACAGCAAAATGGGCTATTCCAAAGGACTGTGGTTATTTCGGAAATGACTAAATTCCCTCCTTTAAATGCCACTTATATCCTAGAACACACCACACACAGAGAGAGAGATACACATAACGGGGGTGGGGATGGTAGAACAACTAATGACACAATTGCAAGAGTTTCCCCCTGGAGCAGCTGCACTTTATCACTAGGAAGTCCCTTGTAAGGGGGAAATTACTCATCTCTGTCCAAAAAGGGAGCAGAAAGCCTTGTAAGCAAAGGAGCCAGACTGATTGCACAGATCAGATAAACGTCCCCGCTAGACAGTAATTTTTGCAAAAATACATGGTTGCAATTGGGAGAGGAGAGCGAGGGACACGTGTACCAGCCCAATTTATGGCTATTTTCAGACATCTCTCCACAACCAACATTCCAAATGAACAACCTTGAAATGTACAGAATCGACCAGCCGGACTCTGAAATTATCTAAGAAAAAAAAAAGGCACAGCGAAGGCTCCTTCTGGATGCTGCCTCAGCTTCCTTTGCAAAGCAGACCTCCAGAGAAGCTGGTTGTTTCCTCACAGCCTTCATCTCTAAGAACAAGGCGAGAAGTTCATTTTGCGGTGCCCAGGTGCAAAGGAGCCAGAGGGCTCTTCACCACACGCCTCCTCCTGCATCACCTTTGTCTCTTGGTGTAACTTCATGCAGAGTTGGGAACAAGAGTCTAGTAAGAAATATGTTACTGGTTTGTTTACCCAGCCGCTGTCCCCTTTTCCAAATTACATAAATGCATCCTGTCTGGGTAATGGACTGAGAAGTGACACAAAAATCAATAAATAATTCCAGTTTAGAAATGGCTGGGTAGTGTTCCGAGCCGCTGATCAGCTCCAGTCCTCTCCTCACCGGGGCTGTCAACCTGCTTTCAGGCTCTCAGACACACTTCTGCCTTCAAAACACCTCAGAGAGCAATTGTTTCAACCCTGGCCGAGCCAGTGATGGTTTGTGTTTTCTTAGGATGTGGGAAGAGGGCTGCTGCGAAGAGGGGGAAAGAGAAAAGCTCCAAACTGCATCCTTAAGCTGAGGCTCAACTTGCATTTGACCCTGCTTTTCTCACTCGTTTAAGGGCCCTCAAAGCAGCTGAGAAAGCTTTCTATTCTTCTCCCCATGGCAGACACCTTGTGAGATAGGTGGGGCTGCAAGAGTTCAGGAAAAGAGAGCTGTGACTAGCCCAAGGTCACCCAGCTGGCTTGGCAGAGAAGTGAGGAGTCAAACCTGGTATTCCCATATAAGAGTCTGGCTCCCTAACCACTAGAGCAAACTGGCTCATTGCATCACAGAAATCTGAAGTCAAAGGAGCAGTGGAGAACCTCTAAAGCACTGGCAAAGGAGCAAATGTTATCCCAAAAGAAAATGCTACACACACACACTTCCTTTTGACCAAGTTTCAAAATTTCATAAGAAGGAATGGACTGGACATTGGCAGGCCTGAGTCAATGGGATCCATTTATATGAACGACACATGTAACTACAGGTGTGATCAGACAGGGCTTTTAAAAGCCACCTCTTTAAGAAAAGTGTCCCATCTCCAGATACACACAGGCAAAGCCTGCTCTGACTAAGGATGGTCGCCACTGATTGGTCACTTGGTTGGAAACCCTGCCTCTTTGCTTATTTTTTCAAAATCCTCACAACTGTAGAATGGAAGTTTTGCACCTACAAGGTTTTGCTCCATGACACCTGTAAAGAGGCAGCGATGATCCCAGAAGGTGACCATTTTGGTTCTGACACAAAATGGCCCAGATGGAAACCCTCACCATCCAGTCAAAAAGGAGATATGACGGAGCAAAAGGGATGGGGAGCCAAGAGTTCCAGGGAGGAGGCTCAGGTCAATCACAATGCAGCCCAAGCTGGGGATGGCCTGAGGATGACCTATAACAATCTAAGTGTGAACAGAACTGGTACGACCTCAGCTCGAATTATGAATAGGACATCCTGTCTCATATAGGTGTGACCAGGGCCAAGATTTCTTTTTGTGCCTATGTATACGGGCATCACCTTGGTCACTACGCTCACTACCAAAGGAAAGGGCATTTCAGACTGTTCTCTTGTGAAATGTTTCCTCTGGAAATATTACTTTCCTTGCAAATGCAGATAGACATTCCTGCGTGCATCTGTCTGAACTGGTGAGAAAAACACCACAGAAAGATGCAGAACTCAGTGGACGCCGAATTTTGAAACCCTTTGCTTCAGAGGGCCAGAACAGGATAATTCCTACAGGGCTTTGCAAAGGTCAAATCTGTCAACAGTCTTGGTCCCAGGTTCACACGGAAAGGGGCAATAAACAATAGAGATGAACGGGAGTCTTTAGGGCCTATTACCCCTTCAGCTTTTTGAAGCAGCTCTGTCCGTATGGCGTGTATATGTATATAAATAAATGTTTAGGGGGAGAGACGGGGGGAGGGGAGTGCCACGGGAGAGATCTTACGTCGTTTACTGCCTTAACAAAATGGAAGTAATGGCCTTCTATAAAAACCGTGCGTGGATAAGGCGGTCACAAAGAGTCCAGTTACGCATCTCTGTGCTTAAAAATACCCATGGTGCTTCGTGTTAACAAGCACTTACAGCATTTCAGGCAGGGATTATCCTCTAGATCATGCCAGCAGGCCCATTTGGCAAGTTCCCCTGAAACGGCCTGGTGCTATTCATCACACTCATTAGATGCTATCTGCAGTTCAGAAGACAATCTCCTGCCCCCAAACTCCCCCATCATTGCTCTTCAGATGGAGGAAACTTCAGCCATTTACCTGAGAGGCTTCGTCTGTCACTTAATGTGGAGGGAGCAGAAAATCCATTTGGACCCGAAGAGAGTTTTAGGGGAAGGCCAGGCTGCTCGCTAATTGTAGAGAGCCTTTCCCCTGGCTTCTTCTGAGCTCCACGCACACGAATATACATAAAGACGTAAACCTTTTCTCCTGGATGCCAGGAAACCGCTCCCAAAGCCTGAAAAAAGCACCTCTCCGGGTCCCTCAGCTCCATCCTAGTGTTCACTCAACCTCTTCTTCCTTTCACCATTTAAAGGTTCTTTTCCCCCTGCTGGGAGCTAATCTTTGACCTCACATCCTTTAAATCTTTCATGCGGACACAACGCGATGCTTCAGAGCCTTTCATTAAAAGCAACGGCTAAGACGACACTGTAAGATATCAAATCTCCAGGCTTGGAAGGGCCACCTGCTGGAACTCCCCTTGCACAGAGCGGGTCGGTTTAACAATACACCCCTGTGTAAGGAGTGGAAGAAAGCAACAACCACCAAATGGTACCCTTCTTCCAATGCAGAATGAGACTGGGGGAGAGTCCAGTTTACAGAGACTGATGACTTCTGTGAATGCCGGTCAGAAAGCGAACTGTTTACCAGAGACCCTTTGCCTAAGAACACGGGAGAACATGGCTGGGAAAAGGAACCAGCACCTCAAAGAGACATCCAGCACCACAGCTACCTAGAGCTCTGAAGGTTGTTAGGACAATGGAAGCCACTTCTGGGGGACACTTGGTCAGGGTCAGCTTTTGCACAGCCTTCCAGATGTTGGGGGTTCTTCCTTTCAGGATCCTCCAGATGGGAGCTTTGGCATTCGCACTGCGACCCTATCTAGCACCTATTGCCACCGGGTGCTAGATGGCCAGTGCAGCCACCTGGGGTCCTCACTAAAATCTGAACCTTAAAGGACCGGATTCAGTGAGGCCCCTTTCCAAAGATCTAGATCTTCTAAATCTGGATTAACCACGGTAAGTGGAGAAATGGGCCTGGAAAAGCATGCTTTGGACACTGCTGCCACCTGGGTACCATTTCTGGGTTGGAGGGAGAGGCAGGAGGCAGGAGGCCTCTCAAGGCCATTTGCAGGGATCAGAGAGCAGGTGAAGGTTTTGCCTTCATCTTCTGCTGGAGATGCCCAGAATCAATTAGTGGGCCACTGGGTGAGATGGGATGCTGGACTAGATGGGCTGTGGCCTGATCCAGCAGGGCTCCTCTTGTGTTCTTATGATCACTTAAGAGAGACTCTCTGGACCTGGAATGTTTGTATAGCTCCTGGTCTCAGACTGAAATAAGGAGAGAGAGATAAAGCAAGGCAATTCATATGTACCCGTATTTTCCGGTGTATAAGACGACTGGCCGTATAAGACGACCCCCAACTTTCCTGTTAAAATATAGAGTTTGGGATATACTCGCCGTATAAGATGACACCCGGTGTATAAGACGACCCCCAACTTTTGAGATTTTCCTGGGTTAAAAAGTAGTCTTATACACCAGAAAATACGGTACTATGACCTGTAAACTTTATATCCTATTCCCGAAAGTATCTCAAAATGTACGACAGGGAAACATGAACGACACCTGTCTTCACCTTGCTCATCACCTGAACATGATGGGCTGTGTAATGATGCCATCAGAGATGCACTGCAGAGATGGAGGCAGGCAGCCACACTCGCTTTCAAATCCTGAGCTTCACCTAGGAAACAGATTCCCCATTGAAAAGAACCAGAGCCATTTCAAACACTCCAAATAGCATTCAAGAGGGCATTTTGCACACCTCTAATGGAGACATAAAATAACAGGTGCGTAAAATAATTAGGCAACTGCCACAGCATGGCCGACATGGAAAATGGCAAGAACTAAAGCTATGCAGAAGCTCAGAAGACCAGAGTACGGCTTGCAATCTTTTAATGCGGAAATGCTTTTGAAAAGTCATGGGCAGAGCCAAGTCTTGGAGTCCAGCCAGCCAGCAGGAGGACATAGACAAGTCAAGGGATCGATGGAGACCCAAATGTATAAGGATGGTGCCAGAAAGCTATGGCTAACTCTGAAAAGCAAGGGTCAGTGGAATTATCTTGCTAGGAAACTTTGCGCGCATAGGCTGAAGGAATGAGGAAGCATGTCTGTGCATAGTAACGGAATTAATGAAATTAAAAGGTGATCAGACACGCAACGCGTCGCTCTTCGGGAAGCTTTAATTGTTGGATTAAATTTAAATCGTCCCCCAGAACACTTCGGCTTGCGCTGTAACTGAAGGAAGGAGCAAATCTGCACATGGTAGGAAACCACACGCCTGATTTCAGCACATCAAAAAAGAGGAAGCAGGAATCACGGAGCAATAGGGAAAGAGATTTCTGAAATGCATGCGAAGAGGAGTGCACCTGCTCCTGCTGGTAAACAAATCAGGTCACTTCCCCAGATCACCACACTGCAAGGACCGAAACAATGGGAGGGAGAAGCCAAGAGGATGAAGACAGGAAAGAAGACGATCGTAGCCCAGAAGACGCTGGCAAACAAAATATTTTGCTGGTTACAGTCAGAAAGATGGACTGGAAATAGTTTTGAAAGCTTCTAACTCTCTCTCCCTCTCATTATCTGTCTGTCTATACCTTCCTACCTGCCCATCTACCTATCTATCTACCTATCCATCCATTTATCTTTCTGCCTACCTATCCATCATTTCAGTTCTACCCTAAGGCAGTCAGCAATATTCTTACTGTTATTTTATTCTCCTTGCTCTCTGAGAGGCAGGTTAGAGAGAGATTCACAGAGAACTGGGAAGAGCTTCAGAGAAAAAGAGAAGCCCCTTGATCGAGACACAGATGGCAAAATGTCAGTATTTTTAGCAGATGGAAGACAGATTTTGGCTGTGAGGCAGAGACATGCTAAAACCTTGTTGTAAACTTGGGGAGAAGGAACAATTGATTATTGAAGCAACAGGTGATTGATCTAGACACAAAGTTTGGTTGCTGGGGTACCCCTGAGTTGTGGCTGACTGCTGGTTGACTACGTGGGCGCCTCCATGGGCGCCTCCATGGCAGAGATGCAGAAGTGGTTTGCCACTGCCTGCTTGTGGCGAGAGGCCAGGGATTGAACCGGCCACCCTCCAATTTCCAGGCACTTTGCTCTACCACTGAGCTACAGCCACTCACAGACTCCACTGGTTCCTCCATGCAGTTTTCTTAACAGAAGTACAGAAACGGTTTGCCATTGCCTACTTCCGGTGAGAAGCCGGGGATCGAAGTGGCGACCCTCCACTCTCCAGCTAATTTGCCCTACCCCTGAGCTATAGCCACCCTAAGGTCCTACAAGCCTACAGGAAAAGCCTAGCAAGCAACTGCCTAATGAGGAACTGCTTACGATAAGGACCCTTGGAAAGGATGGTGTTTCAGGTTGTTTAAAGAAAAGGCCAGAACTGCCAAACGGCCTGCACCCAGCTAGCTTGGATGCCAGTAAATGTCAAGGAGAACATTAAAATGGAGAGAAATTTCATGGCAGATGAGCTTGGGAAGGCCCCCAGTCGGGCAACTTCAGGAGCTAGGTCTGGCTGTGCACAACGGAAGTGCCTTCTCCCCCTGGAGGAAGTGAAGCAAAGAGCCTTGCTGCGGCCACTGGAATATCCACATTCCAGCTCAAAGCATTCTCCTCCCCAAGCGCCAGGGAACCACAAATCAGATCAACCAGTGTTTGTGGTTCCTTCCACCCCAGGACACACCGAGTGACAACAAAGGGAGAGATTACGGAGCAATTTGCCCCTCGGCCTGAGGAGTCTATTTGGCAGGTTGCCCCAAACATGACTGAGAGGTGACCTCTTGTCCCTTCCGGGCGGAGGAAGCCAGACTCCAGGGAGGCCTTGAACAGAGAGGGGGGGGGGGGACAAAAACAAAAGGGAAGGAAGGAGGGGGAGACAAAGAGAGTGCATCGCCCTTTCCGCACTGGGATATATTCCGGCGTAAGGGCCATCTTGAGCTCTTGCTCCAACGCAGCCCTGCCTGCTGGCATTCCTTTTGGGTCCAGTGTTTCCTTGAGTTCCAGCATAAGAACCTAAAACCCTAAGAGGAGCCCATCTAATCCAGCATCCTGTCCCACACAGTGGCCCACCAGCTGCCCATGGGCATCTCAAGCAGAGACAAGGGCAAACCTCCTCCTGCTCTCAAATCCCAGCAAATGGCCTTAGAGGCATCCTGCTTGTCCATGGACTCAACCATAGATAGCAGAACTGCCCAAATTGTTATCTCAGGAACGGCAGTGGTGAGGGCCACGGGAAAGTTGTTGCTGAGAACCTGAATGGCACACGCCTGTCCAAACATCACTCATTGTCTTCTGTCATTGAAATGAATGGAGGGACTTGCTATGTGCAAACTTGTGTCTTGTTCTTCAGTCCTAAGCCTCAGGTGGTGTTTCTGACCCCTGGAATAGGGGCCTGATGGCTACATGCTAGTGAAGAGCATTGTCCTGGGATATATCCTGGAATAAGGCCCGGTGGGAAAGGCCCATGTCTCTAAGCCTTGGTTAGAAAGCCTGATCTATGCTAACTTCTTTGTTACAAAGCCTTCCGAAAGCCAGCAAACAGAAGTAGGAGCTTCTACCCTCACAAGGTTCTGACATGAACATCTGTCGGCAGCTGCTGCCGCCACCGCCGCCATGACTGCATAGCACTGCTGAAGGCAATGTTGTCTTATCTTACATTTTTCAGCCACGGCGTTGAAGCAAAGACACAGATCCAGCCGTGTGTAATACTAGGCTGCGGTTTGGTAATCCGTGAACATGCCTTGGGCTGATACGCCTTTCTCTTGCCTCCCTCCTTAACCCGCTCACACATTCCAACTTCCTTCCTAATATTCTGGCACGCTGCAAATTTCATTTAGCCATGGCTGGACAACAACAGTTTGTGCAGATAGTGTACCTTCAAGCCTGAACTGGAAACTATGGTAGGAGGAGGACAGATCATAGCATAGGTATCAAAGAGCCATGCTATTATCTCAAAGCATTTCCTTCCTTCCTTCCTTCCTTCAAGAGCCCAAGGTAGTGTTTACCATTCTCCTTCCTTCCACTTATTCTCACATGCTCCACGGTCACTCTAGGGCTGTGTTCCCATTCAAGATATAAAGAGCTTGGAAATCATTTTGAGCACTGACCGTTCCCAAAGTTTTAAAAGAATCTGCAGTTTCTGAGGATTAAAGGTCCCGAAACGTGAAAAATCCCTATTCGCATTAAAAGAGGTCTCACTGCTGGATTTAGAAATAATCCTCACTATTTCGCAATGGGAACACAAGCAAGTTTTTGGGGAGAGGGACCCATGTTTTAGGGGTGTTCTCCTGTGGTGGATACAAGAGGGGTTGGGCAAGTGGTGAAGGACTCCATAATCGCAAGTTTATACAGAGGATGAGGTTTGGATTTCCCGCCTTGATGAAGTCAGGGTATGACAGTGCCCAATTGCTGACTGCATGGGGAGGGGTTTCTGCTGAAGGAAGGAAAGAGGGGAGGGGTTTCTCACCTACAAGTCCACATTATAAGCTGACAGTGGGAACACAAAGCAACAACAACCAGACCTTGCTGCTGATTTAAAAAAACCCTCCTTTAAAACCAGATTAAAATGCCCAGTGGGAACACAGCCTATAGTGTTTAATGACTAGCTGGGGATTAGAACCCTTGAACTCCCAAGCCCTAGTCCAGTTCTCCAGCCACTATGCCACACAAGATGCCAGATGCATGCAGCCGTTAGCAGAGCCAGGATCCGGTTCCCCTCCCTTTGCATCGGTCTGCACCCCCTCCTGAGTGCTTTCTAGCACTTGGAAGAGCCACCTTGGGCTCCCCACCTCAGAGCCCTTTGCACATTAAGTTCACAGGAGGCTGTTTTATGGATTTCCCCCTTGACGGCTGCATCTGGACCCCTTATCTTGACTACAAGGGACGCTTTTGATAGCTTCATTTTCAGCCACAGCCGGTTATCAGTCCAGCCAATCGCCGCAAATCACAGCCGCTTAACAGCTATTTTGGAGATGGGTTAATGCTACGTTCCGTCTGTGAGGTGCCTGAAGACGTCGGCGACTCTGCGGACTTAAGCAAAATGGCATCTCATTTCCCCTGTCCGGGGTCTCTGGCCTCGTCTCGGGCAAGGCCATCATTCATCCGGTGTCACCACCGTCAGCAGGCCTGAATGCCTTTTGCACTGTTTGTTTGGAGATCTTTATCCCGTAAAACCATTACGGAAGACAATGGCAGGAGAGGCCTTTGCAAAGCTACACGGGAGATTGCTTTTGAGGTCAGGGCAGATAAATAACAAAGCTGCATATCTCTTGCACCCACAGCCCACAGTGTGGCTGACTGGCTGGCTGGCTGGCTGGGGAGTTTCCTCCTCTGAAAAGAGATCCACCAAGAAAACCTTCCAGGAATGCCACTGGACAGGTTGGTAGAAAGTGCCTACAAGCCAAACCGAACGTGCCAGAAGACTGAAGGTTTGCTCAGGCTTTATACACAGGCCAGTTCACACTAAGTGGAAGTCATGAAGGTGGTGTGGTTCACAACGTTGCCCATTCCAGGCCCTGAAATGTCTTGTCACTTCCACAGCCACCTGCTTTTCTAAAGTAGACAGGTGCACCTGCAGGAAGAAGAAGCAACCAGCAGAGTGAATGGGCTGTTGACTGCGGATCTGCAAGAACATTTGAAATATTCGTTATTCTATAGAATTTGGCCGAATTCAGGCATCGTTTCTTAATATTCAAACGGATACGAATATTTCAGGTGATTCATACGAATAATACGGATACATACACATAACCTATGTATCCGTATGCATCTTATTCGTATCCATACGCATCTGTATAGGATAAAAACGGGATGCACACGGATGCGTACAAATGCGTATGGATACATATGACAGTTGTCGACATTCATATCATCAAATACATATCGAAAATTCATACAGATATTCAAATATTTAATTCAAATCAAATCGAATGTCGAAAATTTCATTCATGCACACACACACCCCTACTGTTGACCCATCATGTTCTTGCTTACAGCCCATTGTAAGGAGATAGAGTTCCTTCCAATTGCTGCCTACGCAAGAGGCAGTAGGCAACTTTTCTGCCTGGATTATCCAGGCAGAGTTGGAGCATTTAGAATCGTGTGGTCTCATGTTGCTAAATTACTGGCTGGGGTACAGCTTTTGTCATCCAGCCTGAAGGAGGCACATAAACAGCTTCTTTGCAGAGTATGGAAAGCACCCAGACCAAAACGACAAGAGGGGATTGGAAAAAGGGCAGGGGAAGGAAAGCAACTGGAGAATGGTATGATTGCTTCACTTATTTTGGGATTCAAAGGGTTCCTTGTCAAGGAAAATAATGCCCATTTTAAATAACAGAGGGGAGATTTTCTATGGAAATGAATGACCCCAGGAGAACCTAGGCTGATCCCCATGGGATACACTGCAAATGTCTGCTCTAGAACACACTGAAATGTACTGGTCCAGTCCAGTGTCTCACAAGGGAAGGACCACAGCTCTAAATTCTACCTCACCCATGGTAAACAGCATTTCCTCTCTGTTTTCTGTGGCTTTGACCAGTTACTCAGAATTGCCGCAGTCTGAGCCACTTCACTATGGGTGGAGATCCAGTGGGCTCGCCAGTCTGGCTCCCATGATCCTTCACTGTGGTCTACAGTGGCTTAGGCTCTTCACAGAGAACCCCCTGTCCCACCTGATTTCAGGGATTAATCCCACCTTACAGAAGAAGCACAAAGTCTGCCAAAAATCTATGGCTCCTTTCAGCTTACAACCTCAGCCCACCTAGACAATTCTGAAAGCCTCCACAGTTGCCACCATGAGCCACCTAGGCACACGTTCCTGATCACAGACCCAGCTGAAAGTCTTTTCCCAGTTTGTAGCAGTGAAGATCACCTGAGTCACGTTAACATTCTTTTAACAGCAACCTGAAATAACCAGCCATCTGCCCAAGGCCTCTGTAACGTCTTGCTTAACCAATTTTGTTCATCAATCATTTTCCCTCTATGAATAAGAAGAGCAGAAATATTTTCATTCCCTTTCAGTCGCACATTCAACTATTAATTATAGAAAGGAAGAAAAGATCCAAAGCACTTCAGGGCCTTATTTAGGGTAATGATCATACCTCTAGCCTTCCCCAACCTAATGCCTTCCAGATACTTTGGTCTACCCCTCACCTCCCACGAGATTCTGCTTTGGTGCCTGGTGCTGAGGGGATCAGCAGCAGTTGGCAAAACTCTACAAGAAACACATGCCTTATTATTGCTTTGGGTGCCACCTGAAGGGCCTTTTTGAGGCCAAGGGGTGGGATAGAAATATGGCCAGTAATAAATAATAAAATTAAACACGAATGATGGTGCCTGGCGTTCTCCTACTTCCTTCCCCCAAACACCAGCCCTTGTGTTTCAGCGGCTGCCGCCAGACTCGAGTCACAGTCCAAAACACTTGGAAGCCACCTTGACGGGGAAGGCTTTTAGAAAACCCTCGGCCTCAGGGATGGTAGCATTGCATAGCAGATTGGGAGCCACACCTTCATACAAGGACCCAACGCTGCTCACTGGTGGCAGGCAGAGAGGAAGGCAACAAGACAGTGAGAGTTTTACTCTCCCTGGACCACAGTTCTACTTACTGGCTACCTCCAAAGATGCATTCCGGCTGACGGCCTCACCCAGGTAGTTTCTAGCCACGCAGACATAGACTCCCTCGTCCGGTTTGCTCCTCCGTCCATGGACAATGCGTAGGAAGAAGAGGGAGCCGCTGGGCAGCAGCATGCGGTGAGAACGTGGGTCCTCCTTGTCCGTTTCCACCCTCTCCCCATCTTTGTACCACTCAATGATGGGAGTTGGACGCCCTTCCGCCTTGCAGTTCAGCGTGGCTGGCTCACCTTTGGACACAATGAGGTCAGAGGGATGCTCCACTATCCGCGGAGAGGAGTCCTCAAGCCGAGGGCGAGAGCCTGAAGGGCAAACACAGGGGAGAGAAAGGGATTGTGAGGCACCGGGAATGAGAGATTCTAATGCAGAACTAAAAACAGAGAGAAATGAGCAAGTTCTCATCATGGTCACAGACCAACGAAAGTGCCTGCTTTCCCCTTTTCCTACATCCTCCAGCCCACTTCCCCTGGCATTCTTTTGTGTAATAACCACTTTAAACACACACATGCACACAATCACAGTTGATCAGAAATAAGCCAGGCTAGATGCAAGAAGAAGAAGAAGAAGAAGAAGAAGAAGAAGAAGAAGAAGAAGAAAAAGAGAGTTGGCTTTTCTACCCCACTTTTCTCGCCCATTTAAGGGGACTCAAAGTGGCTGGCAAAGCTTTTCTATTCTTGTCCCCACAACAGAACACCCTGTAAGGTAGGTGGGGCTGTGAGAGCTCAGAGGAGAGCTGTGACTAGCCCAAGGTCACCCAGCTGGCTTCATGGGGGAGGGCGGAATCGAACCCGGTATTCCCAGATAAGAGTCTGGCTCCCTAACCACTAGACCAAGCTGGCTCACAGTAATAACACGTAGAACAAACTACATGTTGTTACTCCATCTTTAAAGACACTTTGAAAGCTGCAGCTAGTGCAGAATGCAGCTGCTAGACTGCTGACTGGGGCACCTGGCTAGAATGTCTTTGAGTTTAGGCAGCCTGGAAGGAGTAGGGGCAGGCTACAGTTCCTGCATCCTGGAGGGTCTTTCCAGGCGGCTTTTGGGTCATGCGGACGCAGCGGCCCTCCCACCCAGATCATCCTTTGTCGTACACTGGTGGGACGTCGGTGCATCTTTGTCTACCTGCTATCAGTTCCCAGGCAGAAGAGATGCCTGTGCTTTCATTTGCCTTTGAGTCCTTAGAGATTCACTGCATAAAGATATCTCTTGCCCACGCCATGGCATTCAGGCAGCCCTGAGAAAGCATCCAAATACTTCATCGCCACGCCGGCTGCCATCAGTCCTGGCAATCTCCCTTGGGCCACCTCTGCACAGGAAGCAGCTGACTGCAAGCAACCCCCCTAAAGACAAACTGCACTCCAGGCAGCCATATAAACCTAGCAGGTAAAGAGGCGGGCAGGATTAATCCTTTTAATAATCTGCTAAAGCTTCTGGGAGCCACCTAAGGAGCTTTCCAGCACCTTAGACAGATGTGAATGGAAGACCTGTCACTTCCACCAAAGTGAATGGCTCCAGGCATGGTCTCTTGGAAAACAGTGGGAGCAGGCAAGGTGCGTTTCCAAGGCCATAGGTACCTCTCCACTGCATTTCCTAGAGGTGTCCAAGCGGATGGGAGAGCAGGGAGATATGGGAGGGAGATGGGTTAGAAACATGCAGGAAGAGAGAGGGAAAGAGTAGCAGAAGAAAGAAAGAACAAAAAGAGAAAGAAACAAGGCTTGTCCCAAATAACAGTGTGTGATGGACCCTGATCCCATTGTCCGTATGAGGCACATGAGTCGCCTGTTGGTAAATATGGATCTTCTAGGAGTTCAAGCTGGCATGTGGACCACGGAAGGAGCCTGGGCATAAAGGCATGGAGACCCCAATTTGCCCAAGCACCAGCCTTTTCCCGCTTGGCCCCTCCAGCATGACCCAAGGGACATTTGGCACAGGGTTAGCTACAGGAGCTGCCAGAAGAACGCCCGCTGGCCCATCCAACCACAAAACCACCGTTGATCACACCGTGTGTTATAGACCATCTATCAAACACCTTGGGATTCAGACAACCAACTACTTCCTGAAAGAGAACTCCAAGCTGTGGTCTGCGTTCAAGGCTTCTTTGAGAAGCAAATTACATAAGATTTTGCCAATCCAGAATTAGAAGCCCCTTCCTCTGCTGAAAACCAGCTCATGAGCTCCCTTCATTTATCCCGCTGATTTCCTACTCCCTGTGGTTACCACCATTCTACGTGACTATGGCAGCCCCTTCCAACCTGAACCCATGAAGAAGTTTTTGGATATCGCTGTTGGTCACTCTGGAAGCACTGAGTGGGAGAAAGGCTGGATTCCGAATAGTGCTGCCCACCAGGCTGGCGATGGTTGCCACCTGAGAAAAATGCTTCCCTTTCTAAAAAAAACACCTGGCAGCCCTTTGTGGAGTTTCTACAAGACTCAGAAAAGGACTTGGTGGCCGTAGGTTTTAAAGATGGAGTAATAACAGACTTTAATTGGGAACAGGCTAAAGAGGAAAGAGAAGAGGAGCAGTTTTTAAAAACTTAAATCTGTTTAATCATACTCATTATATACATCACAGTATACTAAATCTTTATACAGTTTCCCAAGGAAATCTCTGAATCATATTTTGCCCATAAATAAAGTGGTTCTCTTTGGGCACTTTTCTTTAGACACTCCTTCTCTTTAAGCATAGCCACAGAGGGAGGTGGGCAGACTAATTAGCTCCCCTGCCTATTACTGGGGGAGTGGGATGCAAGGCAGAATAGGGGCTGAAATGCGGGGGGGGGGGGCTGGAAGCGTTTCCCCCGCCAAGAAGCAATTTGTCTGCTTCGTTTGCAACAGACCATGCACTGTTGGCTAATCTGCCTTTGACCCAACCTGTTTCATGGGGGGAGGGGGCAGGGAGGATCCTCTTTTGCAAAGCAATTGAAAGGAAATGGCACCAGAAATTTATTTTCTCTCTCACACAACATTAGAACCAGGAGGCACCTATGAAGCTGATGGGCAGGAGAGTCAGATCAGACAAGGGGAAGAATTTCTTCACCCAGAGGGTCTTCGCTCTATGGAATTGGCTGTCAGGAGAGGTGGTGACAGCAACCAGCCTGGATGGCTTTAAGGAAGGGATAGATAAATTTATGGGTGACAGATGCATCAATGGCTGCTAGAATAAATGCCAAGGTACATCTTTCAGGTTGGGGGGACAAGCAGAAGGCCCGTAAGCAGGAGAAGGTTTGCCCTTGTCTCTGCTTGAGATGCCCATGGGCAGTTGGTGGGCCACTATGTGAGACAGGAGGCTGGAATAGATGGGCTGTGACCTGACCCAGCAGGGCCCCACTTAGGTTCTTAGGAGTCAGAATAGGTAGGGCTAACAGTAAGTAAGGCAGCATCGGGCAGGCAAGTTCCTCCTCAATTTGACCTCTGGATGGTCTCGTGATTTCGTAACCAGAATCGGCACCATGCTGCATTTCCTTTGATCCTGTCTGTCCCTCCCTCCATCTCACCTGTTGCTGTCCCCTTCTTCTGTTTCTCCCAACCTTGCTAAGCATGCAGCTCCTTTCCAGCTCTTCACTTGCTCAAATTACATGCCCAAAGTAGGTGGCCTCCTGTTTGGGGATAATTGCCCCAAAGAAATAGTCAGATTTTTGCTTCATCCAAGACTGATCTCCTTCTCATTTGTAGCAGTATTGCAGCTGTTATGCTATGTTCCATGTTTCTTCTTCTGTGAACCTAAGCTTTCAACTGTAGCTACAATATCCATCTTCAGAGGATTTTGCTCCAAGGTAAAGGGATTAAGGAACTGGCTACCAGAGAGGCCACTGAAATACAACATCTCCAGAACTTTAACAGGGAGCAAGACCTGTTTCTGAGCAACATCTGGAAACCTCTGTACAAAAACAAGCAAAACAGATTCACACCTGAGTTCTGCAAACACACAAGCCACTGGTCACTCACCCCAGGGATTACACTGATGCATAATAACTAGATAAGCCTCAACAACCCACCATTAACACTTCCACCCAAGGAAACAATGCCAACAGAGTACAGCCAGGAAAAGACCAAGGACTCATCACCAACTCAAACAAAGGAAGAACTGACAAATGAACAGCAGACATCTAGAAGAAGGGAAACAAGATCTAGGAAGACACCAGTCCCCTTTGACTCGTCCAAGAGCAAAATCCTCTGATGATGGATATTGTAGCTGTATCTGAAAGCTTAGGTTTGCAGAAGATAAAACCTGGAATATGGCATAACAGCCACAATGAGATTGGCTGTGAATGCCTACATACTAGGAGTGTGCATGAAGCCATTTTTCACATTCAGTTTAGTGTGAATTGAATGTGGAAAAATATCAGCCTATTTCAGGCTCTGGAGAGTGCCAAATAGGCCCAGGCTGCCACTGGAGACCCCCACCCCCCAAAAAAAAGGTCAGGAAGAAGGCACGGAGGTAGCAGGTAAGTGGGGTGATAGGACCCACAGAGGGAAATGGGGGATCGGCCGGGGCAGGAGGCCCAGGGGCAATATGGTGTCTCCCAAAGCTTTGACTGAAGCTTCGATAGATACCTGAATATCCAATTTGTGGACGAATAGGCCTACAAATGTAGCCCCAATTCGATTCATATTCATGCACACCCCTACTACATACGACTACTGATCTCCTTGTCTTCAGAGATCCCAAGCAGAGCTCCCATCCATTTGCCTTACCATTGCTTGTCGACACCTAGACATAACACGACTGTTGTGGGTCCCACTTGCCATGGAGAGCCTTCCCTTTTGCATCAGCCCTCCTACACCCTTTCCATGTTTCCGTAAAAGGTGCTTCTACTCCAGGTCAGCCCGCCGGCCTGCTCCTCCTCTAGATACAGCAACCAGCCTCACTGAATTATTTCACACCTGAGGACTCTATGTCAGTTGCTGTCACAAATGCTGAAACCAAGATTTCCATGCTGATGTCGGGCTGCATTTCCCACAATGCCAGTTCCAACATTCCTCTAACACACTCAGCATTAAAATCTCAGGCATCCCGTTCAATGCCGGGAGGGAGAGGACCGAACGTACAACACAGATGTGCGCAATGCTGTCATTACAAAGATCTCCTGTAGTGCTTTTCCAGAGATGGGCAGTTAAGCTGCCACTAATTTCAGTGGCCCTGAAAGCAGCAGCCATTTGCATCGCAGACAATTTCTCGCCATTGAAACTATTCAGTAAATCCTGGGTAAATCTGAGGAAAGAGATAGAGCATTAGGAGGAAAGCTGGGGCCTGGATGGAGTAAATGCCTTCTATCCGCCTAAGTGTAATTACAAACAGCAGCTTTGTATCCAAACAGACAAAGAAGGATTAGGGTTTTTCAAAAAAAATGGGTAAATGCCATCAACTTGATAGGGAATGGACAGGAACAAACTATAAGTCAAGGAACAGTCTGCCATTACAGTGGGAGCCATCTCTGGGGCTCATGGGACCCAGCGTGCCTCTTTTCTTCACTACATGGGTTCTCTGCAAGTGACGGCACGCGGTCTGTGCCTGCCTGCTCACATAATGAACCTATAGGGCATGTTCCTGCTCTGAGTTGAACTTACTCATGCCAACTAATGCATAAAAAACAAGGGCTTCTTTGGTGTGAGGGTCTGTAGGGAATTATCAAGCAATTACCTTGCAGAGTGTTGCAATATAACCTGTTTGCACAGCTGGACACTTCTATGTCCCTGTGGTCTTTGTGGTTTGCATCGTGAACCCTACACAGACATGTCCATGGAGTTTGAGATACTGGGGTTTGAACCTGTGACCCTCTGTTTTCTAGGCAGTTGCCTCTCCACTGAGTTATGAGAACTTAGTGGCACACACATAACCCCCCTGCTCAAGAGGCATGGATAAGAACTGAGTTGCACCAACTTGTAGGATGAATGGTTTGCCTTGCTTTTACACACTTGGAAAACAAGAAGGCGCCTTCATACAAACTTGGGGTTTTTTTGTCCACCTCAGCGAGATTTTCCTGCTCAAGTTGGTGAGACCTCTCTAGCATCTTGATCCTGATCGCCTCTCCAGTGGAGGTATCTGAGAACAACATGGACATTTTCATATGCAGCAGACTTATATTCCCTGAATTCCCTGGGATTCCTAGTTGGATTCATCTTAAATGAACCAGTTTGGTCTAGTTGTTAAGGAGCTAGACTCTTCTCTTGGCATACCAGGTCTGCACTCCCCCATGAAACCAACTGGGTGACCCTGGGCTGGTCACAGCAATCTTCTGAGCTCTCACAGCCATACCTACCCTCACAGGGTGTTCTGTTGTGGGGAGAAGAATAGAAGGTTTCTCAGCTGCTTTGAGTCCCCTTAAATGGGCGAGAAAAGTGGGGTAGAAAAGCCAACTCTTCTTCTCCTTCAAATACCGATCACTTCTGGAACACGGTTGTGCTCTGGTTAGACTTCTGCAATACGCTGCACTGTGAACTTTGAAGACTGGCTGGAAATGTCAGTGGGTACAAAATGGCAGGCAGTTATTGACGGATCTCAATTGCTCTGCCCAAATCAAAGCAACATTTGAGCTGGTGGGAACCAGACAAGCCAAGTGGAAGGATTGCCCCAACTTTGCTGTAGAGGAAATTCTGGGAACCTGATGGTGCAACTAAGACAAGGCGTCTGCTCCCTGTTACCCCAATATCCTTCTCACTAAAACTTACATATCACATTTTCTCCTGTCCATTTCTCTGTAAATTTTTAATAGTTTATTTTACTTATTTGTCCATACATTTTAGCATTAATGGTTTCTCTAGGAGCTGTGATCTCATAAGATTGTTTCCCCTGAAGACCACTCTCTTACACGGAAACTAGCTGATGCCACATGGATTCACTTAACTCCTGAAGTCTCCTTATCCCTTTCTGCTATGAATCACACAGTTTTAGAGATGGAAAGGACCTCTGACATCATCCAGTCCAACAACCTACTTAATGCATGAATCCTGCAGTTTCAGCACCTTATGTCCAAAGATGAACCCAATCCTTCCTCTCACACGCTGTTTCAATGCCAAGCCGTGCCATCGAGAAGAAACCACCTGCCCACCGCTGGTTTCCTTGAATTTCCCATCCAGTCCTGTCCTCTGGAGCAATGCAGCTGCACTGGACTGAAGATGGAAAGCGTAGGTTCCAAACAAAGCTGTGGATCACGGCACAACCGCCCCCAAATGGCGCTCTCTCTTTCCACTGTGTGCTGGACAAAGCTTTTGAGGGTGCCTTCAGAAAAAGGCAGGTAATTGCAGTGAACAGTGGCTGTGGCTCAGGAAAGGAACAGTGATTCACCTCCCTTAGCTTCCAATTACTGGATCCCCCCGGCATCTGTGGTGTCAAAAGGCATCAGGAGGACATATCTGGGCCAGGCCCTAGGATAGCCTTTTCCCTGCTGCCTCAGAAATCTCTTCTCAAATGGATGCAGGAAAGACTCCAGAGTTTAAGCTGATTTCAGCAGCCTGCCTCATGGAATGCACATCTGGCGGCCGAGTCATGCCAGCCCCCCAAATCAGGCAGAGGGGCTGCATCTCTGAGCAGAGCACTGCACGGTCCTTCAGAGGCATGCAAAGCGTGGGACCACCTCCACACGCAGTCCCAAAACTGAGTCCACATGAGAGACAACACACCACGCAGATTTAACACATGCTTCTAGGAAGGAAATTCCCCCCCCCATCTGAAACTCCCCCTTCAGCTGTACACAGTTGGTTTCCAACAGTTTCACCCACATGCACAGTGCAAAAGGAGCCCTTGGCATGAAAAATATAACAAAATAAGGATAATAAAGTAAGGATGCTAATTAGGTTTTGGCACTTTCACACAACATCTAAATATCTAAAGGAACAACAATTGTCTAAAGGAACGCCTTCTCCCATATCGTCCTGCCTGTGCCTTAAGATCAGGAGGTGAGGCCCTCCTGGTTGTCCCACCACCTTCAGCAGTGAGTCGGGCGGGCGCCCGGGAATGGGCCTTTTCAGTAATGGCCCCCAGGTTATGGAATAGTCTCCCTCTCAAGGTGCGTCATGCCCTTTCCCTGTATGTACGTATGTATTTATTTATATTTCTATCCCGTCCCATACCCGAAGGTCTAAGGGCAGGTAACAACCGTTAAAACGACAGATTAAAAACAGATTATACATTAAAGGACTTTTAAAATTCATCAGATCTAAAACAATACACTCCATATACAATATATACAATATATATTCAGGAAGGCGGTGAAATGCACCTTTTTGCCCTGGCCTTTCCCCCTACGGTAGATACTTTTATTTTAGTAACTGGGATATTCTTTTAAATGTGTTAAATCTTTTTAAAGTGTTTTTATGTATTTTATTGTTTTTAATATATACTGACTTGTAATTTGCTGTTTTAAAGGTTGTTACCTGCCCTGAGACCTTCAGGTATAATAAATAAATAAATTTTGACCAACAAAATGATGATTTGGGAAATCCATTATTGTTATTTAATTATTAGATTTTAATACTGCACTGATTATTACTAGATTGATTTATATTGGTATGTTGCTATTATTTTTGTTATTTTTAGTCCTGTGCCGTCACTTGGTGAAAGGGAAGTTATAAATAAGTATTATTATTATTATTATTTATATGTGCCAAATCAAAATGAAAACCAGTCCTTTCCAATAAGGCTTTAAAATATTTGTACTGAAGGGGCTTCTGGGAAAGGGAAGAATTTCCTGGGCTCCCCATCAAAGGCACCTTCTTGATACTCGATCTGAGGATCTCTCTGGCTCCCAGGTATGTGAAACCCAACCTCCTCCCTCGCCTCTGGCTACTGGAAGGCAACCAGATCTGTAAGCATCCTTCAGACATCTGGCTGGTTAAAAAAAAAAAAAAAAGAGGCGAAAATGGGGAATTTTTTTTCATCCTCTGATTTATTCATCCTTCTCCACCATCTGGATGACAGGGCTGGATGTACACAGCAAGAAGCGGGGGAAATGGTTCAGAAATGTGTGTCGAGAAATTGACAACAAAGCAGCCACAGAGCCATCAGAGATGGTCGAGAGATACCGGTGAGGATTCTGTTCAATTCTAATATTCTTGGGTTCGGGATGATCTATATTATGGGCTCCTGAATGCCAGTTTTTATCCAGCCCAAAACTTCAATTAACTAATGAAAGAAATCTTGGCCAATTAACAGATTAATCAGGTGACAGCCCAATTATTTTTTACATTTTTTTAAGGGGGACGTTTAATTGCATTTGATTTCCTGCCTCAGGCATGAATCGTCCTGGCCCATCACTGTCTACAGTTTGTATAAATTATGGAAATTAAGAGCCATTTGCACCTTTTGCATCTATTTTGTTTCCGTTAATTATGAGGATGGGGAAGGGAGAAACAATGACATAATTTGGGCATCCATGATCAGCCGCCAACCATCTTATTTAGACGTTTGTACATCTGGTTTCCAAGATGTTATCAAGGGTTTTGGATAATGTACCTGCCTAACTCCAGAATAGTAGGTATCCCACACTGGATTCCACATTTTCGCCCTGCTCTGTGGCAGAACCTACAAGACTGTACTTATCAGGAGCCCAGATTAATCAAAGCCTTGACTCTTCTAGTACAGAAGGTTGTTGTCCAAAGCTGGGGCTGTAGTCAGGTGCCTATAGGATGTAACATCTGCGCAACACATCAGTCTCTCCATTATGACCCAGCAAGTAGTCATAGCTGGTCCTGAGATGAGCTACATGGCCATCATAACCATGGACAGAAACGCCCTTCGAAGACCAGGCAGATTTTCTTATAAAACAGCACACCATCTTACAGAAGCAAATAATACAGTCATTTCTCTGTAGCGCTGCCTTGCTCTTATAGGATCAGCAAAATGCAATTTCCCTCATTTAATGTCATCCCAGGGCCTTGCATACAGCCACTCTAGGCTCCCCTCAGCTGCTCCAGAAGCAAGGTGTCCAAACATCTGGATGCTTCTGGGGAAATTCATTTACACACATCTGCCCCCAGCCAGCTTTGGGACACTTTAGTCACCCCAGGAGATGACCAACTAGGGGTGTGCACAAATAGGGGGGGGGGGTTGTATTCAATTTGTATTGAACTGAGTGCAAGAAAATTCATCTTCATGCAAATAGATCCTCTTTCAATTTGGTAGGATTCGTATTCGCTACAAATGTTCAATCCCATATTTCCAGTGGGCCATTTTTATATCAGACCAAAAATGGCCAATTACCGTTCTTCAGTTACAAGTGGAAACAGTGAGCACATTTGCTTGCTTTTGCTTTGGGAGTGGTTCACACATCTCCTTGTCTGGCTCCCAACCCCTGATCTCTGTGAAGCCATTGCCTTATACTGGTACATTAGATCTCTCCCCTGACATTCGGCTGGCACTCACTGGATGAGTCCTTCATGGCACCAGAGACTTATCCTGATGCCTCCAACAAATATTGGGAATCTGGGCCTCTGAGTTTCCCTTGAAAACCCTGGTTTTCAGTAACACCCTTTTGCACGGCACCGTGGTTTGCAGGAACCAAATCCCAACTTTATATAAGGCTCAATTGTGCTGTATTTTAATTATGTAGGACAATTCCTTAAAGGATGTGCACATATCTGCATTAGATGCCACCCTTTAATGATCTCAGAGAAGAAAAACATGGCTCTGTTTACTTTCTCCACCTCAGGGATTTAACCCACCCACCCCCCCACAAAACTAAATAGCCTCAAATAGTATTTACAAATATATGACCAAACATTGGCATCCTACCCTCCACCAACTGGTCTCAGGGCAGGCCACAACATTCTCTACCATAGCATAAGAGATAAAACCAGTAAAAGATCACTGAATAAAAAATAATTAAAATCTTATTATTTTCCTCACTCAGGAATAATTCCAGCTGTTGATCATTTTTATTGCAACACTAAGTTTCCCCATGCATGCCAATAAACACCACCAACCCCTTTAAACATTGTATGTTTGGTGTGACTGGTGGGGGGGGGGGAGCCCTGGAAAACCCTGCTATTATCCTGCATTCCTTTCATGAGAGCTGTCAATTTCCTAAGTGCTGTACAGCTGACAAGAAATGACAGATCCCTTCTTTAAAAGCCCCATCATCTAAGACAGAGTAGCAAGAATCCGAGAACAGGAAGATGGGATGTCGGAAAAGGAGAACCAACCGCGAAAAGAGCAATCGCGAGCTATAGGAGCGCATTTTTCATCCCACAAGGAAAGTGCTTGTCAGCCAGTTTGCTCTGGTAGTGAGGGAGCCAGACTCTTATCTGGCAATGCTGGGTTTGATTCTGCACTCCTCCATGAAGCCAGCTGGGCAACCTTGGGTTAGTCACAGCTCTCTTCTGTGCTCTCACAGCACCACCTGCCTCTCAGGGAGTCTTGCTGTGGGGAGAACAGAAGGTTTGTCAGCTGCTTTGAGTCCCCTTAAATGGATGTGAAAAGTGAGGTAGAAAAGCCAACTCTTCTTCTTCTGAGTGAAAGGCACAGCACAATGGTGCCATCTTGGGCACATGGGTGTGTGGTTAAAACTGTAGGTTCTTCCACAGCCCCATGGGAATGATGCTGTGGGTGGAATGGGGATCCAAATGAAGCCAGAGTCTGCCACATTTGGGGACCGTCACAGCAATTCCCCTTGTATCGTCACCTGTTGAATCCAGCAGATGCATCCAGGTGGGGGGGGGCAAGAGGGGAATCTCTGACAAAGGTGCCTCACAGGACTTTTGAAAAAGTTCCCATTTGGTGGGCCCTTGTCAAGGGTTGGAGAGTCTCAGAGACCACATGGGGGCCAAGAGGCCTCAAAATGTGGGCTGTGCAAATGCAGCCAGTGAGAACATCAGCTCAGAACATCTAGTTCTCATAAAGATGAACTTGGCTGGTTGCACCTTTAGTTTAGGACGACTTCAGGTCATCTTCTGGTCATGCTGCTCATATTATTTTTATTCAGTTTGTTTCCCAAGCTGGCCTACCCCGATTAGATCATTTAAACTGGCGTCCTCTTTTCTGGAGGACTCAGCCCATCCTGGCATCCTAGGCCATCTTCTCTTCCTCAGGGTGAGCGGGGGGGGGGGGGGACAAAAGGAGGCTGAACCGTGCTATGGTGGGTGGGTCCAGTCTTTCCTTTTGGCCAATCAGCATGCACGGACTATGTGAGGCACCTCCCCTTCTCTCCTCAGTATAAGTGTATGATTCCTCTTTCTATCTAGTGTTTTTCCACGGATTTAGTATTTTTTAATAAATTAATCTCACAGAGAAGAGGTCGATTGCGGACAAAGGTGTGAGTGATGCAGCCCACAGCAAGGACGGCCTGAGGACGACCTATAACAATCTAGGTATGAACAGAACTGGAACAACCTCAGTTCAAATTATGAACAGGATATCCTGTCTCATATAGGTGTGACCTGGGAGGCTGTGTCCACAAACAGATCACAGAGAGGGTAGCTTGTGGATCCCATCTCTAACCCACCTTTTCCAGGAATGTTCATGATAGGGGAAAGGGGTGGACTGGTGTGTGGACAATCCTACATGCAAACCACCTCTATGCTATCTCTAAAGCTGCATTCACATGTAGCAAACAAATAGAGAACACAGAGAAATCTTTTTAACTTAGAAAACCAGCCATTTAGGCAGGCTGGGATTTCCTAGGGACTATAGGAAGGGATTTCCTCCACTTTTCTTACTCTCATGCCACGGTTTAAGGCTGAACTGCAGCAGCAGCAGCAATGCATCAAGTGGACCAGCAAGCAGACATGCTCGCTGCTCCACATCTCTCTCCAAAACTGAGGATGCTCAGCGGGGACCCTGGACCAGGGAGCGGACACACTCGCTGCTGTGCATGAGTGATAGCATGCTGGTTAACAGCCAAATTCAGCCGCGACACTTTGTGGAAGGGTGAAATGAGTTTTGCCATTATCTCAGCGTATTTCAAAGACCTTCCGTTCCGATCTCTATCATCTCTCCAGGAGGCAGCCAGCAGGAGGGATAATTTTGAGAGCCTGCCCACCGTCAGTCGGTCCCCACTTAGCATTTCCACCCGCATGGAACTTGCTTCCCAAACTCCGCTGCCAGGTTCTAACTAATGCTAATGGTAAAGAAGGGAGTCCATGCAACAGCCTTTTCTTTCACCCCAGAGTTTATTAAATCCTGGAATGAAATAAGTCCTTGAATCAAGGATGTGCAAATCCCTTGTGGGCAGAGAAAATCCAAATCTCTCTCTCTATATATATGTATAAATATATATAAATAAACCAGAACCTTCAGCGTATGAACCCATTAGCAACCCAGAGGTGGCAGCGTCGACACTCACAAATGGAACAGGGCTTAGCATCAATTAAACTGCTAAGATTACTCTAAAGTCATGTTTACTTCTCCCAAGACCTTGGGCAGAGATTCTTTCCTTACTGCTGATTTTATTGTTGGCTGCAGTTGTCGGTTTGCAAGGGGCAGCCGTAGGTTCTCAAGGCTGTCTTTCCCCTTTTCTGAATGTACCGCTGCTGATCCGGATTAAGGTGATCCGGTACTTTAGGATCTGTTTCCCGCTGGAGTTCCGGATCACCACAGAGACCCCTCGCATCCGCACGAGGTGTTTAGCTCCCGATGGTCATGGGAAAAGAGTTAAGGGAAGAGAGGAAGATGGGAGTAAAAATGTTTCTCATTAATAAATAAGCAGGTGATTATCAGGTCTCCTCTATCCCAGTGAAGAAGGGAAGAGGGAAACAGAGGTACATAAAGAAAAAGAACCCATTACTCCATTAATTTTCAGGACTGGACATATTACCATTTCATTATCCCTGTGTGAAAATCACAACCATTTCAGTGCTCGCATTTGTTTTCATGGCTTTAATTCTCTTTTTCTTTTTTTTAAATGCTTTTCTTTTTTCCACACGCAGCACACATCTGCCACTTGTGGCTAGTTTTGACAGCTGCCATTTTATTTCCCTGGAGAATGTGGAGCCATCCCAAGGCATTCTGGCCAACAGTCGCCTTGCTGCTAAAGAAAGGTAAGCCTAGATGTCCAAAACTGAACAAGGGGGGAGGGGGAGGGGATATAAGTCTTTTATATTCATTTCATATGCGAGGCATTCATTTAGGGATTAATTAAAACTGAACCAAAAGGGACTGTTTAGTTAAATGTTTCATTTGTTGCAAAACAAATGCCTCCTTTCCGCAAGAGACGTCCCATGTCACATGACCAGGTAACTGCATTTTCAAGCCCTGAATATTGTCAAATTTAATTTCCTCTGCAGAAAGTGAAATCTTTTCTTCTTTTCTTCCCATATTTTGAACAATACTATGATGACATTGTAGTCCTTACACTTTGTTCTTTGATGTCCTCCCTAAATTACCATAAAACAGCGTATCATGTCTTGGGATAGCTTTGATACCAAAATTTCATCTTCCTCCATGACTCGCCCAGGAATCCAGTTTAACATTCTCAGTCGCTCTCATTAGGTGCAATTTTCCAGCCAGGAAACCTAGATCACGGATAATGTACACCTTTCATTTCCATCAGCTATGAAACTGAGCTTTCTCTGTTGTATCCACCTGTCCTCTTCAAGACCTCTTCTGAGGACCAGAAGAATGGGTAAGAATGCCACCCAGACCCTGAAATGTTTTCAAAGCCTCGCATGGTGTTGCTGAGACTGCGGTAGGCAGCTTTATCCATCCAGATGTGAATGAAGACAAGGGAGGTCACACTGGAACTGATAAGTGATGGAAGCTCTCTTCCACGTACCAGGAGGAGACCAAATTTGATAGAATGACAGGTCCATCTCCTGGACACCCTTTTCTATCTCTCTTAGTAGAGAGTCAACAAGAGGCACAATCTTTCTTTCATGCTTCCCATAGCAGGGAATTAAATCCCCATCGTTCCTGGGCTGTCCTGGGGTTTCGTTTCTGTCCAGGAATTCCCTTGCTGGTGGCTTCTTCAAGCAGATACTAGAAGTTTCAGACAATATATGACAACTCCATGCCTAAGATCCACCACATGTGAGGACTGGCAGTATGAGGGCAGATCAGAAAACAATCCGAGTCAAGTGTGCGGTAGCTTTCTATGTTTTGACAAAAAAAAGTGACTATTCACGCCATTAAAAAGTGTCTGTAGGACGTCCACGGACAATCCCACACTCCGCTGATTTTTCCCACCTAGTGAGAGTCCAAAACACAAGTTTGGACAGTTTGTGAGTACATAGACATGAGCATGCACACACCCAACCAAATCAGAGCAGCGGTATGGGGGAAGGCGGCATTATTTTCCAGAAAAGGTGTGATGCTAATTGCAAGAATGCAATTAACACACACGTTTTAAAAATAGATGTCCCATAAGGAGGGTAAGCAGAGACTGAAAAAAGGATGTTCTAATTCTATATTTACCTATTAAATGCTACAAGAACGTTAGAAATGATCACCCAGATTGCACCAGTGGGCTACTGAGGCCAGAAGCCTATTTCACAGCACCCAAGCAGATGACTGTGGAATGCCCACAGAGAAAGTCTCCAGCGTGGGGTGAGAAATTAGGACAGGCAGAATCAAGGCCCTCGAGAGCGGGCAGGGACAGGTCAGTGACAGTTTGGATGGGACAAGCAGGTGCAGCAAGGGGGCCACTGTGAAGCTGCTGGTGTAGGCATCAGATGGGGCTTCTGGCTGCAGTGGTCATGGGCTTGAGATCCTGCAGAGAGGAGCAGATGGTCCAGTCATCAGACCCTTTCCCTCTGCTCAAGCTGCCACTCACCTGTACCTTCTGCCCTTCAGGAGACAGTTAAGTGCAAAGTGGTTTCGGGGGGGGGTGTTGGTTGGTTGGTTCTAGATCACGCTTGAAGGTACGCCGAAGAAGGACAGGGTGCATTGCTACTCTTCTTGCCAACTTCCAGCATGACCTCCAAAAATCAAATGGTCTTTCCACCACACCCACTTCTGGCCTGCCCAACCAAAGAGACTTGCCTATCAGGAATACAGCCAAAGGAAGCACTTTGTGACACAGACTCTACCAAGGGAGTGAAGGACTGGAGAGGGGCATCTAAAGGGCAGTTTCTTTGATCTTCCCTCGAACTCACTGCCTGCAAATCGTGCCCTAAGACCCCTCTCCCGGGCTCTGCAAACAGGCTCAGGCCTGGCAGCTGCCTCTATCGGGATCACAGCAACCACCAGGGATGACGCACCAGCAACTGTCAAGGAATGGCTGGTGCCATTTCTTCCACCCCCTCAACCTCCCACCAGCCTCATCTGCCACCATATGAAATTTCTGCCAAACACTGAGGTTCTGCCAAACACTGAGATGTTTAAACACACACACACACAATCTCTTTTCTTTCTGAGAATAACCCAGCCAATTTCTGCCTGCCCTCCATGATTCAAAGCGTTTGCAAGAAGAGGAGGAACTTCAGAATCCGGCCACTGTGAAGCTGCATTAAGCGACAAACGAGGAGGATCTATTCTCTCACTTGGAAAGCAGCCTGAAACTGGATTAAAACATAGGTGTGAACACAGCCAAGGCATGCAGCAAATATTTTGGATTAAGACAGTTCCAGGTAAAACTATCCTGGTGATCGTCTGGCTAAAACCTTCTGTACAACTCCAAAGAACTGTGGCCACTTGAGTATAAAAGTATTGGATCCCCTTTATTATATCTACAAATATGCCAGTGATGTTACTGGGATTTATGAAAAAATCATCTTTAATTCTGTTAAGAGACACAGCGGATTGCACAGAAAAACCAAATTTAAGAGCTTTTTAAGCCAAGAAAATGCTCTGCGCCATAACTGTTACCCACCTCAAATTCTCTTGCTCTCATCCCTTTGTGTTTTCCAACCCAACACATTCTAAGTACACCCCCACCCCACAAAAAAAACCAGGAATGAGATGCCTGTCCTACTTTCACACAATGGTCCAGCCTCCAAAAGTGTGTTTGAGAAAACACACCTAAAACTTTTGCTTGCTTTAGAAGTTAAAAGAAAAAAACAAAACACTCAACTTTCCATCTGTTTTCCCCCTCCCTTTTCCAGAAATTTCAACTTTGGGTTAGATAACATGGAAGAAAAACAGCTTATCACTTTCAGCTCCATGACGCTGACCGAAGGTGTGCTAGAACTTTGGGTCAACCAATCCATAAAAGTTGCTTTGAAGACTTCAGCCATTCGTGAAAAGGAATTCCTGGCCCTTCCTTGAGGTTACTGGGTTCATACCTTCAACCCAGCCTCGACCACCCTTAAAGGTCCAGCCATCCAGGCAGAGAGAGCCACGCAAGTTCTACGGCACACTTGTCTGTGCAACCTACAGTACGTGAAAGTCACTGCTACGGATAATGGAACAAAGCCCTGTTAGATCCATTGGAGTGTGTTAACTTGCATTCACCTTCATCTCCATGCGTCTTCTAGTGGTTCTCAGACAAGCAACCAGCCCAGGCTTTTCTCCCCGCCCCTGCCTTTTGGACAGAAGCATTAAAGCCCTGTCTTGCTGAGGTTTTCACAACCTGCATAGACTCAACCATCAGCACTGCTCAAAGGCTGAGCATTTCCTGACATCCTTTTCCTAGTACCTCCTCCTAGCTGGAAACAATGCTCACAGTGAAAAATTGGCCACATTACTTACCCAAACACTGCAAATATGAAGCCATCATGCATTTCAATGAGCATTATCCTTCAACAGCCAGTCATTTGGACTACAGCATTTTTCAGAAGCCCTTCACACAACAGAGACAGCCGCAGGGTCAATAACAGGCAAACTACACTCGCCGGCACACTGTCATTCAAGATAAAAGACACCTTGGCTCAGATTTCCGCCTCTGGCTGCACAATTCAACTCAAGCTAACTCCGCTCCTGCACAGAATATATCAGCAACCCTGATGGCCAAAACTTCCCAGCAGGGCAGAGCAAGGAAGAAGGAAACGGGGAATGAGGGAACCCGCCCAAACCTGAAATCCTAAGAAGCTCAGACATTTACACCTTGGCCATCAGTCCCACACATAGTCTCAGGTTCGCCAGTGTTCAAGGTTCCAGTGGCCAAAAGCAAAGCAAAACAAACGTAAGATCATAGGAAGGATTAGATTTCAGGTGATGCCAAGAAGTGGCTCAGAAAGCCTGGAACACCCTCGTGAAATGAAGTTGTGCCAGTCTGGTCTAGTGGTTAGGGAGCCGGACTCTTATCTGGGAATACTGGATTTGATTCCGCACTCCTCCACAAAGCCAGCTGGGTGACCTTGGGCTAGTCCCAGCTCTCTTTCTGCGTTCTCACAGCCCCACCTACCTCACAGTGTTCTGTTGTGGGGAGAAGCACAGAAAGCTTTGTCAGCCATGGGTGAGAAAAGCAGGGAAGAGAAGCCAACTCTCTTCTCCTCTAAATCCAAAACAGGTCCGGCATTTTAAGAACAAAACTACATACGTCGTCAGTAACTTTGTAACTGATATTATTTACGGCTCCCTGCACAGAACCCTTTGATGTGGTAGATTTTGCTTTCACAGGCCCTGTCCACACTGGCACACTTTGTTCGCATGGGGCTGGCGCCATCGTCCCAAGTTGCCCCTATCTTGGCTTAGCTCTGGATCGGTCTGAAGAGGTCTACAGCCATCCCAAGCTGTCTCGTCATGATCCAGCCTTTGGTGCTGCCACACCTGGTCCAGAACAAGGGAAAGTGCTGCAGAGCCGCCACCAAATCACACACAAGCTTCAAAGATCATTTCTGGACCCCTGAAATGGAGGTGCGCCCGCTGGCCTTGAAGACTGCTGTGTCCAGCCCTGACCTTGTGAACTGGACCCTTGTGAATAGGGCCCTAGCCAGTTGCTGGCAGGGGTGGCTGGGTGAAGCCTCGAACAGGGCCCAGATTGCTGGCAAGCTTAGCCTGAGACAAACGGCCTCCACACCCGATACAGCGTGGACCGGGATAGTTAGAACGCTCCAGAGGAGGCAAGTATGGAAGGCAGCAGAGACGCAGGGAACCTGAGCAATCCCTGCATTCCACTCCTAAGCAGGAGAAGCTCCCCGCTGCACCGTGTTCTTTTCCAAAGCGTGTCTTCATGCCTCCTCTAGCGGACACATTTCGAGAGGAGAGTTTGCGGTCCAAGGATATATCTAGGCCAACTCAGAAGAGTCTATTTACAGCTCTGGCCCCTGCGGCAGCAGAGGGATCGCCAGAAAGCTGCTCGAACGACCGGCCAGGGTAGGGCAGGAGCCTCCCATGGCCAGAGAAGGGAAAGGTCAGGCAGCCCCCAGCTGACAGCAGCCTCTCCTCTGCCCCCCCCCCCGCATCCCTCTAATCACGGGGAGGTCCATCTGCCACCTTTGCAAGAAGGTCAGGGGAGAGGCTGGATCGCCAGCCGAGGGGCCAAAGCCTCCATCCCAGGCGAAGCCAAAGGAGACAGCGGTTCCACCGTGTGGAGGGTGCGGATGAGGACAGAAGCATGACCAGACCTTCTTTGACAGGCTGGGAGCAGGCACAGCCGGGTCTCCTTCTCCCTAGGGCTGGGCATCCTCTAGACAGCGAGTGTGGCTCCCCAGCCCTTGCCCACGAGCAGGCGGCAGCGCAACAGGGCAGCACCGAGCACGCGACTGGAGTCGCAGCTGCCTGTGGCACTGACCCCCCGGGCGCCTCGGCCGAAGGTCTCTGCCCGGGAGCCGCGATGAGAAAGGATGCTACGGGCAGCCCCGAAGGCAGGCGCGTCTCCGTGCGCCAAGCGCCAACGGCGCCAGCCTCTGGATCTCCGGGCGCCCCGTCTCGCCCCAGGTCCACCCTCCACGCCTCGACGGATCTCCGGGCGCCCGCGCCGCCGCCTCCTTCCCCCGGCGAGGGACCGATCGGGGCGCGAGGAACAGAGACGATCCGGCAAACTTCGCAACTCTCCCTCCTTCCCTGTCGCAGCCGAAGCGCCGCAGCCAAAAGCGCCCTGCCGAGGAGCGCGGCGCGCCCGGCGCCCGGGAGGCAAAGGGCAGCCCGGCGGTGCCCCTGCCCGTGCCCCTGCCCGTGCCCACGACGACCGGCCGCCCGCGTCGTCCCCCCCCCAGGCGCACACCTCCAAGGAGAGGCGCCAGCTCCGTCTCCCGGGGCTTCCTCCCTCGCTCGCCCGCCCGTTCTGGGGCGCAGAAGTGGCCGAAGGGAGAGGAGGGCGCGCGGGCGCTCGGTTGGCGATCGGGCGAGCGAGGACGGCGGCGGCGCCCGAAGCGCCTCTTACCTGCCAGGGGTGCCAGCAGGGCCGGCAAAAGGCACAGGCAGCCGCGGAGCCAGAAGGGGAGCCGCGGCCGCATGGCTCCGCCGGGTGGGTCCTCCTCCTCCTCCAGGGAGGCATCCAGGAGGCGAGAGCGGAGTCCTCCTCGCAGTCGCGCCACGGCGGGGGGAGGAGGAGGGAGGGGAGGCGGATTGGTTCCCAGGACCTCCCCCCCCAGCCGGAGAAGAGAGGGAGGGGGCGGAGAGGGAGGGGGCGGCGCTCGGGTGAAGGAGGGGCGGGATGTCGCGGCCGGAGAAAAGGCACAACCACGCGAGTCGCGAACCGGGCGCGAAGCAGCAGCGGCTGGGAAGCCCCGACCGTCCACACGCCCCGGGCGGCGCCTCCTCCTCCTCGCGTGAAAGGCTGCCTGGGGCGGGCGACCGACGGTAACTCAGCAGCCCCCGCGGACCGTTGTCAGGCTCCGCGTTGCGCCTCCGCCGCTGCCCGCGAGATCGGACCGGCCTGGGGGGCGTGGGGTGGGGGGCGCGTGCGGAAGCCCCCCCCCCCCCCGGCTGAGCAGGGCGGCCGAGGCGGAGTCCCGCGCTTCTTTTGACGGGGCGCACCGGGGAGATCCCTCCTCATCATCCCCCCCCCAACTCAAGGGCTCCGCTTGGACCCGGAGCTCCCCAGGAGGAAGAGCGGGAGGGAGGGAGGAGTCGCCCCCGGACGCGAGGGGGAGGCCGTGCACGGCTCGGACGCCCCGTCCGCGCGTGTCGGTGCCGCTCAGGCGCCCGGCGAGCCGCTGGCAGGAATCGCCGTCCCGGCCGCCTCCGACCCAGCGGGACGTTTTTCGCCTCTGGCGAAGCGCGCAGGGGGCGCAACGGTGCGGCGGGACGCGACCCGCGTGGGTCCCAGCGGAACCGTCTCGTTGCGTGTCGAGGCGGGATCGGCGCCGGGGGGGGGGGGACGCGGGCCCGGAGGGGCGATCCGTCCGCGAGGAGCATTAAGACCCTCGGCGAAGAGACGCGAGAAAAGGCCCCCGGGCTCAGCAGAGCGCCCCGTCTCTCTTCCAGCCGCGGAGACCTGCTGCAGAGCCCTCCTGTGCCCCTGGCGCGCGTGGGCACCGGTCCCTGGCGCCCACCGGCTTAGCGGGAGCCCCACTCCTGCGGCTGTTCCTGCTCCTGGCACGGCAGGGGCTCCCGGCCTGGAAACTGGCACGCGGTGGAAGGGCCCCTCTGCCCATGCACCGTTGGCCTGCTGAAAATGCCCCTGGAAGGAGGACCTGGCTCTCTGAGGGATGGCAGCCACGGGGTGGGGGTGAGGGTGGGGGGTCAGAAGCTGTGGCAGGATCAAGGCAGGGCCGCCACGATACCTCCAGAACCAGCAGGTATGGAGCTTTCCCATGGGGTTCCCCATGCGGCTCAAAACTCTTCCATTACCAAGTCTGACTTGAAACTTTCATCATCGAGTTCAGCCCAAAACTCCCTCCTCAGGACGGTCAAGCCCCGCTGTCTCTCTTCCTAGCTGCCAAGACCTCTGGTGGACTCCTGTATAACATTTGAAGACCACAAGGTAGACCATAACAGTAGCCATTGATCTAATGGGGAAGAGAAGAGTTGGCTTTTCTACCCTGCTTTTCTCACCCACTGAAGGGGACTCCAAGCGGCTGGCAGATCTGTTCTTCTCTCCGCCACAGAACACCCTGCGAGGTGGGTGGAGCTGCGGGAGCTCAAAAGAGAGCTGTGACTAGCCCAAGGTCACCCAGCTGGCTTTGTGGAGGAGTGTGGAATCAAACCCGGTATTCCCAGATAAGAGTCCGGCTCAGGGAGGGCCCTGGCCTGTGAAAATATAGGGAGTAACACACTTTCCTTATGGGGCACGTTTCCTAAATGTGTGTCCACCACTCGCGCTTGGTTTGGCTTCTCCTCCGGCCAGCGGGGGCTTTATCCTTTCTGTAAGAGAAGCAGGAAACACAAACCGCCTGGGCTTTTCAGTCTGCGAGACGGTGACAAGTTCCCCTCCCTTCCTCATGAAAAAAAGCAAAGGCAAAGCTGAAATCTGTCGGAATATGAAAATGGAGCCAACATCCATCATCTGAAGAAATCGGACAGATTCTTCCCCCGTTTCTTACTCATTTTGCTGCCGAATTGCCGGCCGAGAGCTGCTCTGAGGATCCTCCTGCCCCCCTGGTTTTGTTCCGCACTTTTCTCCTCCTCAGAACTGCTAAAATAGATCAAGATGGAAAGGGCCCTTTTTATAGCAGACACAAAGTTCTCTGGGAAGGAGCGTTGGGGGAAATAATGAAGCATCCTGTGAACGGAGGAGCTTGCAGAAAAAGGGATTCATCCGTTAAGCCAAGGGCTGCACAAAGCGCAAATCATACAAAATTAATAGATACGCACATGCCCGGCCCCCAGCTGCAAAGAGCCCTAAATCTTGGGCCCTAAATCTTGGCACCTGGTTTAGTACTGGGACCCCATCCGAATGCGAATAAGGGCTCATGCTCAAAAAACAGTAACTGACTCAAGTGAATGGAAGTTAGTTACCGCCTTATTACTCTGCAATGGAACTTAATTTGGGGGGGGGGTTGTGAGAGGGTCACATCTGTCCACCTCTGGGTGGCAGCCCACTATACCACTAGAAAGCAATAACTGGGGTACTGCTCTCAGATTATTACCGCTTTCCACCGGATGCTGCTGCCCCAACATGGTCCATGCATGTGTGGTCAGCAGTTTCAGGAGTCAGAATGGAGCAAATGCTCTGCAGAACAGAATGGCATTCCAGCAGAATATCCAGAACAGTCTGAATGATACTGACTTTTCCTCTGAGTTAGAACACAACTCAAAATCTGGGGCGATTTCGCACTTCCCTTCCCATCTGCTAGAAAGGAAAGGAGTGTAATCACCCAGTGTTAACTGCTGCTTGCTCTTGCCAGAGCTAGCTAACTACCGCCCATGCCCCTCACCATCGGTCACTCACCTGTGACCGATTCCGGGGCCGGGCCTCTTCAGGACACCACCCTCTGCGACTGCGTATGCATCAGCGCCATCACCATCGCCATGACAATGCTGATGCTCTGTGCACGCGCAGTCACATCTGTGGTCATCAGTAGTGGCACGTCAGATGACCCCGGAGCACTGGAAAACGTGTGGATCCTTGCAACTGGATGCACCAGGTAAGTCCCTAGGTAAGGTTAATAAAGGTCTGGTGAGCGATTTCATGCTCCGCACCTAGTGCATGATTAGGGAGCTTCTGGGCAATGGGTGGATGCTCTTCCCCAGAAGTTCCCTAATCGTGCACTATGGGCTGTAGTGCAAATTGGTCCCCGTTCTCTTCAAGCCTGCTAGTTCATCTTCGTTTATCTGTAATATCTTAGTGCTGCCAAAGAGTGCGAAAGCAGCCTCAACTGAATTCTCCTAAAAATGAGATAAGGCTGAAAAGTTGCATCAGGGCTCTGGGAATCAGGGTTGTGATGCCGGTAGCCGAACATTTTGGTTTTGCATGTTCCGATTGGGTTTTGATGGTCACTTGTCCCCAGCACATTCAACCCCAGTTTGGCTTATAAGAGCTGTTCTTCCTGAGCACACCTTCAGTGCAAGATCAGGAACTTGGCACTCACAGGGTTTAACGTTAAACTTTGGGGACCCAGCAGAAGGTGGAATGGCTGGAGACACAGACCGGATTCCTTAATGCGCCAGTCAAGGCATGTTTTCCTCTCCAGGTGAATAATCTGTATTCCAAATGACAACCAAACGCCAAATGGCTTTTCAAGGCAGCTTTTAGGCTCTTTTGATTGTGCGTATCTGGTTCGTTTCAAGGCAATTAAAGGCACTTGAGAGAACAAATGCCGAGTGATTTCTAAATTCCTCACTTAGCCATCCAGCATGAAATTTCAGCCTCATCTTTTGTCAGCCTGCAGGTTTGGGGGCTGATCTCCTCTGCCATTTGCACCTCAGTCCTGAGCGACACGTCAGGTTCAGCAGATCACAATCCCACGCCGTGCCTTCAGGTTCCTGGCTGCCTCCAAACGGTGAGGGATATTAAGGGGAATGGGACTTTTTAAATGCGCTCTACCTGGCGTTACCCTTGAAGACAGTTCAGCAGCTAGTGCAGAATGCAGCTGCTAGACTGCTGACCGGGACAGCTGGCCAGACACACATCACGACAGTCTTAAAAGAGCTGCACTGGCTGCCAATTTGCTACCAAGCCCAATTCAAGGTGTTAACCTTAACTTATAAGGCCCTAAATGACTTGGGCCCCAAGTGTCTAAAGGAACAACTGCTCCCATAGATCTGGAGGGGAGGCCTTTCTGGTTGTCCCACCACCTTCAGTAGTAAAAGGGGTGGGCACTCAGAAGAGGGCCTTCTCAGTGATGGCCCCTAGGTTGTGGAATGGTCTCCCCCTTGAGGTGCATCTATCACCTTCACTGTACGTGTTTAGCAAGGCAGTGAAGATGTACCTCTTTGCCCTGGCCTTTGGTTAAATGGGGATACACTTTCTCTTCCCATCTGCAGATGCTATTGTTTTGATACATACAGTACTGTTATTGTTTTAATCATGTTTGATTTTAAATGTTGTTACCTGCCCAGAGATCGCGCTGATGCACAGGCAGTCGCAGAGGGCACTGCAGCCAAAATGGCAGCGCCCAGAGGAAGACCAGGCCCCAGATCGAATAAGGTAAGTATTTGGATGGGGCGGTGGTGGTGGTGCTGGCCAAAGTTGGATATTGCTCCAAGTGTGAACACTAGTCTACGTTGGTTCGTCACGCTCCTTTCCCATCCAGTGGATGGGAAGGGAAGTCTGAAATTGCCCCCAGTTTGAGACAGTTTCGTCTAGTGGTTAGGGAGTCAGACTCTTATCTGGGAATACCGGGTTTGATTCTGCACTCCTCCACGAAGCCAGCCGGGAGACCTTGGGCTAGTCACGGCTCTCCTCTGAGTTCTCACAGCCCCACCCACCTCACAGGGTGTTCTGTTGTGGGGAGAAGAATAGAAGGTTTGTCAGCCGCTTTGAGTCCCCTTAAACGGGTGGGAAAAGCGGGTAGAAAAGCCAACTCTTCTTCTTCTCATACAAATGAGCTTTCTGGAAGTGTGTGGAACCAACTTGTTAGAGCGCCCCCTGGTGGAGCAGTGGAGCACCTGCCGTCTTCCAGATGTCATTATACGGTAGTTCAGTTCCCATCAACTCTGAACAGCTGCACTGGTGAATGCCAGACCTTGGCATTATCTGCAGGGTCTCCTTCACTACCATAGGGAAATGGAAAGTTCTAAAATTTAAAAGAAAAGGGCAGCAGACCCCCAATGGAAAGCAAATGGTCTCCCCCCCCCCCCCATAGTCAAAAGAACAAAATGATCTGGGATTTCCTAGCCATCCTCTTGTTCTTCTTCCGTCTCCCTGGCCCACCCACCCATCCATCCCCACTCTTCTGAAGCACCTTTTGGAGCCCCTCCACCGCATCTGGCCCTTCAAGCCTCGAGATGACAAGCTTATATTCTGGGGGTGGGGTGGTGGGGGTGGTAATACATCTCTAATTACAGGAGATGCATCCACAGATCTTTCCAGATTCTTCCTTAATTGAGCCATTTTTAAAAGGAGAACTGTCAGACGCGGCACACTTAACACTTGATTGCAACGTCTTTCGTCAGGCTGGGAGATGTAATTCCTCTCCCTGCTGTTTCCGTCCCTTTCCGTTTGACAAGCAAAGCGATTTCCCTGCTCTTTCTTTCTGGGAAGGCTGAGCCAACGGTGCCTTCGCCGCCTTTGTTCTTGCTGGTTTGCCCTCCCCAAAAAAGATGCCGGGATCATCTGGGCCGTTGCAAGCTGAGCTCCAGCATGCTGGGTGCAACCCCTTCCTTCGCAGGGCTGCGCCAGCCCCAGATGCAGAGGCCGGTTCTGGTTTCTCTTTATGATGATGACCATTAGGATTAGGATTAACAAATGACAAAATTCACTTCACTGGCCATTTAACTTGGTGAGGCACCACTGGCTTCACGAGGGTTAACGGTCGGACTTTAGTATCCGTTCCTTCCCCATTACCTTAAACCTGAGCCTCAAGATACGATTTGCAGTAAAGCTAAATTTGCCAGGAGGGAGGGAGGGAGGGAGGAGACCCAGAGAGGAGGGAGGGAGAGAGAGAGAGGAAGGAAGGAGGGAAGGAAGGAGACCCAGAGAGAAAGGAAGGAGGAAGGAGGGGAAGGAGGGAGGGGACCCAGAGAGGAGGGAGGGAGGAAGAAGGGGAGGGAGGAAGGAAGGAGCGAAGGAGACCCAGAGAGAAAGGAGGGAGGAAGAAGGGGAAGGAGGGAGGGGACCCAGAGAGGAGGGAGGGAGGGAGGTATTCATTGATGTATCCCTTTAAGTGTCTCTATCCTGCTCTTTGCCTGACACCACACCTGGGTGTGGGCCGGGGCAAAGACGAGCCTTTGAGCTCCCGCCCCCACTGGCCCTGATCCATTCCCCGCAGCTCTAACAGGACTGCCTCCACTTCCACTCCCAGCTCGCTCTCTGCTGCTGGAAGCCCTCCAAGCGCTCCAAGGCCGTCTTCCTTCCGTTGCTTTCCACACATCTGGCTGGCTACCAATACCACAAATGAAACCGGCCGGTGGACCTGGCACCCTGGCTGGATCTCCCACAATTCTATAGCCTATCAGCTCAATAGCCCGGGCTATATTGGGAAGGCTGCAGTGATGTCTTTCCACCCCAATATGGTGCCAGGGGAAGTGGCGGCTTTCAGCCTGCATCATGGGTTGTGGAGAGAAACCACCTTGCTGCCATTTTCTGACACCAGCGTCGGTGAACTGCTGCCTGGCTTCTCTTCCATAATGGCCACCCTTGGTGGGACAACCAGTATCCTCCACCCCCTCTCCTAAAGGGCCAGCAGTGTGGGTTCCTCATCACCTTAATATCTGTGCCAGATAAATCACTGCAGCAGCTCCAAACCTTAGCTTAGTTTCTCTCCTTGTACCTCATGGTACTTTCTGCCCCTTTCTGAAACAATTCTAAATTGGAAGGCGGGCTTTGATGTTCTTCAGAGCAGTCTAGAAGGCTTCAGGCCTAAAGACGCTGGCTTTTCTACCCCACTTTTCTCACCCATTAAAGGGGACTCAAAGCAGCTGACAAACCTATTCTTCTCCCCACAACAGACACCCCGTGAGGTAGGTGGGGCTGTGAGAGCTCAGAGGAGCTGTGACCAACCCAAGGTCACCCAGCTGGCTTCACAGAGGAAGAAGAAGAGTTGGCTTCTCTACCCTGCTTTTCTCACCCATTTGAGGAGACTCAAAGAGGCTGAAAAACCTTCTGTTATTCTGCCCACACCAGACACCCTGTGAGGGTAGGTGGGGCTATGAGAGCTCAGAAGAGAGCTGTGACTAGCTCAAGGTCACCCAGCTGGCTTCATGGAGGAGGGTGGAATCAAACTCGATATTCCCAGATAAGAGTCCAGCTCCCTAACCACTAGAACTGGCTCGCGCTGTTATTATCACGAGTGCTAAGCAGCCACTATTCTGCTTAAAAGAAATAGTCGGCCACAATCTGGTATTCAAGGGCTGAGAAACTCTACTGTAATTTGTAGGCATATAATCCAGCCAAAGTTCCCAGCCTTGATTTCAGAGAGACAGATTTAAGATGTCTGAGCTGCCAATCAAAGTGAAAGCAGAGCGACGCGTGGAGGCTGGCTGGCAGGGAGCTGGATAGTGCCCGTTGTTTCGAGCATAGACTCACGCTGGAAATGACTCACGCATTTGGCTCGCTTGCTGGCTGGCAGGACGGCAAACTCCACCCACGGCAAGGACTGATTCTCTTTTGGAAATTGCTCCTCTGCCAGACATCCACCCGACTGCACCAGGCCACAGATCCTGTCAGGGGACCTCTTGGTAGCATCTGATGCCACAATGGAGTGCAGGCTGGTGGGTCACGTTCCACCAACCATCCTGGTGGCCCCATTCAGAACAAAGCAAAACAAGGCTCAAAAGCACCTTAGAGAGGGTAGTGTGTGGCCATCATGTCCTCAACGCACCTCTAATCCAGGATGAGACAGGAGGCTGGCCTAGATGGGCTCCAGCTGATCCAGCAGGGCTCCTCTTTTCTTCCTATAGACAAATTCTTGGAGGTCACATCTATCAATGGCTACTAGAATGGATACCCAGGTATTGCCTCCAGGTTGGAGGGACAGGGAGTCCTCTAAGGGCCGTTTGCAGAGAGTTGAGAGCAGGTGAGAGTTTTGCGTTCATCTTCTGCTGGAGATGCCCAGAAGCAAGCAAGCAGACATTCTTCCCACACCTTTTGATATCCACTCTTGCACACAGGAACACTCTACCCTGCCGCTGAGAAAGATGCCATGGCTGATGGCACCAAGGCCCTTTCCGCACTGGGCCTTATTCCATTTATATCCTGGAATAGGGATCTCTTGTCTACACGCTGGTGCAGACAACAGCAGGGCGTGCCCAGGGCTTGCCATAGTCCGCATTAGCATGTGGACAGCAGGTTCCTATTCTGGGATTAATCCAGAATAAGATCCAGGGCAGAAAGGACCCCAAAGTCTCTGCAAGGTTCACAGACATGACCTCCATGAATATGTGTCTCTGGCACAGATGAACAGCCAAGCCCTTCTGATGCCATGTTCAGGCCAGAAGCTAGATGGATGGGCTATTGGCCCACAAGGCAAATTGAATATTGAATTATTTGCTGATTTGCTTTTATAAGGGGGTGGGGAGAGAGACTGAAAAGAAAAGGAGAGAGAAGAAGAAAGAACTTTCTTTAGCATTCACAAATATCAGATGTTGGCTTTTAAACCAAGTAGCTTTTCTTTGTATGTGGAGTTACACCTATACTTTCCCTTTTTTAAAAAAAATCTAGTTGTTCAGCCCTCTTGGTTCAGGTTGAAAGAGTTTTTCTTCCTAACTTTGAAGCTGAGCGAGCTGATTCAGAGGAAAGTGAAATCGGAGATTGCATGAAATAGCCCCAATGTTCTAACCAAACTTTAAGGCAGAAATGCAATAAACATAAAACTTGCAAGAACTGGCAACCAGAATAATTTCAAATAAATCCAGGGCTGAAATAAATGGCAAAAATCTATACAGATTCCCCCCCCCAAAAAAAGATTTCTCAAAGTCTATTTTTTTAAATGTATGTTTTCTCTCTCTTTAATCCTGCCTCTTTTCTTTAGCTGTTCCCAGGCTGTGGCAAGAGCTGAGATAAGTTAATAAGTGAATTCAAAAAGTATCAGCTAGGTTGAATCTGAAGGGTCTGGACAGAGGCAAAAGTTAATAAAGAGTAGATAAGCTAAGGGTGTGCAGAAATCCGTATGAATTAGGGAGAATTCAGACATTCTAATTCGAATCGAACGTTAGTGCATTCGAAGGTTCACATTCAAATTTGAATTGAATGAAGCTTCATATAGGATTCATATGTAGGGATGTTAAAAAATCTATTTGTACGAATAGATTGCATTTGAGTGTGGTAAAACTCTATTCAGTACAAATCTGTACGTATTTGCACGAACATTTGATATGTTTCTTATACAAACAGATAGGTCTCTGATACAAATAGGTAAGTTTCTGATATGAACAGATAAGTATCTGATACAAATAGATACATATCTGATACATTTCCTCAGCTTAATGTATCTCCAAACTATTTGTACAAATATTTGGAAACATTCATATTCATTCAAATGTTAGCATAACATCCTATTTGAGTTCAAATGTCCAAATTCGGCCAAATTTCAAATGTTACTAATATTCGTACACATCCCTATTCGTATGGGATTCGTATGGGATTGAATATTCATATTGAATAAAAATCCTACCACATTTGAAGGGGATCTATTTGAACGAATACAAATCTTCTTGCATTTGATCCTATACAAATAAAATACAAAAATACCATTCATGAACATCCCTATAAGACATAAACAGACTGCAGAGATACAAGTAGATGAAAGCAAAGAATCAGGCTGAATCCAGACATCAGTTACCTCTGTTATATTTGGATATTCTATCCATGCTTTATTCTGGAATACCAAATATAGTGGAATAAGTAAGCAATGTCTGGATGCAGCCTCAGTCAACTGTGTTATCTGAATACAACCAGCAACAGCTGAGGAGGGCCCTTACTTTAGAAGATGCACCATCTTACCCCAGCTTTTTTGGCAGCGCTTCTTCATGTATTTGTCAAATAAGGTTCAACATCATGTCTGAATGGGACCATCTGAGCAAACGTCAATGGTGCCCTCTCTCAGACTGATGCTGTCAGACCAGGAACAAGAAAGATGATTGCATCGGTTCTGCAAATGTTTTGCAAAAAAGAAAAAGAAATGTTTACCCAAATACAGATGGTCCCTGCCACATTCGTTCCCGGACTTCAACGGCCATAGCCAAATATGTGGTTTAGAAAAGGCCAATAATACAAAACGAAATGAAACGTGAGAAGCATCTCAGAGACCCACTTTCTTTGCTTCTCTTTTTGAGTCTCAGCTTTTTAAAAAGATCTTCTCCATCTGAAATATAGCCAGTTGCTTCTCTGAGCTGCATTCTTTTCTAAATGATTTTTGTTCCCTGTTTTTTGTTTTGTTTTTTGAAATTTTTTCTTAGGATGTCTTAGGCTCGGAGCCCAGCACTTTTGTATTTCTTTCTGTGGTGACATTCACGAAAGGAGGCAGAATTAAAATCTCCTCGACTTCCAGCTGGGTTCCTAAGTCAAAATAAGCCACTTGGCTACGTTCAATGGCTTCTCTTCCTTAAATTTGTAGCCCTGTGCAGAAAGAATTATGAATGCATTTCAGCCGGAGCTGGGAAAGGAAGCAATTGCGAGGGAATAATTGAAAGCCAGCTGAAAGGAAGCAAAAGAAAGGGTCCCCAAACTAAATGAAGGCAAAAGCAAACTATTGTAATAGGTTCTAACAACAGCTATCCATTGTCCAGTGCTGGTTTCAACCGACCATTATGCGTTGCAAAAAGACCATGTAAGGCAAATAGATTGCACCAATGGAAACATTTATGTACTGCATGGAGAAATGTTTCTCCCCAGGATCAGGATTCAGCAAAGTCAAGTGTTGGAAAACTCATGCCACATGAAAGGAAGTCCTGCCTTGCTCTGTACAATGTCATAGCTATAGGATTTGCTGGCCTAAGATACAATGATGTCCTTGCAGAGAGTTACAGAAAACTATGGAGGAGCAGGTTATTAATCCTTACTAGTCATGTGACTGCGTACTAAAGTCAGGATTGGAGATGATGCACTGCTAAAGACTGGCTCTTGGGGGCCATGAACAAGGAGGTCATGATTTAACTCATGTCTGCTTTGTGAGATAGTTGTAGGCTTCTGGCTGGACACAGTGAGAACCACCTAGTGGACTAGATGGTCCTTTAGGTTGACCAGGCAGAACACCTTTTAAGCTTTATTCTTCTTTTCTCACAACAGTGACCTGGAGTTGTGAGCCTGCTTTTCCAGTATTAAAACTGTAGCTAGTCTATTTGCAATCCACAATTTTCTGTGGGATCAATTTTCATGGGATGCTTGCATCAAATTGCAGAGTTGCCAATTGCCCCTTGTTACCTGAAAAGGTTCTGTTCTGGGAAAATCCCTGGATAGACACGAGTCTTGAAAAGCTCAAGACCCGTGGGCCTATGGATTTTTCATCTTCATTTGTGAGCGTTGGGTAGGGACGTGAATGCATATTTGTAACATTAAAATTTTGTACAACTTTGGACAAATTCAGACATTCATATTCTAATCTAATGTTGGCACATTCAAAGGTCGACACCCTAAACCTGAAGGTCTCAGAGTGGGTAACAACATTAAAAATCAGAAATATATTAAAACAACACTATATATTAAAACAGTAACAGTGTCTGTAAAGTGGAAAGACAGTATATTCCCATTTAACCAAAGGCCAGGGCAAAGAGGTGCATTTTCACTGCCTTCCTAAACATTGAATAAGGGGCCTGATGCACCCCAAGGGGGGACTATTCCATAGCTTGGGGACCATCACTGAGAAGGCCCTCTCCCGGGTTCCCACCCCTTTTACTACTGAAGGTGGCGGGACAACCCGTAGGGCCTCCCCTCCAGATCTTAAGGCAGGTTGATATGGGAGAAGGCATTGCGTTCCTTTAGAATTTTCTTGCATTTGATTCAATATGAATTGAATACAAAAGAAAATTCATGCACATCTCTAATGCTGGGCAAGTATTACAATGTTTTTCTTTCAAATATGCAAATCCCCTGGTTATTACGCTTGCAAATAGTGAGGAATAATAACTAGGTAACCTGTAGCTGGAACAACAAGACAGACTAAGAGATGCTCCAGAACCATTGCTGGGCTTTAGTACTTCCCATTCCCAAGAAAAGCCCCCAAACCAGGGGTCTTCATGAGACCCTGATCCTCATTCTACCACTTCCAGAGATGCATATCAGCAGACCTGCCCAACGTTTGGCTCTTGTGCCTTTGCTGGTTAATTAAAAGCAACCTTATTAAGATGCACATTTCAGCAAGGCAGCTTTGGATTGTTTACTACTAGTTATAATTAATTGGTTGCCGCCACGATCTTTCTTCCATGGCTTTGTGGTTTTATTGATTATCCCTTTTATGATGGCTATTAGCTAGCTACCTTTGGGCTTGAAAGGGAAGATATAAAATATCTGAATGGCTCAAGAAGAAAGTGGTCGAAGTCCCTTGTTCCAGGATATGACCGAGGAGGTGGCACAGGGGATACTCCATGCCCTGCCCTTGGCTGCCCAAGGGCCAGGAACAGGGACCTCCAGATGAGAGCAGGGGCAATTCTGCACTTCTCCAGCGTTGACTAGCACTGGCACTTGGAGCGCTAGTCAACGTTAGCCACTGTCGTACCCCCACGATTGAATATGTACCTTGATTCGATTGTGGGGCCGGTCTTCTTCAGGGTGCTGCCATTTTGGCTGCAGCACCCTGAGCGATTGTGTGTGTGTCAGCGCTGTCACCATGATGACGCTCTGTGCAGTTGCGTTGGGAGGGCAGCAGGGGTGCCAGCGCACTTGCGCAGCAGCCCTATTGACCTCCTCATCCAGCAGAGGAGTGAATGCTCCCCAGGTAGACACAACAGGTAAGTGATTGGGGAAGGCTGGGGAGGATGTGGAGCATGCTCCACAGGTAGTGCATGATTATGGCACTTCTGGGAAGGTAGGGGCCACTTGGAGCCTGTAGCAGCCTCCTCCAAGTGCAGATGCCCTTCCCCAGACGTTCCCTAATCATGCACTACCAACCCAAGTGCAAAGAGGCCTCTGATGGTGAAGGGTGAAGTTCCACTTGGGACCCCCACTTTGACTTCCCTGGATGATACCTAGGCATCACAATCCCGGATGTAGGATGGGGCAGATCTCTCTGGCCTGCCCACCGGCAGGGTTCCTCTTACGTTCTTATGTTCTAAATCCCCATAGCCTCCTGCATGCCAGCTCCCCCCCCCCCTCCATATCTGGTGGATGGTGAACAGTTGCCACTCTGGGCCTCTTCTCACTGCTCTCCCCTCTTAGCTTCATTTTAAGACTCAGTTGCTTATCCAAATTCATTGGATTTCCCCGATACGTGTGAGCGCACATGGAGTTCCCGGCCTTGTACTTTCTGCAGAAAGTATCATAAAAAAACAAATTACGCTATTAGAGTTATCTGATACGCTGGCAGAGTTTTCAAGTGTCTAATAAATCTTGGGTTAAAAAAAGAGCATAAAGGTTAACGTGGATGGGGAAGGTCATTATTATGGGATTTTTAATGATCATTTGCGATAGCAGGCTGAGGTTTTAAAGGACAGCAGCTGGTTTTTGCTAAAAACTGAGATGAAGGCTAAAAGCATAAGAAATCAAAGCAGAAAAAGGAAAAAAATAGAGGCAAGACTCTGCATAAAACCAGCAGATGTATCTGGGGCTGAATTTCAAAGTGGCCAGTCTGGTCCTGTGGTTAAGAGGGTCGGACTCTTATCTGGTAGTGTCCTGGTTCAACTCCACGCTCCTATGTGAAGTGAGCTGGGTGGCCTTGGGCTAGTCACAGCTCTGAGCTCCCACAGCCTCACCTACCTCCCCCCACAGGTTCACCCACCTTCACTGCTGCTGGAATGTGCATGCACCAAAGTTAGAGATGAGCCCAAAAGAAGTTCCCTTCAGCAGTCCGTGCTTCACAAAACTGTGGTTTCACGTATCCCTGGCTAGAACACATCCTTCAATGTCTTCACCCCACAAAATATATAGAACTCATTCCCCTCAAAAACATCTGGCATGGTGGGACTCAACAGCCTATCCAACTCAGTAAGCACATCTGGCTAAAGTGAACGGCAGGCAGGCTCTTCTATCTGTTACCAGGATCCAGCTACAATCATTCTTCACCATGTTGGTTGGGATCAATGGACGTCTTGCCACAGCTGAAAGTCAACAGACTGAGGGTCCTCAGTGCATCTCTCAGGTGGGATGGACCACCATCAAATGTTTGGATGCAAGCATGTTTAATGGGGGCTGTTGTTTCCCCCTGATGGGCTGTTTGAGGTCCCTCCATCACCTTCGCCTTCCTAAGATAAAACTGCTGAGGCACCTGTTGCAGGTTGTCCCCTTGACTCCCGTCTTCCCGCCCATTCCTTCTCTCTCCTAGCAGACTGCTGAGCCAGAAAAGACCCTTCTCCCCATTTGTATTCCACTCTTTGCACTCAAGAATTTGAACGACTGCATAATCTGCAGCAAAGTAATTTTCTCCTTGGTGAATGATGAGGTAATAAAGCAGGGGACAATCAATAGCAGCTGATGTAATCCACCAGAAAGCAACAGTTTCTTCCCGTGTGACCCAGAAAAGGTAGGAAGGGAGGACCCAACAGATCTGGACGGAGAGGCCAGTCCCTGCTTTTGGGCCCAGGTGGGCATGTGAAATTGCTCTCCCACAACTGAATCCACACAGTTTCATATTATAGGTGAATCTCTCTCTCCCTTTTGTACACCCACTGCTTGCTTTCTCTGAGTTTGCTAATTCCAAATTCTGCATATCCATGAATGGCACTTACTGCCTGCAGGGAAAGAACACGTGTATTTGGGTAGCCTTTTTTTTTTTCCAAAGGTCAATTGTATTCCGCATTTTGCAAAATTAGTAGCTATGACTTCCTTTTCCCTATCCAATGAAAAACTCAGTTAACCTTCAGAGCACACACCTACCCACCCACAAGTCTCCCTGCTGCAAATAAATCTGCATTCTGATAACAGGTTGGGGCTCCCTGCTGTGTACATTCTACAGATTAATCTTTTGGGACTCCTCCTCCCACAGATGTAACAAAATACAATAAATCCACCAGTTTTCTTCCACTAGGCAGTAGAGCTACCTTCTTGGGATGAATTCTTCAAAGCCTTCTCTACCCACCGGAACAGGAAAGAGGCAAACAAGTTGCTTCTTCTGGCGCCTGTGATCAGGACTTCTTTGGTCTCCACTAAGGGCAGCTTCCCAATCCCCAAATCTCTTTCTCTTCACCTTATTGTGTGTGGCAGCTGCTGCTGCTGCTTGTTTCAGGGCCGCCTTGAGAGTCGAAACGTTCCCTCTGCCAGCTCGCCTTAGAGATGAGAGCGCAAGCAAAATTCACAAGGTGTGACAGGGCAGAAAGAGTGCATGGGACAGCCACAGCTCTGAGGGATGAACTCATGAGACATATCCAAGGGCTCTCTTGGGTCCTGGCCATTCACAGTGACATGTGCACAAACAGAGCAGAAAGAAACAGCAGCACATGGACTGAAGTCACGGAGTTCCTTCCCAGGGTCATGAGATGTGAATGGAGGGGCAACCTGGCCTCATTGGGCCGTGTGACTAGAGATGTGAGGTTCTGTGAGAGAAAGAAGCAAATACTACTGTACTGGGAAGGAAGGGAGGGAGGGGGTTGAAGCTTTTTCTTTCCTTCTTTCTAGCTTGCCTCTTCCAAGTGTGATTCAAACAAAACTATGTTGGCAAAAGGAAAAGACAATTATAGAATCATAGAGTTGGAAGGGACCTCTGGGGTCATCGAGTCCAACCCCTTGCTCAATGAAGGATTTCCTAAACCATCCCAGACAGATGCCGGTCCAGCCTCTGCTTGAAGACCTCCAGCCAAGGATAACCCACTACCTCCCATGGCAACCTGTTCCACTGTCTGATCCCCCTCACTGTCAGGAAGTTTTCCCTAATATTTAATCTGTATTGACTCCCTTGAAGTTTCATCCCATTGTTTCTAGTCCTCCCATCTTTTGCAAGTGAGAATAGGGACGATCCCTCTGCACTGTGATGGCCCTTCAGGTACTTGAAGACCACCATCATGTCTCCTCTTAGTCTTCTCTTCTGCAGGCTAAACATTCCTAGATACTTCAACTGTTCCTCAAAAGACAAGACCAGGAGCTCTGCCAGCAGTGGAGTCACACAGGCATCCTGGAGCACCATGCCTTGAAAGCAGACCAGATGTCCCTGAACCACAACACTCAGGGTTCAACTTCCACTGTTGTGGGGGGCTGGCAAAGAATTCTGGGAGTTGAAGTCCAGCAACATCTGGAGAGATGCAGTCAAAGACCCTCCAGTATTTGAGGACCTGTGTCCAGCCTGTGTTAAAAGTGTTCAGCAGGCATTTGAACCAACAGCAGCTTCTCTTTGACGGTAAGCATGGGGTGGATTGATTACACCCATCGCCAGCAGTGAATCCCCCTTTCAGCAGGCACCTTTAGTTCTTTGCAGGGCCATGCCAAAGCAATCATCCCTCTCTAGCCAAGGATTTGCGGAAAGGATAATCTTGCCAGACAAGTATAATTGCAATTTTGGAATGAGAAATAAGGTTAAGTGGCAGGCAGAATATCGGACCTATAATATCCTTTCTTATTAAAGCATTTCATATGGTCCCTCATTGAATTGTAACTAAAAATGTCATTTAAATTGGCTTGGAGGGGGGCGAATATGAGCTGAGAATTGGCACAAAGGTCAGAGACAACACGAAATGAAACGCGGCCACAGGCAAATTTGGGTGCGGCCATGCGGGGGAGGCGAGGAACGTGTTGCAAATTTGGACAGAACTGATCCAACTTCCTCTTCATCAAGGATTTGGTGGAAGGAGAGATGAGCACATTGATGGACGCCAGGGAGGCAGCCTGGCTGTGAGCGTTAGCCGGGCCCAAAAGCGCTGGCACAGATGGTCCGGGTGTCCTTACTGGAGCTGTCCTTGCACACGCAAACATACCCCCCAACCGCAAAAGCTCAGGGCTTATGGTCACATCTAAGGTTTAATCCAGCTTCAGTCCACCTTCGGAGCGAGAGAACAACTCAGCAAAGTGCCCGAGATTTTCTATCCACACTCTCTGTACCAAAGGTGAATTTTCTGAGTTATTTATCACTGAAAGAAAGGACCGTGTTCTCTCACTCTGAAAGTGGACTGAAGCCGGATTAAGCCTTAAACGCCAATGTGGGCTTTTACTACTGTTCCTGATTGTGAATGCCCCCTGTTGATAATGTCATCACCACCTGTGGTACATTTTGAAATTTTCCTCCTGTCTTCACTATTTATGCTTGTCCTGCTGTACCCACAATGGCCTTGGAGAACGTCACCTCCACAACAGGGGCACCCTTTGGAGACCCTCATATTGCATCCTGCTTTGCAGCTCCTGCATTGAGCCAGGCTCAGACTAGATGATCTCTAACAACCCTTTCAGCTCCACTGCATTAACAGCAGGAATCTATACCAGTAACAGGAACGGCCACAGCTGAAGAGCCTGAAGGCCGCAGCGGACTCAGCAGTGGATTAAATGGGCTTTCCCCCCACGCCCAGTGGAGATACTGTAGACAGAATAGTTTTTCCCCTGCTGCTGTACTTTCTATTTTTGCAGTAAAACCCTCCAGAAATTTTTCAAAGGAAAACTGCACCACAGTATTGCCAGTTTTAAAAATAACTTGAGGACACTCGCTAACCTTCCTGTTAACTCATTTGTCTGAAGTTTGCCTAACCTGATTTTCTTTGTGCTCGCCTGTCACATAAAATCTTTATGGCCAACTTTTCTTTCCTTCCTTCTTTCTTTTTTCCTCCCCTAAGCAACTGGCTAATTCCAGTCCTAAACCATTTGTTTGGCTTCTTCCAGCATTATCAGGATTATACTCCCTTTCAAGAGCCTCATTTTGCTGCTGTGATCTCCTCTGTGTGTTTACTATTATCCGACAAGGTTAAACACCATTTGGATTTTGCTCAGGGCTTTTTCTGAATATCAAGCTGCTGTTATTTGATCAACTGCACATTTATTATCCCAGTGATGAGCAGACATGGGCTAGAAAAGGCCTCTTGCAGGATTTCCTAGAGGGAGGGAGGGAGGGAGGCAGGGAGGGAGGACAAAGAGCCACAAGGGACGGCCAGCCGGGGACTGCAGACATCAAATAGAATAACCTGCAGAAAACGCTCCGTGCTGGAACTGCATTTGCACAAAGGGAGGACCAGGGATACTGGCTAGATGGAGGAACCATAATTAGGTGGGAGGCAAAGGGGGTTGACTGTGCTTTGCTAAACAGGTCAGACACTTCTGCCCCTCTCCCCCAAACCTCTGCTTGCCTCAACGTCAACAGGCCATTTTGAAACCCACCCACTCCTCGTCTTTGAAAGGTGGCAATTTCCCACACCTAGCTCTACAGAAAAATTCACTGCAGTTACAAATCCAGGAGACGTGAACTGCCTCCCAGCTCATCAGCAGGCAGCTCCGTTGTGCACGGGAGATAACAACTTCAGTCAACGTCCATTTTATAAACAGAGTTTGTCCAGGAGTTGCCCTGTTGCATTCCAGATTTCCAGGAAAACAGTGCTGGATCTTCTAATGTTGTTTGCACCTACCAGGCCTGGCTCAGAATTCTAGGTTAGGATATTTGGGTCTAAGACTACTGCTTGCAAATATCCTCTAAATGAGCAGTTCCATCATTTTATTTTAAAAAGTGGATAGAAAAAAATTATTTTCTCTGTCACACAACACTAGAACCAGGGGTCATCTATGAAGCCGATGGGCAGGAGAGTCAGATCAGTCAAGGGGAAGGATTTCTTCACCCAAAGGGTCATCGGTCTATGGAATTTACTATCAGAAGAGGTGGTTAAAGTAAGCAGCCTAGATGGCTTTAAGGAAGGGTGAGACACATTTATGGATGACAGATGTACCAATGGCTGCTAGAATGGATGCCCAAGTACATCTTTCAGGCTGGGGGGACAAGCAGGAGGTCTTTAAGGCCATTGCTGGGATTCAAGAGAAGGTTTGCCCTTGTCTTCTGCAATTGGTGGGCCACTGTGTGAGGCAGATATATCAGTGGCTATCAGTATGGATGCCTAAGTACATCTTTCAGGCTGGGGGGACAAACAGAGTGGTTTTAAGACCATCTGCTGGGATTCAAGAGCAGGAGACAGTTTGCCCTTGTCTCTGCTTGAGATGCCCATGGGCAATTGGTGGACCAGTGTGTCAGATGGGATGATGGACTAGATGGGCTGTGGCCTGGTCCAGCAGGGCTCCACTTAGGTTCTTATGTAAAAAAACAACAACCCACAAAACTTAAAAATAAAGGGACATGGTCATGAAACAACAATTTGAGCTATAAGAAGGATTTATTTGATTGTGTAAATATTTCTAAAGGCATTAGCAACTCTGCTGGGAAATGGGGGGAGGAAACCCAATGGGCAACTCTTGGCTACAAATAGTAATTCAACGATTTCTATTAAGAGCCATATGACAGACCCCGGGTGAGAGGATCAGAACCTCATTTGTTCTTTATCCATAATTCTTTGCTTGCCAATCAACCTGGCTAATGAGCTGTTCCTACCATTTCTCATCAACAAAGTCTATTTGCATTTTTTTCCCCAAATGTAAAAGGATCATAAATAAAGACTCGCTTCTTTGAGAAGAAATATGGACTTTGGGAGCAGAGAGGTGAACGTGTATAAATCAGAAACGCGAATTAAGTTTAGACTTGCAGCTAATTTGACGGGAAAAACAAAACAAATTTCCTTTCCTGAGCTCCAGTTTTTTTACTCTTTGTTGATGATCGTAGACATTTGTAACACTGCACCGAGGAGGAGAAAACACGACCTAGCAGGAAAGAGTCCGGTACTGTGGTTCATTCAAGATTAATGGTTGAAACTCCAGTGTTATTGTAATTCCCTCCAACTAAAAGCATCTTGTTCAATCATTCTATTAAAAAAAAAAGCTTAGATAATGTAAGAAGTTTGGCCCAGAGGAAAGCAGATGACTGTAGGTTTGGTTCCTTGCCATCTTCCCAGGAAAGAGAGAAAGCCCTACTCCCACGATGCTCCATATGGTGCATAATTTTGTGAGTTTCCGTTGCATCCTGTGCTTGGATTCTAAGGGTGTGTCCAGACTTACAGACATTGCACATTTTGATGCACAATTGACACCCGATACTGTGTAGTGGTGGTGCGTTATGCTGCTGCTACTTCAAATTTACCTACTGTGGAATGATGAACACTCGCTCCGCAGTTTCAGGTAAATTCAAATGGCCCCAAGTAGGGGAACAGACCAGGCACAGCTGCCAATTCAGGGCAAAACCAGGATGCCTTTCAAAACAGATTTTTCTCCATAAAGGGTAGATAAGAGGTCTAGTTGCACTATAGCCCATAGTGCATGATTAGGGGACCTCTGGGGAAGAGCATCTGCCCTTGAGGAGGCCCCCAGGTGCCCCCTGCCTGCCCAGAAGTTCCCTAATCAGGCACTATGCACTAGGTGTGGAGCATGAAAATGTGCTCCAGACCTTTACCAACCTTAACCAAATGCTTACCTGGTGCATCCAGCCAGTGGCTATTCATACCTCCTCTGGTGCTCCAGGGTCGTTTGAGGTCCTGTTTGAAGAGCCTAAGAACCTCAGGCGCTACTGTACATGTACAAAGTATCAGCAGCATCATGGTGACGGCGCTGACTCATGCACAGTCACAGAGGGCACCACAACCAAAATGGCGGCACCCAGGAGAGGACCAGCCCCACAATCGAATCAAGCTAAGTATTTGATTGCAGGGAGGGGGAGCAGGTAGCACACCAAGTCTGAGCGCTAGTCAACATTGGTTCATCACGCTCCTTTCCGTCCAGCAGACCGGAAGGGAAGTGTGAAATCACCCCTGATCTCCCACATCAGTCTCCCATAAATACATATTAATGCAGCCTAGGCAGGCAGAGCGAACAAAGCCGTGGCTGAAGGTGATATTCTAAAATATCATCATGAGTTCACAAATGGGTCCACATCTTGCCAACAGCTTATTTTAATGCACTAACTAACAGATGGCGATTGTCTCCACTGCAGCAAACACTTTCTCCTCCAGTCAAGAGAATATATGCTGTCATGGATATTTTAATCTGTTATGTATAATCTCAATTCAAGGCTTACATATAATCATTAGCTTTATTATGGTTAACCTTTGCCCTATGTATTTGGGTGCATACTAGGTTATGATTCATAGGGTTGATTCATGGGGTTGCAACAATACTTGTCAGGAGCTAGGGTACATAACAGGAAACAGGCTTCTGCGGTTAAGCTGTCTGGAAGAAAGGGGGAACCTTTCCCTTCCCTTTCTTAGTTTCTTTATGTCACAGTGGCCCTAGAGTTATTTTGGTATATACTATATGATGTTTCAGCATTATTATTTCAGCATTATTGTTGATTTTACCTTTTATGTACCTTTAACCTTTATGCCTAACAATTTGGAGGGGTCATCATTTTTTGGCTATATAAGTGGGACGTATCTCTTGTATGCTAAGGAGTACCCAGGACTCCTTCCATGGCTAGTCATGTTTAAGTACTTTAATAAATCTTGGAAGAAGGAAGTACTGTGTCAGATCTTGCTTTAACAATGCGCAACGCCATTAACTTTGCCATTTATTCTCTTCCTGATTTGTCTGCGGACAGATTGCAAAAGCTTTTGGGATGCATTTTGTATTCCAAAGTCCCTGCAACAGTTTCTCCAGAAAACCTTTTCTTGGTCTATTGAAATGCAAACAGGCAATTCAGTCGGGCAGCCTTCCCCTCAATTAGCAAAGAAATTTGTCTCCTCTTGGTTAACTGTAATCACAGAAGTTTATCTAAATTTAGTCTTTGGATCTGGGAAGGATGGAGGCAGGCAGCATCACAGCAAAAGAGCATTCGTTTAAAAAGAGAGAGAAAGATCTTCTCATGGACCAGGATCACACCTTCACATTAAACCTTCTTCAGTCCATCTTCTGATTGCAACACTCACACCTTTTCATTACTATCCATTTTATCTGTGGACTTTCCACCCTCCATTTGGGACTTTCTAGGGTGGGAAGTCCACAGATAAATGGTTAGAAATGAAAAGGTGTGAGCTTTGTGTCCAGAAGATGGATTGAAGAAAGTTTAAAGTGAAGGTGTGACCACCACAGCTATCATTAGATGCTGGAAGAAAACCCGATGTTGGGAAAAATCCTTTCCACCTTCTACCTACCAAGTCATTGAGAGCAGGCAGGTGCAGGTGACTGGCAGGTCTTGCAGGACAATGGGGCGAGGAGTGAGGCCGCTGCTCTCTGCAGAAAATTAGATGCAGAAACGACTCTTTGCCTCTCACCCTAAAGAAGCCACCATTCAGTTGTATCTGCCTCCTCCTGAGGAAATCGGAAAGTCAGACGTACAAGAGGGAGCGGCCAAGAGGAACACGATTGTTTTAGCTTGCTTTCCTACTTGAAAGGAGGCAGATAGAGGTGGACAACAGCTTGGGTGAAGTGGTGGCTGGGAAAAGTGCCACAAAGTCCCTTCTCTCCAGCCCAGTTATACTACCCTTGGAGGTTGTTTGTTTATTGTTTATATTTCTATCCCGCCCACCTGACGCACCTCAAGGGAGAGACTATTCCACAGCCTGGGGGCCATCACTGAGAAGACCCTCTCTCTGGTGCCCACCCACTTCATCTCCATGCAAAGTGTCGAGTGTTCCCTTGGGCTCTGGCATCCACATCCAGCTAAACAGCAGGTATCATGTTGGAAGGCAGCTGATGCTCCAGTCAGGTCACTGAGGCAACACCTGACAAAACATTTTTTTTAAAAAAAAAGCTCAGCTGAGTTCAGGCTGCAACTCCAGCTGGGTTTATGCTGATGTTTTCCTTCCACAATGACAAGCACTTTAGAAATTATGCCATAGAAGGACATGTGGATGGATGAGTAGGTGTGGGAAGCTGACAGCTGAATTAATCAAGAGATTTTCATTTGTGTGCCCGCATGATCGTTATCAATCCCCTTTGAACGCTGCTAGAGGTGCGCACAACGTTCGAGGCACCAGCCCGCCTGGCAACGGGAAGCAGAACTAAGGAAGCAGATAAACGGGTCACTCAAGGTCAGCCCAGAGCAGGGCAAGCCCAGGGGAAGTTTTTATGGCCTGTGTTCCTTTCTGGTTATAGCTTTGTTCACACGCACTCACACTCGGCCGATTGTCCTGCCCCACCTGAGTCCCACCCCACAAACTAGGAGCTCGTGAGAGGGATGCTGCCAGAGAGACTCCTTCCCATTTTGGGGTCCTTGGGAAGAGACATGGCTGGTGGCCATCTGGGTGGGGAGGATGGAGAGGAAGAAGAAGAAGAAGAAGAATTGGCTTTTCTACCCCGCTTTTCTCACCCACATAAGGGGACTCAAAGCAGCTGACAAAACTTTCTGTTCTTCTCTCCACAGCAGAACACCCTGTGAGGTGGGTGGGGCTGTGAGAGCTCAGAAGAGAGCTGTGACTAGCCCAAGGCTACCCAGATGTCTTCATAGGGGAGGGTGGAATCAAACCCAGTATTCCCAGATAAGAGAGTGGGTCCCTAACCACTAGACCAAACTGGCTTAAGAGGACCCAAAGCAGCTGATAAAGCTTTCCATTCTTCTCCCTACAACAGATACCCTGTGAGGTAGAAGGGGCTGTGACTAGCCCAAGGTTACTCAGAAGGCTTCGTGGAGGAGAGTGGAATCAAACCCAGTATTCCCAGATAAGAGTCCAGCTTCCTAACCACTGGATCAAACTCAGCTCAGAGGTTGAAGAAGTAAAGCTTGCAGTAAGGGGAGGGGGATAACCTAAAACCCACAGTTCAATGTGAGGGGTGTAGCTAGCAGTGCAACGAATCCCTGACAAAGAAAGCACAATGGACACCTCATATAACTCAGACTCAGACCTAAAGCCAATAAGATACACTGATAACTACCAAGATCAGAAGCCAGTTCAAGGCTCCCAAAGGGCCCTTAGTTGCTAAAAGCAAAAGAAAGCAGAGTCTGCTTGGTAGTGGCCCCATTCCTATTCTATGCAAACTTGGTCCAACTGAACATATGGATTAGGGGAAGAAAATCAGCCCCTGAGGGAAACACAAAAGAGAACATGGATTCAGGCTTAGAGCTGCTGGAGAGACACTGTGCCCTTTTTTGCCCTTCCATTTCCCCCTGCAAAGTGCAAACAGACCCTAAACTCCACTTGGTTCGGCTACATGTTTTAAGGTCGAGGCCTCGCAGGGGCGTCACAGAGCGAAGCAACTGGCTCAGCTGGCAGAGGGACAGAGAACCGGCAAGGAACCAGGCAGCAGGGTTGGATTGGTCAACTGTGTGGATGCCCGAGTGGTATCCCTCTGCTGCTTTCCTGACTTCTGATGAGGGAGCCGCTTTGCACTCACGACCACAGCCAACCGTTTGCCCGTAGGCAGCAGAGCTGATTTACCAAGTATTCATTTATGACTGATAATTAATGAATTAATTAAACCCCGTACTCCGAAATGAAGCCAGCGCTCACCTATGTATTGTCCTCCTAAACGAGATGTTTTAGATGTATTCAGCTTCCCCACTCTCTCTCTATGCCCTGGAAAAAAGGCTTTCAGTTCTAGGAATGATTCTCCCTTGAAAGCAAACAAGGGGATTTAGGCAGGCAACAAACGTTGTTTACAGCCAAAGGCGAAAATCGATGTGAAAAAAGATGCCGCATTTGGGCTTTGTTGAGGAGGTGACAGGCGAGAAAAGGCGAGAGGAAAGGCGATGAGTTAATGAACAGGGTAGAACAGGGATCTGCACGAATATTTGCCTCGTATTTGGTTTGTATCAAACGGAATGCAAGAAAATCCGTATGGGTTCGAATAGATCCCCTTCAAATGTGGTAGGATTCGTATTCGAAATGAATGTTCGGTCCCATAGGAATCCTGTATGAGTCCATATGAATCCCACGTATATCCCATATGAATCCCATACGGAGCTCCATACGAATGTATCTAAACATTTGATTTGAATTTGAATGTCAATCTTTAAATGTGCCAACATTCAATTTGAATTCAAATGTCTGAATTTGGCCAAATTTGTACGAATTCTGAATGTACAAATTTGGCCCAAAGGGAATCTGGACGCAGCCTTGGCAGAAGCAAAGAGAAGAAGGGACGGTGGCGTCCTCAGGCTGGAAATGCTTCTCTGTGCGGCACGATGGGCGCACTCTCTTCCGTCTTTCTCAGTGGTGGTGTCTTCAAAGAGCAGCTGGGCAAGGGCTTCTGGTACTTTCCACGCTGCCTGTTTTGTGCCACCCATCACCGAGTTTTAGAAGGATACTGGGAGATACGGTGAAGGGCAAAAACAAAAAAAAGCAATGCATGACCTTCGCAATTTGTACACACTGCAAAAGTTCAAAACTTTGCATTCAAATCTAATCTGGGCTGCATTCAAAGACTGGCCCTTCTTTGAAGCTTCAGAGTGGATTTGGAGCGGATTTGAAGCTGCAACGGGAGGATTCAAAGTGAATTCAAAGGGGCTCCATTTGCACAAACGCAAAGTTCCACCCCATTGGCTTTGATGTGAAGTGAAACGGAAATAAATTTGGGCCTTTATTAGGGTTGTGCACCAATGCATTTTTGACATTCAGTTTGTAACGCATCGAATGTTTGGAAATCCGCATTCGTACAAATAGATCACATTCGAATGTGATAAAATTCTGTGCAATGCGAATCTATTCATGTATATTTGTATGAACATTTGATATATATCGGATACGTATGAATACATATCCAGTATGTGCTTGATATGGATCCGATACGTATCATGCTCTGAAAATGTCAAATCCAACCTGAATCCACTTCTATTCCGCTGTTGATCCATGCTGAACGCAATCTGGATCCGTTGTGGATGCGACTGGTGTTCCGTTTTTCCACACCCCAATCTAATGGATGTCCGAACTATTAGCCTACAAATATTGTAACGTTCAATTTGTGTACAGATGCCTGAATTCACCTGAATAATGAATGTTACAAATACTTGTGCATTTCCCTAGGCTTTGTAGCTCATCTGCATGGGAAGAGCATCTACCCCCCACGCAGGAGGGACCGCACTGGATTCCCCTCCTGGTGCCTCCTAAGGCGGCCACGGTGCCTTCTTGCAAAAAAAGGAAGAGAATCCTGCATGCATGTCCCTGCTTAAGGACTTGCACTCAATTTTTAGCCTCACCCAGGATTGGCTGTTAACTCTGCAGCAGTGACAATTCCGCCCCTTAGGGGTCTTGCTCGGAATGTTGCAGAGATTGCTCGATTAATTCCCTCTCTCCCCGCGCACTTTCACAAACTACCAAGGATTTTCCCCATTGCTGAGATGTGTAGCGGCGCAAGCTGATGAGTTCACTTTGCCTGCCATGCGAGTCGGCGTGGAGGAAATCAATTTCCATCTCTGCCTTATTACGGCCTTTCTCAGAAGCCAGGGAGGGTGAGCATGGCGCAGCATGTGCCGTTCGGCAGTCACCATGCGCGGCGTGACAGCAGCCTAACAAGGGCTGCAGGCCCGTCTCCCTCTTGGCGGAGAGGGGAGCGCGGATGTCGGCCGCCCTCCTTCCAGGTAGGACCTTGTTCAATCCCCCTGGTGCAAAAAACTTACACAATTCATCTTAGGTGCGCGACAGGCGTCACTGTAATGAGCTGTGAAGGTGGGCGGGCGGGAGAAAAATCTCTTCATTTGTTGCTTGACCTTTCCATATTTCCCAAGTGAAATAACAGATATGTCACAAATTTAATCCATGGCTCCGGGTCAGAGGTCACCGCCGCGCTGCAGAACCAGTCTGTCACATTCTCAAAGGTCACCAGAACATGTTTGCAAATAAACGGCACGTTCCACTTGGGCCCCATTGTGAAAGGAAATCGGGGTGGAGGAGCCGGTGGCAAGAGAGGCTCTCCAGAGAAATGACCAATTTAGCAGAGAGGCTCCAATGTGCCTTTAGATGCGCGCGCGCACACACACACACACTCACAATTGGCTCACAGGGCATCCAGCAACCTGGATTCTGAACAGGGCTTAATTGTTAACCATGGAGCATCCACGTGGCCTCCTAATGGCTCAAAGAAGAAGGATAGTTGGCTTTTCTACCCCGTTTTTCTCACCCATTTAAGGGGACTCAAAGCAGCTGACAAACCCTCTGTTCTTCTTCCCACAACAGAACACACTGTGAGGTAGGTGGGGCTGTAAGAGCTCAGAAGAGAGCTGTGACTAGCCCAGGGTCACCCAGCTGGCTTCATGGGGGAGGGCAGAATTGAGCCCGGTATTCCCAGATAAGAATCCGGCTCACTAACCACTAGACTTCCCTTCCTGTCCGCTGGATGGGAAAGGACTGTAATCATCCAACATTAATTAGTGCTCGCCCTTGCAAGAGCTAGGTACCTACAGCCCACGCCCTGCATGACCGGTCACTCACCTGTGACCAATCCCAGGGCCGTCTTCTTCAGGGCGCCGCCATTTTGGTTGTGGCCCCCTCTGTCACTGCACATCCATCAGTGATGTGGCCATGATGACGCTGACGCTCTGCACACACACAGTTGCACCTGTGATTGTCCCAGGTGCCAGCACACTTGCCCGGCTCCTCAGATGACCCCAGATCACTGGAAGAGATGCAGATGCTCAATGCTGGATGTGTCAGGTAAGTCCTTGGGAAAGGTTAGTAAAGGCTCCACACCGAGTGCATGATTGGGCAGGCACCCTCCTCAGGGTGCAGGTGGTCTCCCCCAGAAGTTTACCAATCATGCACTATGCGCTGTAGTGTGCATAGGCCTAGGGTCTGCACAGAGCCGGAGAAAGCACTCTAGCTGCATCCAGACGGGTTACTTATTCCACTCAATTTGGAGATTCCGGAATAAACCCTGGATTCCAAGACACGATCCAGAATAAGACCTAGTGTGGAAAGGTTCCAGCTGTCCTGTGCACCCCATTAAAAAGATCTTACTGCCTGATGGAAGCATATTAATGGGAGTCTTGCAGTCATCAGGGCAGGTATGAGCAGGTCGCTGCCACAGCCATCACCATCTGCTGGGTCATGGCTTCCCAGAACCTGAGAACTGAAGGGCAGGGCTTGAGCCTCACTGCCCCAGATGCATTCAGGTGTCCTGAGACAGAGCCAAAAGACGCCCTTTTGGGTGCTGGTTTGGGACAAAGCGTCGTCGTCCTTCCTTTGCAGAATCCCTGAGCTACAAAGAAGCCACAACAAGATCCACCCTCATTTTAGAAAAAGCAATTCAAGAGCACTGTAGAGGTGGCAACAGCCACATCACAGAGGTGCGCATGAATGTTCTTTGTATTCAATTCGTATTGAGTCAAATGCAAGAAAATTCATATTCGTTTGAATAGACCCTCTTCGAATGTAGCGGCATTCAAATTCAGTACAAATGTCCAATCCCATATGAATCCCATACAAATAAATAATGTTGGAGTTTATAGCTGGGGGGGGGGAAGAATCCCATACAAATGCATACGGATCCCATACAGATCCCACAAAAAGCTTCATATGAATGCAATATCGAAACATTGCATTTGAATCTGAATATCAATCTTCAAATACGGATGTCTGAATTCAGCCAAATTTGTATGAATTTTCAACATCACGAATATTCGTGCACCTCCCTTCTGCATGCTAGTGCCTTAATCCACATTAAAGTTCAGAAAATGTCGTTCCAGAATGCATCTTATGGCCTTTAACGCAGATTAGGGGCGGGATGGAGGCAACAGCGTCCACATGCTTCCACCTTCACGCCGCACCAGACATGCATTCTGTAACACATGTGGGTGGATGCAGCCGAACTCAGCAACCAGGGGAAATTGGAACTTTGATTCAGCAACGTCCCTCTGAGCCATCGCCAGCAGGATTAGAATTTTAGCAGGGAGGAAAGCCGGGGAAACCGTCAGCAGAGGACGATGATGGAGCCTGGGCGCCACCCATCAATTTATCTTCCCGGAGTCCCTCAGTGCTGCATTAATAACACAGGGAGATTTCAAGTGTGATAAAGTGCTCTTGTCTCAGCATCCACGTGTCATAATCTATAACTGGGGAGACCGTGGGAAACAGTCGAAAATAAGCACGACGCTCTATCCGGGCGCTTCGTTCTCCAGGCACCAAAGTCCTCCTGGGTTTGCTTTGTCGGCTTCATGCCGCTTGATATAAATTAGGATGTTTCGTGCTAGTTTTAAGGCATTTGTGTGTGAACAATACTGGACAAACCGGGATATAAATAGGGAGGGGTTAAAGTTCTGGTCTCAGAACACTCCACATTAGAGCGGGCGTTCTAACTAGCCCATTCCTGGAGCAAATAGAAGGTTGTTTCTCTTTTGCTGGTGGGTCTGATTAAAGGAAGGCTTGTCAGCACTGCAAGGGGCTCCAAATGAAGCCCAAATGTTGGCCACGAGGGAGGGGAGGAACCTCTACCTGCATTCACTCATGGCGGCCCCCATGGGCGGGCTTGGAACATCATGGCCCCCATAAAGCAACTATCAGACAACCTTAGTTCATCGTTGACTCAATGGTGAAGCCTTGATCTAGTCATTGCATCAAAGCGAGAGGGTGTGGCTTTCTGATTTTAGGACATGCGGTAAGTCCATCCCCATAGGGTGAACCACTTTCTGGTAACATCTGGCCATAAGGTTGAGACCTATTGAGATTTCAAGGAGAGGGCCTTCCTGTAGCTCCTCCTCTCCCAGAGGCACAAGAGGGCCTTTTCTGTGGGGGGCCCAGATCCTGAAGGAATCTTCCCCTGGAGGTTCACTGGATGTTTACATGACACGGCTTTTGGCCTCTTCTCCCAGGCCTTTGAGGTTTAGCTCCCTTTGGGTGTCGTCCTGCCAGGGAGGCGGGAGGCATACATTTTAAATATGTTTTAATACATTACCCCTGTGCCACATAACGGGCAAATTGTTTTGGCACCCCACTTTGAAAAACAAGCAGAAATGCCCCCTCAAACACAGCTGTGCGGGTTTTGCCACATTTTGAGGCACGCGGAGAAGTTCCCACGCATCCTGAATTGGAGGGGTGCTTGGTGAGAGTATCTGAAGTGAGTGGAACCATCCCTGTGATATGACCATGCAGGGAAGTTGGTGTCCTACAAGGATGCTCATCCCAGGGTCAGCAATGGAGCCCTGGCACCTTAGTGGGCAAACGGCTGCTTTGCGAGCTCTTCCGTTCACCTGAGACCTTCAGTCCCCTTTCTAACTGCCCACGCTGGGTCTTGCATCTCTGTCAGTCAACCTCTGAGAATTAATAGGTGTCTCCCCAACTTAGCACCAGGTAGCTGCCTGCACAGAAGCAGATATGACTCCGCTGGCGCCCAACGGCCCTATATCTGCATGCTTCCCACTCTGATTAATTTCTGCCTTGTGCTTCCCGGCACGCAGGAGGTGTGAAACACTAATGATAAATCGTAGGCTTTGACCTTCAGCATGACCTGTCAATAATTACAGTCTTTGATCACCTATTGCACAGCACCTACAAGAGCACGGCGTCTGGGCCCCTCCCCGGCCTCCCCACGCTTGGAGATAAGCATATGTTCCATCAGGCGGCATCCACATCTGGAGGTCAACTTCTGCTACAAAGCCTGGACCACGCGAGGTCTGGGGTGTCCCGTTTTTAATTACAGATACCATCCATGCTGTCTCTTATGGCGGTTTCCACTGAGGGAGCAGGAAGGCACATTCATTTATATTCTGTCATCCTCAACAGAAGGGCCCAGGCTGGTGTTTGGGGCCTAGTTAAGATCTCCTCCTGTCTTACATTAAGGATGGTAGTTAGTAGCACTCGGAGACTAACAAGAGAAGGGTTGGTGGCATGAGCTAAAGAAGCAGACATACCCATTGGGTCCCCTAGCATCTGAAGAAGTAGGCGTGCCCATTGGGCCCCCTAGCATCTGAAGAAGTAGGCGTGCCCATTGGGTCCCCTAGCATCTGAAGAAGTAGGCGTGCCCATTGGGTCCCCTAGCATCTGAGGAAGTAGACATGCCCATTGGGCCCCCTAGCATCCAAAGAAGTAGACGTGCCCATTGGGCCCCCTAGCATCTGAAGAAGTAGATGTGCCCATTGGGCTCCCTAGCATCTGAAGAAGTAGATGTGCCCATTGGGCCCCCTAGCATCTGAGGAAGTTGGCGTACCCATTGGGCCCCCTACCATCTGAAGAAGTGGATGTGCCCATTGGACCCCCTACCATCTGAGGAAGTAGATGTGCCCATTGGGTCCCCTAGCATCTGAGGAAGTAGACATGCCCATTGCCCCCCCCCCAGCATCTGAAGAAGTTGATGTGCCCATTGGCCCCCCTAGCATCTGAAGAAGTAGACATGTCTACAAAAGCTCATGCCACCAACCCTTCTCCTGTTAGTCTCCAAGTGCTACTAACTACCTTGCTGGACTTCTCAAATTAGACTTAGACATGGCTATTTCTCTTATATTGATTACATTAAGGATGACAGTCACCTACTTCAGTAGTTGCCTGTGGACTGTCCCTCTTGGAAGACACATTCTATTTGTGGAGCTGCCTGGGACACATCCAGTTTGAAAATTAAGAAGTACTTAATTCGTGTTGCACTTTGGAATTTTCTTTTGAAGAGAATGGAGATATTTTGGAGCCTACCAACTTTGAGAGAGGGGAAAACCCTGTCCGTTGGCTTCGCATGAGTTGAATTTTTGTTTTATAAAATACATCTAAGAGCATGAGAACCTAAGAGGAGCCCCAATGGATGGGGCCACAGCCCACCTAGTCCAGCATCATCACATGCTGGCCCACCAATTGCTTCTTGGCATCTTGAGAAGAAGACAAAGGCAAAACCTTCACCTGCTCTCAGTTCCGTACAAATGGCCCTTAGAGGCCTCTTGCCTGTCTCTCCAACTCAAAGGCAGTACTTGGACATCCGTTTTGGTAGCCACCTGGTTCCTAACATCCAACTGAACAATCATGAGAATTAAAGAGCAAAACCTCCATGATGGGGGAAAATGAATTATTCTGTAGACAGGAATCTTTGGGCAGCTTGAAAAGACGGTGAAGGAACTGGCGGACAGCAAAGAATCATATCGTCTGCTAATTATAAGTTAATGCATAAAAGTGTAGCTGGTGCACAGAGTCTTAATGGAAGCTTCAGAACAATAAAAAGTAAAATCAGATGTTCGCTGGTGTGTGACCCTTTTATGAATAGTTAATCAAGGAGGTAAGAACAACATCAACAGCGAAGCAACTCAGACTTATTAACACTAACCAGGGAGTTACAGAGCACTCCTGCTAGAGCATACTAATCTGCCTAGAGCCCTTGGCTGAGTGGCCAACGCGAGGGACTCCACAAGTCCAGCAGAAGAGAGACAAATCAACTCTCTGCTCTGAGCACAAAACTCCATCAACACGTCTTTCTTGCCCCTTGCACAACACTACAGAGAGGACAGAGTAAATAAACTAAATATCTGCTACCTTCTCGTTCCTCCCGGACGCTGACGGTTGCCGACTCTCAACTAATTGAAGGACAATTTGCATATCTGGTTCAATGCAAACATGTCAAACTAGGGAGGGGCACAAATATTCAAAATATCCGTTATTATTCATACAAAATCTGACATTTGTACATGGATTGAATATCCAGACATTTGTACTTTAGTTTTCATATGAATACAAATATTTTGAATTATTTGTACGAATAATTCGGACATTCATATGTGTAAGTATCCGGACGCATCATGTACACATCCATGCGCGTCCGTACGGGATGCAAACAGGATGCATATGGGTTGTGTACAGATGTGTACGGGATTCATATCATTGGATACGTATCGAATATTCGGACAAAAGATACAAATGTGTTCATATCGGTTCAAATGTCCAGGCATTCATTTTTGTTTATTCATATGAATTTGGATTTTCAAATATTTGGTTCGTTACGAACAGGAACCGAACTTTGCAAATCTTGTCTGTGAAGAAGAGGAGGAGGAAGAGGAGGAGGAGGAGGAAGAGGCTGTTAATGCTTATGTTAGGTATGTGGTGCGCCGCCTCATGCATGTCTCTGTTCACAGAAAATCTCACATAAGCAGCAAGTATGTATTACTTCCGCTGCAACGAGAAACATTAAAGGCTTGGTGAACCTACACACACAAAGACGTGCATGCATTATGTACGAACATGGACACATCTGGGTGACCAGGGGCTTGTAAATGCAATTTCAATCAGTGCTTTAGTGAGGCAACAGCGCCCTCTGGTGGTTCCAGAAGTTAGTTTTGCAGAAGATACTAGCAGTATTACCAGCTGCCCAAGAGGCATCCTACAAAACATTCTTGCACATGCAAATTTGCATGGCTGTGTGCAACCGTATGAGAATTCACTGAGGAATGTTCAATATTCGTTCTGATCTGGGGCAAACGATGCCTAGGTTTCACAATTCTAAATGAGCTGTGATCTCCTTTTTTGGTAGAGGCATTCTATAACGGAATTTTTAGAAAAGCATCACAATATTCTACAGTACTGTCCTTCCAAAACTCGGTTCCCCTAGCCGGGTTGCTGCAATGCAGCAGTTGATGCCAATGTGCAGCTGATGCCACCCAACAAGCTGGCAGGGATGCTCTCTCTGAGATTGCAACCTTGACTTTGTGAGCAAGGCAGCTTGCTCTAGTGGGTAGGGAGCCGGACTCTTATCTGGGAATACCAGGGGTGATTTTGCTCTTCCCTTCCTGTCTTCCAGACGGGAAAGAAGTATAATCATGCAATGCTGACTAGTCATTTACAGACTAAGCCCCACTTGATCGTTCATGCACCTGTGACCAATCCCGGGCCGGTCCTCTTTTGGTTCTGGCGCCCTCCACGACAACAGTGTATGTTTCAGTGCTGTCGCCATGACGATGCTGAGGTTCTGTGCACACACAGTCTCACCTATGGTTGTCTAAGGTGCCAGTGTGCTTGCAGGGCACCTCAGGCGACCCCAGAGCACTGGAAGAGGAGCAAATGGCCGCTCTCTGGACGCGCCAGGTAAGGTTGGTAAAGGGGTGGAGCACAATTTCATGTTCCACACTTAGTGCACGATTAGGGGGCTTCTGGGCAGGTAGGGGTGCTGTAACAACCTCCTCAAGGTGTGGATGCTCTTCTCCAGAAGTTCCCTAATCGTGCACTATGGACTCAGGTGTGATTCCACACTCCTCCGTGAAGCCAAATGCATGGCCTTGGGCTAGTTACAGCTCTCTTCTGAGCTCTCACAGCCCCACCTACCTCACAGGTGTCTCACCCATTTAAGGGGACTCAAAGTGGCTGGCAAACCTTCTGTTCTTCTCCCCACCATAGGTAGGTGGGGCTGTGAGAGCTCAAAAGAGAGCTGTGACTGGCCAAAAGCAACCCAGTTGGCTTCAAGGAGGTATGCGGAATCACACCCGGAATCACGGCCCCCTAACCACTAGACCAAACTGCCTTGCTGGTCGTGCTGATGCAGTGCAAGCCAGCGCTGTGGAGATGTGCAAAGTTTGTCAGGTGTTCAAAAGTTCCATCAAATAGTTTGTGCTCAAAGCTGTTTCTGAAACGAGGCTGTTTTAATATCAGGAAATCTGATCAAACAGAACCGATCTCCAATTGCAAACAAGAACTGCTTGATCAAACTGTGTTCCCCTAGCTGCTGGCTTAATGTGCCTTTGCCCTGAAAATGGCTTTTTTTTAATGGAAAAACTGGCATTTCTTGTTCTGAAACAAGTTTGAAATGGAACACAAACAACCATTTGTTCAATTAAACGGTTCACCATTGAGCTGAATGAGCAGATTGTTTGGTTCTACGGCGGACCAGGCGCACGAGTTTCATTCATGTACATTAGGGATGTGCACAAATGTTTATCATTATTATTTTTATTATTCGATTTGTATTGAATCAAATGCAAGAAAATTTCTATTTGTTCAAATAGATCCCCTTTGAATTTTGAACGTAATGAATATTCTTGCCCACCCCTAATGCAGAGCAGTCAAAATGAGAGTACTTGTAATTGCTAGACGTGGCCACTTGATGTCAGTAGAGGCCTGAATTAATTCTCTGAACGCGGTGCAGCATGTAGAGAGAGGGCTCCGGGCAGTCGCTACAAGCAGCAGCTGCGCTTCCACAACACACAGTGCACAATGCGCAACACACGGTGCACACGCTGGGTCAGGATGCCGCCCACCGGCCTCGTCTGATTCATTAAGACAAACAGTGCCTCTCGCCACGTGAGGTGCAGACCAGCAGGCGGTGCCCCGCTTTGGCATCTACTGGCGAGAGGATGTAGGGAGGGGCATTGTGGGGAGTGACAAATGTCTTCTTTAGGGCCATTGACTCTCTGCGGCCCCTGCTGCCTGGCCGCAGGGGTGATTCTGCCCCCTGCCGGCAGTGCGGGGCATCGGCTCCCCTTGGCCTGCTGGAGACAAAGCTGCTAATTAATCATCTGCTCAGTGCACTCAGCATGGGGAGGCGCATGGCGAGGGGGTGTCGGCCACGGGGAGGGGCACGGGGGGGCTCCACAACAACAAACACACGCCGTGCTCCTTGGCCACCAGCCGCCGCCCCCAACTCCTTTTTATCAGCACTCCAAAGCGGCTCTTGAAGCCAGGAAATCACTCGGATAATTCACTCAGCCAAGCGGAACTGCGGCTTCAGGACCTTTAAAGCCCTGAACGGCTTGGGACCTCAATACCTGAGACAGTTTGGTCTAGTAGTTAGGGAGCCGGACTCTTATCCGGGAATACTGGGTTTGATTCCGCCCTCATCCACAAAGCCAGCTGGGTGACCTTGAGCTAGTCACAGCTCTCTTCTGAGCTCTCACAGCCCCATCTACCTCACAGGGTGTCTGTTGTGGGAAGAACAGAAGGTTTGTCAGCCACTTTGAGTCCCCTTGAATGGTTGAGAAAAGCAGGGCAGAAAATTCAACTCTTCTTCCTATATACCTGCCCTAAGTTTAAGATCTGCTGGAGGAGGGCTTCTCCATGTCCTACCAGTTAGAGAAATCTGCTGTGTTTGGACATGGGGGAGGGCCTTCTCAGCTGTGGCCCCCCACTTATGGAACACCCTTCCCTTGGAGGCCCGATTAGCACCAACTCTTCTAGCTTTTAGGTGCCAAGCAAAGACCTGGTTCTTTAATAAAACCTTTGGACATTAATTCACTCAGGCACTATTCTGACTTTAATTTTAACTTTTAACTGACTATATTGTTTAATACTGTTTTAAGGGGATATGTATTTAATCTTGTGTTTGTATATGGGATTTTTATTGTAAGCCGCCCAGAGATCTTAGGACATGGGGCGGGATATAAACATCTTAAATAATAAATAAATAAATAAATAATCTTGACTTGGTTTTCCTCCTCCCTGGCCCACCTTTGTGGCACCTATTTTGCAACGGAGGCCCAAAGCGCTGCTGCTGCCACTGCAAAATGCCCGGTCTGGCGCTCGGGACAATGGGAAAGGGCCAAGCCCCGGTCCAGCCACAGCCCTTGGTTATTAAGTTATTATTAAAGTTTATTTATCAAGTGCTATAGATGTACACAGCGCTGTACAAGCTGCAAAAATTCAGAGACAATAGAGTGAAAAATACAAATAAGCAAAATTAGAATTACTAAATAGCAAAGTTAAAAGGAAACGTCATATCACGATAGCCACATTAGGGATTAAAACAAGCGAAAAAGGAGCTTCAGTGACAAGGGCCGAAGGCCACAGAAAATAAGGAAGTTTTAAATTGGGATTTAAAAGCTTGCACGGCGGTTAAGGACGGAGGTGAACGGGAAGACGATGCCACAAGTAAGGAGCAGTGAGAGAGAAGGGAGGGAGGCGAGAGCAGGCGCAGGGCACCAGGGGTACAGAAAGGCGGCAGGACTGGTGCCAGGCAACGTGGCAAATGGAGTCCTGGCCTGGGGGTGGCAGCAGGCCACACGGTCCCACAAAGACTGGGCCAGGGGGCGAGTCAGATGACCGGACTCCCATGGGCCAATTCTGGGAGAGGGCCTTGACCTACGCTAATGCGTCCCAGGGCTAATGCTGGCCCAGCATGGAACGGCCCCAACTCCAAGGCATCTGAACACACCTGAGATGCCACTGACTGGTTTTCCCTCCCAATCTGCACTGAGAAACTGGCTTCCTCTTTTACCTGCAACCCAGCCAGGGCCTTGACTTCGCCTATCTTCCCATCAATGCACGCAAGGAGGGCTTATCTTGGGCAGCTCTGTCAATCCCACCAGTGTGCCATTATCCCTGGTCCCTGATGTCTCCATCTACAGCAACGAGGTTCACCTCGCCAGGAGTCTTATGGATCGGACGCTTCCTGTGGAGGGCGCACCTGTGAGGGAGTGCTGGTTTCCTAGGCGATGGCCACGGGAAGGAAGGAATCCCTTCCCTGATGGCCCTGGGAAGACATCGCCATTCATGTTGCACCCACTTAGCAGCTGTCAATCAAGGGCCATCTCCTTCCCCCCCCCCCGGAAATCTATGAAAAACAATCCCATCCTTCAAGACCAGTGATGCCAAAGGCTCAGGCATTTATGATGTGCATGAATGGGTTTTTTAAAATATCCAATTCATATCGAATCAAATGCAAGAAAATTCGTATTTGTTTAAATAGATCCCCTTCGAATGTGATAGGATTCGAATTTGATATGAATTTTCGGTACGAATCTGATTCAAACTCCCACTACAAATTGCCTATGAATCTGCTATTTATCCACTCTGGAAGTGTCAAATCTGCACTGAATCCACTCTGAACCTGCTTTTAACCCATAAGAACATAAGCCCATCTAGTCCAGCATCCTGTTGCACATGGTGGCCCACCAAATGCTCATGGGCATCTCAAGCAGAGACAAGGACAAACCTATTCCTGCTCTAGAATCCCAGCAAATGGCCTTAGAAGCGCCCCGGTTCCCCTCCCCCCCAGCCTGAAAGATGCACCTAGGCATTCGTTCTAGTAGCCATTGATACATCTGTCGTCCATAAATTTGTCTAACCCTTCCTTAAAGCCATCTAGGCTGGTAGCTGTCACCACCTCTTCCGGCACCAAATTCCATAAGCCGATGACCCTCTGGGTGAAGAAATACTTCCCTTTGTCGGATCTGACTCTCCTGCCCATCAGCTTCATAGAGTGCCCCCTGGTTCTAGTATTGTGTGATAGAGAAAACAAATTTTCTCTATCCACCCTTTCTATACCATGCATAATTTTATACACTTCAATCAGGTCCCCTCTTAAACGCCATCTCTCCAGACTGAAGTGGCCTAGACGTTGCAGCCTGGTTTCGTAAGGGATTTTGTTCCAGCCCCTTAATCATTCTGGTTGCCCTTCTCTGCACCTTCTCTAGTTCCACAATATCCTTTTTGAGGTGTGGTGACCAGAATTGTACACAGCATTCCAAATGTGGCCTCACCATAGATTTATAAAGAGGCAAAATGACACTTGCTGACTTATTTTCTATTCCCTTCCTAATTATTCCCAGCATTGAATTTGCTTTTTTCGCTGCTGCCACGCACTGGGCTGACACCTTCATTGAACTGTCCACCAGAACCCCAAGATCCCTTTCCTGGTGTGTTGAAGAAAGCTCAGCCCACATCAGTTTATAGACGTAATTTGGATTCTTGGCCCCGATGTGCATTACTTTGCACTTGTCAAGATTAAAGCACATTTGCCACTTGGTTGCCCACTCACCCAATGCTAAGAGATCCCTCTGGATCCATTGCAGATGTGAGTGGTGCAGCGCTTTCCCACCTCCACAGGTTCATGAATACAAAACATTTGATTTGAATTTGAATGTCAGTCTTTGAGTGTGCCAACATTCTATTCCAATTCAAATGTCTGAATTCAGCCAAATTTATACGAATTTTGAATGTTAGGGATATCTGTGCACTTCCTATCATGTATCCTTAAGGCACCTCTTGGCCATGAAAGAGCCAGAGAAACTTCCCCTAGAACATGGGGGCGGAAGGTTAAACCAGCTTTCAGGTGCCTGGTGAAAATTCATTTGCTCGCTCAGACTGGCATGTGGACGATCCCACCTGCGAGCTGTCTTTAAGCTGGGCCAGAGACACTTTTTTAAAAACTGCCTGTGAACCCGAACGACCTTGCAAAAAGAGGTTCTGCAGGACCAGGACCAAGAACCAAACTGGACCGGCCTTTGACAGATCCAAGGACCTGCCTCCCCCCCTCCGCGTCTTCCCTGTGGGAAGCTGCACCACCCCGATCTCTCCTCATGGGCTTCCGTCCCTATTTCCCAGCACCGAGACACCGGCAAATGCCCCTTATCCCGGTCGCGCCAAGTCACCCTGCTAAATAGCTTATGTTAATGGGCTGAATTCAGAGCAGAGGGAAAGTGCCGGCGTTAATAAAACCGCAGCCTCTCCCGGCGCGAGACGCATGCCTGCTGTTTATGCAGCACACGCTCCACGCATAAAGATTCCCTGGCCCTGTGGAACCCATCCGGATGCTTCATGCTAGGCATAGAAGTGGCTCATTAGGAGGCAGGCAGCTCTGGCTGCGAGCGCAGCCTCTCTCCTTGCCGTCTGAGGCACCTTTTATTCACCGGTACAATCCAGATGCTTTTTGATACGTGTGTGTGTGGGGGGGTCTCTGCCATAGTTCCCAGGCACATCAGACAGCCATGGGGGTCCTGAGTTAATTGTTCAGTGCCTCTCACATCAGAATTGGAAGGAGAAAACCCAACTGGGCAGGGCAGGATTATGACCCTTTAGTGTAAGTGAAAGGACAGACAAGGGTCTCAATGACCTGTTTGTGAAGAGGGGGCTGTTGTACCCCCTGACGCTGCACGGCCACCTTTGGCCCAGATGATCTCAGTTCCACTAAGAGTTTTCTTGGTTTCTTTTGTGCTAAGGAAAAGACAGGTCAGGCGAGGGGAACAAAGCCAGCCCCTTCCAGCTCAGCCAGAGGGGGCAGAAACACAGGCGCCCCAACACATGCTAGCGTGGCCCAGATGGAAAGGAGCATAGGCAGGATCTGCCCAATATCGGCACATGCTCGCTGATAGAGATGCACCAGCACATGTTCAGGCAGCTCAGATCAAACTGGACAGTTCCATCCTATTCAGTTCAAATCAGGCCATCCTGGTCCTTAAAATAGGTTTAAAAAAATAAATATCAGAGTTGCCCCTTGGAAACACTGAGCCCTAGCTAAGAGTTCTTCCTCCATTATCTCTCCTCAACTTCCTGCTTTCCTTTCATCCTCCCTTCCTGGGAGGAGTGTGCACCAATGCTACCCTTGACATCTGATTCATAACAAATCAAATATTCAAAAATCCCAATTTGTACGAGTAAAGAAAAACAAACATCTGGACATTCAAACCAACAGAATCCATTTGTTCGAATATTCAGTATGTATCCAGTGATATGAATCTCATATGCAAACCGTATACATCCCATACAGATAGGTATGGACACGCACAAGGTGCATATGGATACATATGCAATGCGTACATATCCATACACATATGAATATTCAAATTATTCGTACAAATAATTTGAGTTTCCCCAAATCAGGCCAAGCCCCCTGGTGTCACAATGGGCAAATTGCAGCTCGCCTTTAACAAGGGGCCCGTTCCCCAATGAACTGTAATGGGGGGGGGGGGGGAGAGAGATAAAGGCAATGACTCTTTGCACCACCCACTTGGAGAAAGGTGTCCAGCAAAAGACGTCCAGCTCTGCACCCTTCCGTCCTCTTCTGGCTGGCCGAGGGAGAGGCCTCTGTCCTTGGTTCTCCATCTCTTGTGACTTATTTGTACATGCCGGTTCTGGTATTAACATCTCCAACTCTTTATGAACGTAAGAACCTGAGAGGAGCCCTGCTGGATCAGGACACAGCCCATCTAGTCCAGCAACCTGCCTCACACTAATTGTCCATGGGCACCTCAAGCAGAGACAGGGGCAAACCTTCTCCTGCTCTTGAAGGTCCTTAGGGGCCTCCTGCTTGCCGCCATGGCTCTGCCTGGTCACACCTTCTCTTTCAACCTTCTCCAGTCCACCTTCAGGTCTGACTGCTCCCACCTTTTCATCCCTATCCATTTTGAAGGGGAAGCTGTGACCAGGGCCAGGCATGGGCCATGGAGAAATGATCCCGAGGGCCTATTCTAGAAGTGTCCAGTTGGGATGGACCACTGGGACCTGTTGGGGGTGGGATGCCGTGGCAGCCCTAAAGAAGACCAGGCGCCTCCCTTTCTGCTTCCAAGTCAAGGAGATTCCTGCAGGCAGCAAGCTGCCATGTCCAACCCAGCTGGACCCTACCACCGTGCAAATGCAACACAGCTAGAACTTTTCAGAGGGGGCGGCTTCCCGGCAGAGCTGTGGGCAGCATTTGCACCATCCGGCCACAAGGGGGATCTGGTGCCTCACTGTGTCAACACCATCAGGGCCATAAGCGAGAAGGTTGCACGAGGTATCCTGAACTGTGCTCTAAGGGCGTGCACAAATTTATTTATTTATTTGAATTTGATTCATATTGAATTGAATGTAAGAAAATTTGTATCCATCCAAATAGATCCCCCTCGAATCTGGTAGGATTCTATTCCATACGAATGCATTCGTACAAATTCATATGAAGATCTGATACGAATGCATGTTTCCACATGCAAGTATCTACCCTGAAAGTGTCAGATCTGCCCTGCTGTGTTCTCTGTTGCACACTTAGCAATGGCCGCGAGGGAAAGTGTGCAGAGCAGAGGGGAGCACAGCTCAGGACTTGAAAGCACAAATGGGCATTTGTGCTCAGGCTGTCGACTCAGGGGCAAGGAGGCACCTAAAAGGTTTTCGAGGGCACAGATACTTTGGCCCCAAGAGCCTGGCTAAGCGGGCACAGGAGGAAACGAGCGAGGCTCAACAGATGGCGACCGAAGGCGGCTATCCGAAAACTCAAGAGGAGGGAGGCGCCCTTCCTTGGAACATGGCCAGTGACAGCGGCCACCCGAAGGTGTTGGGTGAAAGGCTCTATCTATCGCCTACATTTTGCATTGGGTGCCAGGAGAGCAGGCAGCCAGCGAGCAAGATGCCAGCTTCAGCAAAACACAATTTAATGAGTCCAATTTACATGCTGGGGAAGCCAGGGAACCCTGAACGAATTCAGTTGCACCGAAACGCCTTGGCTTGTCTCAGCGGGGAGCGTTTGGACGTAAAAGATTTGCCATTCTGGGCACTTGCTCTCATTTGCATTAATAACAAGGACTAATTAATAATGCTAATGAAAAGGGCTCCGTCTATGACAGGGAGCAGGAGGAGGGCAGGGGCAGGCCTCCCCCCCCCTACTGCTCTGGAGAAGCCTGCATCTCCTGTCATTTGCATTTGAAAAGAGAAAAGTCCAGGAGGGCCTGCTGCCTCTTCCAACCCACACACTCCTCCCTCTGACTTATCTAGCTGCTCTTTTCTTTTCTTTTCTTTCTGCTGATCCACCTCTTTCAAGTTGCTCCTGTCTATTATTTTAGGGGGGAGGGGACACGCAGGATGAAGAACAAATAGGTTGCCTGGCTGGAGCAGCACTCAATCTTTCTTCTTCTCTTCATTTGCAAGATCTGGAAGAACAGGCAGGAATCCTGAAGCGGCAGCTGATGGCCAGGGTGAAGGGAGAGGCTGCACCTGTTGAACGAGCATCTGTTACATCCATGGACTGCGCTTCAGAAGCGGCTACAAGGGCCAAAGGATACTGGGAGTTTCGGAGCAGGACGGCAAGTACAATTTGAGGTCAGGCAAGTAGAGAGAGGAAGGAGACCTGAAGGACGGGATGGGCGACCCCCGGAGGAGCTCTCGCTCAGAGGTGGGCTTTTGGGCCCCGTTTGCCACACACGTTTCTGGTTGTGGTGGGGATCCATCCTGACATGAAGGGGAAAGCTTCTTCAGCAGAGGAGAAGCATGTACTCCATTCTCAGCCAACGTGTCATAAAATTCAGGAACCTCTGGCAAGACCTGCCTTGCTATTAGTGGTGTCCTGCCCGCCTTGCTTAGGGGCCTGGAGACCCAAGGGGGCTGGGTTTCTACATGTGGCTGAGGACATGGGATCTCTCTTCAGCAAGACGCCACTTGGAACAATGCAACTTATTTAAGGCACATGGGCTTGCAGCCGCCGAGTCTGAGTTCACACCTTCACAGATGTTTTGGTTTGGGATCAGCTCAGGTGGGCATAAACTGTGTTGTTCAGTGGTGCCCATTTTTGTGTGGCCTTTGATGGGGCTTAAGCCATGCAGCTTCACCTAGGTCCCTTCCAGACTAGGGGATAAAAATCCACAGTCGTTAATAAATCCGCAGCTTACCTGGCTGCCAAGTCAGGACGCGTTGTCCCCACTTGAAATGGAGGTCTGCAGCTTCCTCCTCAGCAGCTGCGAGATTCCGTGGCACACATGGTAAGGCATACGTCACATGGGATCAGACAGTCAATGGGAGCCAAGTTGGGCTCAGGTCTTGTTGGCTGCTTTTCGCCAGAAATTCCAGAATTACCTGATATTGCGGAGCAAGTGTTGATTGTTCCACAGCAGGTAAATCTGCAGTAACAGCAGCATAATGCACCACCGAAATATTGGGCGTCAGGTGTGACGCCTGCGCACCAACTGCACCCCAGAGCGCGCAGTATCCCCAAGTCTGGGCACAGGCCTGTTTAGCTCCACAGGGTCCTTTCAGCTCCCAAGATCCCCAGCCTGTCGGCTCCAGTGGATCCCAGTCACCAGCTGCGTGACTAATAAGGACAGAACGCTGGAAGGAAGCAAGTGGCCTTCTTGGAAAAGGACATCAAGAAGACAGCTGTCAATCACAGACACCCCAGAGGGAGGCAGAGATTTCATAAACAGAGGGGAGGGGCAGGTTGTTTTGAATTTTTTTTTTAAGAACTGCTTGTACATCTACCTTTTTAACTCCTGCAAAGATGCACACAGGATGTCCAGGATTCTACAAAGAAGTTTCCTTGAAGATCCTTATTCCATAGAAATGACGATGCCTTTTATGTTCACAAGACTAATGCATCAGGTGCATTTGGTCCACAAAGCCATCTGTATGCTACAGATACAGGACTTTGCTCTTAAGGGCCCAGGAGAGAGTTGATACAGGATCCTGCTTATTTACAGTTTAGCACATGTGCAAATAAATTTGAAAGGCAAAAGTCCATAAGATCTCTCGGTGGAAAGGGTACCGACTGCTCCACACACTTCCTCTTTCCTCAAAGGGAAAATAAATGCCCCCCTCGCTGTCCCTCCCCTTTGACAGTTCTTTAAATAAAAGCTCCACAGCTGAATGCTCCAGAGTTGCGCAAGTCTTTGAGCAGCATGCATTTTATAAACCTGCAAGCCTGAGGCCAATTCGCATTTCAGCCCCTAGTTCAGGATAGGTGAACATCTGGGCGGATGCATCTGCACCTCCAGGAGGCGCTACAGGCTACAAGTGCCCCCTCCCTTCCCAGATGTTCACCTATCGTGAACAAGCTGTTGCGCACGGCATCGTGCACCCCAAGCTCACCGGCCCGTATCCCAGGTGGCCAGAACTTACCTGTGTAGAGGGTCAACTGTGTAGAGGGTCAGCGTCGTCATAGCGACGGCGCTGACACATGCGCAGTCATGGCGGGTGCCACACTCAAGATGGCAGCGTTCAGAAGAGCAGCAGCCGGGCAGCAATCAGACACAGGTGAGTGTTCGATCACACATGGGGTGGGTTGTTATCAACCAGCTCTCACAAGTGCAACGACTAGTCAAGGTCAGTTGATAGCACACCTTTCCCGTCTACAGGACAGGAAGGGAAGTGTGAAATGCCCCTGGTCATCTTTGGATCAGTCTGGACGTGGGCGTAGGGCTGAATGCAATTCTCAAATTCAATAAGTAACAAATCGAATATTCCATTTGATTCAATACGAATACATTCATATGTATTCATATGAATAATTAGGACATTCCTACCTTCATGGGTACATACGCATCTTGTAAGTACCCATATGCATCCTGTACGCATCCTGGGGTGTTTTTCCACTGTCAGAAAGTAGCCATTTCTGCACCCATTAAGGACCCTTTTGGGTGTGAGCCAGATGATCCCATTTCCACCATGGCACCCATTTGGGACCCGATTGATTTGACTGCCGCTGGGGAAATCTGGATCCAATGGGTACTTTCTGGCCTTTAATCTGGATTTTCTGTAGACCCCATTAGTGGGGTCTACAATGGGGTCTTCAGCCAGAAAATCTGGACTAAAGGGAGCCTGTTTCCACGCTTGTGTGGCAATGGGGTCTAGAGGAGGCTAGGGGGAGGGGGCACCCATGGGGGGGGGAGCCCCAAAACCTAAGCTTCGAAGTCATTTCAAAGTCACTTCAAAGTCTGCGCAAAATAGCTCCGGAGCATCTTTGAAGTCTGTGCTGATCTTCAGAGGGAACTTCGAAGTAAGGAATCCGAACATCCGGACATTTGATTTGAACGTCCAAATTTGCCTGAATTTGCACAAATAACTAACGTTTTGAATATTCGTGCGCATCTCTACCTGAGTGCAATGGAAGTTTTGTTCCTGCGACTTGCCTCACCTGCTTCCTTGCTCGACGCTCCTGAGATCAGGAAAGCGAGTGAGGAGTTGGGGAGCTGCTATTTGCACGAACATCCAGGAGGGGGTGCTGTTCGGCCAGCCCCCATTGCCAACCTGCGCTCAGCGCGTTCTGGGGGAAAGCCCATGCCCGGAGCGCTGCCTGCTTCTATGGCTATGCGCGCCCGCAGGCAGGAGCCGCTGCGACCAAACGATGCTGCAGCCGGGAGATGCTGCGACAAGTTACGAACACATGCCACATCTTAATCACTTCTTATCATTGCGCAGGCATCAGCAGTTTCACCGATGCCAGAGCAGGCAATTTGCACTGCTGCAGCGCGTGCCTCTGAAACCGTTTGGAGGCTCTCCCGCTTGCTCACTGCAGGGAGGGATTTAATGCGCACACGTGGCTTCCCCTGGCCGATCCGGCGGGGACGGCAGCCCTGGCAGTCGGCGGTTTCTTGTCGAGCAAAAACCCAGAGGTGACCCGGGGCTCTGCGGTGCATAAGGGCTGAACCAGCCTTAAGACTTCGGGAAAAAACTCAAGGACACACCGGCGCATGCAAGACCAGCCATGAAATGCATAGGCATGCCCACGTGCGCACTTCTGCCCCGGGCCTGGCGAGCCTTCCTCTTCTCCTACTCCACACCAAAGCGAGTTCCTTAAGGCTCCAGTTTATCAGGAAGCCTCCGGATCTGAAAGGCACCCGGGTCACAGCGGCCGGAGCTTCTCGCAGTCTGCCCATGCTCAGGGGGACCTGTGTTTTCGCATCCTACCCTCCAAAAGCGAGCCATGGCCCTCACACCAGGCTCAGGATTTGCCACACGCAGCGGTTTTACTCGGGAGTAAACCCGCCTGAGCTCGGTCCGCCTTCTGCCCCGGACATGGATGCGCAGAACCAGAGCAGTATTCAAATGCCGAGTCCCGCCAAATTCGGAGGGAGTTTCCTCCAAAGAACCCGACCCGGGACCCCTTGGGTGTGAAGGATGCTTTCAGCACCGGGCCACTTCGCTGACTGGGAAGTCACTTTCCCTGAAGAGGGCCACCCACTGCACGGCCACCAAGCCCCGGGAAGGAGTTGGGAGACGGGTGGGGAAGGCAGTGACCGGTGAAAGGGGTCGGGGGACTCCAGTTCCTGTGCTGCTCAGCAGAAAAGCCCCAAATAGCGGGATGGCTCTGTAGCAAAGGGCTCTCCAAGCACATCGCTGAACCCACCAGTGCATCTTCACACACAGACTGAGATCCACGCCATCCAGGGCAATGCCGTAGTGTTGTATTTTGTGCAGTGCTGTGTTGTGTTGTGTTGTGCAGTGCTGTGTTGTGTTGTGTTGTGCAGTGCTGTGCTGTGCGAAATGTTCCCGGGGAAAGGAAGGGCGCCTCGCTCGCGCTCCAAGCCCCTTCCTGCAACCTTCTTCTCGGCTCGGAAGGCGACAGAGCAGCCCAGGCACGCGTAAAACACGTGTCCATCTGAATAGGCAGCAGAAACTTCCCTGGACGGCTTTCTCTTTCCCTTCGTCTCCCCAAGTGTCTGAACGGGGACCCGGGACCTTCTTTACGCACACACCCCGAACCCTCGCCCAAACTTAAGCGGCCACCAGCGCCCGCCCCGTCTCCGAACTTCTGCCCCCCCCCCCCACGCAGCGCGCAAGACGCGGAGCCCGGACGGAGCCGCTCGGGGGAGCGGAGGCAGCCGAGCGAGGGGGAAGGGGAGACGCCGCGGAGACGGGCCCGCCCGCCCGGGGTACCCCCTCACCATTGCCGGCGCCGGTCAGGTTGCCCAGGTCGAGGAGCGCGGGGCTGAGCGCGGCCAGCGCGGAGGAGTTGAGGCCGAGCAGCAGCTCCGAGGAGTTGGCCAGAGCGTCGCCGGACACGAGCGAGTCGGCGAAGAGGTTCATCTGCAGCAGCGTCTTGAGCAGGTAGCGCAGCATCCTGCACGGCCCGCCCGGGCGCTTCCTGCGCCCGCATCCGGAGCGGACGAGCCTCGAGCGCCCGCAGCGATGCTTCCGCTGCCGCAGACGCCGCCGCAGCTGTGCGCACCTCCTCGATGGCTCGATGGCTCGCGGCGCGCGTGTCTCCTCCTCCCTCCCTCCCTCCTTCCCTCCCTCCTTCCTTCCTTCCTCGCCGCTTGCCTCGGAGGAGCCTGCCTGGGCCGGGCTGGCGCTCCCCTGGGCACCGGCGGAAGGCAGGTGCCCGCGCCAATAAATGTTTCATTACCGGATGAATAACTCTCTCTGGGGGCGCCGAGGAGGAGGAGGAGGAGGAGGAGGAAGGCAGGCGAGCAGACAGCGCCTCGACCGGCTGCCGCTCCTGCCTCCGCTCCGTCCGTCCGTCCGAGCGGCGCGCGAACCGCTGGAGAAGGGGCAGAGAAAGTGACCCCCGGGGACGGAATGCGGAGGGAAGCCGGAGTCCCATCCACACCAGGCAGCTCCTGACTCTCTTTGGGCCCTTTGCGATGGGCCAAGCCCGCACACAGCTGAACGCGGTGCGGACGGCAGGAGTCTGAAAGAATTTAGGCAGTGGTCACACCGAAGGTTGAATCCAGCTTCAGTCCACTTTCAGAGTGGCTGTGGTCACACCGAAGTTTTGATCCAGCTTCAGTCTGCCGTCAGAGCGAGAGAACACCTCAGCGAAGCGACCGGTCATTTTCTTTCCACATTATCTATCCCAAAGGCGAATTTTCTGAGTTCTTTCACACTGAAAGGAAACAGCTCGTCGCTTTGCTGAGGTGTTCTCTCACTTTGAAAGCAGACTGAAGCCGGATTAAACTGAAGGTGTGGCCACAGCCTCAGTGAGGACCACTGCAAACCGCTGGCCAGGATGGGCCCCTTGTGTCCCTGTTGGAGGGGAAGGCGCTGGTTCTCGCCTCCCCAGGGATGGGCAGGGGTGAGCGGAGTACTGAGTCAAAGGAGTCCCCCCCCCCAAGCAAACTTCTGGAAAGGGGGGAGGGAAGGTTTGAGGCCGGCAGGTAAAGACGAGACAACCTGGCCTTCACCTGCTCCCTCTGCTGCCCGCATGGACGCAGCCCTGGGGTTGCCCAGGGCAAGCCGCTTCCCATCAAAGCTTCTTCCAGGCCTGCCCAATAACCCAGGCCCTTCTGTGGGTCCCTCTGCCTTAAAAAGCCCCACTGTGGAGTGACGAAATGGGCCTGTGCCCTGGGAGGCTGGACATTCAGCCGGATAAAGTGAGTGACCAGAGAGAAAAGACATTTCTGAAACTTTTCAAAGCATCCATGGAGCCCAACCGGCTGGAGGGCAAATCCTGGGTGCTGATACCGCTGCGGCTTTTGAGTTTCAGCCCTGTTTGTTTGGTCAGTTGGGTGCTCTGACCTTGCCCATTTCAGTGCCACCTGGAGAGCTGGAGGCAGATGTAGGTCAGCGACATCTGCTGACAATGGCCCCTGTGGCCTTTGAGAGCACTAGAGGGAAGCCACATCTTTTTCGGCTTTTCCCCAAGAGTTTGCAGAGGTGATTTTCTCAACCTGTGCAAAATTTGTGAGCCTTTCTAGAAACCTAAGGCAAGTGCATAATGGCCTGTCGTGTTGTGTGTGAGCATGCAGAGGGCAGGCCAATGTCTAGGGCATACGGACCTAAGAGGAGCCCTGCTGGATCAGCCCATCTAATCCAGTGCCCCATCTCACCCAGTGGCCCACCAATTGCTTCTGGGCGTCTCAAGCAGAAGATGAAGGCAAAACCATCGCCTGCCCTCAGCAACTCCCAAGTGGCCTTCAGAAACCTCCTGCTTGCCTCTCCAACCTGGAGGTGGGCCCTGGGCATCCATTCTGGTAGCCAAAGCATTTGAAAAGGCCACACACACACCCTATATGGGCATAGAGCACAGGGAGCATTCTGTTCAGTCCCCCTTGCTCCTCTCAACATTTTTGGCGCATCAGGCTGACTGAGGCCACCGGGGGGGGGGGGGAGGCATTTCGGAATGACCCCACCATCCTGACACAGCAGGTTTTCTAGGTGGTTCACCTGTCAAAACGTGCTCTGCATATAAGAGGACTTTGGGCTTTGTAACAGCTTAGGAAAGTAACACACTGTTGCATGCGCACCTTGCCCAGCTGCGTTCTGTCCTTAAAGCAGGTGTGTTGCCCCTTCTAGAAACCTTGTCTTCATTCCCTTTCCCCTCTTCCCACCCACCCCAAATTCTACACGCCTCCATTTTCCTCCTTAATTGCACCTCCGGTCTCTTCAGACCTCCTGCTTCACTCAGCTTTGTTCTTTGGCTGCAGAGTTCTCACGTTAAAGAGTTTATTAGCAGGCGAAAAATCAATCGAGCCACCAAATAAAATGAAGTGCTCCTCCTGACGGGGCAGGATGATTTCTTGCAGGATTGTATCTTAGTGTCCCTGCTGAATAAATTCCCTGGTCATTATGAGATGATGCGGGGGGGGGGCATGCATCCTCTCATGCGAACGCTCCTACCAACAGAAGGGAACTTGGAGGATGCTTGTCTTTCTGCAAAGCAGAGATGCTTGACCTATGCAGTGGTCAGTCTGAAAAGGCTCACGGGCAATTTTGCAACCCCAAATTGCCAAAAAAGTGACCTCTGCTCTCCGAATTTCCAAGGCTGATAGAAGGATTTACATGGGACCCACAGGCCTGCAGGAGGGATGTGAAGAAACTAAATAGCTCTTTTTGGTTCCAAACAAACCGAACACCCCTTTGTTCGGTTTGAACCTGAGCACCCCCTTTCAAAAACCTTTGAAGCTCAGATCGAATAGGGTGTCTTTATTAGGTTCACGAAAACACCCCTTGGTTTGGTTCAAATTTGAACTCCGTTTTTTGATCAGGCTGCTGTTTCTGTTCAGATTTGGACCGTTTAATCGCCTCTGTGATTAGAAACCGGTTTGGCTCAAATCTCACCCACAGAGACTGGCATCGGTTGGCGAGGAGG